>OY728131.1:1869624597-1870874597 GCA_963277665.1 Viscum album
TCAGAGGGAATTCCATTTGATGCCTTAGTTGGTACTCGGTTTAATGTGTATGATACAGTTTGTAATGCATATCCCCAAAAGGATAATGGAAGATCTGCATGACTCATCATCGACCTCACCATGTCCAACAAGGTGTGGTTCCTCCTTTCACTAACACCATTCCACTGTAGTGTATAAGGAGGAGTGAGCTAAGATAGAATCCCATACTCCCGTAGAATATTGATGAACTCTTGGTTTAGATATTCTCCACCTCGATCCGATCGAAGTTTCTTTATCTTCTTACCAAGCTGATTCTCTAATTCATTTTAGAATACCTTAAATTTCTCTAAGGACTCTGACTTATACCTCATTAAGTATACATAGCCATAGCTACTCAAATCATCAGTAAAAGTAATAAAGTAAGAATATCCACCTCTAGCTTCTACTGGAAATGGTCCATACACATCTGTGTGTACCAATACTAGAAGCGTTGTGGCCCTTTCACCTTATCCACTAAAAGGCGGCTTGGTCATTTTTCATTGTAAACAAGCGTGACGTCTATCAAGTGGTTTTATCTCAGTAGAGTCTAAATAGCCATCTTGGAATATCTTTGTCAAGCACTTCTCGTTCACATGACCAAGGCAGTGATTCCACAATTGGGTGATGTATGAGTCATGTGAGTTTGTTTCTTTATCGATTTCCAACTCTTGGTTTTCGTAATTTAATACATACAAACCATTATTCAAATGTGCCATACCATAACATATGCTATTCTTATAAAAGAGACAACCCTTATTTCTGAACTTGAAAACAAATCCATCCATATCCAAACAAGATACAGAAATTCTGTTCTTGGTAACACTAGGCACAAAATAACAGTTATGTAAAACCAAAATCATCCCATTCGACAATGATAGGTGGTAGTCACCAATAGCCAATGCAGCCAGCCTTGTGCCATTGGCATCTCGAAGATCCATCTATCCTCTGGAAATCTTTTTAAATCTACTTGGTTCCTACATTTGAATACAGATGTGATCCCCACAAGCTGTATCTAATACCCAATGTGTATAAATAGAAAGATTGCTCTCAATAACGAACACACCTTTAGCGTCCCCACGCTTCTGGGTGTAGTTCCTCTTCCAGTGGCCCTACTTGCCACATGAAAAACACACCACCTCCCGTTCCTTGCCCTACCTCTGGATCTTCCCCTTCTTGGAGGGATGGTGCTCGGGGGATTCAGACCGTTTATAAGTCTTTGTCCCCTTTGCCTTGTCCTTCCTTTTCTTGTTCACCATAAGGACTGCGGGTTTGTCATGCCCCATGTCCTTATCTACCTAGAGAATCAAGGTCAGAAGCTTTGACAGACTCTTCTCATTGCCACTCATGTTATAGTTGACAATGAATCTAGAGAAGGTCTTGGGCAGTGATGATAGGATGAGATCTATACGCAACTCATCCGAGAATTTAATCTCTAAGATGTCCAGGAATTCAATGTAGCCGATAAGCTTGACTACATGAGGCCCAGCTGGTGCAGACTCTCCAATATTTGTGGTAAACAAATAATTGGAGATCTCATACCTCTCATATCTCGCCTTCTCTTGGTAGAGATCTTTAAGGTGAGACATCATGCTATATGTGTCCATGTTTTCATGTTGCTTCAAGAGCTCATTAGACATGGCCGATAGCATGAAACACTGGACATCTGTGGCATCATCCATGTGTTTCATATAGAGAGATAATTCCTCATCACTAGCTTCTTTCCTAGGCGCAACTGGAATAGGCTCTTCCAGAACATACAATTTCCTTTCGTGGTGAAGGAAGACGCATAAACGCCTCTTCCACTCTTGGAAATTGGTGCTGGTGAGAAGGTTTTCCTTATTGAGTATGGTGCGCAATGATATTTTTGAAGTCATTTTCTTTCCATTTCTACAAATTAAGATGATCCAAGGTTTTAGTACTTTATTACAAAACTGAAACAAATAAATTAATTAATACTTATTAGTCTCCCACTATTTTATCGAAATCCAAAATCTCTCACCATTGATTTCGGAATATTCTACTGCTTTAATATTCAAATGGCAAGGATCCATATTTCCCTTCGCATTACCCCAACTAGGGTTGGTCAAGAAAATTGAAGGGTTTTAGGTAGGCATTTTAAATTCCAACTGCATTAACTCGCAGCTCCTTGATCTACTGAGTGGACTCCCCAATCCTAAAATCCTTTTATTTTGGATTTCCTCAACCTTTGCCTCTTGGTCACACCAAGTCCTGCTGTGGTAGTCAACCCTTGATGCGAACCAAGTCAAGTCAACCCAAAACCTTGAATTAGAATTCCTCGATAATTTAAAGAACCCCAACTAGGGTTGGTCAAGCACTTTGAACTATGGTTCGATTCTAACCAATATTATGGAAGGCTATACTGAATTAATATTTCTTTTGAGGGATTTCATCCTTATACGTAAATTGCCATTTTATTATCTTTTATTACATGATTGTTAATATTAAGTGGTATTTACTTAAGTGATTAACCATATCAAAGATAATATTCACGTATAAGCTGGTTTTATTTTACTTCCATCTTGCATGCTCGTTTAATTCATTAATTGTGTGATCGTGACAACACACCCACAATAAATAAACCATGCAACTGATAGAAATAAAATAAATGGTATGATCATGAGATTTTCTATTGGTTAGTTTATCTAGCGGTTGATAAACTAACCCAAGACCTAGGGGAGAAACACCTTGAACCTTTCGGGTTCGTGTTTATAGCTTTCAACCTGTCCACCTTTGTATCTCCTTGGATTGGTTTCACCTTGGCTCCTGACTTGAGCCACCTCCACTAGATTTGGAGCTCCATCCATTACATATGCATTTATCTCACACGCAGGTGAGGGGTAAAAGGGGTTTTTACATAAAAGAATCCTTGGGCGCGCAGAACCTACATATTAATGAGGAGATGGCTCGCAGGCCAACAAATTTAATTTAAATAAAGAAATTTAAAACAAACCATTCACATACAAAGGTCTCGGTCTAGCTCATGATCATCCATACATGCAATGATATTTACACATAAATAAAACTAGCATTCAATTCTTTAATCGTTCTTGTTTAATATAAATCACACTCGAATTAATTAACTATATTTAATTAATCAATCCTTTTATCTTAAAACCTTTTTCTGAATTTCCTTGAGATTCTCATCCATCATAATTTTAAACAAATAAATTCATTTAAAATTATCCTTGTACGTAACTTGTACCTTGGAGGAAACCCGGTGAATTCGCATTTATTACGCAGATGTTAAATTAAACACATATATATAAAACACCTATCACATGTTGTGCCTTAGCTTTACGCCTACACTATGGTACAAGTCTCAAGGGTTTGTATAATATAATAATAAATTTTAATAAATCTGCATAATTTGGGTGAGTAAACGGTGTGTAGTTCCGACTACACGGCATGTACTTTTCTTCACCATCCATCCGAAGTACACGCCTGGGGATAGGGCGTGTGAATGTACTTCAGAAATTTTTCAGAATACACAACGTGTTCTGTGGGACACAAGCCATGTAGTTTCCGCGTTATACGGTTTCCAGCCAAGAAAGCCATGTACGGGGTACATGGCCCAACCCTAACCCGAAGGGACAACACGCCGTGTTCATTGGACCACACGGCGTGTACTCTAGAAATCGTGTGCCACCTATTTCTGGTCAACACACGGTGTCTTAAATTCTTATAAAGAATCCAATACACGGCCTAATTTAGCGGATCAGTCAATGCATTGAACCTAGACTACATGGTGTGTACTTCCGAATACACGCCGTGTATTCTGGTGTTGTACGGCCAGAAATGTTTGGCTCCTCCGGATGAGTTCCACTATTTTATTTTAATCAAAATTTAATGAAAAATTCATTTCTGTGAGGTGAACAAGAAACGAGGGAGGAGGAACAGATCTCGATATTCAGATTTCTAGAATTATTAAACATGAATTTAAATAAATAAATTATTAAATGCATAAATCATCAACAAAAAACTAAATAATTATAATCAACTATATGACCGCTCTGATTCCACTTGTAGGTTCCGGGCGCAGTGTAAGTGCATTGGTGGGTTTGACCAACTTTAATTTTAACGTTAACCAATGTTCAATTCGAGATCTCTCACGATTTAAAACTCCGAATGTTTGGAATAGAACAAAGAACGAAAAAAAAACTTAAGAGGTAATCCAAGAACCATATAGATAGGATCATCAAATGTTGGTTATAATTAATTTAATTAATTCATAAAAATTACCTTGGAGGAATTCTTTCTTCGTTGATGTCTCTGGTCATGATCATGTGATCCGTCGTTGCGTCGTAGAATCCAAGTGTAGGACTCCTCTAGCGGTGATCCACATGTGTGCCACGTATCTTTGGACGTCGCCGAAGGGATCTCCGGGTGCTAGCATGGAAGATCCTTCACTTGTGATGTCCGCCTTCAACTGCCTTGATCCGGTGGAGGATCTCGCTCTCGTAACTTGAGGGCATTCTTGGTGGAAAGGGAATTCTCTCTTGGCTTGAGAGTATTTCCAAATCCGTTGTGCACATCAAAAATGGCTCAGAAAAGTGTTAGGGTTGTGAGGATATTTATAATCGGGTTTGAGGTTAATAGAGTTATGACAATAAATAAACACGTTACACATTTTATTTATTTAATTAACTCTTATTGAAACCCCATGTCGAATTAATTCCTTGACATTCTCCCATGCTGATTATAATTAATATCATTTAATAAAACAATATTATATCCTCAAAATCCCGACTGGAAAACTACACGGCGTGTACTTGTTTTCCATAAAACTACACGGCGTGTATATTTAATATACACGGTGTGTATTTTTATTTTCCATTTTTCTCCACCACATTTATCAGACCTTGACTAAGGTTTATTTATTTCCTAAATAAATTTAACTGTATTACTCGCTAATAAATATATTATTTCTCCCACAATATATTCTCTCGAATAACTAGTGTCGAAATAAATGCGATGAGGCATCCTTAAATAATTATTAAACCACAGTCGGGAATAATATTTATTTAACTTGTTAAATTAATATTTAACTGAGATACATGGACACACTTATTGTGTGACCCTCTATGCCTCTTTCTCAGTGGCATTAGTCGAAGTCTGCCTAAAGTCCAAGGTTAGCATCTTGAAACACGCCAAGGAACCCATAGAGAAAGAAGTTAATGCTACAATGATGTGTCGCCTCCTACGAATGCTTACCATGTAATATAATCCCTTTGTCTTGATATCTTCAATCAAGCGGGTTGCATGCTAGTTCCATCAACCCATGTTCTCGATTATTCTTTCTTTGACTTCCCAGAATTGAACTCTCACATATCTTACCATGGCCATGGATTTATTTAGGCTATATCAATTCCATCAAAGGGCCTGAGATATATACTTCCATTATGGAACAGAAGGGAAAAATCCTTTCTTGAATTATCTATTAATGTAGTATTACTCGTGACACACCCAACGTATCCTACCTCGCTGCGAATAGTGTGTCGTCACAGTTTTCATCAATACATCTAAGTACGGGAGTTGTAATACCCATTAATAATAATATTAAAGTCTGAGGACCAATACACATGTCCGCAGATATGAACATCCAATGACACTATAAAATGTGGATTTCCTACTGGTGGGTCTCATTCTCATAATATCCTCCTGGATATTACCAAGGGCGCACACCATGAGAAGGTGCCTCAAAGTTTTATGAGTCATCACCCCTAATGTCCTGTATTATTTGTGTACCTCAAATAACATCATCCGGCCATAGAACATATATTTAAGAACAGTGTTATGTCACTTTTGGGTTCTCATCATAGTAGGGATCCGCTATGACCCTTTAATGCAACAGCTGTCCTTAGGATATTATCACATGCATTGTCACGTAGAAGAACAAACAAGATGTGAGAAGGATTTTATTAATGAATAAAGTACAAAGTAGTTGGTTATAGGCCAACAACTCCAACACTACATCCCTCCCAAATACATTCAAGTCACTTTGCGTTAATCCAAATCTTTCTCAGTGTACCCAGGATGGGGTCATGATGTTAACCATGATCGTCACTCGCTAAAATTATGATAATAAGTTGTTGAAGAACACTACCATGACTTATTTTACACTGATTTCACATCCAATTATGGGACACCATGACCTACCAAGGGTTTCAAGATTACCTTCTTAGACAAATATCATCATCACTTATCCACCACCATTCAGCCATGGTTTCACAACAAGACTCACCATCGCTCCATGGCCATCTATCAAATAGATATGACCCAATGTTTCCTCGGTCACTAATTCCAACACACCACTCAAGTCCTCTGACACTTCCTTGGGGGTTAAAAAAACACAATGGTCCACTTCACCAACCAAAACCAACTATATCTCACATATCCATGTTTCCCTCTTTGGATTCACAGGGGATGACAAGTGCTTATCCCGAGTAATATGTTCTCCCATTCTGAATACACTTATTCCTTTCTAGAATGTGCCTTTATCTAGACCTCATAAGATCCCTCAAGCCCTCACACATTCTTCTGAATGCACACTTAAACCATCTTTATATCATAGAAGACAACATCCCCAAAGTCTATCACAATGCTCTCTTACTCATACGATCTTACCTCCTAGCATGTCAGTCCCATCAACCTTATGGAGTTATCAACATTTTACCCAACAACCAGACTACCCTTATGAGAAATCCAAATCACATGACCACCATAACCTCAGATGTTACCTTCATAAAGAGGAATCTTACCACTCTTCTGTAACCCTTTTCTCATCCACATAAAATCAACATTGAAACTTCCATCAATCTTCATCACAACCGACGTGTTAGAAATAAAAATGATACAATATTTCAAAACCAACCATAAGAACTCATTTTTCCTTATAATTGATCCAGGGAATGACCACATCGTCTACAAAAATTTAATTATACTCATTATGAATTGATATAACCTTTGGAGCATCTCCCATGCTTCATATTCCAAGGAACCAACAACACTAGGCTAACCTCTCACAAGGTCACCCTTGATTTCTATGAGACTGATAACTCCTAGACACATCCACAAACACCATTGACCTTCCCACATATCCCTCCAGGACCATCTGTACATATCCGTGTTTAAAACATCTATCTGAACCTCATGCACCCAAGAGCATTGAAAAAATAGTTGACCATCCTCATGGGTCTCTCTAGAGGTATGAATTATTCCAAATTTCCAACAAGGAGAACGGTAACAAGTCACAATACCCTCTATATATAGGCCACATAAACCAAATATACTCACACACATACCTCAACACCATGAGCCAAAACCCTTACTTGAGGGATCAAAACATAACTTGCATGGACTGAAATCGCATGGGTCACCATACACATAAATAAACACCCATCACTAATGACACCACAAAAAAGGCACTCATTCTTAGGCCGAACATACAACTCAGACACTTGAAACCCACAAGGGTTACAACCATCACCTTATTAGAAAACATCTCCAAACCTCAATATCACATCCCTACCGAAAACATAACTAGAAACACCCATTTATCAACACATTGATACTTATTCAAGTTTCCCAACATATAATCGAGGTCTTGTCCTAGGTCACTCTCACTTCCCAAACCACCCATAAAAAGGGTCATATAAAAAACACCAAGAATACTCAATACCTTTCTTTATAAAAAGTTTTTTTATTTCACATTATTTTATAATTAAAATCACCATTCTAAAAACCCATGGCTCACACTTTAGAGTGTTCTTTTTCCTAATATTTCAAGAAAAAACACTACTTTTTGGTAATCATAATTAAAAAAAATTCATCAAAAAATATATTAAGGGGATTCCAATTGATGTAGAACACAATGAAAAATACACTTCCTTCCATAAACAACCCACTCCACATAAAATATCCCAATGGATGTGATCATATCTATAATACAACCCTCAAGAATCCCTATCGAGGGTTATAGTCAACATGAGGTAATCCAACTAAAATAGATACATGTATTTCATTAGAAACCTTATTTTAAAACTATTTATACTTTCACAATGAAAATATTTCCCCTTCAGGAACCTATCGCATTTTACAACTTATTATATCCAACATATTAACTCATTCACAACCTTTATTAAGCACAATTATTTGAATATTATTATCATTGTCATGTGAGTATTTCTCTTTTAGTTATCATTCCATATTTATGATTTATCACAAACAAAAAAAATAATGCATTTATAATGTTTCCTAAAGAACACTACTCTTTTAACTGTTCATTTGTGTTCTTTTTATTCACCCATTTGGATCCTTTTTATTAGACACTTTTTTCTTCAAATTTTCAAGGAGGTAAAATGAATCGTATAATTTCTTATCTCACACACCAATCCTGTGTGTTCCCACAATGATTCATTCCACTAATTGTACTATGTGCCTATAATGATGCATGAATGCACAACTTTTTTCCATTCCAACCATGAGAAAAATATAATAAAATAGTCACATAAAACAAAAAGTGCATCACCTAATGGTGAAATACCATTCAACTATAACAACACATATAAAGAATAATAATTCTTACCCTGGGTACTTGTGTTTTCCCTCATACATGGGTTAGTTACTCTCATGAGCTTGCTTATTAACAAGGATCGACACCACCTACCCTCTTTTCTATCATCCCAAATAATAATACCATAGAAACAAACAACGCTCTAATACCAATTTGTAATATTTCTGACCCGAGAGATACTAATCAGTTTACCGATACGAGTCACCACAAGACCTCAAGAACACCTCCTCTTACACCAACGGTTATCGACTAGTAGCGATAATCTAATAAGTCACAAGGGGAGACTATACCATATCTACCAGAGTAAGGCACAGTAGATAAAATATTAAAAAGTGGATACAATATGAAATAACAAATGTACATATGTAATTAATCATCTCCCATGTTTGGGAATAAACTATAAACCATACAATAAATATTCCTTGTCATGCTAACAGTGCCAAAATTGAAAGAAATCCAAAATAAATACCAATGTATATACCCCCAAAATGGTCTTGGCACTAAGTCTGGGACCTCATCGATTCACATCTCAAGCCCGACTCAAAACCCCATCATATGTCCTTTTCCATTTTCCTAACCTTTATGTATGAAATTTTCATGGGTACCCAATGGCACCCAAGTAAGGTGTGAGTACAACTCAGTAGGCCCCCACTAATGGTGTCTATAAAATATCCAGTCTAAACATATAGTGAATGAAAATACTAAAAATGGATAATAAAAAAAACATAGGTGCCATTATTTAACAATATTTACATTAACCATTTTAAACCTTAGTGCCATTTTCATTACTTAATTCATTATCAACATATTTTCCATGGGTTAAGAAATTACCTCATTCACTAAAGGGTTTAAGGCATTCATCACTATGTACAAGGGAATAATTCAGTTCCGTTTACCATTGGGGATAAGCACATCACAAAAAACCCATTATCCACATCTCAAATCCTCGGTCTGGGTGTAATGAAACCATTAGAAGAATATATATCCTTCCCCTTCCCTAACCTGTTCATTGTGGGGTGGAGTTTATATCCCTGGTCTTACATGACCCATGGGAATAAAACCTCAGCCAATATCCCATGATACTAAGACATGTGCAAATTTTATTACATATATATCCATTCACCACATATACCATATCATAGACCATGCACAACAATTCTCAAAACAAACACAATCTATAACAATAAACAAGGGAGTTAATATTATTCCATAACCCATTAACATTCTTACTGATTATATTGCATATCCCATTTAACCCCTTTCCCTTTCTCATGTCTTAACCCATTAAGTATATTAAAGAATCCCTACATATTATCCAATATTCATCAATTACCATACATTATCCCATTTGTCACATTTATCAATTCATGATAATTTGCCAACTTATGCATTTCATGTACAATTCATAAGCCACATAGCACAACCATTCTATTACATTCATCCCATTAGGTACATCCTATAATTCCCATGTATCAACCCATTATACATATTCATGAATTCCCTTATAAAAAGCTTTTTATATATTTTTTAATTCATTAGAAAATTCCAATTTAACATGTTCATCATTTCATATTCACTAATCTTTTTAGGCATTTCAACATAATTCATAATCCATTTGAAAAAATCTCAAATAACTCAATTAACCGATTTTCAAGCCTTTCCAAATTAACCCATGTGCCACTAAAAAACATATAAAAAATATAATTATTCCATTTCCAACTCAACCATCTATATTTCCATGTTCTTCATGGACTCTACATTATTACACGTTAACTCTACATTTAACCTTACCAATTTCTATGTTCAGGAATGTTGGAACACCCCATGGGTGGCCCTAAATCCGTCAAATCAACCTCAAAGCATCCCACGAAGATCATGATGGGTCAAATTCATCATCTAGGTTCTCATTTTACCAAATCTCAAAAAATTAATAAAAATGGAACTAATATATAACTGAGAACACTACCAAACTTGCACAAATCAACATAAGGATTATGGTGCATAACTTGTAGACCACCAACCTCGAATCTTATGATGGATGCACGCCTAATCATAGCCTTGTATATGGATTCAAACTCATTTTGGAGATGTACCACCCTAAAAAAGAGGGTTTTAGATTTTTATAAGAATATGGGAGGAACTACAAATCTTAATCCCAAAAAAGGAATAAAGAGGAGTGTTAGAATTTCCTGGAGCATCGATCTATAACTAGTAGCACTCCAAATGGCCATGAATAAAAGGAGAACCACCCTTTGGAATCTTGGTTCGATTTGGTTCATCCATATGGTTGAGAGGGAAATATATAATGGAAAAATTATGTGGTAATCCTAGAATAATGAGATGGAAAAACTATAAATTTTTTAACTTTTAATGGGATGAATGGTTTGCCCGCATGGCTTTCCAAACTATGCGCAAACTGTGTGCAAGCCACTGTATAAGGTAAGTTGGGTTGCATGATTACCTAGGAAACCCTTCACATTTTGAAAAAAATACTCACTAACCATGCATAATTCCATTGTCCAAGGTTTTCATGACTTTCATTGGAGTCCTCACAGTTTACTTAATTGTGTCCAAATCATGCGCCTTGCACATGTTGGCCTGATATTCCTTCTTTTCATTCCCCAAACACCTAAAACTCCTTCAAGGCTCCTGAAACACCCATATAAAATTTAATTAATGTATTATAAGTTATTTAAACAAAAATTTAAATATGTAAATACCACCAGGAAAATTGGGGTCTTACATATCTAATAACATGTCATGAATGCACTTGGATATAAAACAGATTTTTTTTATAAAACTATTATTGGATTACTGAGTCTTTAGACTCACACATTTTATTTTCACTTTAATAGATAGGTACCTTGACTTGTAACATTTTTTATAAAATTAGGTACTTTAGATAAAATATTTGATTCTTTGTCAGTTTAATAAGGTAATGTGGTTTCACTATAAAAATTGGTAATTCATGGGGCATTAGAACGTATAAGACTTTCTTTTCCCAGAGCAGTGTTTGGAATGTCACTATATCTATGTAGTTTTATTTACTAAGTGTATATTTATCCTAATCCTTCATTTATGATCATTAATGTAAGTTTTTATAACATTTTTTGTCTATATATATATATATAGTGTATTTGAAATATTCGTAACATATACCTGGTATAGCCTCAATATAGAATATCCATATTTTATACAAATTATTTAAAAAAATTTAATCCTTCAATATAAAGATTGACCATACCATATTTCTTATAGAATATATAATCGATCAAAATTATTTTTACATGATGGAAAATCATTACCCAGCAATTCATTTTGACCCTTCAATCTAATCACCATACCCTGTAGATTAAAAAATTCCCTTTAGGTTAGTGGAGGGTTGGTTTTGGATAAAGATATATATCAAATCATGAACTTGTAAATTTTATCAAAGTAGTGTATTGGTTATTATACAATACTATGGTATTAGAGATAAGACTGTATTGCCTCTGTAATTATTACATTAAAAGGTTCTTCAACATCTTTATATTGGAAGATGATTTCATCATAAAACGTTTGGATATTCAATAAGAACTATAGGTTTTATTGATCTTTTTTTAGTATCTTGAGTATGCTATCATGGGAGTTGATAAGTGTAACAAGTCTCGTTAAAGGTCTAAATTATATATCGGTTCATGCATTATTAGTATAGTATCATATTAGAACATGTCAATTTTTTATTTAATGGTAGATATAAATTTGTAAAATTAATAAAATTATCAGAAACTAATAATGTAATCAATCGTTTCACGATTATCTTATTAGGGGTAATGTATCTAATTAAATTCACTCACATTTATGTTATGTTTATATTGATGACTAATTCATTTCTTAGTAATATGTTTTTGATGAAAATTAATGTTTTAACTAGACATGTGTTTCTACTAGTGAAGTACACATTTATTATTATTATAATATTAGAAATTTTTAATAATTTTAAGCGATGGGTTATTAAGTGAATCATTCTTTCAAAATGATAGAAAATAGTTTTATCATACAAATTCCTTGGAAGTTTTAAAGGAAATATAATAATTTTATAACCATTTTAATTAAATAAAAGTAAATTATGTAATTTGATACAAAAAAAATATGAGGATTATATTTATAATTTTTAAGAGTTAGATTCATTTCCTTGAGATGGGTTTAAAGTGATTATATAAGAGTATCATGAGTAAATTACCTTGATTATTTTTTAACATTGTTGTCTGATTGTTTATGGGTTGAGGTATTATTAGTGTATTATCCAAGATAGTTGGATTCCCTTGAGTTTGTATGTGTTAGAATAAATAAAGGAGCTTGTTAGGGTCAGCTAATATATGATAGGTAGTGTTTAGTGTGGGTAATGTGTTGATCAAACAATTTTTTCAATTTATTTTTGAGTTTGATACTCACAAACATCCACATATATGTTTCTAATGAAGTTACTTTAGTAAATTTATTGATAATAATTATTGGAAATTAATTTTATTTTGGAATCATTCTTGGACATTAAATACATGGGATGTTATTTTATGTCTCAAAGTATAAGTTTTCTAGATGTGTTTAATATTAGTCCATAAACATTGTTTATAACCTACAGTTTAAGCAGGACATATTTTTTGTCAACCCTGTATTTGGAATGAATGTATGGATCAGAAACTCTACCTCAATAAGAAACCATGTGTCTGAGGAAAAACTAATCTTTTAGCATCTCTACTCTTGTAGTCAAACATAAATTTTCAACCGTACTTTTTAAGTTTATTTCCATGTAGAGAAGCCCAACATTTGACATGTTCAATTATGGAGTTTTGAATTATTGATTATTTTTGTTTTTTCTAAAAAAGTTTCTAAAAATAAGTATTTCTTTAAATATGTTTAAATATTGATTCAAAGGCATGAATTATATGTATTAAATTGTTCCACTTTATAATAGAGTTTTTCACTTTCATTGGACTATATTAACTTGAATAATCATGATTTATCTTGCGATATTTTTTGATCTATTTAACCTGAAGTGATGCAACCATTAGGACAAATATAATTATTTTATTCTTCTAAGATTACAGATGTGTGTTTGAAAATAATAATGTGTCATTGCTTGTAGATCTACACTTTAGAGAGATCATAAGTGGAGTATACTAGGGTATTTCTGTTTCTCAATTCATAATAAATTGCCATGTTCTTTCATTTATTTATTTTCTGATTCACATTAATCATTAAGAGATAAGGAAAGAATTTATTTAATATTACTAGGGAGTTATTGTTTCTATCATGTTTTTTGAAGGAACACAGTTCACCCCCCCCCCCCCCCCACCCTTGTGTATTTGTCTTTTTCATTATGACCTAATAATTGGTATCAATTGAAGGTCTCTATTAATATATTTATATTTTTAGAAATCCTTGAGTATTATTTTATTTCTATATGATACCAAAAACTTCTATCAGTGGTTGGTCTCTAGTAGTTATATTAATTTTTTCTTCTATAATGTCCACGTTAATGATCTGGATGAAGATAAATCTAAAATGGTTGATCTTAGGGAAGGTATGTTGTTGAGCCATGGACCTTATTTTAATGGTTATAATGATGGGTGCTGGAAATAATGTAGGATTATTTATATGAAATATCTTGGAATACGAGCTTATTTAAAAATAACCAATCCTAATGGAATTTTTATGGAATATCGGGAAAAATGGAACAACACTTAATAGAAATAATATGATCCTAATTTGAATGCTATTAATTATATTTTTATTGGATTATTAAATAATGAATTTAGTTTTGTTTCTCAGTGTGCCACCATATATGATATGTGGTAGACAATTTCTATTTTCTATGAAGGAACTAAAAATTTCATAAAACTAATGTATAAATCTGCAAAATCGAAATTTGATATATTCAAGAGGTGGTAAACTGAAAGCATCACTTAGATGAATGGAATATTAGAATATGTTTTTAATGATATTTCTTTCATGGTAGATATAATTAAACAACTAGATCATGATTTAAAGGTAATCAGAGTCTTACCCTCTAAGTGTAATGGAATATTTACTACTATTATTTAATCTAAACCACATAAATAATTGAAAATGAAATATCTAATTGGAACTTGAGATACTAATTTAAGATTAAAATAATACCTCTATTAAAAATAAATACGATACACTCAAAACTACTGTGGAATAATATTATGATTCAAGATATTTGGATTCAAGTAAATAGTTATCTAATCTCTCTAAAATATTTTTAAGACTATACAACAAGTGAAAGAAGAAACTAAAATAGAATAAATAAGATATATTCTATAAATTCAAGGAAAAGGTCACACAATGTATAATTTTCATATGATTAAAGATCAATGGAATGAAAATTATAAAATAAAAGTTAATAATTTCATGAAGGATAACTTGAGTGCTTCTTCTAATTCATGTGATGAGTACACTACAAAATTTAAAGTAGATCAAAATAATAAAATGTTAAATCTATGTCTTATGACTCATATTAACGAGGTACAAGATTTTTCCTCTCAGTGTTTTAATTCAAAAAAAAGTTCTTATGATCAATTAAATAAATATTATTTTATGATTCAAGAAAATTGTGAATAGTTAAAAAACATAATATAAATTATATAAAATCTAATGATTTAATTTCTTCTAATAAATAATTCTTCTTAAAATAGATTACACATTTATGATCTAATTATTCAAACTGTTATTTTATTTTTCATGAAAGTAAAGTTGAGGAACTTTTATATGAAGTTAATACCTTAAAACAAGACTATATCATGCTTATCAAATGAGAAAACTATTTGAATAAAATTATTAATAAAAATGGTTCTAGTAATATTTGTAAAATTGGGATTCAAAGTGATGTATAAAACCCAAATTATATAGAATAGTTTTTGGTCACGGTTCATAAAAAACAATAGCACGTATATTGATAAATGTTTTCACTATAGAATAAAAAAACATTATTATAATAATGACTATTGTAAAAAATATCAATTTTTTAGTGTCAATTATGTTCATTATTTAAAATAATTATCTATCCATAATTATGGATCCTATTCTCAAAGAAAAAATCTCTAATTACATAAATATATAGTTATTAATACTTCAGCCCCCAAAAGCATAACTACCAAAAGTAACTTGTGTTTTATATTTTTAATATATATTCCATTGAAATCAATTGTTACATTTAGGGATGTTTTTTTAAATATAAATTAGTTTATTTTCTAAAATAATATATCATTAAATTTGGAACTATAAATGTTTATGAATTACTTTCTTTGTGGTTAAAATTTTAAATCTTTTCTCACTATATTATTTTATGTAATGAATCAATATGATGAACTATTTTGATAATATAATTCAAACTCCTCAAATAATATTTAGTTTCATATTAAGATATATAACAAAATTTATAAAGTATCCTAATATATGTAAACTTTTTATTATTCATTTATTTCATTAAATAGTGTTTTATATATCTTATTAAGGTTAATTTTATTAGAGAAGTTATAATCTAGGGGTAGCATATAGTACTTCCTTCTATTAATTGAATGAAGAAATATAGGACTATTTAGTGAAAAGGTTGGGTTTTAATTAATATTTTATTTCATAAAACTTATTCCTTTTGAAAAATTATTTTTATCTGAAATATTATTCATTTAATTAAAATTATTTTTTTGAAATGTTTTATTATGTGAAATTGTCTTTTCAACTGAAAAATATAAAATTACAACTCTGCCATTTGGATTAAGAATTTGTAACATCACTGGAAAAAAAATCTAAATAAAAATTTTATTTTTCCTCTTTCTAACCCCAAACTCTTCTTAAACCCTTTAAAATCATTTCTCTCCTTTTATGAAATGTTGAACTCAATTAATTTTTAAGAATCAATTTCATGTGGCATGAAACGACCTAATACTTCAAGATTGGAGAAATGATATTCTCAAATATAAATAATTCAAGGTTTTTATCATTTTATTCATTATAATTATTCAAAAAAATGAGTTAAAATAATTTTATAATTAGGATAATTCTTCTTTAAATTCTATAAATGATCTATTTGAAGAAAATTCATTTTATTTTGTGGAGGATTCAATTGATAAATCTTATAACAAATGTATATAAATCCTTGGTTTTGAAGAACTAGAAGTTAAATATTCTCAAATAGCTAAATATGGAATTACCTTTGTTTATTTTGTGTCCAATTTTAATCTTCTGAAATAATAATTAATAAAGTTCTATGAAAATATACAATTTTTTATAAAATCTTGTGAATAGGTGGAAAACTCTTCTTTTTAAAAAACATTTTTTTTACTCTTCAAATGAACTACAAAATTTGAAAATAAAGATCAATTTATAAAAACAATTTTGATGCATTTAAAGTGTAGATAGAAATTCAAATTGGAAAAATAAGAAATGTAACTATTACAAATTCATTTCTTAATGAGATAAATAAGTTTTTTGTAAAAATGTTATTATCTTCCTCATTGGATCAAAGATCTACAAATGTGAAAAAAAGGATTGAAGAAATTACAGAAGTTATAGCTATAGTGAATAAAATATTTCAATCTCTAGAGAGTGAATATGAACTTTGTAACCTTTCCAAAATACTCAAATGTTTTTTTCCACCATATCCCATCAAATATAAAATCCACTTCTTCAGAAATATGAATATTTTAAAATAAATTTTTTATGTTACTTATCACATTTTAAGTACAATTTTTATATATATAATATATTCTTTAATATATTACTTAAATTTTTATTGATGTTAAAAAAGTGGAAGAGATGTTTGGGGAGAAATTTAAGGTGATATGACTAAAAGTATGAAAATTTTGAGGAATAAATATGAGAAATTTATGAAAATAAATATTTCTAAAAATATATAATATATATGTTTAAGTACTATTCCTTAAGCATTAAATTTTCTAGTGCCGTTGAGGTATAATTAACTTTCTTAAAATCCATAGTATCTTTTTAGTATAGATTTTGAGAGAATTTTGGAAAACTCTTACATAATAAACCTATAAATTAAAAGTGATCACTTATACTCATTGTCCACCAAACAAAACCCTTTTAGAGAAAACATGATTTATTTTAATGATACATCTTTAAAAAAATTATCTTCACCTCATCCTTGTCCCTACACTTCCTTAACCCCTATGAAATACATTTTAAAATGTGGTGTGATCAAAAAATTCTTCTTAAGTCCATAAAAAGAAATAAAACATTATGATTAGTGAAAAACATAAAAACCATAATGTACTCACCATTTTAACACTAATAATTTATATTTTGGAATTTATATTTTCTATATGAAAATAATACACATTTTTCTGAAATAAAACTTTTAAACCCCATAGAATAAAAAAACAAAACATGTCAGAAACTTGTGGGATCCTTGGATTGAACACTAAATATACTCATGGAAGACCTTTATAATTAACTTCCAACCATTAACTTAAACTAAAAATCACAACTACTCATGATTAACCATCATAGTTTATCATGTAATAACCATCAGAATCTATTCTCATCATCTCTTATGAGAGTCCTAATCGATTAACTATGCCTCATATATGGAATAACCATACGGATTACTTTCATCTCTAAATTACCCAATGCATTATAGGTTATAATGTAATCACCAATATTTGTTTTTTAATTTAACCACCCATTATTATAACTATTGGGGAAAAAATCTCTCAAGGTAACATTCCAGCATTTTTGGGTTGATTGTGTTTGTTGATAAAAAATGTTTTCAAGGTAAGTACTAGATTCTAGAGAGATTAGTGACACGATATGTTGAAAATAATCCAAGAAGAAGGAATGGATTCCATGGAAGTTCTATAGAAAATTATATACACAAGGTGATGTTGTTTCCTAATGTTTTCCAAGTTTTTGGAGTCCTAAATTTGGATTTTGGATAGAATTAAAAAAAATGGATTCCCTAGGAGTTCATATAAAAATGTTTAAATCGAATGAGTTTTGTCAATAAGGTCTTTGAAAAGGGTGTTTTGTGAAAGATTAAATACTAGCATCATGAACGGTGAAGATGAGGAGAATCACAACAGTACTAAGAGTTATATATTGGCCTCCATGACAAGAATGAGCATCGCAAACAGAGAATTTTCTTGGTGCATCATGAAAAATGGAGCATCGCAATAGAAAATAGGGAGCATCATGAAATGGTGATGATGTGGCTGGAAGGTTCTGTAATAGGTGGAAATGCTAATAAATAGGCCTCTATGCCTCCATAAAATTAGGTAGACTTAACAAATATCTTAAGGCTCTAGTCTCATGAAGGTGGTTCACTAAGGTTGTTCGTGGAAGAGTTTCTTGTGAAGTAGTTCATGAATTTAGTGAAATACAACTGAATTTTCTGAGCATCATAAATGTAGGGATGTTCCCAAAGGATATAAGAAATGCAACTGAAAATGTGGAGCTTCATAAAGGATAGTTGAGATTTAAGAAAGTGGTGTGCTTCATGAAGGTTAAGTGAGCTTCTTAAAAGGAAAGAACTTTGTGAAGGCTATTTGAGCTTCAAAAAAGAGTGATCTTCATGAAGGAAATGTACATCATAAAAGATATTAATAAGTCATTTCCTAGTAAATTAGTGGTAAACTGGTATTCAAAAATTAGATGAAATTGGAACTTCAACAGAGCATCCTGCTATAATTGAAGATGAGTGAATTCATGAAAATTAATGGACCTATAAGTCTATAAACTGTGAGTGGATCCCCTCCAAGAGAGGTGATCAAAGGAAGAAGATGATAGTGATCCTTTACACTGGAAATGATCCTGATAAAGAGATATAGGGAGTGACCGTTAGGAAGATATTGAGATAACCTTAAACCTTTTATAGGCAGTTATCCTGGGTATAGACGTGATCTATCTCAAACCACCATTCTTGGTAGTTATTCTTAGTAAATTTGGTACAATAATCACATTGTCATTATATTCCTCTTGTAAATATACTAGGGAGGGTGAACCAAGAAAAATTGTTGTGTCTCATGCTTGATTTAAATTTTGTTCATACATTATTATGTGAAAGGGAGAGAAGAATTTTTTTTAAGATGAAATAAGATCCGAAGGGCTAGAAGATTTAATATATCATACCCTAATTCACCCCCAGTATATTTAACCTAATTGGAACAACAATTAATATCACAGGGAAAGGATGAAAGTTATTCGTTCTATCTTAATAGAACAAATAGAGGTTTTTAATGCCAAATATTTTCCTATCTTCAATGGAAAAAAATTTCATTTATGGAAGAATCAGATGAAGAACTGCTTCTGATCATTAGGAATGGATTAGTATATAGCATCTATATAGGGAATATTATCTGATATCAAGAGTGGTTCTTTATTAGTAGCTGATAGAATAGAATTTTATGTTGATGTTAAGGGGATAAATGCT
The DNA here is from genome assembly GCA_963277665.1 of Viscum album. NCBI lineage: Eukaryota > Viridiplantae > Streptophyta > Magnoliopsida > Santalales > Viscaceae > Viscum > Viscum album. Next base: position 1,869,644,658 of record OY728131.1, read on the forward strand.
TTAGGGGAGCCATATCAAATGAAATATATACAAAGGTTATTTCATGTAAGTCATCACATGTTGTGTGGGTAAAGTTGTTGAATATTCATGAGGGACATTGAAAAGTTAGATAAGAAAAGTTGTAGGTTATATGGAATAAGTATGGGCATCTCAGAATGAACCCTAATGAGTCTATGATACATTATTTGATTAGGTAATTTTTGTTGTGGTAGACATGAATGATCTGAGAAAAATCATTGAATATATAAATATTTTTAAGATTATCTTGAGAAAACCTCAACCTAAATTTAATCAAAAGGTTTTGATATATGAAGATAAAGATCCAAAGGATCTGACGTTGGAGAGCTCTCACAGTACACCTGTTACACACGAGATGATAAATGATGATAACAAGTCTCTAGAAAAAGGGAATTCCCAAGAAGTGGCATTCATGGTCATGAAAAAGATCACCATTGAGATGGTTAGGAAGACGGAGAGACAAATGGGGTGATGTCATTCCTTTCATCAAATATTAAAATAATAAAAGTAATGTTCAAAGGGAAACTCTCTCTTTCATGATTTCAATATAGAAAGGTTGGACCTATTGTAGTGAGGTTCCCCAAGTAGTATCAATAAGATGAAGAGGATGAAGTTGAAATTCCCATGAAGAAGTATTCATCCAGCATGAAAGTAAATAAAAATTTTAAGAGAAATTTCTTTAAAAAGAAGAATCTTATTTCAACAGAAGATGATAGTTCTGAAGTATCTTAGGCAGAAGAGATGGAGGACTAAAAGGATCATAATGCTGATGCTATGGTGGTAGTTGTCAGTAATTCCCAAACAAGGGAAAAAATGAAAATAAATAAGAACTTGAAGGAAGATTTGACCTTAATGTTTAATTAAAAGTTTCTCTTGAAGAGATAGGTGTTTGGAGAAGAAAAATGAAGAAATAAAAAAAATTAGTTCCTGATTAAAAACTTTATATATATTAGTATGAAGAATACAAGTCTATTTTGAATGAATAAATTGACAAATTGAAATAATCAATCCCAGAGATCTTAGAAAATTTTGTTGAGTACAAGCTCAATTTTGAAGAACATAAAAGGAAAATTGATACTATGATTAATAATAGAAAATATCAAATCAACGATATCAAAGAACTTGATGAATAAGTTGTTAGCTTGCAACTAAGTGTTTAGGATTAGTAAAAATTATTAACTCTTGGTACAACATCAGGAAAAAAGATCATTCATGAAAAAGATAAGATGCAGGTGGAGCATAGATATCCAAAAGAACAAAAGAAACATTCTAATCCAAATGATAAGGCTAGTAAGAGGGTTAATAAAAAACAATGAGATGTGATGATTCATGTTAGAGTGAAAAAACCCACTCCAAAATTGACAATTTATTTGGGTATAAACCAGAGTCGGAATATTATGAGAACCCAAGGTACAAACAATGGAGTAGAAGTGAAAATAAAGAATGTACCTCGCATCATGTGTTATTGTTATGGAAATATGGTACACTCACAAAATGTGTGTTCCATATCCAAGAGATATTTAAGGGCATAAGAATAATAATAGAGGCCAAACAGAACTCAGTACTCTATAACGTCATTCGAGGGTCAATTTTTGGTATGGATGATTTGGAAACAATGTCAAATAGTATACATCAACAATGCATAGGAATGTGAAAAAGTATAAACAAACTAGTCCCAAGTAGTAATTCAATGAAACATCAAGTGAAATGAAAATGAAAAATCATATTTTATTATTTATGGATGAAACTGGTCCATCATACACTGAGGAAAATAATGACTATTAATCCATACCGAGTATGAAGTAAAAAACACTGATCATAAATAAAAATGATGAGCAGTCTGTGGCTACACATATATATTTTAAATCATTATATAACACTGGGATATAGATCATTGATAGTGGATGCACCTCACATATGAAAAAAAATAAAGATCTGGTTACTAGAATCAAGTGCAATAAATAACGTATCATAATATCTGGTAACAATGAAGTCTTGAAAATTATTGGCTCTAGAAATGAAATGTTTGGGGAAAAATACATGAGATGTGTAGATGTATTATTTATTGAAGGAATTATTCACGTCTTACTTAGTGTCAATGAACAATGTGACTCTGGAAAATCCATAATATTTTCCAATAAATTTTTTTCATCAACGAAAAATAAGGTGCAGTTGTTTTTTAGAGAAATAGTATAAAAGGGAATATGTACCTTGTGAGTGCAGAAAAAGATATGTGTTTTTTGTCTAAGGAAGAAGAAAAAAACTATTTCATAAACAACTTTGAGATTTGATCCAAACATCCTTAGAAAATCTATTGAAACATTATGCTACTAGAGACCTCCCTATATTATCACATGATCATACTCATACATGTGATTCTTTTCAACAAGGGAATATCATTTAAAATACTTATAAGACCAAAGAGAAATGGTCAATAAAATTTCTTGGGTTGGGGAATATAGATGTATGCAGAACAATTTCCCCAACAACTATTGATTGGAGGAGATACTATGTTTTCTTCCTGGATGATTTTAGTGGAATTGTTTGGGTATCAATCATCACCCTAAATTATGAGGTGTTTGTTCGTACTAAAATATCTCAATGTGTAGTTGAAAAGATTTTAGTTTTGAAAATCCAGAAGATCATACTCAATAATGTAACTGAGTTCACAAAATTTCCAAGTGGAAGATTTTCTTCAGGAACATGAGATAAGGCACTAAGTTTAAGTAGTATGAACTCCATAGAAGAATGGAGTAGTTGAGACAAGAAATCAGATTATCAAAAACATATTAATAACAATTCTAATTGAGAAAGATCTTCCAGATAAATTTTGGAAATAAGTAGTGATGAAAATAGTCTACACATCGAATAGAGTTTTACTATGTTTGAGATAAGAGAATAAACCATATGAGCTATGTTATGGAAATAATTCATAATTTAAGTACATTAAAGTCTTCATAAGTAAATTTTTCATTCTCAATAATGATAAAAAAAGGATGTTTGAATCCTTTGGAGATAGAGGTAAATTTCATGTCCACTCAAAGAAAGCAAAATCATAAAATTATCCAATAACTGACTGGTAAAGGTAGTTAAAAGTTATGATGTAAATATCATTGAAAATTTGTAAAATATCCAGAAAATAAATGATCAGTATCAGGAGGATAGTGTTGAAGAGATAAGAATTTCATGGGATGTTTTAGTTCTTGAGGATGATTTAGAAGAAGATTTGGATAATGATAAGTATGTTTACAAGTCGATATCTGCACAAGGATAGAATAAAAGATCTAAAATTAATAGACAAAACATAATTGGTGATCAGGTTAATCCAATGTAGAAAATAAAGATGAGGACTCTACAACAAGCATCATACTTATTACATGTAGATCCTAAATGTGTTGATTAAGAAGTTGGGCATGAGAATTGGGTTTAGGATATGAAATAAGAGCTTAACCAAATTGACAAGAATCAGACATGGTAGATTGTTTCAAGGCCAAAAAATAATAATGTCATTGGGAATAAATGGTTCTTTCGTAATAAGATGAATGAGGGTAGTGTAGGGATTTGAACAAAAGAATGACTAGTGTACAAAGGGTGCTCTAATATAGAGGGAATTGATGTCGATGAGACATTTTCACCTGTCGTGAAGCTAGAGACAATCTGATTATTCTTGGTTATAGTTTTTCAAAGAAGGTTCAAGGATTTCTAGATATATGTCAAATCTGAATTTTTGAATAGGGTTTTGGAATAAGAATTGTATATTGACCAGCCAGATGTTTTTCTCATTCATGAAAATGAGAACATAGAGTGTTTTCTAAAGAAGGCATTTTATGGGTCAAAGAAAGAATCATGAGCATGTTATTCAAGGATAAATCATTTTTTGAAGAATCTTAGTTTTCAACATGGTGGAGTTGATTATAATCTATATATCAATAGTGATAATAATAAAAGGATGATGTTTTTGGACTATATCGATGATATAATCTTCAGTGTATCAGAAGAATCGTAGTGTGGATATTTTTCTGAATCCATGAAATGTGAGTTTGAAATGTCCATGATTGGGAAACTAATGTTTTTCCTTGGTTTATAGGTAACATAAGGAAATAATAGGACATTAATTTCTTAATATAATATTCTAAGGAAGTTTTGATAATATTTCAAATGGATAATTCCAAGGAGATGATGACTCTAGTGGAAACCCGGATGAAATTTTAAAGGGGTGATGAAGTTAATGTAGTTAATGTTACAGAATACAAGAAAATAATTCGTAGTCTACTGTACATGACAGCAACAAGACGGGATATTTTTTTTGTCACATGTTAATAATCATAGTGACAAATTAATCCAAAATTAATACACATGATTTCAGTAAGAATAATACTTCAGTATATCAAAGGAATGATAGATTTAGGTTTTATTTATAATGACAAATCCCAACCAAATTTATTGGGATATACAAATGCAGATTGGTTCGGATCAGCAGATAGCATTAAATCAATGTTAGCAGGTGCTTTATATCTTGTTGGATTATGTATTCCATGGATAATAAAGGAATATTATTTCTTTTAATTCAGTACTGTATAAGTTTAACATATTTTAGATACTTAAGAAAGTACGCAATTATTGTTGATGAAGAATCATCTTGGTGATATGGGAGTTGAAGTGAAGTCTTTGATTGGATTCCATTGTGATAATTCATGTGTTGTAAATCTAATAAAAACAACATTCTATCACTCAATGACAAAGAACTTTGAAATAAAGAATCAATTTATCAATGTGAAAATAGATCAAGGGCTTGTGAAGTTGTAATATTCACCAATATAACAATAGGTTGAAAACATGTTGACAAGGTCCTTATCTAAATAAGTGTTTGAATGATGTAGACTATATCTTAAAGTTTTGTCGAATCCCCACACTAGAAAGAGTGTGGGTATGGGACCCCCCCCCTCCCAGAGGTATGATGTGTTTCTCAAAAATATTATTATATGTGTTCATTACCCTATTACAGACCACAATGGAGTGACCTTCAGGTTCATTGAAAAGGGGGGAATAGTGGATATCAAAGGGGATAAAATATCTTAATGAAAATAGGGGAGAATTTTTTTGGTGGAGCAGCAAGATAGAGGAGTTAAATATAATAGGTGGAGTAGTATGATAGAAGGAGTATTAAATCAGACAATCAAAGTAGTGATCGATCAAAGATTATATATCATGACAACTAAGGTTTGTGATGAAAATAGAAGAGTTATTTTGGAATGGAATGAAGTGATATACTGATGAACTTTATATTATACTCATATTTCTCGCACAGGGAATGGATCAAGTGGGATTAGAGTGTCTGTTGTGTTAATCCTTGATCATTACCTTAATTTTAAGGATAAAATGTAGATAAAATATGGAAGGATCTAAAATGATGTACCAAAATGTGAAGAGTTTTCAACAACCCCAAAGGGGGTGATTTCAAGGAAAATCTCTCAAGGTAACATTACAGCATTTTTGGGATGATTGTGTTTGGATAAAAGTGGGTTTTAATTATACTTTGTGGAGTATAGATATTTTTTTGACACATTACGTTGATAAATATCCCATATTAAGTAATGGATGCACTGGAAGTGGTACAAAAAATTGCATACATAAGGTGACATCATTTCTTAGTGATTGCCAAATTTTTGGGGTCCAAAATTTGGAGTTTCGCTAGCATTATGAGAATTGTATTTTCATGAAGGTATTAAAAAACTATGGAAAAGGAATGAGTTTCATGAATATGGGCTTTGAAAATATAATTTCATGAAAGATTAAGGATTCTGACAATGAGCTCCGTGTTTACGAAAAGCATCATGAATGGTGCAGGCGAGGAGCATCACGGTGGAGTGAAGAATTGGATGATGATCTCTGTGACAATGATGAGAATCATGGACATGGAATTTTCTTCGACCATCGGGAGAAATGGATAATCATGGAGGAAAAGTTAGAGTATCACAAAATAGTGATTATGTGGCTATAAGGTTCTGCAATTGGTGGAAAATCATATAAATAGTCCTCCACCACCTTCCAAAAAGTAGCTAAACTTAACGAATATATTAAGGGTCTAGAAACAAGAAGGTAGTTTGTGAAGGTGGTTTGGGAAGGAGTTTCACATAAATATGTTCTTGAAAGGTCTAAAATTCAATCGACTGTACTAAGAATCACAAAAAGTGGAATTTCAACATAGCACCTACCTAAAATTGATGATGTTTTCATTCATGAAAATTAAGGGACATATAAGTCTATAACTGTGAGTGGATCCCTTCCAAGAGTAGTGAGAAAATAAATCATAGTATGGTGATATTTTCCACCCGTAGTGATCCAGAGATAGGGGCATAGGAAGTGACCCTTGGGAAAGTAGTGAGCTGGGCCTAAACCTTATAAAGGTAGTGATCCTAGGTATAAAAGAGATCTAGCCCGAAACACCATTCTTGGAAATGAGTCTCCGTACATTTCTTACAATTGGAACATTGTTTTTTTATTCTCCTTTGATGTAGCCCAGTGAGGGTGAACCAAGTAAAATTTTTGTGTCTCATGAGTGATTTCAATTCTGTTCATACATTTCTATAGGGAATAGAAATAAGAGTATTTTTTTTAATGAATAAACTAAATTTGAATGAGGGTAGGTTTTAATCTATCATACCCTAATTCACCCCCACACTCATATCATGGTATTTAAACTAATTGGGATAACAATAAAAATTCCCAAGAACCATAACATAATCATAAATCTTTAAATCTTTAATTATAACAATAGTATTAAGGAAAATTCCCTTTTTATTTTGAAATTGCATTTTTTTAGAAAAACTGCACACATAAAAATGGAAAATATTTTATTTTTAAATAACCATGTAAACATGTAAAATATGATTTAAAACATTAAGTATTCATAATAGTGTAAAATCCACTCAGGTCGTATAAGTATAAAAACCTTCCTTCCGTTGTAATGTTCGAGAAGTCACACAGTACCACGTTTTGAAATCACTAAAAAAATATTACTTACTAATGATTTTTAAAATAGTAATCCATTAAAAAAATAAATTTAATTAACCATAGAAAAATTTTAAATAAATTTTTGAAAACATTTTTAGATAAAATTTTCATTAAATAAAAATTTATTTTTAAGGGAAACTTTTAAAAAATTAAAACAAAGTCTCTTAACTAGAGCCTGGCACATCACATGTGTTATTTCTTTTCTAGATTATTAAACTTATGTTATTTTTATACTTAATTATGGTCATTTTTCAATTTTTTATTAATTTTATATCACTTATTAAAATTTCGTATAAAATTACTTAATCACTTAAGTACACATTGGACGTTTTGATGATATTTGGCACTTATGTCCGAAATGACTTTGTTCGGCTGACTATATAAAAATAGGTCATTATTAAATAATATCCTGAATAATAATCAGGAAATTATTATCATTTTTAAATATAAATTCTATTTTTAAACTGAACCATTACATATGGTTATAAAAATTAACTATATTACAATCTTGGAGATGATAGGTCATATGTAAAGATGAGAAACCTTTCCATTTTTGAACGATCATAATAGAAAGACATTAAGTAATATTTTAACATTACATAATGATAATATTATAATAAATATATTATTAATTTTTAAAATATACTTATATAAAACATATATGTGGTGTGGTGATGAAAAATGAATAACATCGCTTTGTGGAGGTGGCAGTCCACACATTTTCATGAACGGTGTTATCAATTTAATGTTCTTTTAAAGGTATGAAAATAAATGATATATTATCTTCTGAAAAATATAAATATTTTATTACTATAATATATAAATATTATTTCCATCGTTATAACTTTTCTAGAGAGATGGTTATGGAAAAAGAATTACATAGGTTCGTTAGGTGAAAGTACATCGTACACACGAACAATGAATTATTTTCCCATTTGATTGAAGAGAAGATGGATATGAGTAAAGAAACAAACCTAATAACATATTATTATATAGATGATACTATATCTATTATTTTATAATGTTTTAATAATATTTTAAGGAAGTGGACGAAAAAAAACTAAAACATATAGTTGAAAACCATACAACTTATTTAGAAAACCGCCTTTTCTTAACATCTTAAACCCTGTAAGTTTGGTATAATTCTTAAAAAAATAGGTCTAGAATGTGGATAATTATTACAGTAAGTCATTTTTTCTAGTAGGGTCTTAAAAAGTTTTTTTAAGTGTGAATAAATCCGAAGAAGATGTGCCCTTTTATAAGAGAGCGGAGTGGCACTCTTGGCATTTCTCAAAATATTAAATTAATATAAATGAAATATAAATTCAAAATTGTTCCAATGTTATTTATTTCTAAATAAGATAATTTTGGGTCAAAATAAACTCATATAATAAATATTTTATTTGTTTTAAATATATCTCTACACTTATCTTTTAGTTTTATCCCTTATTTAGCTTCTTTAACTCTTACTGTGACAACATGTATTTTTACTCTTTTAGGGTAAATATAGTTATGATAAAACAAAAAAAATGCATAAATGGACCAGTTGGTATATTTAAACCTTATACTAATCAATTTGATGAATTTAATATTTTTAGTAATTTTATACCATTAAATAAAACAATATTTATTATAAAATATTAATAATGTCAATTTTTATAACTATTCATTACTTTGAGATTAATAATATATAAAAACATTTAATTAGAAACAAATATTTTATTATATTCCAAAAATTTCCACTTCTATAAAATTATATGATCACATTTTTTATCTCAAATTATATTTATTTTAATTTTTTTATATTTCTTATTTCATTTTTCATTTTTAATTAATTGACTAATTATTGCATCAATGTTGTGAAAGAAATTAAGGTAATCATTTATCCACTAAAATTTTAAAAAAAATACAATGATTAAGATAAATATATTATATTTCTTAATACTATTTATAGTATAACATATTCTCTGGATAACACCATAGTAAAAACATTACACTTATTAAAAATATGAGTGTGACATGTTTGACGTTTCACTAAATAAAATATGATGAAGGCCATAATCTCATCCATGTGGCACAAATAAGTAATAGATCTGACCCTTGGATTATTATAGTCCAAATATAATCATAAAATAATAATTAGTTATGTTTTTTAGTGATTTAATAGTTCTTATCATTTTATTTTTAATCTAAATTACATGATTTTCCATGTACCATGGTAATAAATATTACTATGGTTACTATTAATATTTTACAAAAAAGGTATATATAAACTAAATTTGGACCCATTTGTTCCAAATATGGGAAAAATTAAAAATTCAAAACATGAAAAAATTAAATTTTAATTTAAAATTAAATAATAAAAAATAAATTAAAAGAAGTGTTTTCTTAAAAATGCCTATTTAAAATGTAAAATGATTTTATAATAAATTAAAGTATTAAATCCATTTAAAAAACATAATTGAATTATTTTCAATAAAAATGAACTATTAAAAATTTAAAACTAATCCAAAACATAATTGGACCATGTAAATATTTAAAAAAAATACAATTTTCAATAAAAATCAGTATTTTTACTCTCCCTTTAAAAATAAATATTCGTATAGAATTATAAAAAATTAATTTTAATATTATATTTACATGATTAATTTAGAAAATAAATTCATTTTCTTTGAATAAATTTTCAATAACTTTTGTAAATTATAATATTCACTCATAAAAAGAAGAAAAACTCAATTTGAAAGAAAACGTATTTTTGAAGAATGAAATTTCTTTACTAAAAAAATATTTCGTATTAAAAAATAATTAATTAGTTAATTATAAATTAGTATGACCATTATGTATTTTAAAATTTAGTTAATACTTTTTATTCTCACCAATTTAATGACTATGTAATAACTATCACATTTAAATAACAATATTTTTTTTGCTCGGTGTTGTGTATCTTTTATATAGACTATATTTTTTAAGATCTTCTGAAGTTACATACCCACTTGAGAAAATTTATCCTCCAAATTTTAACTCGTGATCAAAATATAGGGGTCTGACTTTCCAAAATACCTTTTTTGAAAACCCACATTGTCAAAAGGATTAACAAAACACACACTAGATATAAGGAAAAAGAGATCTAAAAAGTCATCTAGAGTAACATATACTATATTTTCAAGTTGGAGAGCATAAGTGGGAAGTGAAAACCTGGATATTGAAGATAAAAATAAAACTAGATGACTAAAATAGAGTGATATAGAACAAGATTATTGGAAAGTTAACAATCACAAAACCATAAATTTGTGATGGGTTAAAAGGATATTTATTTATTGGTAAGATAAGTAAATTGATAATTTTTTATTTAAAGATTATTTTCTTAGATTAGAGGAGATCCTCTACCATATATGATAAAATAATAAGGAAATATACTTATGTGAAAAGTAGAGTTTCATCTTTTAATCCATTTCCACCAAAAAACTCATATTTTTCACTTAATTCTAAGTATGAATTTTTCATGATTAAAGCACTAGATTCAACTTCTACAAATCAAAAAATAAAAAAAAATAATAACTACTTATTCCTAATTTTTTTAGTCGTTAACCAAAACCATGATCATTAGTACAGGATAAGATAATGATACAAAATTAATAAACCTTTATGTGAAAAAAAATTACATTAATCAATATGAATTCACCAGTAATACCCAAAATAAAATTACATTTTTCAATCAATAATTATCCTTAAAATTAATCAAAAATGTTGTATAATAATATTAAAACCCAAATATTAGAAGTATATGGTCACATGGTATTACAAGATTAATTTTAATATTTATCTTCTAATAACATAAATCACTCTTCATGTATCACACAAAAATATAATTACCCTAATAACATAATCTCTAAGATATGATAATTGTTTCTATAAATAACATGGATCACTATAATTTTGAAATAAAATCATATATTATTCAAAATAAAATTTAACCTTTGAATACCCAAATAAAATCCCATAATATACTATTTACCTTATTTATATGGGGTTCCCAAAATATTGAATATCTTCCGAAATTACACTAATCACTTTATCACAAAATAAATTTCTGATAATAAATATGTTCCCAGATTCTGACAACCAATAATTTCGTCCAATTCATAGATTATATAAACCATAAAATATACCAACACCTTTGAATATATATCCACTAAAATTAAAGGAACTATTCCTCAAGAAACATTTTCAATCAAACCAATACAAAATCTAATGGTTTTATTAATATAAATTTCACTCAAATTTATTTTAATCAACTTAGTCATCCACCACTTACACCCCCAAAAGGGGTGTCTGAGACATTGAATATAAGATCAAACTTAAATTTTGAAACCCATGATGGTTTTCATAACTCTTAAGATGACCACACATGAAAACATCATAATCTATGAAGTTATTTAAACCCTCTTATAATACTAACTATAAGGATATGGTCTTAATAATTACATATTCTAGTGATTTTAAACTAAAATTCACATTATTACAATCCTGAGGTTTTTTTATAGTTTTATATAATTAGGACTAACTCGTACCTGGTAAACCCATACATTACAAGTGAACATATAAAATCAGTATCCAATAAACAAACCCCTTTTAAATAAAACATGATTTCTATTATTGATAAATTTTTACAATTTTTATCTTTACCTCATGTTTATCCCTACTATTTTTTAAACCCTAGGGAAAACATTTTAAAAAATGGGCTGAGGAAACAAATATTAGAAATGATATAAGGCCCCAGCCTTAAACATTACATAATCTTGAGGGAAGTTAAGAATTCACATTGAGGATCTTTTCAGGTTTAGATTTTTAAAGAATTGGGTCGTAAATATTACATTACATCTCAAAAGATTAAAAATTAGACACTTCTACTCTATCCATTTTTTTCAGAATAATAAAAACTCTTTAAAAAATAAGAATTATTTTATTAATACAAATCTTCTTGAATTCTTCATTTCTCTTACACTTCCTTATACCCTGTGAAAATATTCAAAAAACTTGGGATGAGCATAAAAATCTTAGTAAGGGTTATAAAATAAAGAATGAAAACATTAGTCAATTAATACATACAAACATAATATCTTAAACATACCTAATCAAATAATAATATTTATGAATAACACATAGAAATCATAAATCATAAAGGTAACTTGTGGCATCCATAACATACATGAATTGTAGGTTTCATAGCAACATAAGGAGTTTCATTTAGAATAATTATCATAGTATATTCTATAAATATCTTAGTAGAAACATTAAAGTTTACCTTTTTCATGTAACCCAATGCATTAGAGATCTATCTTGGGCTCACCCACCCTAGGTTTACCACAGAACCACCCGTATACGTAAACAATGCCCCATAACCATAACATAATCATAACATATAACACAAAAATAAATGAAAGATAGCATTTCCACATTTCAATCATAATATATCATGTAAATATATTGACATAATTAATCCATTCTCAAAAACCAATTTCAATACCAAAATACATAAAAAGAGTATATGGTATTTATTTTCCTTTTAAAAAACACTACAGATTATTAAGGAAGCCAAATATCAAATAATGATTGTGGTAGTGGAAAGGTCATTGTCCCAGGGTTTTTAAAAAAGAAACATTTTTTTCATTTAGTAAAACTCTTCGTAGAAAACAATTCCTTTTGAAAAACATTTAAAACATAAAACAAAGATATTTTTGAATCAAATTGTTTCATTCTGCTTTGAAAATTTTATAGGAATTAGCATTTTAAAACATTAATGTCCATATAAATAAATCATTAAAACATTTTTAAAACATCAACTTTAATGAGAAATATTTAGAAAGTTATATCTTTAAAACATTTAAAACAACATTTTAGTTAAAGATTCGGTTACCACTTGAGATAAAACATGAATAAAAATAATTAATTAATAAAAATAAAAAACTTATAATAACATGATAATAAGGATATTTATGATATAATATGTCAAAGTTCAGTATATACACCTTATAGGATGATAAAGGTTCATAATATCAGGATTCACCTCAATGAAAGGAGATTGAGATGTATTCCCTTGCAAAAATTTGGCAGCCTAATGATGTCACATTAAAATTCAGAAATTGAGTTGATGGGAGAGAAAATGTTTTCTCATCACATGGACATAAAATGTACAGAAATAAGGATATACAATAACATATCGCAAAATAAGAAATTGGAAATTAAAATACATAACAAAGAAGAAGTCTTTGACTAAAATAAGAGGGTGAAAGGTTCCATTATCTCGAGTCTAACTTGTCTCGTATGTTCCTTGTTCTTCTGGAATAATAAACTTAAGTCAATTTATACTTGCTTCAAAACATTTTTAAAGTTTATTCACTACCATAATTTTTTCTATTTTCAACGGGCTATTTGTGAAGGGATCTCGTCGTAAATAAGCTTTAGTGATGGGGTCCCATCACAAATAGCTCGTTATAAAAAATGGTGTTGTAAAAAACATTTTTTATGACAGGCCTATCACAAAAAAATGTTTTTTTGCAACGTCGAAGTTTCCCATTGCAAATAACTCTCTGATTATATGAATTATATATAAATAAACTTTTTTTGATGGGCCCCTTACAAATAGTATTTGTGATGGGCCCATGGTATCGTCACAAATATTATTTAAATATATATATTTAAACTATTTGCGACAGGATCTCATCACAACAGGTCCAGTCGCAAATAATAACCAAAATAAAAAAAATAGTTAATAAAATTATAATTAATGAAAAAATAATATTAATATTATTAAAATAATAAAAAATTAAAAAATATTAAAATTCTCAAAATTCTCAAAAAAATATAAACAATTCATAAAATATTATTATTATAATTATTAGTAAAATAAAAAAACATTAAAAAATATAACACCCAAAAAATATATTTAATAAAATTATGATTAATGAAAAATAATATTAATATTATTAAAATAAAAAAATTATTAAAATTCTCAGTATTCACAAAAAAATAAAATAAAAAACTCATAAAATATTGTTATTATTATTATTAAAATAAACAAACCTTAAAAAATATAATAGTAATAATAAATAATAAATTTTTTAAAATAAATAAAATTAAATTATGTAGTATTCGCACAAATATAAAGGACAGAAACTTAAAATAGTTCATATTACAAAAACTCTTGAATTAAATTTTTTTAACATAAAAAACATTGGGGGTCGTATTCTGGAGGAGAGGAGGAACTGTAGGAGATGGTGGAGGAAACTTCATCCCTAAACTACGATTCAAACGACGCATGTACTCTATCTGCTCATGATGCTGCTGCTTCCATTGATGCGTCTCCTCATCGTGATGCTACTGTTGTTGCTTCTGCTGACGCATCTCTTCATGCTGCTTCTACAAACACTCTATAAGCTCAGTCTGAGTTCGCAACTACACCTGATATTGTGATGTAGAAGATGATTCCTCTCCATGACCTCCTCTTCAGCTGGACGCTAACATCACATCAGTACCATAATAAGTACCAGGAGTCACATGAGAGCTGATACCAACTACTCGGCCCTTCTCAAAGCCATACTGGGTTACCTGCATCCATGATGCCTCAGTGAGATGGTGGGCACTGGTCTGATCAGTCACCTCGTCCAGAATCCCAGCCTATTTCTGAGAGGTCTCAACCTCATATGAATCTTTCAATTCTAATTTGAAATTAAAATTGTGAAAAAAGTGTATGCAGTTAATTTTCAAACTAAAAAAATAATACTAACCACAATTTGATGCTGGCAATCACCTCTAATCTCTCCAGTGGCTGGATCATTGTACATCCTCTGATAAATGTTGTACTATGTAATATTAGGATTCTAAAATTCCTATAAAAATATAAAATAAACAATTTATATTTAAATTTATATAAAATATTTAAAAAAGATACTTACCAGATGCTCTCTATGCGTACTGAATGTACGACTACTAGCTCGATGTGTCACCTCCTTTCTCCCTCGGTTCTGCCGACCCACTGAAGACCTCCTCTGAAATATACCACCCAACCAGTGTAAAAGTAATCCATCCTAAGTGTGAGAATAAATTTATTCTGGTTGGTGGGCTCTACACAACTCATTAAAATTTTTCACTCCTACTTTTTTAATGTTCGTCCTTCTCAAATTGTATAAAAACTGACAGAAATAGTCACACATAGCCACCTCCCATGCTGCTTGGATAGCGTCCTGTATGCTATCTTCGATGGGATACAATAAACCCAACAAATAATTTATAATAACAAGTTATTAATAAAATAAAGTTCAAAATAAATATTATTAATTTATGTTCCATCCAATTATTGACCATGTCGAGCTGTACATCAACGGGAATTTTTTCCCATGTGATCTATGGCTATGAAAAATAATTATGCAAGATAGTGCTCCCCTGTCCAACAGCTACATAATCAAAACACATAAAAAATAAAAAATAATCAAACAATTAGTATATATATAAATAAATTAAGTAAAGCTAACTAAAATATAAAGGTTAACATACCTTCGTGTGTGTTGATCAAAGCCAATATGTGGATGTTGCTCGGGGATAGGGTTAGGAATCATGATCCATGCTAGACTGTGCCCCCTCTGCATACACCCTAAACATCCAGTAGGTTGAGGGTCAGATGATCCCAAATCCCCCTCATCCAAAGGTATCTCAGCCTTCTATAACTCACGAAATAGATCAGGGTCCATCTTAAACACAAAATGATTGGTGTTAGTATATATTTGAAAATAACTATTATATATAGATATATATTAGCAATCATTATAACCATCCTTTAAATGTGTCAATGTTTACCTTTATCATCATCTCCATATCTGACAATATCAATGTCTTCATATTCCTCCTTAACATCATAAATATGCATATGAGTTTCAGTTTCATCATCTCTTGTCATTTCAAATGCATTTACAACATCATTAACTTCTTCATCACCATCGACCCTTATTTGTGGGGTGTTTGTAGGTTCTGGGCATAGCGGATGTGCATTGGTGGGTTTACCCAACTTTAATTTTAACGTTAAACAACATTCAATCTGATATCTATCATGATGTAAAACGCCGAATCTTCGGAATAAAATGAGGAACGAAAAACTTAAGAGGGAATCCCAAAACCATAGAGATAGAATCATCATATGTTGGTTATAATTAATTTAATTAATTCACAAGAATTACCTTGGTGGAATTATTTCTTCATTGATGTCTCTGGATATGATCCTGTGATCCGTTGTTGCGTCATAGAATCCAAGTGTAGGATTCCTCTATCAGTGATCCACATGTGTGCCACGTATCTACAGATTTCTCCAAATGTATCTTCGGGTGCTAGCGTGGAAAAAACTTCGCTTGCGATGTCCGCCTTCGATCGCCTTGGTCTCTCGGTCTTGAGAGCGTTCTTGGAGGAAGGATTTCTTTCTACCTTGAAAGAATTCTCCATAATTGTTGTGCACAATGATTCTCTAGTGGAAAAGTGATGGGGTTGTGATGATATTTATAATCGGGTTTGAGGTTATAGAGTTACGACAATAAATAAACATGTTACGCATTTTATTTATTTCATTAACTCTTATTGAAAACCCCCATGTTGAATTATTAATTCCTTGACATGCGCCCACACTGATTATAATAAATATCATTTAATAAAACAATTTTATATCCTCAAAATCCTGACTGAAAAACTACACGGCATGTGATCATTAATACACGGCATGTATATTTAATATACACAGCGTGTACTTTTATTTTCCATGTTCCTTTATTTCCTCCACCACATTTATTGGACCTTGAGTAATTGCTATTTATTTATTAAATAAATATAACATCATCACTCACTAATAAATATTATTTCATCCACAATATATTCTCTCGAATAACTAGTGTCAAAATAAATGTGATCAGGCATCCTTAAATAATTATTAAACCACATTTGGGAATAATCTTTATTTAACTTATTAAATTAATATTTAACTGAGATACATGGACACACTTAGTGTATGACCCTCTAGGCCTCTTTCTCAGTGGCATTAAGCAGAGCCTGCCTAAAGTCCAAGGTTAGCATCTAGCAACACGCCAAGGTACCCATAGAGAAATAAGTTAACGCAGCAATGACATGTCACCTCATATGAATGCTTACCGTGTAATATAATCCATTTGTCATGATATCTCGAATCAAGTGGGTTTCATGCTAGTGTCATCAACCCATGTGCTCGATTATTCTTTCTTCGACTTTCCAGAATCGAACTAACCCATACCTTACCATGGCCATGGATTTATTTAGTCTATATCAATTCCATCAAAGGACCTGAGATATCTACTTCCATTATGGAACAAACGGGAAAAATCCTTTCTCTCATTATCTATTAATGCAGTATTACTCGTGACGCACCCAACGTATCCTACCTCACCGCGAACAGTGTGTCGTCATAGTTTTCGTCAATACAGTTAAGTGTGCGTGTTGTAATACCCATTAATAATAATCATAAAGTCTAAGTATTAATACACACGTCTTCATATTGGAACATCCAATGACACTATGAAATGTGGATTTCCTACTGGCGGTTCTCGTTCTCATAATATCCTCCTGGATATTACCAAGGGTGCACACTATGAGATGATGCTTCGAAGTTTTATGAATCCTCACCCCTAATGTCCTATATTATTTCTGTCCCTCAAATAAAATCATTCGACCATAGAACATATATTCCAGAACAATGTTATGGCACTTTTGGGTTCTCATCATAGTAGGGATCCGCTATGACCCTTTAATGCAACAGCTATCCTTAAGACATTATTACATGCATTGTCACACAGAAGAACAGTCAAGATGTGATAAGGATTTTATTAATAAATAAAGTATAAAGTAGTTGGTTCTAGGCCACCAACTCCAATAGAATCCCAGTTGAACTAGATCCAACTGCTAACAACCTTTAACCTACTAGCTCTCACATGATATTCATGCTTCTTCTGAGATAGGCCTTTAGTCATGGGGTCTTCCACGTTCTCTTATGTGGACACTCTGCTCACTACAACTTCACCCCTTTGATCGAAATCCCTCAAGAGGTGATACTTTCAGAGTATATGCTTTTTCCTTAGATGTGACCTTGGTTCTTCCGCAAGAGCCACCGCTGTAGTATTATCATAATAAAATGTAATGGGATCTTTACTACAAGGAACCACATCAAGATCCTGGACAAAGTTCCGAATCCAGACAGCTTCCTTGGCTGCATGAGAAGCCTCTATATATTTGGACTTCGATGTAGAATTGGTGATAACTGGCTACTTTGAACTCTTCCATCTCACAGCTCCTACATTGAGATAGAAAACATATCCATATTGCGACTTCAGATCATTCTAATCTGTCTGAAAACTAGCATTAGCATACCCTCTGATGGCAAGATCCTCGTCTCCTCCATACACCAGGAACATATCCTTAGTTCTTCTCAGTTACTTAAGGATAGTCTTAACAGCATTCCAATGTTGTTCTCCTGGATCTGCTTGATATCTGCCTACCATGCTCAGTGCATAGGAAACATCAAGCCTAGTACATAACATGGCATACATGATGGATCCTATAGCCGAAGCGTATAGGATCTTACTCATTCAATATTTCCCTTGTTGTGTCTGAGGACACATTTTCTTAGAAAGATGTAGGCCATGTGACACTGGAACTAATCCCCTCTTGGATTGTTCCATAATAAATATCTTAGTATCTGGTCAATGTATGTACCCTGACATAGTCCAAGCAGGATTTTGGATCTATCACGAATGATCTTGATCCCTAGAATGTAGGCTACTTCACCCATTTCCTTCATAGAGAAACACTTGTTCAACCAGTCCTTAATTGACTGTAAGATAGGTACATTGTTTCAAATAAGCTATATTTAGTCAACATATACTACAAGGATAACGATCTCATTCCAATTAAAACGCTTATAAACACATGGCTCACATTAGTTCTTAATGAACCCAAATTCCTTTATGGATTCATTAAATCGAATGTTCCATGACCTGGATTCTTGCTTTAATCCATAAATGTATTTCTACAACTTTAAACCCCGTTTGGCTTCACTTGGTGTCACAAACCCTTCTGGTTGTGTCATATTGACATCTTCCTGAAGCTTCCCATTAAGGAATGTTGTTTTTACATTAATCTTCCAAACCTTGTATTCATGGTAAGCTTCTATGGAAATCATGATTCCTATGGATTTAAACATGGCAACTAGTGAGAAGGTTTCATCATAGTCAATTCCTTGATGTTGTCTGAACCCCTTAGCCACTAGCCTTTCTTTATAGTTGATAACTTGACCTTCCATGTCTAGATTTATCTTGAGTACCCATTTGCATCCAACAGGCTTTACATCAACTGGCTCATCGACTAGAACCCAAACTTGGTTCTGATACAAGGAATCTATCTCAGAATTCATAGCTTCTAGCCATCTTGTAGCTTCTGAGATTTCTACTGCTTCCTTGTAGTAGAGAGGTTCATCATTGTCCAACAATAATGATTCACCATCCTCGGTGAATAGGAAACCAAATCTCTCTAGTTCCCTTACCTCTCTTGAGCTCCTACGGAGTACATGTGTTTCTGGAACCTCTTCCACAGGGACCTGTGGAAATTTTTCCTATACTAACTCTTGTGTATCTTGAGCATCAACTTCATCGAAGTCAATCTTCCTCCCACTATCCTTCTTAAGGATGTGCTTCCTCTCAAGAAAGATTGTTTGTCTAGCGAAAGTCACTTTCTTTTCTGAAGAGTTATATAGGTAAAATCCTTTCGTTTCCTTGGGATATCCTATAAAGATACACCTCGTGCCCCGGGGTGATTCTTTATTTATTGGGGAGGCCTTAACAAACGCCTCGCATCCCCATACACATGTGTGCAAAAAAATGGGTTTCTTTCCATTCCGTAGCTTGGAAGGAATTCCATTTTCTGCCTTAGTTGGTACTTGGTTTAATGTGTATGTTGCAGTTTGTAATGCATATCCCCAAAACAATAATGGAAGATCTACATGACTCATCATCGACCTCACCATGTCCAAAAAGGTACAGTTCCTCCTTTCACTAACACTATTCCACTGTGGTGTATAAGGAGGAGTGAACTGAGATAGAATCTCATACTCCTGTAGAAGATAAATGAACTCTTGGTTTAGATATTCTCCACCTCGATCCGATCGAAGCTTCTTTATCTTCTTACCAAGCTGATTCTCTACTTCATTCTTGAATTCATTAAATTACTCTAAGGCCTCTGACATATAACTCATTAAGTAGACATAGCCATATCTACTCAAATCATCAGTAAATGTAATGAAGTAAGAATATCCACCTCTAGATTCTACTGGAAATGGTCCACACACATTTGTGTGTACCAATCCTAGAAGCTCTGTGGCCCTTTCACCCTGTCCACCAAAAGGAGGCTTGGTCATTTTTTCTTGTAAACAAGCGTGACATCTATCAAGTGGTTTTAGCTCAGTATAGTCTAAATAGCCATCTTGGCAGAGCCTTGTCAAGCACTTCTCATTCACATGAATGAGATGGTGATGCCATAACTGGGTGATGTATGAGTCATGTGAGTTTGTTTCATTATCTATTGACAACACTTGGTTTTCGTAATTTAATACATACAGACCATTATTTAAATGTACCATACCATAACAAACGTTGTTATTATAAAAGAGACAACCCTTATTTCCAAACTTGAAAATAAATCCATCCATATCCAAAAAAGATACATAAATTATGTTCTTGGTAACACTAGAAACATAATAACAGTTATGTAAAACCAAAATCATTCCAGTCGTCAATGAGAGGTGGTAATCTCCAATAGCCAATGTAGTCAGCCTTTGGCCATTAGCAACTCGAAGATCCACCTATCCTCTGGAAATCTTTCTAAATCTACTTGGTTCCTGCATTTGAATACATATGTGAGACCCACAAGCTATATCTAATACCCAATTTGTAGAAATGGAAATATTACACTCGATAATGAACACACCTTTAGCATCCCCACGCTTCTGGGTGCAGTTCCTTTACCAGTGGCCTTGCTTGCCACATGAAAAACACACTGCCTCCCATTCCTTGACCTGCCTTTGGATATTCCCCTTCTTGGAGGGATGGTGCTCGGGGGCTTCAGACCGTTTATAATTCTTTGGACCCTTTGCCTTGTCCTTCCTTTTCTTGTTCACCATAAGGATTGTGGGTTTGTCACGCCCCACGTCCTTGTCTACCTGGCGAATCATGGTCAGAAGCTCTGATAGACTCTTCTCATTGCCTCTCATGTTATAATTGACAATGAAGCTATACAAGGTCTTGGGCAGTGATGATAGGATGAGATCTGTATGCAACTCATCCGGGAATTTAATCCCTAAGATGTCCAGGCATTCAATGTAGCCAATAATCTTGACTTCATGAGGCCCAGCTAGCGCAGACTCTTCAAGCATAGTTGTAAACAAAGAAATGGTGATCTTATACCTCTCATGTCTCACCTTATCTTGGTAGAGATCCTTAAGTTGAGACATCATGTTATATGCATCCATGTTTTCATGTTGCTTAAAGAGCTTATTGGACATGGCCGATAGTATGAAGCACTGGACATTTGTGGCATCATCCTTCTATTTCATATAGAGAGATAATTCCTCATCACCGGCCTCTTTTCCAGGTGCAACTGTAATAGGCTCTTCTAGCACATACAATTTCCTTTCATGGAAAAGGATGACGCGTAAACGCCTATGCCACTCTTAGAAATTGGTGTTGCTGAGAACGTTTTTCGTATCGAGTATGGTTCACAATGATATGTTTGAAGTCATTTTCTAGTATCTACAAATTAAGATGAGCAATGGTTTAGTACTTTATTACAAAACTGATACAAATAAATAAATTAATACTTATTAGTCTCCCACTATTTTATCAAAACCTAATAGCCTTCACCATTGAATTGAGAATATTCTGTTGCCTGAATATTCTATTGGCAAGGATCCATATTGCCCTTCGTATTACCCCAGCTAGGGTTGGTCAAGAAACTTGACGGGTTTTAGGTAGGCATTCCAAATTACAACTACATTAACTCGCAGCTCCTTGATCCGTTGAGTGGACTCCCCAAACCTAAAATCCTTTTATTTTGGATTTCCTCAACCATTGCCTCTTCGTCACACCAAGTCCTGCTATGGATGTCAACCATTGATGCCAACCAAGTCAATTCAACCCAAATCCTTGAATTAGAATTCCCCGATAATTGAAAGTACCCCAACTAGGGTTGGTCAAGCACTTTGAACTATGGTTCAATTCTAACCAAGATTTTGGAAGGCTATACTGACTTAATATTTCTATTGAGGGATTTTATCCTTATATGTAAATTTCCATTTTATTATCTTTGATTACATTCTTGTTAATATTAAGTGGGATATACTTAAGTAATTAACCATGTCTACGATAATATTTACATATAAACTTGTTTTATTTCAATTCCATATTTCATGCTCATTTAATTCATTAATTGTGTGATCATGACAACACACCCACAAAAAATAAACCATGAAACTGACAAAAATAAAATTAATGGTATGATCATGAGTTTTCTATTGGTTAGTTTATCTAGAGGTTGATAAACTAACCCAAGACCTAGGGTAGAAACACCTTGAACCTTTCGGGTTCGTGTTTATAGCTTTCCACCTGTCCACCTTTGTATCTCCTTGGATTGGTTTCACCTTGGCTCCTGACTTGAGCTACCTCCACTAGCTTGGGAGATCCATCCATTACATATGAATTTATCTCACACGCAGGTGAGGGGTAAAAAGGGGGTTTTACATAAAATAATCCTTGGGCGTTCAGGCCCTACATATTAATGAGGAGATCGCTCGCAGGCCAATAAATTTAATTTAAATAAATAAATTAAAAGAAACCATTTAAATTCAAAGGTCTCAGTCTAGCTCATGATCATCTGTACATGCAATGGTATATACGCATAAATAAAACTAGAATTTAATTCATTAATTGTTCTTTTTTAAGATAAATCACACTCGAATCAATTAATTATCATTAATTAATCAATCCTTTTATCTTAAACCCTTTTCGGAACATCGTTGAGATTATCATCCATCATAATTTTAAACAAATAAATTCATTTAAAGTTATACTTGTACGTAACTTGTACCTTGGATGCAACTCGGTGAATTCCCATTCATTATGAATATGTTAAATTAAACAAATATATACTAAACACCAATCACATGTTGTGCCTCAGCTTTATGTCTGCACCATGGTACACGTCTCAAGGGTTTGTATAATATAATAATAAATTTTAATAAATCTGTGTACTTTTGGTGAGTACACGGTGTGTAGTTCTGACTACACAGCATGTACTTTTCTCCATCGTCCATCCGAAGTACACACCCAGGGACAGGGCGTGTTAATGTACTTTGGAAATTTTCGGAGTAAACGGTGTGTTCTGTGGGACACACGCTGTGTAGTTTCCGTGCTACACAGTTTCCTACTGGGCAAGCCGTGTATGGGGTACACGGTACAACCCAAACCAAAAGGGACTACATGCCGTGTTCAGTTGGACCACACGGTGTGTAATCCAGAAACCGTGTGCCACTTGTTCCTCGTCAACATATGGTGTCATAAATTAAATAGGTATACTCCAATACATGGCCTGATTTGGCGGATCAGTCAATGCATTGAACCAAGACTACACGACGTGTACTTTCGAAAACACGCAGTGTATTCTAGTGTTGTACGGCCAGAAACGTTTTACTCCTCTGAATGAGTTCCTCTATTTTATTTTAATCAAAATTAAAATAAAAATTCGTTTCTGTGGGGTGAACGAGAAATGAGGGAGGAGGAATAGATCTCGAGATTCGTATTTCCAGAACAATTAAACTTGAATTGAAACAACTAAATTATTAAATGCATAAAAAATCAACGAAAAACTAAATAATTATAATCAACGATATGACCCCTTAGATACCACTTTTAGGTTCCGGGCGTAGCGGAAGCAAGTTGGTGGGTTTGACCTACTTCAATTTTAACGTTAAACAACATTCAATCTGAGATTCGTCATAATGCAAAATGCTGAATCTTCAGAATAAAACGAGGAACGAAAAACTTAAGAGGGAATCCTAGAACCATAGAGATAGGATCATCATATGTTGGATATAATTAATTTAATTATTTCACAAGAATTACCTTGGTGGAATTATTTCTTCGTTGATGTCTCCAGTCATGATCATGTGATCTGTCATTGAATCATAGAATCCAAGGGTAGGATTCATCTAGTGATGATCCACATGTGTGCCACGTATCTCCGAACGTCACCGAAGGGATCTCTTGGTACTAGCGCGGAAGAACCTTCGCTTGTGATGTCCTCCTTCGATCGCCTTGGTCTCTTGGTCTTGAGAGAATTCTTGGAGGATGGAGTTCATTCGGCCTTGAAATAATTCTCCAGAATTGTTGTGTACAACGATTCTCTTATAAAAAAGTGTTGGGGTTGTGAGGATATTTATAATCAGTTTTGAGGTTATAGAGTTATGACAATAAATAAACGTGTTACGCATTTTATTTATTTCATTAACTCTTATTGAAAACCCCCATGTCGAATTATTAATTCCTTGACAAGTGCCCATGCTGATTATAATAAATATCATTTAATAAACAAATATTATATCCTCAAAATCCTGACTGGAAAAACTACACGGCGTATAATCATTAATACACGGCATGTACTTTTATTTTCCACTTTCCTTTATTTCCACCACCACATTTATTAGACCTTGAGTAATTTCTATTTATTTCTTAAATAAATATAATTGCATCACTCGATAATAAATATTTTTCCATCCACAATATATTCTTTCGAATAACTAGTGTTGAAATAAATGTGATCAAACATCCTTAAATAATTATTAAACCACAGTCGAGAATAAACTTTATTTAAGTTGTTAAATTATTATTTAACTTAGATACATGGAAACACTTATTGTGTGACCCTCTAGGCCTCTTTCTCAGTGGCATTAGGCAGAGCCTACCTAAATTCCAATGTTAGCATCTAGCAACACGCCAAGGCACCCATAGAGAAAGAAGTTAACTCCAAAATGATGTGTCACCTTATACAAATTCTTACCGTGTAATATAATCAATTTGTCACGATATCTCGAATCAAGAGAATTGCATGCTAGTGTCATCAACCCACGTGCTTGATTATTCTTTCATTGACTTTCCAGAATTGAACTCGCCCATACCTTACCATGTCCATGGATTTATTTAGGCTATATCAATTCCATCAAAGGGCCTAATATATCTACTTCGATTATGGAATAGAAGGGACAAATCATTTCTCACTTTATCTATTAATGTGGTATTACTCGTGATGCACCCAACGTATCCTACCTCACTGCGAACAGTGTGTCATCATATTTTTTATCAATACATATATGTTCATGAGTTATAATACCCATTAATAATAATCTTAAAGTCTAAGGATCAATACACTCATCTGTAGATAGGAACATCCAATGACACTATGAAATGTGGATTTCCTACTAGCGGGTCTCGTTCTCATAATATCCTCCCAGATATTACCAAGGGTGCACACCATGAGATGTTGCTTCAAAGTTTTATGAGTCCCCACCCCTAATGGCCTGTATTATTTGTGTCCCTCAAATAATATCATTCAGCCATAGAACATATATTCCAGAATAGTGTTATGGCACTTTTGGGTTCTCATCATATTAGAGATCCGCTATGACCCTTTAATGCAACAGTTATCCTTAGGAAATTATCACATGAATTGTAACGCAAAAGAACAATCAAGATGTGATTATGATTTTATTAATGAATAAATTAAAAATTAGTTGGTTCTACGCCACCAACTCCAACAGTGTCATCATCGATATTCACATCTCTTTGTGAAAAAGATGGATTTTGAGTAGTCTCTTGAAAAATTTCAATACATTCCACTTCAGCAGAACCACATTCAGTTTGAGTAAACTGATTTTCCTGGGATTTAATTTTTATTACGCTCCACCAATCACTCAGTTCTCTTGAAGTTTCATAGTACATTGTGTAATAAATTTGATGTGCCTGTTATGCCAATAAAAAAGGTTCATTTACTGTATGGAGACTTTCATATTTAATATCGACGATTCCATGAGTTAGATAAACAAACAAGCCTCTCTCAGTATCCAACTACCGATAATTAAACATCATTATGTAATTCTATCCTAGATAACACAGTTCAATAATTTCATCCAGAATTCCATAAAAGTCAACTTCAGTTTCTCTATTATGTGATCCTCTAAAACAAACTCCATTGTTCATTGTCTTTTTTGATTCTGCATATTCTCATGTATGAAATCAAAAACCATTCACCAAATATGCATTATAATATTTAATCATTTTAGATGGTGGGTAACTCAATATACACAGTTACTTATCAATTTTATCAGCATGTTGAGACACATGAAAAATTTTAAAAAAATTATCAATATGATACATAGTAAAATGAATTAATATTAAACCATCAATAATTTATGGTACCTGTTTTTGAAATCATTGAGAGAAAAAAATTATGCGTTCTTCAAGAGCAACTGTAGTAATTTTTGAAAGTTGTTTCTTGATATGATTATCATATAACCTACAAATCAAATAAGTTTAAATATTTTAACTTAAATTATCAAATAAGTGATAGAAGCACTCATAGTAAAAATGAGGTTATTTATTCGCAGTTGAGTAGAACATATGTATGACCTCTATGATGTTCATCGTCTTAAATTCATCATTCTTGAACTCCTTCGAAGCCAAGATTGGGCTGAATAAAAACTGCTAATTGATTATCCATTTAGTCAATAACACTTCCCTCATTTTGTCCCATGAGGTTTTGTTTTGAGGGATATTCAAATTCAAAATAGTGAGAGCGGAAGAAAGTAATTTATTCTTGCAAATAAGATTTAGCAATTGAGCCTTAAACTGATGCTTTGTTGTATACTTTTTTCATCAATTTCTACATGAATCTCTCGAAAGGGTACATCCATCGAAACTATACTAGACCTCCACATTTATCTCCATGTGTAAAATGTAATATCAGTCGTTCCATTGAGTCAAAGAAAGCTGACAGAGATATTTTTTCCAGTTTACATATAATTACAGTAACATCTTCTTCCAATGTTCTTAGTGAATCGTAGTCTATTTTCATTGCACAACTTTCTTGGAAAAAATATTATATGTCTGTTATCGAATCCCAAATAATATAATTCAACAAACCTCTAAATCCAATTAGCATAAGTCTTTACATTATAACATGAATATTAGGACTTTTTAATCCAGTAATATGACCATTCTTAACACATCTACCAAAATTAAAAGCATAGCCATTATGAAGTCTCAAATCTTCAATCCACTGACAAAATAATAAGAAACGTTCTTTGGATAGTGTATATGCTGCTTTTGGCTTCATTAACCTCTATGATCTAACTTTCTCAAATCGTTCGAGTTCTGGTCACCTAAAAATTTGGACAAGATCTAGTCGCGCTTTTACAGTATCTTTGGTCTTACTTGGTGTATCCAAAACATTATGAAATAAATTATCAAAACAGTTATTCTCAATATGCATGACATCCAACATGTGGCAGACCAAAAAATCAGACCAATATGGAAGAGCCTAAAAAATGCTCTGTTTTTTCTAATTATGTTCTTTTCCAAAGCGATGAATTTTTTGTTGGTTTACTTTTGGCCCAAATGTGATGAGAGGTAATGAAAATAAAACTAATTTTAACTCTGTACCTGAGATCATTTTTGGAGGTTCATCCCTTTTAATTGTTTCTTTTCTGAAATGAGATTTGTTCCTTTGAAAAGGATGATTGGTTGGATGAAATCTACAATGACAGTCAAAATAGCAATGTTTTTTTCCACTGTCAATCATAACAGATTTGTTTTCTTTCATACAGTAAGGACATGATTTCAGACCTTGTGTACACCAGCCAACTAGTATGTTATATGCTCGAAAGTAACTAATTGTACAAATCAATGCATATTTTAACATGAAATTTAGTTTCGAAGCAACATCATATATACTAACACCATTAATCCACAATACATTTTTAAGTCATCAATAAATGGTTTCAAATAAACATCAATATTCTTTTTCAGATGTTCTGAGATTAATAAGGTTTAAAATATATGGGGCTCCCCCATAAAATTCCATGGAGGTAAATTGAAAGGAGTTTTAAAGATAGTCCAACATGAATATTGAATACCATAAAAACCAAACAAATAGAAACTATTAGTAAAAAGACCAAATCGCACGTTTCGGGCTTTTAAAGAAAAAGATGGATGAAAAAGGTCGCAATGTTTCCATGAATCACCATCATATGGATGATTTAATATTTTATTGGTTGAAATATTTGTTTTTTTCATGAAGTCATTGACATTGTGTTCTGAGACATAAATAAACATTGCAGCCTGGGTGTAAGGGGAAAATATGTAAAATATTTTAAATGAATCAATCCAGACTTCCCTGGTTAAGCTTCTTTATACATCGATTTTCCACATGTCAGAAAACTATCCAATGACTTCTTTTCACCAGAATTTAAGATACAATCATTTTCACATGAATGAATATTATAATGACTAAGGCCTAGATTACAAACCAACCTCTTGGTCTCATATTAATTTGTAGGCAACATATTTCCTTCAGGAAAGAGTGTTTTAACTAAAGAAAATATCTGATCAAAATAGTTCTTTGACATTGCATTATTTAATTTAATAGCCATAAATTTTTTAACTATTTTTAACTTTATTATCTTACAACTAGGATATAATTCATCCTCATCAAACATCAACAACTCATAAAATTCTGATGGTTCCAACTCAAGAGTTAAATCGATATCATCTTGAGTTTCAGTTTATTGAACAGATGGACCTACAACATCATGTACTAAATTTTGAAATCATTATGGATCTAGAATCAAGCTATTAGTATCTTATATGGAACTGCATTCACTGTGTTGATACCAAAAAACATAATATGGTTGAAAACCAATCCGCAAGAGATGTCCCCCAACCTTGTCAAATGTGTCAAATGTTCTCAGAGCACATTTTTTAAAAGAAAACTTAATTGTTCCTTCTAAAACATATTCTCGTTTTGATGATTCAAATGATAAGAATGATTTAACACCCCCAATATATATAGAGGATTTAAACCAGAACCGTTTGGATTTCTGCGCTGATTTATCTAAGCATGATCATCTTATAATGACTAATGTTGATTTCCTTGTTCCATGTTTTTCTACAAAATATAAAATCATCGATATTTTTGAATAATTTGAAATTTTAAAAACACTCTCTGAAAAAAGAATATAAATAATTACAAGTAATTGTTAATAATTACCATAAATTTTGGGCGACACAATTTCCAGTGGATTGACAGCTACACTTTTGTCTGACAGCTCATTTACTTGAAAATTTCTCTCACTGAAACCACATTGATGAATTTTCTCGGAGGTATGCATATTTATTATCATACATAAGAGAATGTATAAGCGTACCTCCGAGCATATTCTTCATTGTGATTTCAGTGTGAGAAAGATGAAAGTGAATTATTTTTTAGACAAAAGAGCCCCCTTTTCATCGATGAATCGTCTT
Organism: Viscum album; assembly: GCA_963277665.1. Lineage (NCBI taxonomy): Eukaryota > Viridiplantae > Streptophyta > Magnoliopsida > Santalales > Viscaceae > Viscum > Viscum album. The sequence goes on from OY728131.1 coordinate 1,869,674,372, forward strand.
CTTGAAACTATCACCACCTAAAAACATTATGAAAAATGTGTTCCTAAGAATGCATAATCAAACTCGTGCATACAAGATTGGATATTCATACGTAGAATCATACTTTTAATAATGTTTTGATTTGGTGAAAGTTGAAAGAATAATATTCATCGAGTAAAAGAAGTGTCGTTAATGCACTAGAAATTGTACCAAGTTATTATAAGTTATTTCAATTTATTACAATTGATATTATTACTAATTATCCTTAATTATTCCAAATTGTTATTAATTATTCTTAATTATTCCTATTTATTCCTATTTATTCTTATCTATTCCTAATTATTCCTAATTATTCCTATTTATTCCTAATTATTCCTAATTATTCCTAATTATTCCTAATTATTCCTAATTATTTCTAATTACTCCTATTTATTCCTATTTATTTCTATTTATTCCTATTTATTCTAATTTATTCATATTTATTTCTAATTATTCTTAATTATTCCTAATTATTCTTAATTATTCCTATTTTTTACTATTTTTTACTATTTTTTACTATTTTTTACCATTTTTACTATTTTTTCCTATTTATTCTTATTTATTCCAATTTATTTCTATTTATTCCTAATTATTCTTAATTATTCCTAATTATTCCTTTTTATTCCTTTTTATTCCTATTTGTTTATATTTATTCCTATTTATTCTTATTTATTCCTATTTATTCCTATTTATTCCTATTTATTCTTATTTATTCCTATTTATTCATATTTATTCCTATTTATTCCTATTTATTCCTATTTATTACTATTTATTACTATTTATTCCTAATTATTGCTAATTATTGCTAATTGTTTCAAATTATAGCTAATTATTTCTAATTATTGCTAATTATTTCTAATTATTAGTAATTGTTGCTAATGATTACTAATTATTACTAATTATTCCTAATTATTACTAATTATTACTTATTATTACTAATTATTACTAATTATTACTGATTCTTACTAATTGTTGCTAATTATTCCTAATTATTATTATTTTTCCTATTTATTATAATTATTGCTAATTATTCGTAATTATTGTTAATTATTGCTCATTATTGCTAATTATTCATAATTATTGCTAAATAATCGTAATTATTGCTAATTATTCATAGTTATGACTATTTATTCATAATTATTACTATTTATAACTAATTAATTCTATTTTTTACTAATTATTGCTATTTATTCCTATTTATTACTATTTATTCCAATTTATTGCTATTTATTCCATTTTATTGTTATTTATTCTTATTTATTCTTATTTATTTCTAATTATTACTATTTATTCCTAATTATTACTATTTATTTCTAATTTTTATTATTTATTAATAATTATTATTAATTGTTAATAATAATTTTTACTTATTACAATTTATTGCTATTTATTTCTATTTATTCCTATTTATTCCTATTTATTCCTATTTATTGCAAATTCTTCCAATTTATTCCTAATTATTCCGATTTATTCATAATTATTACTATTTATTCATAATTATTACTAATTATTACTAATTATTCTTATTTATTACTCATTATTCCTATTTATTACTAATTATTACTATTTATTACTATTTATTACTATTTATTAGGAATTATTGTTAATTATTACTAATTATTTCTAATTATTGGGATTTATTACTAATTATTGCAATTTATTACTAATTATTACTATTTATTTTTAATTATTCCTAATTATTCCTAATTATTCCTATTTATTACTAAATATTCCTAATTATTTCTAATTATTCCTATTTATTACTAATTATTCATAATTATTCCTAATTATTCCTAATTATTCCTAATTATTACTAATTATGCCTAATTATTCCTAATTTGTCCTAATTATTCCTATTTATTACTAATTATTCCTATTTGTTACTAATTATTCTTATTTATTACTAATTATTCCTATTTCTTACTAATTATTCTTATTTATTACTAATTATTCCTATTTATTACTAATTATTCTTATTTATTGCCAATTATTCCTATTTATTGCTAATTATTCCTATTTTTTCTATTTATTCCTATTTATTGCTATTTATTGCTAATTATTCCTATTTATTGATACTTATTCCTAATTATTGCTCGTTATTACTAATTATTACTAATTATTACTAATTATTACTAATTATTACTAATCATTACTAATTATTAATAATTATTAGTAATTATTTTTAATTATTACTAATTATTCCTAATTATTACTAATTATTCCTAATTATTATTAATTATTCCTAATTATTACTAATTATTCATAATTATTCATAATTATTGCTAATTATTCATAATTATTGCTAATTATTTGTAATTATTGGTAATTATTCGTAATTATAGCTAATTATTTGAAATTATTGTTAATTATTCATAATTATTGCTAATTATTCGTAATTATTGCTAATTATTCGTAATTATTTCTATTTGTTTCTATTTGTTTCTATTTGTTCCTATTTATTACTAATTATTCCTATTTATTGCTAATTATTCCTATTTATTCATAATTATAACTATTTATTACTATTTATTACTAATTATTAGTAATTATTACTATTTATTACTAATTATACCTATTTATTACTAATTATTTATATTTATTACTAATTATTGCTATTTATTAGGAATTATTCATATTTATTACTAATTATTAAAAATTAGTACTAATAATCACAATTTATTATTACAAATAAATACTGATAACAAAACAATTTAAATCTAATTTAATTACAACTAATCAAAAATAATTAAAATTAACATAAAAAATTAAATAAATACTAAATTAAATAAAGGATAAAAATCTTTAAACTTGATCTCTTATTGATATAGACGGTTTCACAACTTTTTCATGAAAAAAAACTTTCTCACAAAAATTTTCACTCTGAAAATAGAGTTCAGAGAGAGGGAGAGAGAGAGTGAAAATTGAGAGGAGGATGTGAAAAACGAATGGGGGTATATATAGGTTGGATTAGTTGCAATAGAACTATTTGCGACGGGCTACCCGTCGCAAATAGTATTAGTTGCAATGGAACCCGTTGCAAAAACCTTCACCCGCATTAATTACAGTCGGCGGTTAAAAGTGTATTTGCAACGAGACCTGTCACAAAAGGTACTTACCGACATGCTTTTTGCGACGGGAGACCATCCCATCGGAAAAACCTATTTACCACCACCGAGTATTTACGATGGGGGAATCCCCCCATCGGAAATAACCTTCGCACGGTTTTTCATGCAAACCACGCCAAACTTTTTGCGATAGGACCCCAAATCTCGTAGCTAATAACCAATTATTTGTGACAGGTAGGACCCCCATTCGCAAATAATCTCTAGGACAGACTATTTGTGATGAGATTAATTCCCGTCGCAAATATCCAGTCGCAAAAAAGCTATTTTTCCGTAGTAATTATTCCATTTATATAACTTATTACCTTGTTACAACAATTAGTTAATTATTTGAGTTCATATCGGACATTTTGTCAATGTTCGGAACTTTAGTTAAAAATGAAATTGTTATAATTACAAATTGTCCATGTGGTCAAAAGTCCACTATCTCCAGATATGTATTCATTATTTAAATATCATATATATACAATATTTATTTATTTTGATATATTATATATTTATTTACAATATTCCATAACATTTCGATATAAGAAAATGAAATGCACAGTTTATGGAGATGGTAAGTCGTACATATGCATGAACTCTACTTTCATTTCTTTTTATCATTTCTAAAGGAATGAAAACTAAATGATAAATAGGTATACTATAATTACAGTATAATATCTATGTTATATACTTACATAATTTCACTAATTCCATCATTTATATGTTCCATGTATAGTATGAACGAGTCATATCACTTTGAGGGAGCGGTAGTCTGCACTTCTTCAAATTAAATTATTGTATTTATAAAACATGAAAAGCGTAAAGGTATGTTCTAAATGATGATTTCATAAACATAAAGATAGAATAAATATCATATATATCATATATATTTACATTTCCATCATAATTGTCACCATGAGAGGTGGTAGAGGAATATTGAACAATCATCATTTCGTGAGGTAGTAGTTCACCATCTATAGAAACATTATGTTCTATACCCATTGGATGGAGGTGTGTATAATTATAGTTCAAATCCTTCTCTTAAAAATAACCTTGTATATTTAGGATACTGGTTTTTTTATGTAATCAAAGAGAAAGAATGGTATAGGGAGTTAAGAAGTAGAGTAATGGAAAGGAATCTTAGAGAAGACGCTACCTATTAAAACGTGCAACTCTAATTAATTTTGGACAAAAGGCTTTATTTAATTGCCTTCTGCCTAGGTGAAATATTCTTGGATGAATAGTGGGATGTTGGGAGATTTTTGGAGAATAGTTTGGATGGGACAAGGGGCTTGAGAGATGTGTGTAATGGGTTAGTGGTGGTGGCCTTTTATAAGAGGGAATATGGGCTCTTTAGGAAAGTTTAAAAGTATTATTCTATTACAAAATGATTTTCGGTTTCAAAAGGTCTAAAACTCATTAAATTTGAATATAAGATGAATATAAGTAGAAATAAAATCATCCAATAATAATTGTAAAGGTATTTGATATTTTTTAATCCCTATTTTTTTATTTAACGCTTTCTTACTCTTACTGTTTTATCAAGAATTTAACACTTTGAGAATCAAAATAGTTACCAAAACAAGAAAAATATCCAAATAAAGAGTCGCTGAAAAACATTTAGACTTATGATAACTCTTTGGATGAATCCAATATTTTTTTAATTTTATAATATTTAATAAAATGTTTTATATTTTAAAATATGAATTACGTCAATTTTGACACTATTCATATCATGACTTTTTAAAAACCCATAACAACCAGATTGATTAGAAAAAACTTCAATAATACAAATATAACATGTAACTATCATCCAAAAAATCATTTTTTACATCAAAATAAAAAAATTCCATTTATTTTAACATTTATAATATCATTTATATGAATCCTTTATTAATGAAGAAATCACTTCATCACAATTGTTACATAATTAAATTTATATATTTAATGTCTAAAAATTATGAATAAAATTCTATGATGTAGGAAATCTTATTATCTTACAAGTTAATATTTATAGTTGAAGATATTAATTATATAACCCCATATAAAAATTTTTATACTAAAAGATATATGTTTAGGTTATATTTTCCTTAACATTAAATTAAAAGTAATTAAATGTCACTTTCACACACAATTGTCTCCATGGCGTCCCAAAATCGATCCAATGATGTCCATGGTCGGAAATTTATCATCAAATAGGGTTAGGACATGTGTTATGGTAATTTAATATTATTATAATATTATTTTGTTACCCTTATTTACTAGATTTACCCTTTAACCATGGTAAATAAATTTTTTACTGAAGTTACTATTCATAATGTCTAAAAATAAAAGTTACCTATTTACACAATTTGGAACTACAAATTCCAAATATGCAATCCATTTTTACAAATTCAAAATTCATAAGTTCTAGAAATTAATTTAAAATTAATTCCTATTGTCAAAACCAAAAAGCGTGTTTTTAAGAAGTAAAAAATGCCAAAAGATTGACATGTGTTTATGTCCAATTTCAAAGTGAAATTACTTTAAATTACCAGAATTGGATTAAATTATAAAAATATAATCAAATTATACTTTAAAACCAATAAAAAAGGACAGTTTAATCACATAAATAAATTATATTAAAAGACAGTTTTTAATTAAAATGCTTTATTTTTCATTATTCATCAAAAAAATAAATTTATCAAAAAAAATACCAAAAGTTTTCCCAATGTAAATTTTTATACCATGATTATAAACAAAAAGTATATTTTTTCAAATAGAACATATAAAAGTGACAAAAACTAGATTTAAAAAGGGTTCTCCATCAAAAGGCAGTAAATTGACCTTTTAAAGAATATTAGAGTATTTCTTGCTTAGAATCAGTTTCATTATTATTTTAAGCCTCTAAATTTTATTGGATAAAACTAAAAACATTTAACAAACATGGGTAATCATATGGTAGTTAGTTCTGTTCATTCCCACCAATACAATGGCTAGACGTTAACTACCATTTAAAATAATAATATTATTATAATATTTTTCGGTATAACTCAAAGTTGTGTGCAACATAAGATTTCAAAGAAACTCGTTGTTATGTGTTGAGTATACTATAGAACATAGCATCCCCTTGAAAGTAAAATTAATATTTAATTCAAAAATATTAATAAATATAAAAATGTAATATTCCTTATTTACCTAGGATGTTACATACTTCCCCCCTTTTGGGAATTACGTCCCCGTAATTTTATAATTGGTCTTGGAACCTTCATTAAAAGTATCACATCAGAAAAAAGAGTCAATAAAACTATCACTTTAAAAGAAAGAAAGAGAATTAAAAAGGTCACCCGAGATTACACATACTAGGATATCATGTAAGAAAACATGGATATAGAAGAAAAATTGAGTGTCATGTTCTGATGGAGAGTGAGAGAAAACTTGATCAGGAGTAAGTTAACAACAAGAAAACGACAAACTTGTGGTGGGTTAAACGGTCATTAGTTTCCCGGTAGAAAAAGTAAACAGATAACTATTTTGTTTTAAGTGCCATTTCATAAAGTTGGAGAATTTATTTATGATATTGAATAAGGAAATAAGAAAATATACTTATTTTTTAAGTATAGTTTCATCCTTTAATAAGTTTCTTCCAAAAAATCATCTTTTCTCCAAACGATGAGTATCCAAGATGACTCGGTCACACTTGAAGCGCTAGAATCAACTTCTAGAGAATCACATAATCTACATAAGATAAACTATTTATTTCCCTTATCTTTAGACATTAACCAAAACCAAAATGGTTAGTACAAGATCAGATAATCCCCAAAAAGGATAATATTTTATAAAAAGAAATAATACTCTTAATCTCAAAAATTGAACAAACAATACCCAAATTTTAACAAAGAAAATTCAATAAAAATTCATCCTTAAAATACTTCAATATAATCCAAACTAAGATTGAATCCCAAAACTCAGAAGAATTTAATCACATAGATATCCATAGTAAATCTTAACATTTATCTCTAAAAAACATCGTCTACACTTAAAGTATCATACTGAAGTGTAATTAACCAAATCACATATTCTCTATGATAGGATAATCATTTCCATAAATAACCCAAATCTCCATATGTCCACAATAAAAAAAACATAGATTCTTCCAAAAGAAAATTTCAACCATTACACCACAAATGAAATCCCTTAGTATTCAATTTTCTTTAGGTATATAGAGTTTCCCCAAAAGAGAAAACGTATTCCAAAATAACCTTTATCACTTAATCTCCAAATAATTTTCCCATAATAAGGATATCCATTTGATAAAACATAAGTTCCCAAAATCAACTTATTCTTGATCCATAAAATCATTTAACTAAAAATAATTACTCATACTAACCAGGGACATCATGTAATCTAATGGTATGTGATAAATCCCAATCACACTTTGGTTGGGGGTTTGATTCCTATTGCTTTGTCCAACGTAATGGGTTGTCACACGGTCTATGTGTTGTCTTTTTTAAAAAATTATATAATTTTATAACATTCCCAAAAATGAGATAAATTCCAAAAAAACATAACCATAACATATTTTATCCACAAATGTTATCTCATACCTCACATTTTCATCCCAAAAATTAATAAGTTCTAATTACCTCAAATTCCAGTATTATATAAACCCAAATGGTTCTTTATAACTATATCCACAAAAGAAAAGACAATTCTTCCTTGAATAACATTTTTACATATCAAACTTCAGGTTTACACATAATATAAAAAGTCTTCCTAATTAATCCTATCATTAATACATTTAAACATATATTCATCCATAGATACAACATAACTCTTCAATTCCAAAAATGTACACATCTTAATCATCGAACATTATTACTAATCTATTATCCAAGTTTTCCCATCTTATTCTTTTATACTTCTCTCCTAAAAAAATCAAGCATAATATCCTAATATTTCAGTAATTTCAAAACATGAGCTAAGAAATAATCAATACTTTTCATTGGTCATTGTTTGTTTCCTCATCCTCAATTGGAATGGCATTAGGAATTGGTAAACATATATTTGTATGATCCTACTGATCCCATTCTCAAACCTTCTTCTTAGGACATATATTTTTATAATGAACATGCACACCATATTTAAAAAATTCAATTGATCCTTCATAATTAAATTCTTTCCCTTTCTTGGAGTAAATTGGATGTTTCCTTTTTCCATGGCATGTTATAGATTTATGACCTTAATTAACAAATTTGTAGCATCTTCCCATCCATTTGAATCATTTTCCTTGGTATTTATTTCCACATCCTTCATACATAGGTTTTTGAATATAATTACCTTTATGGTTTTTACCTGAACTCCCATTGGGATTCATTTCTTGCATATACAATGCCTTGTAAAAATCACCAATGATCAGGTGGTTAATCATGAATCTAGATAGTTGGTTAAGAATAACCACAAGATTTTTCATTGAAACTATCATTTCTTTCAGTTTCTTATTCATAAAACCATCATAGTTTCTTAACATTTATTTATTTTTGGTTCCTGCTAGATATATCTATTTAGTAAAACCAAAAAGGTCAGTGTGATTATATCCGTAAAATCATCATATAAAATTTTATGAGGGTAAACGGTAATATAAAATTATTCATGTTATCCTAAACCCATTCAATTTATCTAAAATAACTATGAATCTTTCTAATATTTTAACCATTATAGTTGTGTCACTTATTCTTAAATAACACCCTAAGATCTAAAGTTATCTAAACTGGCCTCTGATATCAACTATAAGGCCCCATCCTTAAACATTACAAAATCTTGAATTAAGTTAATAATTCACTTTAAGAATATTTTCAGGTTTATAGATTTAAAGAATTAGGTTATAAATTATACATAAAAAACTTTAATATTACAAGTAGACACTTCTACTCATTATCCATTTTTTTATAAAAAATGCTCTTAAAAAAGAAACATTTCTATGTCCATGTTTTAGATAACATGGCATTCCTTGATCCCATCCTAGAACCTATTCATCTTTAAGTCTGACGAAAAATATTTCAAAACATGGGATGGGAATCAAAAGCTCAGTATGGTATACATAAAAAAGGAAAACTATTAGTCTTGGGATAACATAAAAACCATGAATACTTTATCTTAAAGTAATACTTTTCATCTTTAAGAAGTAGTAAATATGCATCACTGAACATGAGATCATTACTTACCCTTTTTGTAACAAAAAGATCACCATAAATCCTATAAAAAGAAAAATATATCAAATAAAGTTAACTTGGGATATAAACATACTGAAATAGAATAACTATACGATCGACTTCCACACATATCACTAAATGGAATGGCCATACGACCGACTTCCATACCCAATGCATTGGAAGTTATAACATAACCACCCATAATTGATTTATCACGGAACCACCCATCATTTGGTTTATCACATAACCTGTAACACCCCAACCCCATTTACCTAGATTCGGTGCATTATTTTAATACATTGGCATGATTACAGGTAATCAAGTCCCAAAGGACCGATCAGTTTTGTAGTCTTGGAAAATAGATTACATACATGAATGTTAAATTAAATTATAAAAATATAAAAAAACAACAACATTATCACCACTGACCACATTTATATTGCCTAGACTATCCCTGCACATCAGTCATAATATAATTCTTCTCATCTTAGGAAAAATAAATCATATAAAGGGGTGATCTCAGATGCTCAGTGAGGATAACAATATAGAGGAATCTTTTATAAATAAGCATAAACATTTAATACAGTGTATAAGACCAAAACAAAAGCCTTTTAAACTTAAAATTCAGTATAATATGAAAAATTTAAATCAAAAATTTTCATTTACTTATTCACATTGATATTATACTAGTCGAATAATTACATGTAATATCAATATACAATTTTATAATGATGGAATACATAGTGCTAGGCTTCATAACCACATAGTCAAGGCCTCATGCCAAGACTGCAAATAGGATTTTATCAAGGCCTTATTCCAAGACACTAATTTGCCTCATTAGACCTACCGATGCATCGAGGAGCTATAGTAGGCTCCACCAGTCAATTACTAAGTCCAATGCATTCTTCATTTAAAAAGGTTTAAACATAACATAAACATTTGTATTAAAAATAGCATACAAAATGTCAATAATTTATACATAAACAATGAATGGTATAAAAATAACACAGCCACATTCAAACATATCACAAAAATTCAATACAATATGGAGGATTTGTATCATAATAAATCAACCTCAATCAATAATAATATCCCGTAAAACATGTTGACATGCTTGAAAATGATCTGTAAAAATCTTTGAGAGAAATATCCCTTTTCATAAAATCATTTAAAAGTCATATAAAGGAATTCATTTAAAATATAGTTTTGAATCAAAGTTTCCCATACCACTTTGAAAATTTTTAAAGGAATTAAAATTTTAAAACATTCATGTCCATATAAATAAATCCTTAAAACCATTTTTAAAACAGGAACATTAATGAGAAAGGTTTAGAAGAATAATTCTTTAAAACATTTATACTGATGTTTTAGTAAAATTCCCTTGGAAAAATCATTTATGAAACATGGACATTGATAATAAATATTTCCCAGTATATACTTATGTAGAAAAAACTTCAGATAATAAAGAGATTGAGAAATTAACCATTACCTTGCACATTCCTTTGGTCGAGGGTACGTTTAACCTCCTGAATAATGACCATAGTATATTATTAAATTATAACAGAACCATATTCATATTTATTATATCATACATGATTCATTTATGAATTTATACTACCAATTTAATAATTATTTCCATGTTAAATTAACATTTTGTGTAACAATCACTTTCGTTATCGTATGTATTTTAACTTGTTATTCTGGATCGTATCATTTAGATCTTGATTTAAATACTTTCAGAATATAAACCTTGATTGATATATAATATATATTTAGAATATAAATATTTATAATAGATAGATATATGAAATGTGAGGAATCGTTTATGGAGACGGTAGGCCATACAAATGCAGAAACGTTGTTTCCGTTTTTATATCATATTGAAATGAAGTAAGTTAATAATATATCTGTAAGTACATACATACATACATACATATATATATATATCCAGTATTATTATTATTTTATATATTAAATACTTATTTATAATATATATATTTTTATAATCATTGATGAATGGTGATTGTGGGAATGAATCTCATCGCATTGTGGAGAAGGTAATTTGTACATTCGCACGAGCGACAATATCATTATATTAATGGTTAAATCATAAATAATTAGATATTATATAATATATAAAGAATAATTAACATGTTATATTTATTATTTACATCATTTATACTCATTATTAAACCCATCCAAAAAATTATGTGTTCAAATAACAAAATACACCACGACGTGGAGACGGTAAGTTGTACGTACGCACGTATGATGACTTTGTCATTTATAAGAAGGATAGAATAACAAATATGGTTGTACCATATTTATAATTACATCACAATATATAGTAGGTATTGGATTTATTATTTTGGTATGGAAACAATAAATAAATAGAAATTTGAAGAAGAAAATAACATGAAAGAGGTTGGTGAAATTATTACCTCTTCTTCGGGTGTGTCCTTTTCAGTTGATCAAATGGGATCCTTAAGTTGGATTTCTGGTCAAAGTAAGGACTCTAGGTTGATTTTTTAGGAATTTGGGAGGATATTTGGTCAGGTTTTGGCTGAGCCAAATGGCTTTGGATGTGTGATTTTGAGAGAAGGGGAAGTGCCCTTTTATAAGAGAGGTGAGGGTTACTTTAGGAAAAGATTAAAATATTAATTTATTATACAATCATATTCTGTTTATAATGTCTCCAAATGAATTTATTTAGAGACTTATGTGGTTATGGGTATAAATCATCTCAAAAAATATGTTTTATACAAGTTTAGGTTAACATTTGAACCTTATCTTTTAGATTTTACTATTAGTTAAATAGTTTAACTTTTACCATGTCTTCTTGTATTCTTACACTATATGGTTAATAAAATTACTCTAAACTTCCAAGAGAACCTCAAGTGGTTCATTAATGACATATATAATATAATTTATGCCCTTTTTACGAACATTATATTTTTAGGAATGTTATATCAACCAATAATATAGTATTTGTTTTACAAATTAATTTATGTCAATTTTGACACTGTTTGGTATTTTGTTTTTGTGAAAGTCATAACAACCTTATCACTTCAAAACAAAATTCATCTAATAAACCCTAACATGTAATATTAACCTAGAAAATTATTTTATTTCATCATAATTCTCAATTTACATTTATTTTGATATTAATAATGTCAATTATTTTAATATTTCATTAATGAGGTAATTACTGCACCATTATTGTGTCATAAAAATTAAATTATTTAATGTCTAAAAATTATAAATAAAATAACATTATGTATGAAATATTTTTATATTTATAATTAATATTTAAAGTCAAATTTATCTTATGTGTAACCCTATATTAAAAATGGTTTAGTTATTAAACTTTGAATTTAACACTTTTAACTCTTCTTTAAATAAAATAATAATAAATGTTCTAATCAAATCCAAGTGGACCAAAGAGGATTATATTCTATTATTAAGGTTTTTTTGTCTAATTACACTTATCCAATAGAATTATGAAATGTGTTAGGTTAATTATAATATCATTTTTACCCTTAATTACCCTATATACTTTTATTTGTGGAAAATAAAAGTAAAAAGTTACTATTTACCAAAAATTATTTTCATCTTATTGAACCATATTTTACTTACTGATTTAAACCATGTCTCTAAAGTTTTTTAAATTCAACTCATAGAAGCGATAAAATTTTGTTTTATGAAAATTTGCAAATGCTCTTAGAAAGTGGGTAAAAGACGGTAAAAAGATCAATAAAATTATATATATATATATATATATAAACTTATTATAAAATGACTCCAATGAATTACATTGAACATATATAGGTATTATATATCTATTTTTACATAAAATATATTTAAATAAAATATATAATTATTTTAAAAAAAAAGTCGGTTTTAAATAATAATGTAGTGTTTTTCACTATTCATAAAAAATTGAATGTTTTTAGAAAAAAACCAAAAATTCACCCTAAGATAATTTTGATATTCTGAATTCAAAAATAAAGTCTATTTTACCAAATTCAAAACATATAAGTTGTATTTATTAATTTAAAATTAATTCGCGTTGTAAAAACCAAAAAGCAGGTTTTAAAAAAGTAAAAACTATCAAAAGATTGAATTGTGTTTATATCAAATTTAAATTTGAAATTAATTATAATGAATTATATTGTATTAAATGATAAAAATATAATCTAATTATATTCCCAAACCATTCAAATGTATAATTTAACACGATAAATTATTTTTATTAAAAAAGTTGTTTTGAATTAAAATTTAGTATTTTTCACTATTCACCCAAATATGAAAGTTATCATAAAAACACCAAAAATTTATCGAAACTAAATTTTTATGTCCCTATCCTATAGAATAATTTTATTTTGTCAAATTTAATATATAAAAGTGTCAGATTTTTTATTTAAAAATTGTTCGTCCTTAAAGGCGATAAAAATGCATTTTCTGAAAAATACATCCTTTATCTGAAAAAAAATGAAATTTGTTCTTATATAATGTCTAAGAAACACATAATATGGATGTTAAAATTTATATGGAAAATAAAAAATTCAAAATGCAGATGATACTATTCATAACCCCTTTTGAACGGCTAGTTTGGTACGTAGTGGTGCACTCGAACTCGTGTTGTATATAGCACAAGTTATTGAATTACTTTGAAGAAATAACATAATATGGAATAGTGTGGGTGTTAAATTCTCCCCTACTTCAATAAATTGTGTCCTCGTAATTTAAAATTTTTCTTCAAAAATAAAATGTTAAAAATAGGAAAATACCTTTGTGGAAAACCCACATCGGAAATTGGGTTAATAAAATTTAGTCTTAATAAGAGGGATAGTAAATGAAAACGTCCCACCAAATTATGATCTCAATTATAATAACATTGGTGGAAATTTGAGACACATAATTAGGGGGAAACGTAAATATTTATAGGGAGTGATTGAGGTCATCAATCACAAACAAGTGTAAAATTGAGGGCCTCAAATCCATCAATCTATGATGATTTAAAATATCATTGGTTCAAAAAAACATAAGGTATTATGTTAACACATGTTTTGTTTTAAGATACGTTCCCTAAATATTAAGAATCACTTTATTCATAAAATAAGAGGAAAAAAATATAATTTCATAGTATAGTTTCATCCTTCGACTAATTATTTCCACAAACTCTTCCTTCGATCCAAAAGATAATATATTCAAAAATATTCTATTTATCCTAATCGTATAGGGATCCAAAAATAATCAATTTATAATTCATTTTTCAGACTATTTAAAAAACTACTTTATAAAAATGAGGACATCGCGTATTCCAGTGGTAGGTGATCCACCCTTGTCGCGCTTCGGTTGCGTGTTCAAGTCTAGAGGCCTTGCCAGACACGACGGGTTGTCGCCCGACCTCCGGGTTGTCCTTTTCATAACAATCCAAAAATAATCTTAAGAAATTATTTAACCTTAATAATAGTATCCAATTTCAAACTTAATCCATTCAAACCTTTAGTCTTATCTAAAATACTTCAGTCCAAATTCACTGTTAAAAATTTATAAAGAAGGTAAACATAATACAGATCTTTTTGCCACGTAATAACATGTGTATACCTTCATCATGTATTCTTTTAAAACACAGTAACACCCTAAATTTCCATAAAACCATATTAATTGGATTTATTCTCCATCATTACTTATAGAATACTGGATATACTAGTTATATCCAAAAATGTGTAAATTATAACAATGAAGGAATAAACAAACCATTAATTAGTTCCAAGGATATCTGAAATATCCAATATAATTTATCCAAATCAATCATCTCTTATTCCAAAATCACTACCTCGGTATTAGAACCATATTAAGGTTTATCTTTCCTTCAAACATGTATTTTCCAAAAATTTCAACTTGCTATTGAGTCACTTTTCTTAGAAAAATATAATGTTAAATCTTTAATGAAATAGTACTGTAGTAGAATCCTTATATACTCTGTAATTATTATAACACGTACATAATTAATACCATACTCAAATGACACAACACTTTAATAATAACAAAAGTACTCTAATCATTCCTCTTCATCTTCAGTAGTATCATAACTTGATTATTATCCAATAGCAGCATTTGGGGTATACTCAGATGATTTGTACATTGATTCGTGTAGTGCCCCAACTCCTTGCAGATGAAGCATTGTATATTTGAAACCTTTTTCTTTCCCTTGAAATCACATACTTGGTTTTCTTTTTCTCTACAATTATAACAAACTCTCATCCCATTCAATCATTTACCAAGGTGATTCTTTCCACAATTATCACATATGGGAAAATCTTTCTTTCCCCTCTTCCTTTTATCTATCATTCTCTCTTCCATCCTTTTCTTCTCATGCTTCCCTTCAAAGCCGTAGGACTCAAATATTTCTTTACTTATCTTATTAACACATGATACTATTTCCTAATATGATGAGAATATGTGGGAGACTATTTCCCTTTTAAATGTTGGCTTAATACCATGAAATATGTGATCCTTATTAATCTTTTGATCATGCGTATTTCTTGAATTCTTATTCATTCTACTAGGCACTATTTCTAAATAATGGCATACACTAGGTTAGTTTATGAATCGTAATGCATAATTCAAAACTCGTAAAATATCTAACATAAATTGAAAAGATTATGCATATAATCTATAATCATAAAAAATTTCTTTGAGAAAGTATTTACTCCTAAATACTTCGTAATGTCTTTTATTGAAAATGCGAATTACCCTAAGCATTTCCCCTGAGAGTGTCATAACCAAGAGTTTAGTAAGTCTCGTTGTCGTGTACCAGGATACTCTGGGTTAAGACCGAAACTCCTTGTCAGAGTTTTCACTCTTAGGTATGTCTGTTCTAGAGCCACCTCTACCTGATCGTATCTAGACAGGTATATACTACTTGGAAAATACACAAAATCACTACATTACAAATATTCTAGGAAGTAATTCTATATTAATCCTAAAAGTTTATCTTAGTGTAATGTTCTCTAATCATAGTTTATCTAAATATATTCCCAAGGTTGTTTCTAAACTTCCTCTGATACCAATTGTAACACCCCGACCCGAGTTACCTAGAGTCAGTGAATTATTTTAATACAGTGGCATGATTACAAGGAATAAAGTCCTGAAGGACTGATCAGTTTAGTAGTCTTGGAAAATAGATTACATACATGAACGTTATATTACATTATAATATGAAAAAAAAAATTGTCTCCATTGAACACATTTATATACCTTACACTATCCCTGCAGTTCAGCCATAATATACTTCTTCTCATCATAGTAAAAAATGAAACATAGAATGGGGTGAGCTCATATGCTCATTAAGGATAAAAATATAGCAGAAACTTTCATAAATAGGCATAATAATTTAAGACAGTGTGTAAGACATAAAAAATACTTTTAAACTTAAACTTCAGAATAATATGGAAAAGATAAATTAAATAATGCCATTTAAATATTCACATGGATATTCTACTCGTCGAATAATCACATGTAATATCAATATAAAAATTCATAATGATGGAATGGATAATGCCAGACATCATAACCACATAATCAAGGCCTCATTCCAAGACTACAAATAATATTTTTTCAAGGCCTTGTTCAAAGACACCAGTTTATCTCAAGATACCTACTAATGCATCGAGGAGCTATAGCGGGCTGCACTCGTCACTTATTAAGTCCAATGCGTTCCTAATATGAAAAGTTTTAAACATAACATAAACATTCATATTAAAACTAGCATATAAAATTTCAATACTTTATCCATCAACCATAAATGGTATATAAATAACACATCCACATTCAAGAATATCAAAAAACCTTCAATACAATATGAAAGATCTGTATCATAACAAATCAACCTCGATCAAAAATAATATCCCATAAAGGATGTTAACATAGTTGAAAATGAGATGTAAAAATATATGAGAGAAATATCCCATTTCATTAAATCATTTAAAAGTCATATAAAGGAAGTAATTTAAAATATAGTTTTGAATCAAAGTTTCCCAAGACACTTTGATAATTTCTAAAGGAATTAACATTTTAAAACATTCATGTCCATATAAATAAATCCTTAAAATCAATTTTAAAACATTGATATTAATGAGAAAGGTTTAGAAGAATAAATCTTTAAAAAATTTAAAATTATGTTTAAAAAAAGTCCCTTAAAAATAATACCTTTGAAAACTCCTTTATGAAACATGGACAGGGATAATAAATATGTCCCAGTAGATACTTACTTAAAGACACCCTCGGATAATAAAGAGATTGTAAAATTAACCCTTACCTTGCACATTCCTTTGGCCAAGGGTATGTTTAACCTCCTGTATAATGACCATAGAATGTTATTAAATTATACCAGAATAGTATTCATATTTATTATATCATACATGATACATTTATGACTTTATACTACCAATTTAATAATTATTTCCATGTTAAATTAAAATTTTTGGTAATAATCGTTTTCTTTATCGTACGTGTTTTAACTTGTTATTCTTGATGGTATCATTTAGATCATGATTTAAATACTTCGAGAATATAAGCCATGATTTATATATCATATATATTTATAATATAAATATGTATAATATATATATATATGAAATGAAAGGCACCATTTATGGAGACGGTAGGTCGTACTTACGCATAAACGTTATTTCCATTTTCATGTCATATTGAACGGAAGTAAGTGAATAAGATATATGTAAGTACATACATACATACATATATATATATCCAATAGAATTATTATGTCATATATTACATACTTTTTAATAATATATATATATTTTTAATCATCGGTGAATGGTGAACGTGGGAATTAATCTCATCGCGTCCTGGAGATGGTAATCCGTACGTACGCATGAGCGACAATATCATTATATTTATGGTGAAATTGTATGTAATTATTTGGTATATCATATATACAGAATCATTAACATGTTATATTTATTATTTACATCAGTTATACTCATTATTATACCCATCCAATTAATTATGCGTTTGAATAACAAACCACACCACGACGTGGAGACGGTAATCCATACGTACGCATGTATGGTGACTTTTTCATTTATAGGATGGATAGAATAAAAAATATGGTTATAAAATATCTATAATAACATCAAAATATGTAGGAGGAACTATATTTATTATTTTGGTATGGAAACAACAAAGAAAGAGGAAGTGGAAGAAGAAAACAACATGAAAGAGGGTGGTGAAATTATTACCTCTTCTTCGGGTGTGCCCTTTTGAGTTGATCAAAAGGGATCCTTAGGTTGTATTTCTAATAAAATTAAATACTCTAGGTTTATGTGAGGGAATTTGGGAGGATATTTGGGTAGGGTTTGGCCGAGCTAAATGGCTTTGGAGGTGTGATTTTGAGAGAAGGGGAAGTGTCCTTTTATAAGATAGGTGATGGTCACTTTAGGAAAAGATTAAAATTTTAATTTATTATACAATCATATTATATTTATAATAGATACAAATGAATTTATATCGATCTTTAGGTGGTTATGGGTCGAAATAATCTCAACCAATATGTTTTAGGCAAGTTTAGGTTACCATTTCAAACTTATATTTTAATTTAACTCTTTGTTAAATAGTTTAACTCTTATCATGCCTTCTTGTATTCTTACACTATATGATTAATAAACATTCTCTAAATTTTCAAGAGAACTATAAGTGGTTCATTAATGTCATATATAATATTATTTAATCCATTTTTCGGAACCTTATATTTGTAAAAATATTACATCAACCAATAATATAGTATTTAAAAAAAATTAATTTATGTCAATTTTGTCACTATTTGGTATTTTGTTTTTCTGAAAGTCATAACAAACTTATAACTATGATAAAAAATTATTTAATAAACACTAACATTTCATATTAACCTACAAAATTAGTGTAATTCATCAGAAGTCTCAATTCACATTTATTTTAATATTTTTAATATCAATTATTTTAATATTTTATTGATAAGGTAATTACTACATCATTATTGTGTCATAAATAAATTACATTATTTAATGTCTAAAAATTATAAATAAAATAACATTATTTAGGAAATCATTTTATATTTCTAGTTAATATTTATAGTTGAATTTAACTTATGTTTTACCCTATATTAAAAATGGTTTAGTTATTAAAATTTAAATTTAACACTTTTAACCTTCTTTAAATAAAATAATAATAAATGTCCTAATCTAATCCATGTGGACCAAATAAGATAATATTTTATTCCTAAGGTTGTTTTTGTTCGAATTACACTTATTCAATAGAATTAGGACATGTATTAGAGTAATTATAATATCATTTTACCCTTAATTACTCTATTTACTTTTAACCATGGTAAATAAAAGTCAAAAGTTACTATTCACCAAAAAAAATATTTTCATCTTATTGAACCACATTTTACTTACTGATATCAACTGTGTCTCTTGGATTTTTGAAATTCAATTCACAGAAGCGGTAAAATATAGTTTTATGTAAATTTGCAAATGTTCCTAGATGGTGGGAAAAAAGAGGGTAAAAAGTTCAATAAAATTTGTATATCTGAACTTATTATAAAATGACTCCAATGAATTACATTTAACATATATAGGTATTATATATCTATTTTTTCTTAAAAAAATTAAATAAAATAAATAATTATTTAAACAAAAAGTCGGTTTTAAATAATAACGTAGTGTTTTTCACTATTCATCAAAAATTGAAAGTTTTCAGAAAAATGCCAAAATTTCACCCTAAGATAATTATGATATTATGAATTAAAAAATTAAGTCTAGTTTACCAAATTAAAAAAATATAATTTTCATTTATTAATTAAAATTTAACCCTCGTTGTCAAAACCAAAAAGCGGGTTTTTAAAAATTAAAAACTATCAAAAGATTGACATGTGTTTACATCAAATTCAAATGTGAAATTACTTATAATTAACTAAATTGTATTAAATGATAAAAATATAATCTAATTATACTTCCAAACCATTCAAATGTATAATTGAACACTATAAATTATTTTGATAAAAAATTTGTTTTCAATTAAAATTTAGTATTCTTCACTATTCACCTAGATATGAATGTTATCAGAAAAACACCAAAAATTTATCGAAACTAAATTTTTATGTCCTCATTCTAAAGAAGAAGTTTATTTTATTGATTTTAATAAATAAAATTATCAAATATTGGATTTAAAAAGGGTTCTCCATTAAAGGCAGTAAAAATGCATTTTCTAAAAAATACTACCTTTATCTGAAAAAATGAATTTTTTATTATATTATGTTTAATAAACACATAATATGGATGTTAAAATTTATATGGAATGTATAAAATTTAGAATGCAGATAATACTATTCATAACAGCTTTTGAACAGCTATTTTGGTTTGTTGTGGTGTGCTCAAATTTGGTGTTGCGTGTAGCGCAAGTTATTGAATTTCTTTGAAGAAATAATGTACTATGAAATATTTGGTTGTTACATAACCACCTTTCAAATTTCTAAGTACCATTATATATTCATAACACATTAAATATTTAAAATATAAACATTTCACTAATAACATTACATTTGAAACCACAGAAAATAATTTCAAGATATTAAAATACTGAATACATTTCAAAAAAAACTATTTTCAATACAAAAACACGCAAAAAGAGAATAATATATTTATTTTCCTTTTTAAAACATTAAGTCTTATAGAGGAATCCAAATTTCAAATAATTATTACAGTTGTAGAGAGGTCGTTGTCGATGCATACGTTAAAAACATTTCATCTGTCATTTAATAAAATGCTTCGTAGAAAGAGGATTCCCTTTGAATGAAAGTAAAAGTTAAAAGGTTTTATTATACACCATATAAAAGAAGGTGGCATATATTATCAAAATATTCCTCAATGAAAGGATATTGAGATGAAGTACCTTAAAAAGAACATTTTGTAAATATAATAGAACAATTGTGTGTGTTCACTATAAGTACACATAAAGAAAGTATGAATACAAGATAGTATTTCAAAATTTATATCTCACATAATCATACACATCATAATAAAGAAGCATAAGTTTAACCCAATGAATGGAAATTGGGTTAATAAGTTACCTTACAAAAATTTGAGAGCCTAATGGCATCACTTAAAAATTTAGAGAATGTGTGGATGAGAGAGAAAGGGGTATATCATCACTTGGAAATAAAATTTATTTCAATAAGGATATATAAGAACATATCCTAGCCTAAGAAAGTGGAAATTAAAAGATATAACATAAAATAATTCTTCGAGTAAAAGAGTAGGGTAAATAGTTCCCTTACTTCCAATCCGACTTGTCTCATATGTTCCTTGTTCTTCCTAGGTTCTCCCTTTCTCTTACACTTCCTTATACCCCATGATAAACATTTCAAAAACTTGGGAGGAGCATAAAAATCTCAGTAAGGGTTATAAAATAAAGAAAAATACATTAGTTCATCATTATATAAAAAACATAAGCTCTTTAACATACCACACAAAATCATAAGATTTATGAATAACACATAAAAATAATAAATCATAATGTTATCATGTGGAATCTATAACATACTTACATTTTAGATTTCACAACTATGTTGGGAGTTACATTTGGAATAACAAGCACAATATATTCCCTAAATCTCTTAGGAGAAACAATAACGTTTACCTCTATCACATTACCCAATGCATTGAAGCGCTATATCGGGCTCACCCGCCCAAGGTTTATCATGGAATCGCCTATATATGAAAACAATGCCCAGGAAGCATAACATAATCATAACACATAACACAAGCATAAAGAAAATATAAAATTTCCACATTTCCATCAAAATATATCATTTCAATATATTGACATGATCAATACATTCTCAAAACCATTTTCAATACCAAAATACATAAAAAGAGTAGATCGTATTAATTTTCATTTTTAAAAACACTATGGAGTGTTACGGAATCCAAATATAAAATAATTCTCATGGAAATGGAAATTTTGGTTTCACCACATTCTTTTAAAAGAAACATTCCATTTGTCATTTAGTAAAACGCTTCGTAGAAAAATATTCCTTTTGAAGCCCATTTAAAACATTTAATAAAGATAATTTTGAATCAAAGTGTCTCATACCACTTTGAAACTTTTATAGGAATTATAAATTTAAAAAATTAAGGTACAAATAAATAAATCATTGAAAACATTTTTAAAACATGGACATTAATGATAATCATTTAGAAAATTAGTTTTTTAAAACATTTAAAACAACATTTTAGTTAAAGAGCCTGTTACCACTTGAGAAAATACATGAATAAAAATAATTAAATAATAACATTAAAAAAGACTTATAATATCATGAGAATAAAAAGATTCATGATATAATATGTCAAAGGATAGTATATATGCATTATATGATGATAAAGGTGCACAATATCAAGATAGAACTCAATGAAAGGAGATTGAGATGTATTCCCTTACAAAAATTCGGCTACCTAGCGACGTCACATTAAAATTCAGAAACTTAGATGATGAGAGAGAGAAGGGTATCTCATAACTTTTACATAAAATGTACATAAATAAGGATATATAATAACATATCCCAACATAAGGAAATGTAAATTAAAATACATAACAAAGAATAAGTCTTTTACTAAAGGAGGAGGATGAAAGGTTCCCTTACCTCGAGTCCAACTTGTCTCTTATGTTCCTTGTTATTTCAGAATAATAAACATAAGTTAATTTATAATTGATTCATAACCATTTTAAATTTTATTATTCGTTTTATATCACTTATTTCCTTTCTAAAACAATTAATTAATTATTTTAGTTCATATCAGACATTTTGTTGATGTTTGGACTTGAGTCAAAAATGAACTTGTTATAATTACAAATTGTCCATATGGTCAAAAGTCCATTATCTCCATATTTATGTTCATGATTTAAATATAATATATATCCAGTATATATGTAATTAGATCTAGTATATATGTATTTAGAATATTCCATAACATTTGGATATAATAAAATCAAATGCAACGTTCATGGAGATGATAAGTCGCATGTACGCATTAATGATACTTTCTTTTTTTTTCATTTTTAATGGAATGAAAAATAAATTATACATAGATATATTATCTTTACAGTATAATATATATGTTATATATGTTACATATGTTCATTAATTACATTCTTTAAACATTCCATGTATAGCGTGAACGAGTCATATCACTTTGAAGGGGCGGTAGTCCGCACTTCTTCAAATGAAACTATCGTATTTATAAAACATAAAGAGCATAAAGGTATGTTCTAAATGATAATTACAGAAGAATAGTGATAAAATAAATATCATAAATATCATATTATATTATATTTTCACCACAATTTCCACCATGATAGGTGGTTGGAGAATATTGAACAATCATCGTTTCGTGAGGTAGTAGTTCACCGTCCAAAGAAACAGTATTTTCTATACCCATTAGACAGAGGTGTGTGTAATTGTAGTTAGAATAATTCTCATAAAAACAAACTAGTATATTTTGGATATTTTTTTTGTTATTTAATTGGAGAAAACTTATATAATAGGGAGTGGAGAAGTAGAATAATGGAAAGTAACTTTAGAGAAGACGTTACCTCTTAAAACGTGTAACTCTCATTGATTTGAGACAAAAGGCTTTCTTGAATTGCCTTATTCCTATGGGAAATATTCTAGGATGAATAGGGGATGTTTAGATCTTCTTGGAGTATATTTTGGATGAGACAAGAGGATTGATATGTGTTTAATGGGTTAGATGTGGTGGCCTTTTATAAGAGGGAGGTGGGGCTCTTTAAGAAAGTTTCAAAGTATTATTCTATTATATATCTATTTTTGGTTTCAGAAGGTCCATAACACATTAAATTATAATATAATATGAATATAAGTTTTAATAAAATAATCCAATAATAATTGGACTGGTTTTTGATATTTTCTCATCCTTATCTATTTTATTTAACCCCTTTTTACTCTTACTCTTTTATCAAGCATTTAACACTTTGAGAATCCAAATAGTTAAAAAAACCTCAAAAATATAAAAATAAAGAGTAATTAACAACATTTTGGACTTATGATAACTATATTTATAAATATTTTATTTTTTATAATTTTATAATATTTAATAAAATATTTTATATTTTAACATATGAATTATGTCAATTTTGAAATTATTCGTATCATGACTTTTTAAAAATCCAAAAAAACCAGATTGATTTGAAAAAACTTCATTAATACAAATATAACATGTAACTAGAATCTAGAAAATTATTTAACGGCGTCAAAATAATAAAATTACATTTATTTTAACAATTATAATATCATTTATTTGAATCCTTTTTTAATGAAGCAATCACTCCATCACCATTATGTTATAATTAAATTTATTTATTTAATGTCTAAAAATTATAAATAAAATATCATGATGTAGGAAATATTAATATATTTAAAATTAATATTTATAGTCAAATATATCACTTATATATCCCCATATAATTTTTTTTACTAAAATATATATGTTTAGGTTATATTTTCCATAACATTAAATTAAAAGTAATTAAGTGTCATTTTCACACACAACTGGCTCTATGGGGTCCTAAAATCGACCCAATAATTCCCATGGTCAAAAATATCTCATGAAATAGAGTTATGACATGTTTTAGGGTAATTTAATATTATTATAATATTATTTTTTACCCTTATTTACTAGATTTACCCTTTAACCATGGTAAATAAAATATTTACGGAAGTTACTACTCATAATGTCTAAAAATAAAATTTACCTATTTACAAAATTTAGAAGTCATGATTAAAAATATGGAATCCAATTTTCCAAATTAAAAATAAAGAAGTTGATGAAATTAATTTAATATTAATTCTCATTGTCAAAGCAAAAAAGTGTGTTTTTAAAAATTAAAACCTACCAAAAGATTGACATGTGTTTATGTCCAATTTCAAAGTGAAATTAATTTAAATAACCAAAATTATATTAAATGATAAAAATAAAATTTAATTAAACTTTGAAACCCATTAAAAGTACATTTTAATCAAATAAATAAATTATATTAAAATTTAGTTTTGAATTAAAATGTAGTATTTTTCACTATTCATCAAAAAATGAACTTTATCAGAAAAATACCAAAATTTTACCCAAAGTATATTTTGATGTCCTTCTTCTAAGGAAGAAGTTTATTTTTTCAACTAGAACATATAAAAGTGAAAAAATATATATATTTAAAAAGTGTTATCTATTAAAAGGTGGTAAATTGACCTTTTAAAAAATATTAGAGTATTTCATGATTAAAATCAGATTCATTCTTATTTTAAGCCTCTAAAAATTATTTGATAAAAGTAAAAACATTTAACAAAAAAAATTATCATATTTTAGTTTTTTATGTTCATTCCTACTAATAAAATGGCTACACATTAACTACCATTTAAAATAATTATATTATTATATTATTTTTCAGTATAACTCAATGTTGTGTGCAACATAAGATTTCAAAGAAACTTCTTGTTGTGTGTTGGGTATGTTGTCGGACCTAGCATCCCCTTTAAAGTAAAATTAATATTTAATTCACAAATATTAATAAATATGGAAATTTCATATACTTTATTTAATTGGGATTTTAAAAAGGGGCATAAAAATAAAGAAAACAATTACTCTAGTGGAAAATAATAAAATCCATAATATACTTACCATTATCGCATTATTATTTTATATTATGGAATTAATATTTTATATATAAAAAATATACACATTTTTCTCAAATAAATATTTTATAACCCTTAAAAAACAAAGATAAAACCTTTTTAAAACATGGATTATCATTTTAGTAACCAGTAAAACTATTTTTGGAAGACCATCATGGTTAACAGTCGATCATTACCTTATATTAACCATTATAGTTACTCATAATTAACCCTCATAGTTAATTTCAAATAACTATCATTGTATATTCCCATTATCTCTTAGTAGAAACCTAATCAGATAACTATTTCCCATGTATAAAATAACCATATGATCGAATTCCATCTCTGGAGTACCTAATGCATTAGAGGTAATAACTCTATCACCCATTTTTGGTTTATAATAGAAACACCTATCATCATAACAATTACCAAAACCAAAAACATAATTATATATTGTGAAATATTTCATTATAAAAACATTGTTAAAGAAAATAACATTTTTATTTTGAAATCTATTATTTTCTGAAAAACCGCACAGATAAAAAGTAAAAATGTTATTTGTAAAAAATCTATGTAAAATTTTATACTAATGTTTATTTCATTAAGGTTTCATTATAATGGTAAAATATTCTCATTCCGTATAAGTTATAAAAAAGTATTCAATAATTTTTTTGGAAGACTCACAAAGTACCTCAATTTAAAAAATACAGAAGGATTCCTTCCATGTCATTTTTTAAAAAGTCAAACATAGTAAAAATTACTTTAAAATCATAGGATGATATTAAACACATTTTTGAAAACATTTTAGAAAACACGAACATGGAATAAAAATTTATTTTTAAGAAAACATTAAGAATTTTTTTTAAAATAATTTCCCTTTCTTTGTGTCTAACACGTCTCGTATGGTCCTTCTATTCCCCAATAATTAAATTATGATTTTTATATAATTTATTAAGGACTTTTGTAAGTCTATTATTCATTTTATATCACTTATTACCATTTTATATACAATTACTTAATAACTTATTTTCTTGTTGGGTGTTTAAATGATATTTGATACATAAGTCCAAAATGACATCGGTCAGTTGACTATGGTCAAAGAGGTCATTATTCCATCATATCCCAAATAATAATCATAAAATAATTATCATTTTGTAAATTCATTATAATTTTAAATACAACCATTAGATATGGTTATAAAAAACTGAACTATGTTAAATCATTTAGACGGTATGTCGTACGTACGCATGAGTAACATTACCATTTTTTTACAATCCTTATAAAAATAAGTTAAATATTATTTTGACATCCCAGAATTATAATAATATCATATTTATTCCTCCAATATATATATATATATATATTCTTTATGATGTGATAATAAAAAATGAATCACATAACTTTATAGAAGTGGTTGTCCACACGTACGTATGAATGGCATTATCATTTTTCTGTGCATGGAAAAGTGAGAAAATAAATGATACATTGTCCTTTAAAAAAGAAAAATATGTCATAAATATAATATATAAACATTAATTCAATCCTTATAACATGTCTTGAGAAACGGTTATGGAAAACGAATTACATCGGTTTGTGAGGCATTTGTTTTTACTACACATGAATGATGAATTCTCTTCCCATTTGATGGAAGAGAATATTCATATGGGAAATTATAAAAACATAATAAAAACTCAGTATATTTAGTATACTAGAGTTATTATTTTATCATGTTTGAAGAATATTTTACTAATTTGGAATAAGAAACAAAATAAAAAACATGTATTTGAAAATTGTACTTATTATTTGGATAACCTCCTCTACTTAACACCTTAAGCCCTATATGTTTGTTATTATTACTAAAAAACACCTCTATAATATGGGTAGGTATTACAGGAATTTATTTGGATAGGTATTCTCTAAACCAAATTTATTTTTATGTTTTAATAAATAGAATAAGAGGTTCCCTATTAAAAAAGAGTGGAGGGAACTCTTAGCATCTCTCAAAATATTAAATTAATATAAATTAATTTTCAATTCAAAATGGTTTAAAATCGATTCACTTAGAATATAATAATAGTATGTGTCTATTTCACCCAATCCAATAAAAATTAGAGCAAAATTTATTCATATTTTTACCATTATCATTTGTCTTTTAACCTTTATTTAACCCCATTAACTCTTACCGTGACAACATAGAATTTTACTGTTTGAGGGTCAATATAGTAATAATAAAATTAAAAAATATACAAAAAGGGAAAAATTAGATATTTTAAATTTTATCTTAATAAATTAGATGAATTTAATATTTTTAGTAAATTTATATCATTAAATAAAATATTATTTGTTATATAAAATGAATACTATTAATTTTTAGAACTATTCATTAATTTGACATTAATAATATTAAGATAAAACATATAATTAAAAAATAGATTTTATTATTTCCAAAATATATCAATTTTTTTAAATTATTTTATCATCTTATTTATCTCAACTTATATTTATTTAAATATTTTTAATATCATTTTATACATTTTTTCAATAATTGAATAATTAATGCATCGGCATTGTGAAAACATTTAAGGTGGTCATTTCATTAATAAAAATTAAAAATACATTCCAATAATGAATATAAATCTTTTATATTTATAAATCATAACTGTAGTTGAACATATCATTAGGATAACACTATCGTAAAAATATTACACTTATTAAAAACAAGAGTGAGACATGTTTCACTTTTTAAAAATAAAATACTACAAAGTTCATGATCTCATCCAAGTGGCCCCTAAAAGTTATAAATTTAACCCTATGATAATTATTTTAGATTAATTCTTAAAAAATATTATTTAATCGGGTTTCTGGGTCATTTAAGTGTTCTTTTCATTTTATATTTAACCTAAATTACCTGATTTACCATTTCCAAGGGTAATAAAGATTAATAAGGTTACTATTCATATTATGCAAAAAATAAAAGGTACATATTTACTAAAATTGGACCCACTTATTAAAAATATGGAAAAAATTTGAATTATTCAAAAAATATAATTTTTCAAATTAAAATTAAAATTAAACTCGTAAAATCAACAAAAAAAATGTTTTTTCAGAAAAATGACCTTTTAAAATATATACTGTTTTATAGTAAATTCATGTATAAAATCTATTTCAAAAATTTTAATTGAAGTATTTTAAATAAAAATTAACTATTAATAATTTAAACTCATCCAAAACATAATTCAATGATATAAACACTACTGAATTTGTGTTATTTTCAATGGACTATTTGTGATGGGATCTCGTCGCCAATAAGCTTTAGCGATGGAGTCCCGTCACAAATAGCCCATTTTAGAAAACGGCATCACAAATACCATTTTTTGTGACGAGCCCGTCGCCAAAAATGTTTTTTGTGATGAGGAAGTTCCTCATCGCAAATAACTCTCTGGTTATATACATTATATATAAATAAATGTTCTGCGACGGGCCCTTGGTACCGTCGCAAATATTATTTTAAAGTATATATTTAAACTATTTTTGACGGGATCTCATCGCAATAGGTCTTGTCAAAAATAATAACCAAAATAATAAATATATATATATTTAATAAAATTATAATTAATGAAAAAATAATATTAATATTATTAAAATAATAAAAATATTAAAAACATTAAAATTCTCAATATTTTCAAAAAATATATAAAAATTTCATAAAATGTTATTACTATTATTATTAGTAAAATAAAAAAACATTAAAAAATATAATACTAAAAAAATATTTAATAAAATTATGATTAATGAAAAAAATAATATTAATATTATCAAAACAATAAAAAATATTAAATTTCTCAATATTCACAAATAAAATATAAAAAACTCATAAATTATTATTATTAGTAGTAAAATCAACAAACATTAAAAAATTTAATTGTAATATTAAATATTAAAATATTAAAAAAAAAAAAAAATAAATTAAGCAATATTTTCACCAATATAAAAGACCGAAACTGAAAATAGTTCATATTACAACAACTCTTGAATTAAATTGTGTTTAACATTAAAAAATCACTAGGGGGTCGTCTTCTGGAGGAGGTGGAGGAGTTGTAGGAGATGGTGGAGGAAACTTCATCCCTAAACTATGAGTCAAATGACGCATTTACTCCATCTTCTTGTGATGTTGCTACTGGCATCGACGCATCTCATCATCGTGATGTTGTTGCTGCTAATTCTGCAAACTCACTATAAGCTCAGTCTGAGTTCGCAACTGCTCCTGATATTGTGAGGCAGAAAATGATGTATCTCCACGATCTCCACTCAAGTTGAATGCTGACATCGCTGCAGTACCATAATAAGTACCAGGAGTCACATTAGAGTTGATACCAACTACTCGGTCAATATCAAAGTTATATTGAGTTGCATGCGTCCATGCTGGCTCATCAAAATGGGGGGAACTGGTCTGATTAGTCACCTTGTCTTGACTCACAACATGTGTCTAAGAGGTCATAGCCTCATATGACTCCTTCAATTCCAATTTGAAATTAAAATTGTGAAAATATTATATGAAGTTAATTGTCAAACTGAGAAAAAAAATACTAACCACAATCCAATGATGGAGATCACCTCTAATTTCTCCAGTGGTCGGATCACTGTACATCCTCTGATACACGTCACACTCCATAATTTCGGGATTCTCGATGGATTATAAAAATATAAAATAAAAAGTTTATATTTAAAGTTATATAAAATATTTAAAAAAGATACTTATCAGATGCTCTCTATGTGTACTGAATGCACGACTACCAGCTCGATGTGTCACCTCTTGTCTCCCCTGGTTCAGTTGACCCACTAAAGACCTCCTCTAAAATCCACCACCCAACCAGTGTAAACATAATCCATCCCAAACATGAGATGAAATGTACTTTGGTCGGTGGGATCTACACAACTCATCAAAATCTGTCACTCCTGCTTTCTTAATGGTCGTCCTTCTCAAATTGTGCAAAAACTGACAGAAACGGTCATGCATAGATGCCTATAATGCCGCATGGATAGTGCCACACATGTTATCATCAATGGGATACCATTAACCCTATAAATAATTTATAATATCTAGTTATTAATAAAATAAATTTTAAAATAAATATTTTCTATTTACGTACCAACCAATGATTAAACATGCCGAGATGCACATCAACGGGAATCTATTCAGATGTGATCCCTGGATGTGAAAAATAATTGACCAAGATAGCACTCCCATGTCCAACATATACATGCGAAAACCTATGAAAAAAGAATAAATAATCAAACAATTAGAATATATATAAAGAAATTAATGAAAGATAACAAAAATATATAGGTTACCATACCTCTGTGTGCACGGATCGAAGCCAAGATGTGGATGTCACTCAGGGATAGGGTAAGGAATCATCATTTAGGAAAGACTACGCCCCCTCAGGGTACCCCCTGAACCGCTAGTTGGCTGAGGGTCAGAAGATCCCAAATCCCTCTCATCCAAAGGTAGCTCAGCCTCCTGTAACTCACGAAATAGATCAGGGTCCATCTGAAACATAAAATCATTATTGTTAGTAGATAGTTGAAAATAACTATTATATATAGATATATATTAGTTGTGATTATAATCAGCATTTAACCATGTCAATGTTCACCTTCATCAACATCTTTATATCTGACGATGTCAATGTCTTCATATTCTTTCCTGGATTCATCATTATCTATATGAGTTTCGGTTTCATCATCCATTGTCATTTCAAATTCATTTGTAACATCATTAACATCTTCATCACCATTGACCCTTAATTGTGGGGTGTTATCATCGATATTCACGTATCTTTATAAAAAATATGTATTTTGAGTAATCTCTTGAAAAATTTCAATTCCTTCCACTTTAACGGAACCACATTCAGTTTGAGTAAACTGATTTTCCCCTTATTTCATTTTTATTATGCTCCCCCAATCACTCAGGTCTCTTAAAGTAGCATAGTAATTTGTATAATAAATTTTATATTCCACTTGAGCCAGTAAAAAAGGTTCATTTACTAAAAGAAGACTTTTATATTTAATATCAACGATTCCATGAGACAGATGAACATGCAAACCTTTCTCGGTATCCAACCCCCAATTTTTAAACATCATTATGTAATTCTATCCTAGATAAAACAGCTCAACAATTTCATCCAGAATGCCATAAAAGTTAAATTCAGTTTCTCTATAATGAAATCCTCTCAAACAAACTTCATGGTTCATTGTCTTTTTTTGGGTTCCCCATATGCATGTGTATGAAACCAAAAACCATTCACCATAAATGCATTATAAGATTTAACCATTTTTTATGGTGGCTTACTCAATATACACAGTCGTTTATCAATTTTATCAGCATGTTGAGACATCTAAAAATTTTTAAAACAATTATCAATATAATAAACTATAAAATAAATTGATATTAAACCATCAATAATTTATGTTTCTAGTTTTTGAAACCCTTAAGAAAAAAAAATTCTGCGTTTTTCAAGAGCAACTATTGTAATTTTTAGAATTTGTTTCTTTATTTGATTATAATATAACCTACAAATAAAATAAGTTTACATACTATAACATAAATTATAGAATAAGTGATAGAAGCACTCACAGTACAAATTATTTAATTTCTTCATAGTTGAGAAGAACATATGTATGAGCTCTATGATGTTCATCGTCTAAAATCCATCATTCCTGAACTCTATCAAAGCTATGATTTGGCTTATTAAAAATTAATAATTGATTTTAAATTTTTTCATTAACATTTCCCTCATTTCTTCCTATGCGGTTTTGTTTTGAGGGATATTCATATTCAAAATAGTGAGAGCATAAAAAAGAAATTTCTTCATGAAAATAAGCATTAGCAATTGAGCCTTCAACTGATGCTTTGTGGCATACTTTTTTATTCAGTTCCTGTATGCATCTCCTGAATCAGTACATCCATCAAAACTATACTGGACCTCTACATTTAGCCACATGTGGCAAATGTAATATTAGATGTTCCATTGAGTCATAGAAATCCAGCGGAAATATTTTTTTCCAGTTTTCATATAATTACAGCAACATGTTCTTCTAGTTTTCTTAGCGCATCGTAGTCTATTGTCGCTATAAAAATTTCTCAAAAAAAATATGATATGTTTGTTATCAAATCCCAAATCATTGAATTTAACAAACCTATGAATCCAATTGGCATAAGTCTTTCCATTATAACATGACAATCATGACTTTTTAATCTGGTAATACGACCATTCTTAACACATCTATCCAAATTGGAAGCATAGCCATCGGAAAGTCCCAAAAATGCAATCCAATGAAAAAATAATAATCGAATCTCTTTGGACAGTGTATAAGTTTTTTTTGACTTCATTAACCACTGTGATCTGACATTTTCAAATATTTCAAGTTTTGGTCACCTGCAAATTTGGGAAAGATCTAATCATGATTTTACCGTATCTTTGGTCTTACCTAGTGTATCTAATACTTCATGAAATAAATTATTAAAACTTTTCTTCTCAATATACATGACATTCAACATGTGGTGGACTAACAAATCAGACCAAAATGGAAGATCCCGAAAAATGCTCTGTTTTATCCAATTATGTTCTTTTCCAAAGCCATGAATTTTTTGTTGGTTTTCTATTGGCCCAAATGTAATGGGAGGAAATGAAAATACAAATTAGTTTAACTCTATACCTGAGATCATTTTTTGAGGTTTATACCTTTCAATTGTCCCTTTTCTGAAATGAGATTTGTTCCTTTTAAAGGATGATTGGTTGGAAGAAATCTATAATGAGAGTCAAAATATTAAGGTTTTTTTCCATTAACAAGCATAAATTATTTATTTTCTTTCATACAGTAAGGACATGATTTTGGACCATGTGTACTCCAGTCAGATAAAATGTCATATGCCGAAAAGTCACTAATCGTTTACATCAATTTATCTTTTAATATGAATTTTTTTCACAACAACATCATATGTACAAACACCATTACCCCACAATTCATTTAACTCATCAATCAATGGTTTCAAATAAAAATCAATTTTCTTTTTTGGATGTCCTGGTTTTAATAATATCAAAAAGATATAGGTCTCCTTCATCAATATTTATAGAGGTAAATTGTGAAAAGTTATTAAGACAGGCCAACATGAATACTGACTACCATAAGAACCAAAGGTATAGAAACCATCAGTAGAAATACTCAATCGCATGTTTCAGACTTCTAAGGCAAAAGACGGATGCAGATAGTCAAAATGTTTCTATGAATCACCATCAGATGGATGATTCAAGCTTTTATAGATTGAAATATTGTTTTTGTGCCATGACATCAATGACACTGTGTTCTGAGACATAAATAAATTTTTATACCTTGGTGTAAGGGAAAAATATCTTAACTGTTTTACAGGAATCGATCCAAACTTCCCTGTTTGAGCTTCTTTATATCTCGATTTTCCACATGTGGGACAACTATCCAATGACTCGGTTTCACTAGAATATAAGATGAAATAATTTTCATATACATGAATCATTCTATAACTAAGTCCCATATAGCATCCCTTCTTTTTATAACATAACTTTTCATTCCATTACACGGAACTGAGGATCTTTAAGGTTTAGTGTCTTGGAAACAAGGAACATAAAACATGAAAAAAAACATTCTTCTTAAACACTTGAAAGGCTTCTCCTCATGTTCAACCTAGGCTCATTACTGCATCCCATAACCTGGGGACATACATCAAAAGGAAGGGTGAGCAGAAGGCCCAGCAAGGGAAACAAGTGAAACATTTTACATATGAACTTGAGATACATCAATAAAGTCATGAAAAGAACTTTAAGGCATGAAAATGAAATCATGAGGCATATCATAATAAAAATAAAACTTTTTCATAACTTGAAGATGTGGCTACATAATTTAACATAGACAATCATGAACATATCACCAAGGTCCATCCCCAAGGTGTCATTTTAAAATTACCAAGGTTATTCACCAAGGTATCATGAAAATTGTAATCTCTAGTGGTTACATCATTACCCAATGCATTGGAGCGCTATCAGGGCGCACCCATAAATTTTCCTTTATTATCATGTGAGCCACATATATCATCATCAAACATTTCATAAATAACCCACATAGCATAAAATAAATGGGTTTCATTTCATAATCATAACGTTTTAAAAACTGCTTTAAAGACATGATCTTTACGTCACTTTAAACCCACGGAAAGGGAAAGCGGGTCTCATGTATGTAAATCCCAGAATTTAAAATGGAAAATTTTGATATATATGTGAATACCCTTTTAGAAATAAGAGCCTTTAGTATTCACTTTATAACATAAAATAATTTTTGAGAAAAGAGAGAGGCATTTTGAGGGGAAAATTCTGCAGCATAACGGCTAAGTTTTGGGGTTTTAGAAAACATTGAAATGAGAGGGGACATGGGTCACCCTCTCATAAATGATCCATAAAACAGTAGGGTGAAAGAATAAGAAGAACATATGGACATGGTAATGAAATTTTAGGGACATACCATTTGAAATGAAAAACATGGAAGGAAGAAAAAAAAATTAGATTTCTCTTATGAAAATTCGGCAGCCTTACGGCGTCACTTAACTTCAAAAGAAAATGATTTGACAAGATCAAATTGGGTCCCTCATCATATGATCATAAGAGATCAGTATGATAGATATAGAGATAATTACCCAACATAAAAAAAAGGAACTTGAAAGAATTGACATGAAAGTAGAACTTCAAAACGAGAAGGTGAAGAACCACTTAAAAATTCGGCAGCCTAACGGCGCCACTTAAAACATCAAAATACTGAATTGAAGAGATCAAATGGGGTCTCTCATCATATGAACATAAGATTACAGTATGATATATATAGAGATCATACCCCAATATAACAAAAAGGAACTTGAAATAATTGACATGAAAGTAGAACTTCAAAACGAGAAGGGTGAAGAACCACTTAAAAATTCGGCAGCCTAACGGCGCCACTTAAAACATCAAAATACTGAATTGAAGAGATCAAATGGGGTCTCTCATAATATGAACATAAGAGTAAAGTATGATATATATAGAGATCATCCCCAATATAACAAAAAGGAACTTGAAATAATTGAGATGAAAGTAGAACTTCAAAACGAGAAGGGTGAAGAACCACTTAAAAATTCGGCAGCCTAACGGCGCCACTTAAAACTTCAAAATACTGAATTGAAGCGATCAAATGGGGTCTCTCATCATATGATCATAAAAGATCAGTATGATAATTTAGAGATAATACCCCAACATAATAAAAAGGAACATGAAAGACTTGAATGAGAATAGAACTTGAAAACGAGGAAGGTGAAAGAATCCCTTAAAAATTCGGCAGCCTAACGGCGCCACTTAAACATTCTTAAAACGAATTGATGAGAGAAAGGGGGGTCTCTCATCATATGAACATGAAATAGGCAGTAGGATGAATATAAAAGAACATCCTCCAACATAAGAACATGGAGTATAAAAGAAATGACATAAAAGAGATTACTTGAAAAGAAAGAGAGGGGTCGGATCCCTTACCTTAAAATGTAACTCTTAAACCTCAATGGTTGGGACCTTGAGGGCTTGGGGGCACCTTGGGAGGACTCCTTGGGAGGTAATGAGACCTGAAATTCGTTGGGAATGAGTGGGGAGTCGAATGGATGAGAGGAGGGCTTGGTATTTATAGGGAAAGTGAGGGGACAAGGCATTAATGGCCAAGGGACACCTCACATGTGCTTTTCTCAAACCCATGTGCTCTCCCTTGTCATTTATCATGGAGTTAGGCCACATGGGGCCCCCAAAACAATAATTCATCACCCTTGGCTGGACAACCCTCAAAAGATCTCATGACATCATCATGACATCGTTATGATTTCATTAAACTTACCGAAACCCTAAAACTGTATTTTTACTATTCACTGAAAATTCAACTTTCTCAGAAAAATCCCAAAATTTCACATTAACCAAATATCAATGCTCTGATTTCAAAAATGAAATCAATTTTATAAAAATAATTTTCTAAATATTTTTAATTTAATTTGTAAATAAAAACACTATTCATCGAAAATTCATTTTTTCAGAAAAAACCCCAAAAATTACCATAACATAATATCGATGCTCTGAGTTCAAAAATAAAGTCATTTTTATAAAAATAATTTTCTAATTATTTTTAATTAAAAAACACTATTCACCCGAAAAAAACTAATACTTGAATAATAATTAATGAAACCGTTATTTAACTATTTTATTGAATCACATTACTTAATCAAGGTGCCTAGATTATTTTAAAACTTTCTTTAAGTGAGATTACTAATCCATTTGGTCATATTACTAATCCTAATCATAAAATCACTATTCATAATTTACTATTCATCAAAAATCAAGTTGATCTTATTAGACTCTAAATTTAGTACTGAACATAATTGAAGAAGACCATTTTTTGAAAATCATTACACATTTTTAATTATTTAGGGTTTACATAAACATATTTAAAATATCCTTTTTCTAAAATTCATCAAAAATATGCATACTATATTTATCCGGTCATTTCAAAATTCATAAACTTCATCATAAGAAGAAATCCCAATTTTTATTTAAAACAAGGATTACACAAGGTAGTTACGGTCTCGTTACATAACCCCTTATAATACCAGCATAGGACCTAAGAGTAAGGTGTGCTAGGGTGATAGAAGCTTGGGGCGGCTCAGTCAACATTGCCCGAGTAGTAATTTCTATCAGTTTGAACTTCTCACGAAGGCGATTCCATTCCAGCTTCACATGATGAAGTTCGGCTTGGATTTGATCCAGAGCAAAGCCCAGTGGTGCCACCTCCTTCCCAAGCTCTGTTAGATGGGCTTCGATCAGTCCAAGACTACTAGGTGAGGCCATCGAATCTTCTTTCTATAATAATTAACCAAGATTACATATATCAAAACATTTTGTTCAAAGCGGTCATATTGACCGATGGTTATATAATAGTCAAAACCCACTGATCTCATTTTAATTATAATCATGTTTATCAAATAAAACGTTTTTGTTGAGTATAACAATAACACATAAAATTGGGAAACAAAATTTATTTAAAAAATTTCGGGTCGTTACAATCTTCCCCCCTTAAGAAATTGCGTCCTCGCAATTTTAAAATTGGGTTTTGAAATTTCATTGAAAGTCCCACATCGGAAAAGGAGTCAGTAAAACTATTACTTTAAAATATAGAAAGGGAAGTACAAAGGTCACCCGAGTTAACCCACACTGGGGTTCCATGTAGGAAAACATGGACATGGAGGAGAAAAAAAAGGGTCAAGTTCTGAGGGAGAGTGATAGAGAACATGATTAGGAGAAATTTAACCATGAGAAAATCCCAAACTTATGATGTGTGTAAACGGTCTTTTATTACCTAGTAGGAAACGTAAACCAACAACATTTTTGTTTTACGTTTCTTTTCATAATTTTGAGGATTTCATTTACTACTGAGAACAAAAACATAAGAAAATATACTTACCTTCAAGTAGAGTTTCATCCTTTAACAAGTCCCTACCAACACTAATCTTTTCTCCAAATGATGAGAATTCAAAAACACTTGGTCTCATAAAAGCACAAGAATCATCTTCTATAGAATCACATAATCTACAAAAGATTAACTATCTATTTCTTTTATCTTTAAACA
Source organism: Viscum album (assembly GCA_963277665.1). Lineage (NCBI taxonomy): Eukaryota > Viridiplantae > Streptophyta > Magnoliopsida > Santalales > Viscaceae > Viscum > Viscum album. Next base: position 1,869,713,152 of record OY728131.1, read on the forward strand.
TTATCCCAAAAACAGAAAGGTTAAGGTAAAACAACTCTTCAAAAAGAAAGAATCCCATAGGAATGGAAACTACTTTTAAATCATCAAAGTTCCATGGTACTACCCAAATTTCATCATAGACCATTCCCTAAATAACGGTCCTTAAAATTCCTCAAAACAAACCAAACTAAGATTGAAACTCAAATACAATAAGGATTTGATAACATAGTCTTCCAAAACAACTTCATTGTTCATATCCAGACAACATCAACCACTCCTAACATCTTATAAAAAAGGTAGCTAACCTAAACATATTTTACCCAAGATAGGTTAGTCATTCCCATAAGTAACCTAAATTACTATAAGTTCACCTTAAATTAATCGATTCTTCAAAATTTAAGTCAACCTTACTCCTCAATGAAAATACCGTAGTAATCTATTTACCTCGATCAAATATGGTTCCCAAAATAATGAACGTCTTCCAAAATAATAATCATATTTTAATCCCCTAATCATCCCTGTCATATTAATACGAAAATCGTCACATTTCCTATCACATTGGTTGTCGGAACATGTTCTTCCATTTCCCACCATTAACTAAGAAGAGAAAGCACAATTAGGGGCTTAAGTACTTAGCTAATAATCATGAAAAGGAACTGAAAGCATATAAGGATAACTTGTATATGAAAGGTATACCCTAACTTGTGATCTACTAGGTTCCCATCTAGGTTATGAATGATCATATATTCTTATGTGAACCTTTATTTTATTTTATATTTGTTCCTTTAACAATGGTTCATACCAAGCTTATGAATTAACCAAAGCATATCCCCCGGGAGTGTCGTAACCAAGAGTGAAGCAAGACCCGTTGTCGTGTACCAGTTCCCGTTCGAGTATATCTCAAAGCGGTGTTTTCGGGTTTTACCCCTATGTACATCTGTGCCAGAGCCACCTCTACCTGCTCGTATCCAGACAGGGATGTATTTGCTTGGCAACCCCTTACTCAATACTCACCAAAATACCAGGAAGATTTCCTATATTAAACTTTTCTATAGGGTTCCTCCTAGATTTTTCATATCCTAATTTCCACAAATAACTAAACCATCCTTTGATACCAACTAAAGCATCCCGTCTTTTTATAACATAACTTTTCAATCCATTACACAGAACTGAGGATCTTTAAGGTTTAGTGTCTTGGAAACAAGGAACATAAAACATGAAAAAAAACATTCTTCTTAAACACATGAAAGGCTTCTCCTCATGTTCACCCTAGGCTCATTATTCCATCCCATAACCTGGGGACATACATCAAAAGGAAGGGTGAGCAGAAGGCCCAGAAAGGGAAACAAGTGAAACATTTTACATATGAACTTGAGATACATCAATAAAGTCATGAAAAGAACTTTAAGGCATGAAAATGAAATCATGAGGCATATCATAATAAAAATAAAACTTTTTCATAACTTAAAGATGTGGCTACATCATTTAACATAGACAATCATGAACATATCACCAAGGTCCATCCCCAAGGTGTCATTTTAAAATTACCAAAGTTATTCACCAAGGTATCGTGAAAATTGTAATCTCTAGTGGTTACATCATTACCCAATGCATTGGAGCGCTATCAGGGCGCACCCTTAAATTTGCCTTTATTATCATGTGAGCCACATATATCATCATCAAACATTTCATAAATAACCCACATATCATAAAATAAATGGGTTTCATTTCATAATCATAACGTTTTAAAAACTGCTTTAAAGACATGATCTTTACGTCACTTTAAACCCACGGAAAGGGAAAGCGGGTCTCATGTATGTAAATCCCAGAATTTAAAATGGAACATTTTGATATATATGTGAATACCCTTTTAGAAATAAGATCCTTTAGTATTCACTTTATAACATAAAATAATTTTGGAGAAAAGAGAGAGGCATTTTGAGGGGAAAATTCTGCAGCATAACGGCTAAGTTTTGGGGTTTTAGAAAACATTGAAATGAGAGGGGACATGGGTCACCCTCTCATAAATGATCCATAAAACATTAGGGTGAAAGAATAAGAAACACATATGGAAATGGTAATGAAATTTTAGGGACATACCATTTGAAATGAAAAACATGGAAGGAAGAAAAAAATTAGATTTCTCTTATGAAAATTCGGCAGCCTTACGGCGTCACTTAACTTCAAAAGAAAATGATTTGACAAGATCAAATAGGGTCCCTCATCATATGATAATAAGAGATCATTATGATAGATATAGAGATAATTCCCCAACATAACAAAAGGGAACTTGAAAGAATTGACATGAAAGTAGAACTTCAAAACGAGAAGGTGAAGAACCACTTAAAAATTCGGCAGCCTAACGGCGCCACTTAAAACATCAAAATACTGAATTGAAGAGATCAAATGGGGTCTCTCATCATATGAACATAATATTCCAGTATGATATATATAGAGATCATACCCCAATATAACAAAAAGGAACTTGAAATAATTGACATGAAAGTAGAACTTCAAAACGAGAAGTGTGAAGAACCACTTAAAAATTCGGCAGCCTAACGGCGCCACTTAAAACATCAAAATACTGAATTGAAGAGATCAAATGGGGTCTCTCATAATATGAACATAAGAGTAAAGTATGATATATATAGAGATCATCCCCAATATAACAAAAACGAACTTGAAATAATTGACATGAAAGTAGAACTTCAAAACGAGAAGGGTGAAGAACCACTTAAAAATTCGGCAGCCTAACGGCGCCACTTAAAACTTCAAAATACTGAATTGAAGCGATCAAATGGGGTCTCTCATCATATGATCATAAAAGATCAGTATGATAATTTAGAGATCATACCCCAACATAATAAAAAGGAACATGAAAGACTTGAATGAGAATAGAACTTGAAAACGAGGAAGGTGAAAGAATCCCTTAAAAATTCGGCAGCCTAACGACGCCACTTAAACATTCTTAAAACGAATTGATGAGAGAAAGGGGGGGTCTCTCATCATATGAACATGAAATAGGAATTAGGATGAATATAAAAGAACATACTCTAACATAAGAACATGGAGTATAAAAGAAATGACATAAAAGAGATTACTTGAAAAGAAAGAGAGGGGTCGGATCCCTTACCTTAAAATGTAACTCTTAAACCTCAAAGGTTGGGACCGTGAGGGCTTGGGGGCACCTTGGGAGGACTCCTTGGGAGGTAATGAGACCGGAAATTCGTTGGGAATGAGTGGGGAGTCGAATGGATGAGAGGAGGGCTTGGTATTTATAGGGAAAGTGAGGGGACAAGGCATTAATGGCCAAGGGACACCTCACATGTGCTTTTCTCAAACCCATGTGCTCTCCCTTGTCGTTTATCATGGAGTTAGGCCACATGGGGCCCCCAAAACAATAATTCATCACCCTTGGATAGACAACCCTCAAAAGATCTCATGACATCATCATGACACCGTTATGATGTCATTAAACATACCGAAACCCTAAAACTGTATTTTTACTATTCACTGAAAATTCAACTTTCTCAGAAAAATCCCAAAATTTCACATTAACCAAATATCAATGCTCTGATTTCAAAAATGAAATCCATTTTATAAAAATAATTTTATAAATATTTTTAATTTAATTTTTAAATAAAAACACTATTCATCGAAAATTCATTTTTTCAGAAAAAACCCCAAAAATTACCATAACATAATATCGATGCTCTAAGTTCAAAAATAAAGTCATTTTTATAAAAATAATTTTCTAATTATTTTTAATTAAAAAACACTATTCACCCGAAAAAACTAATCTTTGAATAATAATTAATGAAACCGTTATTTAACTATTTTATTGAATCACATTACTTAATCAAGGTGCCTAGATTATTTTAAAACTTTCTTTAAGTGAGATTACTAATTCATTTGGTCATATTACTAATCCTAATCATAAAATCACTATTTATAATTTACTATTCATCAAAAATCAAGTTGATCTTATTAGACTCTAAATTTAGTACTGAACATAATTGCAGAAGACCATTTTTTGAAAATCATTACACATTTTTAATTATTTAGGGTTTACATAAACATATTTAAAATATCCTTTTTCTAAAATTCATCAAAAATATGCATACTATATTTATCCGGTCATTTCAAAATTCATAAACTTCATCATAAGAATAAATCCCAATTTTTATTTAAAACAAGGATTACACAAGGTAGTTACGGTCTCGTTACATAACCCCTTATAATACCAGCATAGAACCTAAGAGTAAGGTGTGCTAGGGTGATAGAAGCTTGGGCGGCTCAGTCAACATTGCTCGAGTAGTAATTTCTATCAGTTTGAACTTCTCACGAAGGCGATTCCATTCCAGCTTCACATGATGAAGTTCGGCTTGGATTTGATCCAGAGCAAAGCCCAGTGGTGCTACCTCCTTCCCAAGCTCTGTTAGATGGGCTTCGATCGGTCCAAGACTACTAGGTGAGGCCATCGAATCTTCTTTCTATAATAATTAACCAAGATTACTTATATCAAAACATTTTGTTCACAGCGGTCATATTGACCGATGGTTATATAATAGTCAAAACCCATTGATCTCATTTTAATTATAATCATGTTTATCAAATAAAACGTTTTTGTTGAGTATAACAATAACACATAAAATTGGGAAACAAAATTTATTTAAAAAATTTCGGGTCGTTACAGCCCAGATTATAAACCAACCTCTTTCTCTAATATTAATTTTCAAGCAACGCATTTCTTTCAGGTAACGGTGTTTTAACTAAAGAAAATATCTGATAAAAATAGTTGTTTGACATTGTATTATCTGATTTAATAGCCATAAATTTTTCAACTTCTTCTAATTGTCTTATCTTACAACCAGGATATAATGCATCCTCACCAGACATCAACAACTCATAAAATTCAAATGGTGCCAACTCAGGAGTTAAATCGATATCATCTTGTGTTTCGGTTGGTTGAACAGATGGACCTGCAACATCATATACTAAATTTTGAAACCGTCATTGATCCATAATCAAGTTTTTAGTATCTTCTCTAAAACTGTGTTCACCGTGTTAATACAAAAAAAACATAATCTGGTTGAAAAAAAACTGCAATAGATGTCCCCCAACCTTGTCAAATGTGTCAAATGTTCTCAGAGCACATTTTTTACAATGAAACTTAATTATGCCTTCTAAAACATATTCTGGTTTTGATGATGAAAATGATAAGAAAGCTTCAACACCCTCAATATATACAAGATTTAAACTAGAACCATTTGGAATTCTGCACTGATTTATCCAACTGCGATTATCTAATAATGACTAGTGTTGATTTTCTTATTCCATATTTTTCTATAAAACATTAAATCATCACCATTTTTGAATAATTTGAAATTATAAGAACACTATCTGAAAAAAAAAAAGATAAATAATTACGACTACTTCTTAATAGTTACCATTAATTTGGGGCGATACAATTTTCAGTGGATTGACGACTACTCTTTTTTCTGACATTCCATTTACTTGCAAATTTCTCTCACTAAAATCAAAATAAAATATCTGCTCAGAGGTACGCATATTCATTCTCATGTATATGAGAATGTATAAACATACCTCTGAGAAGATTCTTAATTGTGATTTCAGTGTGAGAAAGATGTACATAAATTAGCTGTCAGACAAAAGAGCCCCCTTTCCATCGATAAATCATCTTTTTGCAACTATCACCACCTGAAAACATTATAAAAAATATAGTCCTACTAATGCATATTCAAACTCGTGCATACGAGATTAGATATGTATATATAGAAGCATACTTTTCATAATGTTTGTGTTAGTGAAAGTTGAAAGAAAAAGATTCATTGAGAAAAAGGAGTGTCGTCAATCCACTAGAAATTGTGCCAAGTTATTACAAGTTATTATAATTTATTACAATTGATATTATTACTAATTATTCCTAATTATTACTAATTATTACTAATTATTCTTAATTATTGCTAATTATTACTAATAATTTCTAATTGTTACGAATTATTACTAATTATTCCTAATTATTCCCAATAAATCTTAATTATTCTTAATTATTCCTAATTATTTCTAATTATTCCTATTTATTCCTATTTATTCCTATTTATTTCTATTTATTCCTATTTATTCCTAATTATTCCTATTTATTTCTAATTATTCCTAATTATACCTAATTATTCCTAATTATTCCTAATTATTCCAAATAATTCAGTTTATTTCTATTTATTACTATATATTACAATTTATTACAATATATTCCTATTTATTCCTTCTTATTTATTCATATTTATTCCTATTTATTCCTTTTTATTCTTATCTGTTTCTAATTATTACAAATTATTATTAATTATTCCTATTTATTTCTATTTATTCCTATTTATTTCTATTTATTCCTATTTATTCTTATTTATTCCTATTTATTCCTATTTATTCCTATTTATTTCTAATTATTCCTAATTATTCCATGTTATTCATAATTATTCCTATTTAATCCTAATTATTCCTATTTATTCATATGTATTCTTATTTATACCTATTTATTCTTATTTATTCATATTTATTCCTATTTATTTCTATTTATTCCTATTTATTCATATTTATTACTATTTATCCTATTAATTCTTAATTATTGCTATTTATTCCTAATTATCCCTAATTATTGCTAATTATTTCTAATTATTCCTAATTATGGCTAATTATTCCTAATTATTCCTAATTATTATAAATTATTCCTAATTATTCCAAATTATTCCTAATTATTCATAATTGTTACTAATTATGCCTAATTATTGCTAATTATTTCAAAGTATTCCTAATTATTCCTAGTTATTTTTAATTATTCCTAATTATTCCTAATTATTCCTATTTATTCATATTTATTCCTATTTATTCTTATTTATTCCTAATTATTCCTAATTATTCCTAATTATTCCTAATTATTCCTATTTATTTTTATTTATTCCTATTTATTCCAATTTATTCCTATTTATTCCTATTTAAACCTATTTATTCCTATTTATTACTATTTATTACTATTTATTCTTATTTATTGCTATTTATTCCTAATTATTACTAATTCTACCTATTTCTTCCTAATTATTACTAATTATTAATATATATTCCTATATATTCCTATTTATTCCTATTTATTTCTATTTATTCTTATTTATTCATATTTATTCCTGTTTATTCCTATTTATTCCTATTTATTCCTAATTATTCCTATTTGTTCCTATTTATTCATATTTACTCTTATTTATACATATTTATTTCTATTTATTCCTATTTTTTCTATTTTTTTCAATTTATTCCAATTTATTCCTATTTATTCCTATTTATTTCTATTTATTTTTATTTATTCCTATTTATTCCTATTTATTGCTATTTATTCTTAATTTTTTCTAATTATTGCAAATTATTGCGAATTATTGATAATTATTCCTAATTATTTCTAATTATTCCTAATTATTCCTAATTATTACTAATTATTGCTAATTATTACTAATTATTACTAATTATTACTAATTGTTACTAATTATTACTAATTATTACTAATTATTACTAATTATTCGTAACTATTACTAATTATTTGTAATTATTCTTAATTATTACTAATTATTCCTATTTATGTGTAATTATTTCTAATTATTGTAATTAATGCTAATTGTTTATAATTATTGCTAATTATTTGTAGTTTTTGTTAATTATTCGTCATTATTGCTGATTATTACTAATTATTGCTATTTATTACTACTTATTGCTATTTATTAATAATAATTACTATTTATTCATATTTATTGCTATTTATTCTGAATTATTGCTATTTATTCTTATTTATTGCTATTTATTCATATTTATTTCTATTTATTCCTATTTATTGCTAATTATTACTATTTATTATTAATTATTATTATTTATTAATAATTGTTACTAATTATTACTAATTATTCCTATTTGTTACTAATTATTCCAATATATTACTAATTAATTCTATTTATTCCTATTTATTCCTATTTATTACTATTTATTCCTATTTATTACTTTTTATTTCTATTTATTGCTATTTATTTCTAATTATATCTATTTATTCTTAATTATTGCTAATTATTCCTATTTATTGCTAATTATTCCTATTTATTGCTAATTATTCCTATTTATTGCTCATAATTCTAATTTATTGCTCATTATTCCTGTTTATTCGTAATTATTCCGATTTATTTTTAATTATTACTAATTATTCCTATTTATTACTAATTATTCCTATTTATTACTAATTATTCTTATTTATTACTATTTATTAGGAATTAATGCTATTTATTACAAATTAATGCTAATTATTATTAATTATTGCTAATTATTACTAATTATTGCTAATTTTTACTAATTATTGTTAATTATTACGAACTATTTCTATTTATTTCTAATTATTGCGATTTATTTCTAATTATTGCTATTTATAACAAATTATTACATATTATTACTGATTATTAGTAATTATTACTATTTATTACTAATTATTACTAATTATTCATAATTATTCCTAATTATTCCTAATTATTCCTAATTATTTTTATTTATTACTAATTATTCCACTTTAATACTAATTATTATTAATTATTCCTATTTATTCTTATTTATTACTAATTATTCCTATTTATTACTAATTATTCTTATTTATTTCTAATTATTCCTATTTATTACTAATTATTCCTATTTATTACTATTTATTCTAATTTATTTCTATTTATTGCTATTTATTCCTATTTATTCCTATTTATTGCTATTTATTACTAATTATTTCTATTTATTGCTAATTACTCCTATTTATTACTAATTATTACTATTTTTTACTAATTATTTCTATTTATTACTAATTATTCCTATTTATTCTTATTTATTCCTATTTATTCCTATTTATTACCATTTATTACTAATTATTTCTATTTATTAGGAATTATTCCTATTTATTACTAATTATTAATAATTAGTACCAATAATTTAAATTTATTATTACAAATAAATACTGATAACAAAACAATTTAAATCTAATTTAATTACAACTCAACAAAAATAATTAAAATTAACATAAAAATAAAATAAATACTAAATTAAATACAATTTAAATACCTTTAAACATGATTTCCTATTGATGTAGACGGCTTCACAACTTTTTAGTGAAAAAAAACTAACTCACACAAAATTTCACTCTGAAAATAGAGTTCAGAGAGAGAGAGTGTGTGAGAATTGAGAGAAGGATATGAAAAAACAGATGGAGTATATATAAGTTGGATTAGTTGTGACGAGACTATTTACGATGGGCTACCCGTCGCAAATAGTATTTGTTGCTACGAGACCCGTCGCAAAAACCTCTGCTCGCATTAATTACAGTCGGCGGTTAAAACAGTATTTGGGATGGGACCCTTAGCAAAAGGTACCTGTCGACACACTTTTTTTAACGGGAGACCATCTCGTCGTGAAAACTTGTTTACCACTACCGAGTATTTGCGACGGGACTCGTCACAAATACCCTCCGACCAACGCACTATTTGCGACGGGGGAATCCACCCATCACAAATAACCTTAGCGCGGTTTGCCACGCAAACCATGTCACACTTTTTGCGACGGGACCCCAAATCTCGTAGCAAATAACTAATTATTTGCAATGGGTTGAATCCCATTTTGCAAATAATTTAAATTAAATTATATTTATCAATAAATGTCAATATTTTTCCTTATCCCTTGTAGAAGAACTATTCTCAGGGGATTCTCAAAAAATCATTTTCAGATATTATTGAAATGATGAATCCATAAATTAGATACATTTTTTCAAATAAATACTCAATATATTCTGTAAATTATAATATTCACTCATAGAAAGAATAAAAATTCAATATTGAAGAAAATATATTTTTGACAAATAAAAATACATTTCTAAAAAACAAGTTATTATATAAAATTAATTAATGAATGCATTATAAATGAGTATGACCATTATATATTTCATAATGTAGTCAATACTATTCATTCCTATCAATTTAATGGCTAGGTTATAACACTCACATTTAAAAAATAATATTTATTTCTTCGTTTATGCTCAGTGTTGTGTATGTTGTACATAGTATTTATTTTTAAAAATATGAGGATGTTACAATATGGGAGAAATTTCATTCTACAAAATTATTTATAGGGGAGAAATTTGAGTGGAATTATTTTATTCTCATATTTATAAAATTTCATTTCTTATTCATTTTTATTTTATTGTTGGTTTTGTGTGTTTTGTGATTATTAAAAAGTGTGAGATTGTTGGGCATGTGTTAGTCCAACAATTTTTTCAATTTAATTATTATTTTGATTTTCACAAGAACCAACATCTATGTTTCTAATGAAGTCACTTTAATTGAATTTTACGATAATAATTGCTGGAATAATTATTTTATTCAAGCATCATATTTAGACCTTAAAATTGTGGGGGGTTATTTTATTTACCAAAGTATAAGTATTCTAGATGTGTTTTTAAGTAAACTAAAAACAACATTTATACCCTACATTTTAAGTGGAATATATGCTTAGTGAACCCTATGTTTGGAAGGTGCATATGGACTAAGAACCATACTTTTCGAAGCAACCCTATGTTTGAGGAACACACATATCGTTCAACATCCATACATTTGTAATCAACCAGATGTTTTTAATCATGGTTTCAATGTTTATCACTACGTAGAGAAACCAAACATTTGACTTCGCCTATTATGGAGTTTTGAATTATGGATTATTTCCATGTTTTCTGAAACAGTATCACTAAAATTAAATATCTCTTTAAATGTTTTTAAATATTGATTCATAGGCTCATATTTTATGGATTAAATCATTTTTATTTATAAGGGAAGTTACAACTTCATCTGAACATTTTATATTAGAATAATTGTGATTTTTCATATGATATTTCTAGATGTATTTTACTAGATGTAATTAGACCATCATAATAAATACTGATAGGTTCTTCTTTAAGAATATAAATGTGCATCCAAAAATAATAATGTATTGTTTCCTCTAGATCAAAACATTTGATACATCCATGTTTTGAGTCTTATATATAGGATTGACTTACTATTTTTGTTTCTGTATTATTTGTTAATCTTTTTCTGTAGTTCGACAATGCTCTCATCAAAACTACACTTTGGAGGTATATATATTTGATCATCTGTGTAGTTTTTTCTATACTACTATTTAAATGAATGAATTTCTCTTTACTTCTACTTTACTTTATTAGAGATCATTTACATTTATTAGTTACTCCTGAAACTATGAGATAAAATAGTATTCAACCTGATAATCTTAATATATTTTCTTTTGAAGTCTATACAAATCATATTAAGTTTTGGTGGAGTGTCAGCTCCTCATATTAAGATATGAATATTTTGGTTCCCTATATTTTTTAAATCCGTATTTTTATATTTTTTTAAATCCATTTTAGAGTTAAGTGAAAATAGAAAAGATAAATGAAATAAAATAAAATACACCAAACAAGTATCACTTGTTCAGAATTCAAAATCCCTCCTAGAAAATTATAAATTCAAATAGCTTCACCACGAGGTTTTCACCTGTTACAAAATTCCAAAATCAACTGTGGTCATATCACTTGAAATAATTAATGGAATGCCATCATGGTCTCCCGAATCTATCCATTATCCTTATCGCCATCCCCAATACCATTTTAACCACCACCTTCATCCATTGTAAACATACAAGAGAATATTACAAACTAAATGAATTCCAATTGAGAAAAAGTCAAACATCAAACATCAAAACCAATAGAAAAAATAATAAGGAAGAACGATCAAAAATAAAAAGGAACATGATAAATTCAATTCCATCAATAAACCCCATCACACCACCATTGGCATCTCTGTATTTTTCAATGAAACAAAACGCTCCACTATCACCTTCAGTTAATCCAAGAATTCAACCTATAACTTATCAAAATGAAAAACTATAAAGACCTTAAATGATAATAATAAAATATAGAACTATCACTAAGAGGTCTTGTTTAAGGGGTAAATCTACCACAATTCATGTCTCCTAGAACACCCTACTCCTCGCACAAACACCTCCCAAAACCTCCTCGAAAACCATCTCACCCAGAAAACCTAGGAAGGAGAAATGGACTTGGAAGCCATATTATAGTAATAGAGGACAAGACCTCCATAAAAAACCATGAAAAATCCATATCCATCAAACCCAAAGAAAACTTCATCATCAAACTCCCACCAGTGAAACATAAATCAAAAATCCATCAAAAATTTCCATCAAAAGACCATAGCAGGTGTCCTATTCTATAGGATGAAACACCATAAAAACTCCATCATTGAACCATCCAATTTAACTTGAAACCAAAGTGGTGTAGTTCCCAATCCTTGATGATACCTCTACATTAACTCACAACCATTGACATTATCCAAAGACCTCTAAAAACACCTTTATACTGGACTTATTTGTGTCCAAGCACAGGGGAGGGTGGGTAGAAAGAGAATAAGACATTGAATCAACTAAGGAGGACTGAATGGCCCAAAGTCTGCAATTTTTATTGATTTTGAATAATCTCCCTTTTAAGGGAAAAGGGGGGAAAACCAAGACTTCAAAGACATAAATACATTAACAAAAATTGAGAAAATAGAAGGTTGCAACCCAGAAAAAAAACTACAAAGAAGTAATTCAACCCAACATCAACAACATTAAGTAATGACTCTACCAAAGCATGTATTTTCATAAAACTGTCTCATGCAAGAATGAACGAGCTCGATACCGATGGCTACGTCATACCCTCCCAATCAACCAAATCTGAAAAGTCATGCACAGTGGAGATGACCGGCTCTATCCTCGTCTGAGGAAAAACCTTGTAGATTGTCTGGGTTCCTCAAAAGACTAATTAAACCTCCAACAGCAATCAACCAGCAACAATCAACCAGTAGAATACCAGTATACACAACCTTGACCAGAAGATTCAGAGCATCACCAAATTCACATCTAGACAGACAAAGTCCCAACTTAACCAAATAAAAATCTAAATCAAAACCTGGAGTCAACTTACAATAGCACCAAATCGCAAAGCCTCTCCCCTCCAAGCCAGTGGAACTGACCCCAAGAACACTGTAAATTCCAACGCCGACGACGATCTAGGACAAAGTCAAGCCAAGATCTCAAAGCTGGAAATCACACCAAAGCTGTCTATGAGCACACCGGAGCCACCGCCGACGATCACATTGGTTCCGTGACTAGATCTCACAGCCAGAACCAAGATAAAATTGTTACCGAAAGAACTACATCTGACATCACTGAGACAATATTCTAAAGCCAAACCACTTAAAGATAAAGCAATTGAGGTTGAGCTGAAATCCGAAAGCTAGGAATGCTGAGGTTGTCGCTACTCATACTGGATCCGAGGTGATAACTCAAAGCTGTAAGGCGTAACGAAGACACTTTCAAGCCTAGAAAAAATCTAGACCATGTGGATCTATCACCCATTGTCGCTGATAAAAATTCCAGATAGTTGTTTCCGCGGTAGGGCCAGACCGGCCGGAGGAGGGGAGGAGATAGCAAGGAGGGAAACCCTAGGCGTATGAATTGGGGGAAGAAGTCGATGCTCAGAAGCCTCCCCAAATTCTTATTTGGGTTTTCAAGTCTACTAAAGAGGAACCATCCATAAATCACACTAAAATATAGAGAAACATAAATGTGCCTTCATGACAAACAAATATGGGATTTTGCATGATGGTTTGTGTGAAAGGAGGAGAGGTGGTATAATATAACAACCACAAAGTGACCATGAACCTTCCATTGAAATGGAACCAACTGAACTTTACTTCTAAAAGAAACAAATTAAGAGTGAGAAAAATAGAGAATAAGAAGGATAAAAAAATTGATATCACTATGAGACCCGATATCAGACAGGAATCATGCATGGAGAGGAAGAAGATGGGAAAAAGTGGAAAACCTAAGTCACCAAAAAAGAAATGATAAACCAAGATGATGATTAATGAATGAATTTGGATCAAAAAGGATTAAGGATAAAGTCATGAATCTATGATTTGAGATAAATAGGTTTTTCAATCCATCTATAGGGGAAGAAAGCTAGATGGGGTAGAATCATGCTTGAGAGAGTGAACTTAGAGAAAAATAATCAATTATCAAGTGATCATCTGTAAAGAGGTATAATGATTCACTTGTTTATTTTACACAACTATTTCAGCTCTCTATTTAATAACCATATTTCCCTATAAAATACATGGTGTAAGTGTCAACTGATTGTACTCATTTATAGATATCCACATAAAAAATGACATATTAGTGAAAATCACAAATCTCATCGAGAGAGAATTGGTGGAGTGGACTATGATATTTATGTGTGACAACCCATTTTACATCTTTATGTTCTTTTCTTTATTTATCTTCCACTACACATTCATATTTAAGATAAAAGGAAATAATTTCTTTAATCGCAATATGGAATTATTAGTTCTATCATATTTTTTAAGGAATATAATTCTCATCCATTTCGACCCAATATTTAGGATTAATATATAACAACAAATTATTTTCATACATTAATATTCTATCTTATTATATTAATATTCATTTTATAGAATTAAAATTTACACCAAAACCATAATGTTTTAGTTCCTTTGGAAACAAGGATATGTAAACAACTAGTGCATGAGTGATCTACATCATCTCTTACTTTTTACATCACAATTAGAACCATCTTATACAAATCATACTTAAAACCTTTCTTTTTTAACCTAGGAAAAAATAAAACATAATGAAGGGCCAGATGAGATTCTTACTAAGGGTAAATAAGGGAGTTATGAGTGATCCTTTAAAAATTAAATGAGCATAAACATGATTCATTACATAAATCTTGGTAGTTCATAAGATTTTTATCAAAAATTTATCTGCTAAAATGAGTCATGATAACATAACATTGGCATAATATCATGTCATAAAAGAGTGTAACAAGGTGTTTTATAATCATAATCGTAGAAATATTATGTTCATTCTACCCACCAACATATACATAACATGATAGTATTTGGATAGATAATTATGTACCTACTTTATGTTTGAGATAACCTCCCATATACCGTCCTTATAGCTTGGGATAACCTCTTGGGTACTCTTTCTTTGGATTTCGATGACATATCATGTACCCTTTAAGCTCATAGAAAATTAATATTTACCCAATTAATTGTAGGGGTATATAATTCAAGTATAACCAATCACATAATCATAATATATTCATATGTATTCCAAAATATAATAAAAAATCCATCATATCATTATAGATTAAATCATGGGAAATAAATGGGTTTAATAAACATATCATCATCATAATCATAAACCATCCAGAGATAGAATAAGTATGGTATCATTGGATCATATCCTAAGTGAATCATAAGTAAAATAAAATTATGTTATCATAGATGAAAAATGTCTTTAAAATATCATAAGAACATTTCTTGAGGAAAATACCCTTTTATTATGGAAATGACTTATTTATAATCAAATAAATTTCAATATATTAAAGAAAACATTTTCTTTGAAAAAAACAAGGAAAATTTTAAATGATTCACTAAATCATGGATCATTCATGATAGAGGAAATTTAATTTATGTCGTATACATAAAAACAAAGATTCCTTGCATATTTTTAGTAAAAATTCTCTGGAACCCCATTCAAAAAATAGCAATAATATTCCTTTGTAACATTTTCATTGAAACTCATGAATGTGTAAAAATGAAATTAAAAAATCATATGACAGTATAAAAAATAATCTTGAAACATTTTATATGAAACATGGGAATGGGAGGAAAAGATTTTTGACCAAAGAGGAATCAAATTCTTTTTTTCCCTAAAACCATTTTCCTATTCATTTTAAGTCCCAAATTTAGTAAAATGGTACTATTACTGAAAAATTTTGATAATAATCAGATGATAATAAAATTAAATGTTCTTATTGGAAAAAGATACTATAATTTCCTATAATGTAAATTCAAGCATAAATAATCCTAATTGAAATAAGATTGAAAAATAAATCCTTCACCTCAATATCATGTTGTTCAAAAAGTTTTCTAACCTCCTTTATAATAAATATAAATTTATTATAATTGTATACCAAAAATAAAAATCACATTTATAATATCATATATGATCCACTTATAACATTTTAACACGATTTTATTAATAATTTCTTATTCAAATCATCATTTCTGGGGGTTAACTGTTTCGTTTTTCATAAATGTTTCAGTTTTGCAATTTTAGACCTTATACTTTGATCATGGTTCAATATTATTTAGAATATTATTTTTGATATAAATATCATATATATTCATTATATACATATTTATAATAGTCTATAATAATTATATATATAATTGATATACATCATTCAGGTAGATGGTATGACAAACATACTCATGAATGTTGTCTTCATTTTAGAACAAAAAAATAAAAAAATATATTATTTTATTTTTAAATAACCATAATTATATAATAAATAATATTTATATAACTTAATTCTATCCTTATTACCATCCAACAAAAATAGAAACAAAAAATGAATCACATCGCTTTATGAATGTGGTAGTCAACGCATAAGCACAAGCGACATTATAATATTCCAACAGATGGGAAGGTAAGAATGTACATATTATATTATAATTTTAGAAGAATAATTACCTCATAAATATCATATATAAACTTTAAACACATCATAATAACCATCCATGAGAATTTTTTATGTAAAATTAATTGTATAATTGTCTAGAGGTGGTAGTCCACACCTACGCATGAGTGATGCATTCACTGGACATTTTTGGAAAATAGGGTGAATAATGGTGGTTACATAATCATAATAATATTTAATTATATTTAATATACATAATTTATTATTTTATGATAAATAAAGTGGGTTTAGAGGATCTATAAGAAGAAGAAAATTTAAATAGGTCAGTTCGGATGATTACCACACCTTTAGTTGGACTCATTTACATCCTTTCATAAGGACACATGTAA
The DNA here is from genome assembly GCA_963277665.1 of Viscum album. Lineage (NCBI taxonomy): Eukaryota > Viridiplantae > Streptophyta > Magnoliopsida > Santalales > Viscaceae > Viscum > Viscum album. The sequence continues at coordinate 1,869,730,216 of OY728131.1, forward strand.
TGGTATTTTAAGAAAAAAATAAGCTATAATTTCTGGTTATGTACTTTTAGAATATACTAGGGTAGTATATTGTTGAGATAGATTTCCCAAAATGGTGTAAACAACATAATGTATGGGTGTACTTTTATATGTGGGGGATAGGAAACACTAAAAATTTCGTAAAAGACTAAAATATATTAATTCCATACTCAATACAAATTATCCCAAATGGATATAGATTCAATGATAAGACACTATAGGGTTCAAATATATCCCTATAATAGGATTCATAAATGTTTAATTGTAAATATTACCCATATATCTAAAGGTTATGGGCATATTGGAAGTTATTATTGGGGATGATCTTGATTTAGTGAATGTTAGATTCAATGGGTCATTCCTATATTGTGAAAGACATAAACATCATTTCGAAAACAACCAGTTGAATATATACCAAAATTTTATTGGAACTAAGATCAAATACCTTTAATGTTGAATTTATAATTGATTTAATTAATTGAGAAGAGATATTACCAGATTCCTGAGATCGTTCTTCATAGTAGATGTTGATCATAAAAACCCATTTTATTAAACTATAAGAACCTGGTTCTTATTATTGAGGTATGAGTTTCTTCTTTTCCTCTTTACTTAAGTGTTGTGAGAAAATAAGGAAAATGGGGGGAAATTCCAAATTTTTTGGGTACACACCGTGTAATTTTCCACACGCTATGTACTTTGGCCGTATGGGATTGGTACACAGGGCGTGTAGGCCTGTCAGTGATCAAGGGTTTAGAAACTTTCTACATGTGGTGTACTTGGTATTTACACACTGTGTAATCAGTCGGTAGGTGAATAGTAAGGTGGTGGGAGTAGCTGCCATCTGAGAAAAAGTATACGCCATGTATTTAGAAATACAGATTGTGTACTCATGTCGATAGATGAACAGTGTGGCGGTGAAAAGTAGCCGCCAGAGGAACAATTTAATGATGAAGAGTACATGCCATATACTTCAAAGTAAACATCGTGTAGTTTATTTTTTCACTTAAAATGGTAAGTAGCATCCTCTTTAGACAGACGAAGCATAGGATGTGTTTGGAGCTCAGGAGGAGAGGTCGGAGCTTGGAGGAGCTCCCGATCGCACGCTGGGAATCCGTTTCTTCAGCCGTCAATTTTGTTTGAACCGTGCGGGTAAGACCTTCCTTCTCCTTGATCCATTCTTACCAATTCTTTCCCGAGGGGAAGTTATTTACATTTGAGCAGGAAATCTCTTATCCCAGATCTATGCCATTCTCATCTGATTCAAGAGGTTTCGTTCATATATATCTTTCAGTGGAGATCGAGGTATGTGGTCTGGTGTTTAATTCCAACTGTTGAGTGATTTTTTATGTACCATTATGCTACACGCCCATGTTTAGGGTGTCATATGGCTGATTCATTGGTTGTTTAGATATCTAGAACTTCGTAGATAATATAATGATAAATATAAAATGTTTATTGGGGTCATTGCTTGGATCCATGGCCACCCCATGGGTGTGTTTCCCTTGTTTAGACGTTTCGAAATGATTACTGTGGGTATACCATGATTTTGAAAATGTTTTGAATTGACTTAAGAGTAATTGTGCATAAATTGATTGCTTATGTGTTGGGCTCAGCCTGGTCACTTCCTTAGCCTGAGGGTAGTGTTCGTTTAGCCTTCGGGTAACTTTTCTCATGCCTGAGGGCAGTGTTCGTTTAGCCTACGGGCAACTTTTTTCATGGTTGTGGGTAGTAGTATCTGTGCCTATGGGTGACACCTCGTATGTGTGTAGGAAATATTTGTTATGCCTGTGAGCAGTCACCTACGGATTTTGATTCTGATTACCCGAGGGTAAGGATTTGCATGTCTGCGAACAATGTTTCCTTTGTGTATTCACTGTGGTGATTTATTATGTTGTACCTTCCATGTTAAATCACAAGCTTTGGTTTGATAAAAAAATTAATAAAATGGAAATTTAGTTGGTAGAGATAGTTATTTTTGAGTACTACCTAGTTAACTTCATTTTATTACTACACACTGATAGTTGGGCATGTGCCTTTGGTGGTTGCCTATTGGGATTCATTTCTCACACCCTGTTCGGGTCATGTCTTCTGCCCAAACAGATTATATTTTTTAGGTGTGGATAAGGGCATGAGTCCCTATACATGTGCTTCATTGTTGCAGAGGAGGGGGGAGCATGGGACCAAGCTTAGGCTCGCGAGGCGGCTAAGTTCCTGCTGCACTATTTTGTTTACCTTTTCTGTACTTGTAATTTTCTTTGGCATATTATAGATTATAGTGTATCCTATTTTGGATACTTTCCTAGACTTAGAAAAATAATGCATAATCATATATATATGTCTGTTTTTATATTTTACTTCTATACTATTATCCATTTTAGTTGGTTATTGTTTACTGCTTCCACTTTTTCATGTTTATATTTCTCCGTTGCGCAACACTTTGAAAAATAAGGGCATAGTTTCCCCACTATCAGACCCAGTCCCTCACTACTAGTTGGCAGCCTCTGGCATTTGGGGAAATATGCTTGAGGTCATATGACCAACTGGGTTCGGGGCACCCGTTGAGTGGAACCCGGATCTGGGATGTAACAAAGTGGTATCAGAGGGGTTCTTTTCTTTGACTTACTTTTTGGAGACTATAGTCAGAGATGGGACAAAATAGGTACTTGGTAATAAGTTTTTCCTAGGATTAGCTAACCTGTGTATAGGGAAAATCCAATATACCTCATGTTGCAATTTTTCTGATTTTGTAATTTTACAGTTGATTTGATTTTCACCGTTGGGTGACGCACTTGTGGGGTGCTATTATATTTTTATACCTGGGTTCTATTTAGTTGTAACCCGATGAGATGAGGGAATTCCACCAAATGCATCATTTAGCCACATGTTATAATCACATGTCAGTCATAGTTTCCATGCCATTTAGGTGTATTAGAAATTTCTTGTTGTTGTGATAGATGTCGTGCTAGAAAATGCATGTTGTTGTGATAGATTCCTTGAAAAAATACTTGTTGTCTGATAGGGTATTGTTATGTATAGTTTTGTAGAATGAATTCTAAAATTTGGTTCTTGAGGAGTATGGGCCCTCATAGACCGGAATTTGGTGGATCATTGACTTTTTACCAAGTTTATAACATGTGAAAGATGCCAAGAATTGATTCGCGGGGAGTATGGGCCCTCATGGATCGGAATTTGGCACTTATGTGTTGGTTTCAGTGTTTTTCTGGGCTCCCGAGTAGTTTCTGAGGCTTACAGTCCGGAAAAACCTAAAAGTCATGTCGTGTAATTAGGATTACACGTCATTTACTCTTCGATTCAGGAAGAAAAGAAAAAAAAAATTAAGTACATGTCGTGTACCGTATGTACGCTCCATGTAGTTTCTACCTGTGTCATATGCCATATAGGCGGAAACATGGGATAATGAAACTTGAATTCACATGCCGTGTAGTTATTATACACATCGTGTGGTGTTGAACCTGTGTCCTCCATGTAACTGAAAACATAGGTGGAGAAATATGTCCATATACACACTATGTCAATGACGAACACACCATGTAGTTTGACCAAGGGATCCGCCCGTGTAACTAACAAACACGGATCAGTGTTACCTCTTCTTAAAACACGTTGTGTACCAGAGAGACATGTCGTGCAATCTGGACCAGTAAAAAATCGTGTGGACTTTGTTGTGTGGCTCGGGAAACGGGGTGGTGTACACGCCGTGTGTGGGTGTAACACATCATGTAGTGTCAGCTGAGTAGCCGGCCATGTCACTAACAACATGGGCAGTTGGAATTTAAGTCGTACACGCCATGTCTATCTGGAACACACCATGTAGTTTGAGATGTGTACCCGGTCGTGTAACAGACAACATGAGTCGGTGAAACTTGCCGAGTACATGCCGCGTAGACCTTATACATGCCATGTAGTCTCAATTAGAAGAGAGTCATGGGGATATGCCTTGTAAGGAGACTCAGGCAGGGGAGAAAAATCAAGTACATGTCGTGTGTGAGTAAAACACTCCATGTGTTTGGGGTGTTACACGACCACTACTGGAAGAGTACTCTCCCATGTGAAAGACTTTCGGGAACACGTCGTGTAGTCATTATACACACCGTGTAGTCTTGTTTTGTAAAACTTGAATGTTTTCTTTCTCCTGTTCCCTTCTTACATTCCCTGTTTTCAATCCTTGAAAATCGTTACCTAAGGCATGTTTTTGACCTTGTAGAGTCATGCCACCGAGACAACCTCCAGTTGTTTTCCAGGAGAGCAGCAACGAGTATACTCCATAGAAGGTAGGCCATGGGCTACTGATGGATCCTCAAGTAGATTCAGATGGGGTGCTAACTGTTATTATGGACATAGTCACTAGTGCACAGTTCCGTGAAGGCTTCATGTAGTTTATGCAAACCTTCCAGGGAGCACCTATGGCTGCCACATCTATGATAGAGATGCCATGTATATTCTAACAACAACATCCTCCTACATTTTCAGTGGATGGAGGACCACAGGATGTACAGTCTTGGATGGGTTCTATGTAGACTAGTTTTGAGCATTTGGAGATGCCTCCAAGGTAGAGGGGAAAGCTCACTACATACATGTCTCATGATTCCTCCAAGAGGTGGTGGGATGTTACCACCCAGACCAAGCATCATCGAGACATGGAGTGAGAAGATTTTCAGGCAGTCTTCTATGACTTTTTCTTCCTGGAGACACTCATGAAAGATTGGGCTCAAGAGTTCCTGAATCATCAACAAGGCGCCATGTCAGTGATGGATTATTCTGCCCACTTCACACAGCTACAGTGATTTTCACCTGTTCTGGTGAGTGATGAGACGTTGAGGGCTCAATGCTTTGAGGATGGTCTTCGATATGACATCCGAGTGCTGGTGAACATTTTCAGGTTGCCTACAGTGCATGCTATTGTGAACCAGGCACTGATTACTAAGCGGAACCTACGGGAGGCTAGTGGTGCATGACAGGGTGGTTCAACATCAGTTTTTGGTACTATTTTTATTGGTAAGAGGAAGATACAGATGACTTTCTCTCATGGTGGTAGTACTAGTTAGCAGAATTCTTCATGTGGCCAGGTCATCTACTACCAGTGCGGTAAAGAGGGGAACAAGAGGCCTCAGTGTCCACATGACCCAGTGTAGTGTCGAGCTTGTGGCAGGATGGGTCATTTGCAGTGCTTTTGTAGGGCGTTTCCACCGGTGGCTAGTGAGAGGTGTTCTGTGCAGACTTCGTGTGTGGGAGTAGGGCCAATAGCTTCTTACTAGTCAGGGAATTGGGATACGTCGGGACTTTCAGGACAAGGTGGTGGTCATGGCTGTGGTAGCCAGACACCAGGATCTCAGAGACAGCAGGGCAAGTCAGCTCATGGTATCCAGGTTGTGTCGTAGGGCCGCGACACTGAGCAGGCATATATAGTGCAACATACCCAATAGGAGCAAGATCCTGGACCTTCTACTGTCATAGGTACAATTCTTGTAGCTTCTGTCTTGTCTTCATTACTTTTTGATATTGGTGTTATGCATAGCTTTATATCTGTGCTCGTTGTGGAGAGTCTTGGGCTTTATGTTTCTTCTTCTTCTAATATTATATCACTGGACAGTCCGTTCGGGACTAGAATGGCTGGTGTGCGTCAGTGTAGAGAGTACCCCCTAGAGGTTGGTGGGTGTCACTTTCTATGAGACCACTATGTCATAGAGATAACGAGATATGATGTCATTCTCGGGATAGACTAGTTGGTACACTTTTGAGGGTTTTTAGATTTCTATCATCGCAGGGTGAGTTTCACGTCACCAGAGGGTCGAGAGTTTCTATACAAGGGCTAATGGGATGTCCAGGAAAACTGAGCTGGACCCGAGCATCGTGGGCGTGGTGGTGTGATATCCCAGATCACGAGTTTATGTCTGGATGACCAGGGAATGTGTGATAAGGATTTCCCTCTAGTGGTTGATCGTTTTAGGGACGTATTTCTGGATGACTTTTCAGGTCTACCTCCGGAGCGAGAGGTATATTTCTCTATTGAGCTAGTTCCAAGAGTATCACTGCTGTCCATTCCTCTTTATAGGATGGCTACACCAGAGTTGCAAGAGCTCAAGAGGCAGTTGGAAGAGTTGTAGGAAAAGGTTTTCATCTGGGCCAGTACTTCTCCTTGGGGTTCGCCTATCTTGTTTGCTAAGAAGGCAGACGATACCCTCAGACTTTGTGTGGGTTATCGGAAGCTAAACCAGTTGACGGTTAAGAACCGATATCTCTTACCGAGGATTGATGATCTTTTTGATCAACTTTGAGGAGAACGAGTGTTCTCAAAGATTGACATGAGATTTGGATATCATCAGTTACGCGTTAGACCATCTGACATACAGCTTACAACTTTTCAGAGTAGATATGGTCTATACGTGTACTTAGTCATGCCATTTGGACTCAAGAACGCACCAGTAGTTTTCATGGCTCTGATGAATCATGTTTTCCCCCCTTATCTAGATTCTTTTTTGGTAGTCTTCATGGATGATATTTTGGTGTAATCTCACACTCGACATGACCATTCTACCCATCTTGATATCGTACTGATTACACTGGGAGAGCATCAGATATATTCTAATCTCCCAAAGTGCCACTTTTGGATGGACCAGATTCACTTCCTGGGTCATATCATCTCAGAGGTAGGAGTTGCAGTAGACCTAGATAAAGTGAGAGTAGTAGTTTCATGGGGGTAGCCTAAGAATGTGTTTGAGATACAGAGTTTCTTGGGGATGGCTAGTTACTACAAGTGTTTTATATAAGACTTCTCTTGCTTATCAAAACCACTGATGGATTTGACTAAGAAGGGTGCGAAGTTTGTTTGGTCAGAAGCTTGTGAGACATCCTTTAAGGAGGTAAAGGTAAGGTTGATATCAACACCAGCCTTGATAATTCTAGATCAAAGGAAGAGCTATACAGTTTACTGTGATGCATTAGGTATTGGGCTGGGAGCCGTGTTGATGCAGGGCAATCGAGTAGTTGCATACGGGTCTCAGCAGTTGAGGCCACATGAGAGGAATTACCCAACGCATGATCTCGAGTTGGATGAATTTTTTCATGCGTTATGCTGTTGGAGATATTACCTATTGGGAGAACATTTTGTGGTGTCTACAGACCACAAAAGTCTCAAATATATCTTTACCCAGCATGACCTGAATATGAGACAGTGAAGGTGGGTTGAATACCTTCATTATTTCGACTTCGAGCTTACCCATACACCTGGTAAGGGTAACACAGTTGCTGATGCACTGAGTAGGAGGACTTGGATACAGGTAGTGCAAGAGGCCAGAAGTGAGTGGAAGATTATGACCTTGTTCTCTAAGATAAATTTGGAGTTTCATGATAGTCAGGAGTGAGCCTATCTTTATTCCTTAGCTTTGACTTCTACCATCTTAGATAGAGTGAGTATGAGACAACAATATGATTCAGAAGGCCTAGTTCTACTGCGTATCCATGGACAAATGTGGGTTCCAGGGGATATACACGAGGATCTGATGCGAGAGTTTCATGCTTCAGCTTGGGCAGTGCATCCCAGAGTTACCAAAATGTACCGTGACTTGAGACGTCAGTATTGGTGGACAAGTATGAAATGAGAGGTATCCGGTTTTGTTTTGAGATGTTCCACCTGTCAGCAGGTGAAGGCGGAGCATCAGATGTTAGTCGGACTATTACATTAGTTACCCATTCTAGAGTGGAAATGGGAGGATGTCGCGATGGATTTCGTGACCGGGTTGTTGAGGTCACCTTGAGGTAGTGATGCTGTGTGGGTTTTTTTGGACAGACTTACGAAGATAGATCTCTTTTTTCTGATCAAGGAGACCTTTGGTGTGGATGATCTCGGAATATTGTATATCCGAGAGGTAGTACTCCTTCATGGGGTCCCTCTTTCTATCATTTCGGATAGGGATGCTCGTTTTATATCTCATTTATGGCAGGGTTTTTAGAGGGCACTAGGTACACAGGTGCTTCTGAGTATAGCTTACCACCCTCAGAAAAATGGCCAGTCAGAGTGTACGATACAGGTGCTTGAGGACATGCTGCATGCATGCATCTTGGACTTTGGGGGCTCTTGGGAGAAGCACATACCCATGGTCGAGTTTTCCTACAATAACAGTTTTCAGGCGACTATTGAGATGGTGCCTTACGAGGCTTTATATGGTAGGTCATTCCGATCACCCTTGTGCAAGTTAGAGGTAGGTGAGGTAGCTTTACTAGGACTACGTATCATATAGAAGACTTCAGAGCAGGTCCAGTTGATTCGGAAGTGGATGGCTACTGAAAATTCTTTTCTAAAATCTTATGATGATCACCACAGACGACCCTTGGAGTTCGTGGTTGGGGATCAGGTTTTCTTACGTATTTCACCGAGGCTAGGACACAGGCAGGTCAGGAGACAGGGCAAACATTCATCGAGCACTACTGGAAATTCTGTTTTTTCCAACGGGTTTTTACCAACGGTTTTCTAAAACCGTTGGCCTTGAAGGACTAATAAAGCCTTTCCCAACGGTTCATTGAAACCGTTGGGAAAATCCACCCCTTTGCCAACGGTTTCTTCAAACCGTTGGTAAAGGGGTGTGTTAATCACCTTTTTCCAACGGTTCAAGAGAACCATTGGGAAAGGGTCACCCCTTTTCCAACGGTTTCCTCAAACCGTTGGCAAAGGGGTCCTTAACATCTCTTTCCCAACAGTTCTTTAAAACCGTTGGCAATTATTTCCCCCAAATCCTGCTCTCCCCCATTTGCGCACAGAACCTAATTTCATCCGCTCCACCGCTCTCCTCTGGCGAAATCCCCTATCCGAAGAGGTGAAATCAGGTATATTTTCATTTATACACATATACTTCCTTATTTTTATTGTTATTGATTTAGTATTTTAGTTTTAATTTATCAATCCACCTCCACCCCTCTGCTGCTCTCCAAATCCCCCATCTGAATAGGTGAAAACCCATTTGAATCATCTCAAATCAAGTAATTTTTTCTTTATACACATATGGTACCTTGTTTTTATTGTTATTGATCTAATATTTTAGTTTTAAGTTTGGATTTTGATTTGATTTCACCGTGTAAAATAGGGAAATGAATAAATATTTTGTTAATTAATTAGTTTCCCTTGGAATATCAGTTGTGTTATAATGTCCATGCTAAATAAAGGGGTAATGTAATAAAAGACCTTGAATAAATAAATTGTGGAAGTTGGGGTATGTTGCCTCTATGAGAGGTTTTTTTTTTGTGTTTCATTGTATGTTGTAGGCTATTTTATGGGGATTGAGGTGAACAGTTGGGCTTTGTGATATGTGGGGTTGTAATGTGATGGTTAGTGGGCATGGATGTGTCATGTGAAGTTGTATGATAGTGATGATGTGTGGTGGTGTTGTGTCGTGTGGAGGTGTTGTGTGATGAAGTTGTGGTGTATAATGTGGTGAGGTGGTTTTGGTTGTGCGGTGGTTTGTGATGTGAAATATTTTTATTGTGATATGTGGTTGTTTTGGTGAGATGGTTGGTCGATGTAACATGGTGTCGATGGTTATTGTGAGATGGTGAGTTGTTGTGTGGTGGTTTTATTAGTTTCCTGGTTATCTATGGAATAAATTATACTGTTAAAACAAAAAAAAACAAGATATTAAATAAATGAGATGGAATAGAAATGGATGTGTGGTAAATGGATTTAATTAATTTAACATTAAATGAATGGACAATGTAAGTGTGAATGAAGTGGCTTATAAATGAATGTGAGAAATGCTATGCGTCTTGTGTGGTGGTGGTGTGGTTTATGTGTTTTATGGTAGTAGTGAAGTGTGTGATTATGTAGTTAATGTGAACCCATAGGTTGAGTATTTTGTGCTATCTATATATCATGTATTTTTATGTTATTTCTACACATTCCAGGGGGGTGGTATGTCTAGGTGGTGGTGGTGGGGTTGCAGGGGAGGGGGGTGTGGGCTATTTGGGAGGGTGGGAGGGGCTATCCAGGGAGGGTACGGGGTGTCCAGGGGGGTACGGGGGTGGGCAGGCTGTCCACGGAGGTGGTCGGGCTGTCAAGGAGGGGTGCGCGGGCTGTCCAGGGGGGTGGGTGGGCTGATGGAGAGGGAGCTCAAGCTTCAAGGATGGAAATGGATCACAAGAGGCCTTGGTGATTTGTCATTAGAGCGTCAAGACATCAAAATATCATTAGGTTATGTTCCCGGCATCCATGGTTTCTTATTTGTAGGAGAAATACCCATAAACACTTCAATACGGCCGTTGGAGGGCTTCCGGAGCCGTTGGGGGTCAAAAGTACAAGTCTGGTCAAAGCCCAACGGTAGTTTGACTGGGCACACCGGCTGGCCGGTGGTGTCTCACCAGCTGGCCGGTTGTCCACCGGCTAGCCGGTGTAGAGCTCCCGGCTGGCCGGTGGTTCAGACAGAGCAGGCTTTCTATCTGGGTCCCACCGGCTGGTCGGTGGTCATCCACCGGTTGGCCGGTGGCACCAGGCAGTGGGCAAGCCTACTGCCTGGGTCCTCCGGCTGGCCGGTGGGCAAGAACTGGTTGGCCGGTGCCCATACCGGCTGGCTGGTGCGCTAACACCGGCTGACCGGTGGCTCTGGCAGAATGCAATGCTTCTGCCAGAGACCACCGGCTGGCCGGTGGACTCAGAGAGTCCACTATCAGCCTTCTTGGGCCAACTCCTGGGCAACCTTTTTCCTAGCATCACAACACTTGAAAACAAGTTAGAACACGATGAGAGTGATTGTGATCATTAAAATCCAAGAGAGAGGGGTACAACAAAGGAGGGGTGGGCGGGCTGTCCAGGGGGGGTGGGTGGGCTGACCACAGGGGGTAGGGGTGTCCAGGGTTGTGGGCGTGCTATCCAAGGGGGTGGGGGCTGTCCATAGGGAGAAGGGGTGTCGAGGGGGGTGGGTGGGCTGTCCACGGGGGTGGTTGGGCTGTCTAGGGGGTAGGGGGTGTCCACGGGGGTGGGTGGGTTGTCCACGGGGGTGGGCGGGGCTGTCCACGAGGGTACCCTACTAATATGGTTATGGGATGAGGCATGCTCTGATGTGATAACACATGAAGTTCTTGTTGGTTTTACATTTTTTCAATAACACATTAGTATGTTTTTTTCACATGTCTAGTTGATACCATGATTATTTTCTTCCTTTATCGTTTACTTAATTGTATTTTCTATTAAAGTTCAATCCTATTGAATTGTTTATGACAAAATGACTTATATGAATTTTTTTACAGAATGGACAGAAGTTGGATGTATGAAACCGATCGTATCTCAAGCGATTTTCAAAACAATTTGGAGAGCTTTATAGATTTTGCATTTCACAATGCTTCAGATAGTGGTCGCATACACTGCCCATGTTCCAATTGTGTTGGTAGACCTTGGTTGAGTCGTGAAGAAGTCAGCTACCACATAACCAAAAATGGTTTTCAAGCAAACTACTTTGTGTGGTATCACAATGGGGAGAAAATGAAATCTCAAATTGGTGATGATCGAAATGAAAGGACTGGAATGGAGAATTTGTTAGATGATCGGTTTCCGTTTATTCGTCATCATGAAAAAGAAAGGATTTCGACTCAAGAAGACGTCGATATGAGGACAACTGATGCATCTAGTGAAAATGATGATATTGATAGGGTGAAAAAATTGAATGATGCTGCCACGACTCCAGTATATCGACAGTGCGATAAAATGAAAAAGCTGGAATTTTTAATCCGATTGTTTCATGGAAAAACTATGTATGGGATTTCTAATACAGCAATCGATTACATTCTTACCCTCTTGAAGGATTTACTTCCAGATGATGTAGATATTCCCTCAAACCACTATATGGCATAGAAGTTAGTTAAAGAACTTGGATTTTCCAGAAACAAAATTCGTGCTTGCCCAAAAGATTGCAGTTTATTCTGGGAAGAAACCGCTGAACGAAATGAATGTATAAAATGTGGCACATCCCGCTGGAAGTCAAAATCTGATGGAACACCATCCCGCGTTCCACAGAAAGTAATGTGGCACTTTCCATTGATCCCCAAACTCCAGAATCTTTTTATGTCTGATGACATATCAATAAAAATGAGATGGCATGATACCGAGAGAAAGAAGACTAATGATGAGTTGGTTCATCCTGCAGATGGATTTGCATGGCAGAGATTTGATGGTCGACATCCTGATTTTGCAGCTGACATGCGTAATGTGAGGCTGGGTCTTTCATGCGACGGTTTTAATCCGTTTGGGCAGATGCTTACTTCGCACAGCACATGGCCAGTTTTTATACACATTTATAATATTCCCCCATGGTTGTGTATGAAAAAATCTTTCACTTTCATGAGTATACTCATATATGGTCCTTCTGATCCCGACATTGATATTGATGTATACATGCAACCTTTAATAAAAGAGTTGAAACTTCTTTGGGATGTGGGTGTGCGCACATACGATGCATGTTCGAAAGACATATTTCAGATGTGTGCTGCGCTTATGTGGACGATCAATGATTTTCTGGCTTATGCAATGATGTCTGGATGGAGCACGAAAGGAAAACTGTCATGTCCAGTTTGTATGAAGAATACACGATCCAGAAGACTGAAACATCGTTGTAGTTTCAGTTTTATGGGACATGGACGATTTTTGCCAAAGGATCATCCATATAGAATGAATCGTCAAAGATTTGATAATACTATAGAGACCGATGATCCACCTCAGCGTATGTCTGGAACTGATGTGCTTAATGAATTGAAAGATTTCAGTTTTTCGTTTGGGAAGGGTCAAATGAAATCTGGAAAGAGAAAGAATGTTTCCACAGAAACCTGTTACAATTGGAGGAAGAGGAGTATCTTTTTTGATTTACCTTATTGGTCAATCAATTTGCTACGTCATTGATTAGACGTAATGCATATTGAAAAGAATATATGTGAAATGTTGCTTTCAGTTCTTCTAAATGTCAAGGGGAAGACAAAAGATGATTTACGATCTCGACGTGACTTGGTGGATTGGGGCATCAGACCAGAATTGCATCCTGTGCGTATCAGTGAAAATAAATGGCAACTTCCATGTGCTTCTTATGTGATGACACCTACTGAAAAAAAAACAATTTTTGGAAGTATAGAGACTATTAGAGTTCCTGATGGCTATTCAAGCAACATATCTAAACGGGTCAACAGAAGAGAGTTGAAGCTAAAATCTTTGAAGACTCATGATTATCACGTCCTACTGCATGAGTTGCTTCCAATAGCAATCCGTCATCTTTTGTCCAATAATGTAAGGGTGGGTTTTATTCGGTTGTGCCATTTGTTTAGAGATCTTTGTGCTAAGAAGTTGTCCAAGTCTTTCTTGCAAAAAAATTTTGACAGATGCCCCATTAATTTTGTGTGAGTTGGAGAAAATATTTCCCCCATCATTTTTCACATGCATGCTGCATCTGACTGTCCATATTCCAACTGAAATACTTCTCGGAGGACCTGTTTCTTTTCGTTGGAGGTATCCAACTGAAAGAAATATGTTCACATTAAAGTCTTATGTTCGAAACAAGAATCATCCCGAAGGTTCTATCGTGAACGGTTACTTAGCTCAAGAATGTATGGATTTTTGTTCAATGTATTTTTCTGATATTACTACAAGAATGAACAGACCAATGAGAAATGAAGAAGAACAATATGAGCAAATTGAACCCAGTTTTCCATCACTTCCTCAAACAGGAGGAATTCCTGGATCATATACATTGAAGACATTAAGCCATGAAGAGCGGGAGATGGCACATCGCACAGTTTTGTTCAACTGTGATTTGTTCGATGACTATATCAGGTAACAAAATTGAATATGTATATCTTACATATATATCTGTTAAACTATTCATATTTTTTTATCTACAGGGAACATAAAACAATGATAAATAGGAAGCATCGTTCTTTATCTTTGAGAAGGAGAGAGACTTTGCATAGCAAAGAGTTTTCTTCTTGGTTAAAATTGAAGGTAAAAATATTACTGTTTAAATTAATTATTTCAATATTTACTTAAGTTTAACTGTCATTTATATTGCAGGTATTGATTTTGTCTACTGACTCCGTCTCTGAGGAAATAAGAGCTTTGGCTTTTGGTCCTAATACCGTGGTTCGTGACTGTAAATCAATTGTTATCAATGGATACAGATTTATTGTCACTGAACGAGCCAAAAACATGAGAACACAACATGATGGTATTATGGTTACTGCCACAACAGATTGTTATGCCAGTGCATCAGATAGTATACCGCAACTTGAAAATGTGGGTTATTATAGAGTCGTTGAGAAAATAATAATATTGGATTATTACTCTCATGGACGAGTCACAATGATGAAATGCCATTGGTTTGATTCGATGACGAGACATGGCACATTTATTGATGATTGTGGATTTCGAGTAATTAATATGACCCGCACTCTTCCAACCGAAGAACCATATGTGTTGGCATCAATGGCTAAACAAGTTTTTTATGTCAAAGATCAACTTCAACCTAAATTTGGTGTCATAGTTGAAGTAATTCGAAGACATATTTTTGATGATGCTGATGATGGAATTGACACTGTCCCTATTGCCATTGGAACCAATCCATTTATTTCTTTTGATGACTCCAATAGCTCAATTGTCAGAGTTGATTGTGAACCTGAAGTTGTGGTTGGAAATATATAGAATCATTCATCCATGTTCTCAATTCTTTTGGTTTACCTCGAGTTGGGTTGTTAAGGTTGGTAATATTCATATTTATTTAGTATTGATCACAAATATGTTTTAGCTGACTTGACCGTTATGTGAATTTTCAATGTTTATTGGTTGCTGTTTTATTTGAATTGCATTTTCTAATTTGGAATTGAACTGTATTCAAACCAAATCAAACAATATTTCTAACTTGGTGAACATTACAACTTGTATGTTTTATTAAATTCATCCAAGCTCTTCTAAAACAATTGATAGCTAAATTACCAATGAATCCCATCATTCCCTCATATATTTAGTTTTTTGGTTTACACATTAATTTTCTTTTTCTAATTAATTACATATTTGTTTTCCAATGCAGGAAATGCATCCAATTGAAGAGAGATGAAGAAAAAAAATGGCGGAGAAAAATCGTCGGATGGAGGAGATGGGAATTCCACCATTAGTTCCTATAGTGAGTACTTTATTTCAAATATATATATATATATATATATATTTACAGAATATATAATGTCATGTGATTAATTTTTTTTGTAAACTTTTTTGTAGGATCCACCATTACGTCGACAGTTATTCGACGAGGAGCCTAGTACTGGTCCTAGTACTCAGGTCGGTGGTACGAGGAGGGTTCGTACCAGAGGTGGACGTAGAGCTGCGCGTGCCCGACTAGACCCTGCCCCTCCCACTGACATTTCAGCCATCCCACATTCTGATCCCGGTGTGTCGTTAGGGGCACACGGGATATTTAGACCTCCCATGTTTTCGCTACCTTCTGCATCTTCTGTCCCATCATTTTCACATCCCATGATGATTCCCACTCCCCAGTCAGCATCAGGTCATACAGCTGTTCCATCTTCATTTCCATCTACTTCTATCTCTCCGAGCTTTTATATTCCATCGTCTTCGACTCCTGTTCCACCAGAGGGTGTTCCATCAGGTTCTGTGGATCCGGCGCCACTCATTGATCAGACTAGCGCAGGTATATTTATAAAACCCTAACAAATTTTTATACCAATATTTATTTTCATTATAACATGTTTTGATAAAATATTTGTTTTTATTTCATGACAGATACATCTACTGACAGGAGGCGGGGGAGGGGCCGTACACGCATGTGTTCAGTGTGGAACCGTCGCACACAGGTTATGGTGGAATATAATGAAGACAATCAGATGGTTGAGAAAACAGGGCAGCAATGTCGGAGTTTTATGGCGACGCTTGCCAAATACTCCGACATCATTCCCGTCAGCCCGCTGTCGTGAAGACATTTGCCACATGAGGTCAAAGATAGAGCTTGGGCAGAGATATGGGTAAAAAAATCTGTTGTATTTAATGCCATGAATTTTTTTTGTATTTATATGAATTAATATTTTCATTTCAGCTTCGATTTAATTTTCCTGATGGTGAGGGTGCACGACTGGAACGTCTAAAGGATTTAGGCGAGCTTTGGAGAGCCTACAAGCATGAGCTGTATATTGGCTGGCGTGCTAGAGTTGGCACTGAGTTAGAGGCGGTACCAGTCGTGGATGATTGTCCTATAGAGCAGTATCGTCAGCTGATTACTCATTGGACGAGTACCCAGTTTAAGGTATGAATTACATTTGAGGTATTTAAATAATAACTTTCAAGTTTTGCATTAATATTATCCTTTGCATTATCGAATTTTATTTAGGAATCATCTGGAAAAAATAAAAAAAACATTGATGCAAAAAATACCTCCATACACTAGGACGCACGACGATGCCGGATCATGAGAGGCAGCAGGTATGACAATTGTTTATAAGTTTTCTTTACGACTTACATTTTTTTTGTTTCCTCAATTATTTAATTATTTGCTGAATTCTTTATATAACTTTTGTTTTAAATGTCATTGTAGAGGAAAGTACAAAATATTGAAGGACGTGTGCCTCGAGCAAAACTGTTTTGCTCGAGTAGACGAAAAAAGGATGGAAGTGCTGTCAACGAAGCGACTCAGCAGCAGATTGTAAGTTTTAATCTGTTGATTTTATATTTTAATATCTATTTCGTAACTTAATAATATATTTATATTTGTAACAGGATGCTTTAGAGGCCCTCGATTCCCAAGAAGCAGACAATTTTGGGCCATCTGATCACTTACATCAGGTGTTGGGAGAGGATCATTCTGGCAGAGTACGCTGCCGACCTAGGATAGCACCGAAGAGGTATTGGCCTGCCTCAGGTATGAGTTGTAGTGCCACTGAGCTGCAGCAAGTTAGGGCACAGGCAGAACAGGCTGAGAAAAGGGCCACAGAGACGGAAGAACAGTCTGCTAGGGCAAACAGTGCATTTATGAAATTTATTGAAGTTCTACGTCCAACACATCCAGCAGAGGCCAGCCCAGCGATTGATGAATACATGTCGTTGATACATTCTATATATGGTGCACTAGGTGGCAGTTCCAGTGGTGGTCAGGTCGATGTCCAGTTTGAAGATGATGATGGCGAGCAGTCTGATGCGGAAGAGGAGGGAGATGAGGAGGGCGAGGAGGAGGGAGAAGGCGAGGAGGAAGGCGCTGTGGAGGGTGAGGATGATGAGGAGGACGATGATGAGGGAGATGATGATGATGATGATGGTGATGGTGATGCTGATGTGGGACATATTGATCCGTTACATTTTTGACTTATATTACTGAGATTTGATGTTTAATCTATTCTAGTTGTTGGTTTTATCTAGACTCGTAGTATAGTATTGGAGTTGAGTTATTTTTATATATTGTCTGTTTTTATGGATGTTGTTGTCTTTTAGTGGTTGTGTGTTTGTGAACTCCCTGGACAACCCCCCTCATTCTTGGACCTTGGACAACCCCCCCTCCCCCTTGGACCCCCCTCACGCGCGTTTACGAAGCGCGTGCATCACTTAAAATACGAATATTGAGCTGTACCGCGCAAACCGCACGTCCGATTGACGTGCCGTCTGCGCGTACACATCAAGAATAATAATTAGAATGTTGCACGGTGGTTTCAGCTCAATCTGAGGTCATCCACTATGAATTTGACAGTTGGACGCCCGTTTTGGCCGTTTATGACACCAGGACTGCGTTGTCGGTCACCGCGGGCACACGGCACGTCCGATTGACATGCCGTCTGCTCGACCACTTCATAAATCACTCACCCGTATTTTTCGTCTGATTTCAGGCCATTCTGACTTCGTTCGGCCCATTTGGACCCCCCTCACGCGCGTTTACGAAGCGCGCGCATCACTTAAAACACGAATATTGAGCCGTACCGCGCAAACCGCACATCCGATTAGTGTGTCGTCTGCGCGTACACGTCACGAATAATAATTAGAATGTTTCACAGTGGTTTCAGGTCAATCCGAGGTCGTCCTCTATGAATTTGACCATTTGACGCCCGTTTTGGCCGTTTATGACACCAGAACTGCGTTGTCGGTCACCGCGGGCACACGACACGTCCGATTGACATGCCGTCTGCTCGACCACTTCATAAATCACTCACCCGTATTTTTCTTCTGATTTTAGGCCATTCTGAAATCGTTCGGCCCATTTGGACCACCCTCACGCGCGTTTACGAAGCGCGCGCATCACTTAAAACATGAATATTGAGCCGTACCGCGCAAACCGCACGTCCGATTGACGTGCCGTATGCGCGTACACGTCATGAATAATAATTAGAATGTTTCACGTTGGTTTTAGCTCAATCCGAGGTCTTCCGCTATGAATTTGACCATTGGACGCCCGTTTTGGCCGTTTATGACACCAGAACTGTGTTGTCGGTCACCGCGGGCACACGGCATGTCTGATTGACGTGCCGTCTGCTCGACCAATTCAGAAATCACTCACCCGTATTTGTCGTCTGATTTCAGGCCATTCCGACTTCGTTCGGCCCATTTGGACCCCCCTCACGCGTGTTTACGAAGCGCGCGCATCACTTAAAATACGAATATTGAGCCGTACCGCGCAAACCGCACGTCCGATTGATGTGCCGTCTGTGCGTACACGTCACGAATAATAATTAGAATGTTGAACGGTGGTTTCAGCTCAATCTGAGGTCGTCCTCTCTGAATTTGACCATTGGACGCCCGTTTTGGCTGTTTCTGACACCAGAACTACGTTGTCGGTCACCGCGGGCACACGGCACGTCCGATTGACGTGCCGTCTGCTCGACCACTTCATAAATCATTCTCCCATATTTTTCATCTGATTTCAGGCCATTCTGACTTCGTTCGGCCCGTTTGGACCCCCCTCACGCGCGTTTATGAAGCGCGCGCATCACTTAAAACACGAATATTGAGTCGTACCGCGCACATCGCACGTCTGATTGACGTGCCGTCTGCGCGTACACATCACGAATAATAATTAGAATTTTTCGCGGTGGATTCATCTCAATCCGGAGACGTGGTGTGGCCGGCACCACTCAAAGTGTCCGTCTTTTGTTTCAAAAGGACGTCATTTTAGGTGAAAATCATCAACTGACATACGAAAAACCGACCAAACGCATTCTGAATCTGTTGATAATTTATCCAAACAATCCATGGGTCATATGTGATGTGTACGAGCCAACCCGGGATGAATCTGAGTCACGGTGTGGCCAGGATAAGTCTAAGTGACTCTCTTTTGTTTAAAATGGACACCATTTTAAGTACATACGGAAAAATGATCAAACGGATTCGGTTTCCGTTGAAACATTAGGAGAACGATCCATGGTTCATATGTGACGTGTACGAATCATCCCCGCTTCAATCTGACATGCGGTGCGGCTGACACCACTCAAAGTGTCCGTCTTTTGTTTCAAAAGGACGTCATTTTAAGTGAAATGCATCAACTGACATACGGAAGAACGACCAAACGCATTCGGATTCTATCAATACTTTAGCACAACGATCCATGAGTCATATGTGACGTTTACAAGTAAACCCCGTCTTAATCCGAGACGCGGTGTGGCCGACACCGCTCTAACTCTGTCTCTTTTGTTTAAAATGGACATGATTATAAATGAAAAGAACAATTGACATACGCAAAACCGACCAAACGCATTCGTAATCTTTTGATAATTTATCACAACGATCCATGGGTCATATGTGACATGTACGAGCCAACCCGGGATAAATCTGAGTCGCGGTGTGGTCAGGATTAGTCTAAGTGTCACTCTTTTGTTTAAAATGGACAACATTTTAAGTACATATGGAAAACCGACCAAACGCATTCGGTTTCCATTTAAACTTTAGGAGAACGATCCATGGGTCATTTGTGACGTGTACGAATCAACTCTGCCTCAATTGGAGACGCGGTGTGGTCGGCACCACTCATAGTGTCCGTCTTTTGTTTCAAAAGGACGTCATTTTAAGTGAAAAACATCAACTGGCATACGGAAAACCGACCAAACGTATTCAGATTGTGTCGATACGTTAGGAAAATGATCCATGGGTCATTTGAGACGTGTAAGAGTCAACCCCGTCTAAATCTGAGACGCGGTGTGGCCGGTACCACTCTGACTGTGTCTCTTTTGTTTAAAATGGGAAAGATTATAAGTGAAATAAACAACTAACATATGAAAAACTGACCAAACGCATTCGGAATCTGTTGAAAATTTACGAAAACGATTCATGGGTCATATGTTACGTGTACAAGTCAACCACGCCTCAATCCGAGTCGCGGTTTGGCCGAGACCACTCTAAGTGTATCTCTTTTCTTTAAAATGGACTACATTTTAAATTCATATGGAAAACCAACCAAACGCATTCTGATTGTGTTTATATTTTAGCACAACAATCCATGGGTCATTTGTGATGTGTACGAGTTAACCCCGCCTCAATACGAGACGCGGTGTGGCCGACACCATTCAAAGTGTCTCTCTTTTATTTAAAAAACACTTCATTTTAAGTGAAAACAACAACTGACATACGCAAAACCGACCAAACGATTTCGGAATATGTTGATACTTTAGGACAACGATCAATGATTCATTTGTGATGTGTACGAGTTAACATCGCCTCAATCCGAGGCACGGTGTGACCGGTATCATTCCATATGTATGTATTTTGTTTAAAATGGATATCATTTCTATTAAAAATATATGGTATATGAAAAACCAATCAAATTATGAATTGAATTCCAGATTCCACATATGATTGTCATCTAAATTTTAAAATGAATTCTAAATGAATTATGTATGTTTATAATTATGTTATGAATTCTACTTTAATTATGGATGAGTATATTTTCAGGATGCATTATATGTGTTGGTTGGTTGGTTTTCATTATTTGTATGTGTTGGTTTGTTCTCTATATGTATGAATTATATGTGTTACAGGTACAATAATTGGATTGAAAAATGAATTGAAAACAAAGGCATAATTGGATTGAAAATTGAATTGAAACCGAGGGTGAATGCCCAAAAACCAAACCTGTTGTGCAAATTGCAGGCTGCTGTACAATTTTCACAGCAAAGCCTATGCCAACGGTTTTCAAACCGTTGGCATAGGCTATATTAGCTGTTTTTACCAACGGTTCAAGGAACCGTTGGGATACCCTGTCACATGGTGGTGTTTACCAACGGTTCATGGAACCGTTGGTAAAAACCTTTCCCAACGGTTTGTAAACCGTTGGGAAAGGAAATTATGTGTTGATTTCCCAATGGGCCAAACCGTTGGGAAAGGCCTTTCCCAACGGTTTGGCAGAACCGTTGGGATAGGTTGATTTTTTCTAACCTATCCCAATGGTTCTGTGTAAACCGTTGGGAAAAGCCTTTCCCAACGGCTTACTTCCCCACGGTTTGCAGAACCGTTGGTATAACATATACCAACGGTTCTGCAGCCTTTCCCAACGGTTCTAAACCGTTGGGAAATTCTAGATTTCCAGTAGTGGAGGTATGTGGGGCCATTAGAGATTATGGAGAGAGTCGGGCCGGTTTCCATTGGTTTCCATTACCACAGAGGAACCAATCCATGCATGACGTCTTCCATGTATCTCATATGTGCTGTTATCACTCAGACATGTCTCACGTTTTTTATCCCGAGAAGGTTGAGATTCAGGCCGATGCATGCTTAGAAGAGCATCTGATTCATATTGTTGATAAGAGCGTGAAGGTTCTCTGAGGCCGGTCAGTTCCTCTCATACATGTGCTATGGCAGCATGGCTGAGTGCAATACAAAACCTGGGAGCGGGAGACCGATGTACATGCTCAGTGGCCAGAGTTGTTCTGAGATTTTTCTAAACCACCCTTAGAAGGGAAATTCGAGGATAAATTTCTTTAAGGGGGAAAGTATATAAGAACCCGGTTCTTATTCTTGAGGTATGGTTTTCTTCTTTTCCTCTTTCCTTAAATGTTGTGACAAAACAAGGAAAATGGAGAAAAATACCAAAATTTGTTGGTACACACTATGTAGTTTTCCACACACCATGTACTTTGGCTGTGTGGGATAAGTACAAAAGGCATGTAGGCCTATCGGTGATAAAGTTTGTAAAAATTGGCTACACACCGTGTACTTTGTATTTACACGCCATGTAATCAGTCGACAGGTGAATAGTAAGGCGGTGGGAGTAGCCGCCAGCTGAGTGACAGTACACGCCGTGTATTCAGAAATACACGTTGTTTACTCAAGTCGATAGATGAACAGTGTGGCGGTGAAAAGTAGCCGCCATAGGAACAGTTAAATGATTAATAGTACACACTGTTACTTTAAAGTACATGCTGTGTAGTTTGTGTTTTTCGATTAAAAAGGGACGTAGCCTCCTCTTTCAATAGAGTAAGATTAGAACATGTTTGGAGCTCAAGAGAAGAGGCTAGATCTTGGAGGATCTCCCAATCGCACGTTAGGAGTCTGTTTCTTTCGTCGTCAATCTTGTTTGAACCGTGTGTGTAAGACCTTCCTTCTACTTGATCCATTCTTACCAATTCTTTTTTGAGGGGAAGTTATTTATGTTTGAACGTGAAATCTATTATCCCAAATCTATGTTGTTCTCGTCTGATTCAGGAGGCATTGTTCACATATATCATT
The DNA here is from genome assembly GCA_963277665.1 of Viscum album. Lineage (NCBI taxonomy): Eukaryota > Viridiplantae > Streptophyta > Magnoliopsida > Santalales > Viscaceae > Viscum > Viscum album. The sequence continues at coordinate 1,869,752,909 of OY728131.1, forward strand.
TAGTGGAGATCGAGGTAGGTGGTCTGGTGTTTAATTCCAACTATTTAGTGTTTTTTTTGTGTACCATTATGCTACGCACCCATGTTTAGGGTGTCATATGGATGAGGCCTTGGTTTTTTAGATATCTATAATTTCATAGATAATATAATGATAAATATAAAATGTTGATTGGAATCATTGCTTGGATTTAAGGCCACCCCGTGGGTGCGTTTCCCTTGTTTACCCGTTTGGCCAGGATACCTATGGGTATACCATGATTTTTAGCATGCTTTTAATTTCCTTGAGAGTAATTGTGCATAAATTACTTTCTTATGTGTTTGGATATCCCCAGTTACGTTCTTAGCCAGAGGGAAGTGTTCATTTAGCATGCGGGAAACTTTTATCATGCTTGTGGGCAGTAGTTTCTGTGCATGTGGGTGACACCTCATACACCTGCGGGAAATATTTGTTATGCTTGTGGGCAGTCACCTGCGGGTTTCGATTCTGATTATATGAGGGTAAGGATTTGCATGTCTACGGACAACATTTACTTTGTGTATTCACTGTAGTGATTCATTATGTTGTACCTGCCAAGATAAAGCACAATCTTGGGTTTGATAAATAATAAATAAAATGGAAATGTAATTGGTAGAGATAGTTACTTTTGAGTACTGCCTAGTTTACTGAATTTTATTACTGTACACTGACAGTTGGGAACGAGCCTTTGGTGTTTGCCTTTTGGGAATTATTTCTCACACCCTATTTGGGTCATGTCATTGGCCCAAACATATTATATTTTTGCAGGTGTGGATAAGGAAAAGAGTCCCTATACAGGTACATGATTGTTGTGGAGGAGGGGGAGGTCATGGGACAAAGATTAGTCTTGCGATGCGGTTGAGTTCCTGTTGTACTATTTTGTTTACCTTTGTTATACTTGTACTTTGTTTTGGCATATTCTAGATTGCAGTGTATCCTGTTTTTTCTGATTTCCTAGACTTAGATCCATAATGAATCATCATATATATATTATTGTTGTTATATTTTACTTCTGTACTGTTATCCATTTAAGTTGGGTATTGTTTACTACTTCCACTTTTTCATGTTTATATTTCTCTGCTGCACTACACTTTGAAAAATGAGGGCATAGCTTCCCCACTATTAGACCTAGGCCCTCGCTTCTAGTCAGCAGCCTCTGGTGTTTGGGGAAATGCGCTTGAGGTCATGTGACCAACCATGTTTGGGGCACCCGTTGAGTGGCACCCGAATCCGGGATGTTATAAAACTACCATTACACTTATATAACCCAAGTGTAGGATCCATTTAAATGAGATCCAAAAATTCTATTTTAATCTCTAAATGAAACTAATGAATCATAGGGTTCTGGCTTGGTTGATTGATCACCTTGGATTGTTCATCTACATAACATTAAATTTCTATGGCTAGAAAGCAGTTCTTTTTATCTCTTTCTTCTTGAGAGGATGTGAGAGACAAGAGTTTAATTCCATAGATAAATCTATTGTGCACAATAAATCTATATTAATCCTCTCTTATAAATTATAATTTATATATTTATATACCTAGGGTTAGTGTATGTATTTTAATTAATTTCAAATTTTCCCTTAATAAAATGTAAAACCAATGTCTTACCCAACACCATGTATTAAATTAATTTTTTTATTTTTATTCCACCATGTACACTAACTAGAATAATGTTAAATATTATTTTTATAGCGTTAAAATTAATATTTATTACTGTACACAATCTTGTTCCACTTTTTATTCTTGTTATTTGTCGAATACCAGAATAAATATTTAATTAAATATTTATACATAACATAAATATTTCATTCATAGTTTAAAAAATAAATATTTATTAACTATTAAATAAAATAAATATTTATCATCGATAAATCCTAAATAAAATTTTTTATTTTTCTTGAGAATTATATTTATTCTAATAATTTAATTTATAAAGAATTTAATTGAGATCAATGGAAATATTTAGTGTCTATCCCTATAGGATTATTTATATTTGGTAATTTAGAGGCTTGCCTAAAGTCTAAAAATATTATCTATAGATGGTTTATGTAGCTTAAGAGAAATAATTTAATGTCGCAACATTGACTACTATATATAAGAACATTTTGTGTAATAAAATCTCTTTATCACAATAACTCGTCAAGAAAGTTTCACACCCGCATCGTCAACTAATATTCATCTTATGTATTTATTTAACTATCAAAAATAAAATACCAATTACACCATGTTTATGTAATTTAATGTGAGGGTTTTATTTCAATAAAAGGTTCCAGATATCAACTTCCATTAACATGGAAATGAAAAATCCTTCCTCAACATATTTAGTAATATCATGTCATTCATGATGCACCCAACATACCCAACTTCTCTACGAGCTGTTATCATCATGGTTATATCTAGGTGTGAAATCCATGGGAAAAAATAATGATAATCTTAAAGTATATGGTTCGTTAAAAATTATCAAGTAAATAAATATCGAAGGACACACAAACATATAGAATTTGTAGGGGAATTTAGGTTCTCATAATCTTTCATATTAGATATTACCAAGTGTGATCTTCTTGAGAATAAGTCATATGTGCTTACAATTTCTCACACTTTATAGTCAACATGTTATGTTTCCTATCATATAATTTTATCCAACCAAGGAACTAGGTGTAATAATATCATCATGGAATTTCAAAGTTCTCATTATAGCTGGCAACTACTATACCCTAATAAAGTGATAGATATTCTATGACATTATTAAATTAATGTCACATAGAACAATGAATGATTTTTAATATGATATTCAAATTAATATCCACTTATTTTAATATATATATATATGTAATAAAATTTAAAAATAGTTGGTTCTAAAATAATAACTTCAACAGACACCAACTTGTACTGGATCCAAATACCACTGAATTTTGGTCCACTTAACCTCATATACAAATCATGTTTCTATTGATTTAAGTTTTTAGTCAATGGGTTTTACACATTATCTTCTATGGAGACTCTGATCATTGTGAATTCACCTCTCTGATAAAAATATATTAAGATATGGTACTTTCAAAGTGTGTTCTTTATGCACTGATATGACCTTATCTCCTTTATAGTATCCACCACTAAAATATTTTCACAATAGAGTGTGGTGTGGTCTTTACTTATAGGTAACACATTAATGCCTTAATTGAATATTTGTATCCAAATTTCTTCTTTAGCTTCCTTACACTCCATAATATACTCAAAATACATATTATAATTTAAATCCATGACTTTCTATGAGCTCTTCCATCACACAACACCTCCATTGAGAGTGAATATATCACTCATCTTTGATTTCAATCATATTGATCAGTTTAGAAAGTAGAATTTTTATATCCTCTGATGGCTTGTTCCTCGCATCCTCTATATACCAAAAACATATCCTTGGTTTACATCAGATATTGAAGGATAGACATAACTTCCATTCAATATTTTTCACTTGGGTCATCTTGATATCTTCCTACCACACTTAGGGTGTAAGCGACATATATCCTAGTACCTAACATAACATACACGAGTAACCCAATCACATATGTTTATGAATTTATTTCCATCCTATGTATCTCATATTATATCTGAGGAAACTTTTTCATGGAATCATAAATTTAATTTGACACTGGCAGTAATCCTCTCTTGTATTTTTCCATATTGAATATCTTTAGTATCTTTTCAATATATATTCCTTGACTTAGACTAACCAGCCTCTTGGATCTGTCATGATGTATCTTGATCCCAATAATATATGTTACTTTTCCAAATACCTTCATGGAGAATAATTTATTTAACCATACATTACTATACTATAAGGATAGTATGTTATTTAAAATAATTATTATGTCATCGACATAAACTATTAATAAAATAATTTCACTCCCTCTAAAACACTTTTGGACACAAGGATCACATTCATTCTTTACAAAACCAAATTTATATATAGATTCATCAAATTAAATGTTTCATAACTTATATTATTTCTTTATCCATAAATTGATAATGGAAATTTTCATATCTTTTTGGTCTCCTTTAAAGTGAGAATCCCTTTAGGTTGAATCAAATATAAATTTTCTTAAAATTTATCATTATGTAATGTTTTTTTACAAACATTTTACTAATCTCAACATCGTGTTAAGTTCTCATAAAAAGTATAATTATGATTTATTTCACCACTATAACTGGTGAATAGGTTTCATCATAGTTTATGTTTTGATTTTGTTTAAACACGTTTTTATCGAGTCATGCCTTATAAGTATTGACTTTTCCACACATGTCTAGTTTATTCTTGAATACCCATTTTTAATCAACAATATTTACACCCACTGAAGGATCTACCAAAATCCAAACATGGTTTTGGAATATTGGATCTATTTCATAATTCATAGTTTTTTTCCATTTGGAAACATATATACTACTTACTTCTTCTTTATAGGTTATCATATCATTATTATAAAATCATAATTATTGTTATGCTTGGTGATTAGAAATCTATATCATTCAAATTCTCTAACCTTATTTTACTCATACGTGGTACTTGTTCCTCTAAAGTGTTCTCTCCCATTTGTCTCTATAAAATGTTTTCAAATTCCATATCTTTTGTATGTTGATACTAGAAATCATCAAATTCAATCTGTCACCCACTATCACTTTTAGAGACATGACCATTCTCAAGTAATGTGGTACTTATTTCAACCATAACATTTTTATTTGAAGGGTTGTATAAGAAGTATCCCCTTGTTTCCTTGGGATATCCTATAATGTTAAATTTTAGGACTCATGGTGCATGTTGGTTCCAATAAATATCCTTAATAGATGCTTCACATCCCCACCCTTGTACATATGACAACACAGGTTTATTTCCATATAAAAATTCATATGGAATACCATTTATAACTTTAGTTGGAACTCAATTTAGAATTTGTGTTGTTTTCTATAATGTATATCTATAAAAGGATAAAGAAAGACCCACATGAATCTTTATTTGTCTTACCATTACTAACAAGGTGTGGTTCCTCATTTTTCTTACACCATTCATCATGGTGTATAAGGAGTAGTGAGTTTTGTTAAAATCCAAAAATATTGTAAAAAATAAATGAAAACATGGTTAAGATATATTTTTTCATGGCCTGATCGGGGATTATTAATATTTTTATCTACTTGGTTCTCAAATTTATTCTTATATTACATTAATATCTCAAAGTAATCTAACTTGTACTTCATTAGGTATTTATATCCATATCTACAAAAATTATTAGTAAAAGTTATTAAGTATGAGTACCCACCCATTGATTCAACTCGAAATAAACCACACACATCGGTATGAACCAACTCAAGAAGCTTAGTGGACCTTTCAAATTTTCCTCTAAATGGATATTATGTCATTTTTTCTTAAAAACATGCATGACATACACCAATTGGTTTTAGTTCAAATGAATCTAAATATCGATCTTTTTGTAAGATAGTCAAAAAAATTCATTTACATGACTTTGTCGATGTCTTCATAGTTAGGTGTGTAATGAATCATGTAAATTGGTTATTTATTTATTTTCATTACCTATTTTGTGTAATCTAAAACATAAATACAATAATTTAAACACATCTTACCATAACATATGATTTCTTTAAAAAAATAACATTTATTACAAAATTTTAAAATAAATCCATTTATAGTATGTCTAGATATAGATATAGTGTTTCTAGTGATTTAAGGAACATAAAATTAATATTTTAAAACTAATATCATCCTCATTAGAAATTTGAGGTGGTATTCCTCAGTAGCCATGTTAGTAAGTCTGAATCTGTTGACTTTTTTGTATATCTACCTCATCCTGAGAAATATTTGGAAATTTACATGGTTACTATATTTGAATACACATGTGAGAAACATATATTGAATCCTATAACCAATTTATATAAATGGATAAATATCACTTGATTAAAAAACATGTCTAAATCTTCTCATTACATCATTTCCTGGGTGTAGTATTTCTTATAGTTACCCTTCTTACCATATGAAAAACAAACATCATAACATTCCCTTACTTTCCCCTTGATCTTTATCTTCTTGGAAGGGTTTTGGGAAGGATATTTGGACTTGTATATATTCACATTTTTCTTATTTTTATTCATCATAAGGAATAAAGGTTTTACAATCTTTATATCCTTGTCAACTAGGTGATGAAAATTGAGAAGATGTAGGAGAGATTTATCCATGTTGTTCATAATGAAAAACCAAAAAGTGGTAGAAACTATGTGGGGGTGGTGAAAAAAAAAATAGATAATTGTGAAGTTAATTAGGTAGCTTAAACCCTATAACCACTAGGTGCTCCATGTAGCCAATGTGTTTGACTGATTGATTCCTAAATGGAAAACGTTCTCTAAGTTTACACTAAAAGAGTGCCTTGGATATATCAAAATTTTCATTTCTAGATCTGTAATTGTATATGTTAAAAAAATTAATGAGTATGCTATAATTTTTCATGTATTCATGTGACTTCAGGTGTTCACAAGACATGGTTAAAGCATTAAAAAATAAACTTACACCACATCACTAAGTTTTTAATCATATAAGATAAACTCCTCATCACATTCCTCCTTTGTAGTTGGATCATGAATTCATGAGTCTAGAATGTAATATTTTCATTTATGGTGAAACACTACCCATATGAATATTAAACATTCATGGAATTTACTTATATTAAAGATATGTACTTTAACCAAAATTCATTGTAGGGATAATTTGATTGACAAACATTCCATTATTATACAATTATAAAACAAAATATCATTAGTTCTTCACTTAATTTTAACTTATTTGGGACTATAATACTTTCAATTTTCTTAATACTCTCACTATTTTGTTAACTCTCAATGACCCTATTTAATAAATTAATAATTTTCCATCATTGTAGAAATTATAATGGAAAGGATCCATATTTCCCTTCCTATAAAATAGATAAAGGCCATGAAAATTTTAAGAAAGTATTTAGGTAAGTGTTCATTCCAACTACAAACCTATAGCTCATTGAATGGTTGAGTGGAATCCCAAATAAATAAATCCTAACTTGTTTTCCTTAAACACTTGCCTCAAAATTTATATTGTATATACTGAGGCCATTAAACCCAATACAGATTCATTTAAATGTACCCACTATCTTTGTTAATACTTCTAAATAATTCAAAGTGCCCTCAATAAATGCCATTGTAACGACCCAAAGTTTTTCAATGGAAATTCCCTTCTTATAATTATGTCATAAAAAAACAAAATAATGAACTACTAAGTGATATGTGACCTTTAAACATAATTTTGTCACCCCTATCTTTGGAATTTTGAAAATCCGACATACACGGTTGTGTTCAAGATGGTTTTTGGAGTCTAATGAAACAAAAATAATTTTTGGTGAATAGTAACCTACCATTATGAATAGTAACCTACCCTTATGAATAGTAATATAACCCTTATTAATAGTAAATAAGAGTAACATTACCTATGAATAATAAAATAAAATTTAGATATCTTAGAAAGTGATAATTTGACCTTAGTAAAAGTTTTTGGTATGTTATAAGTCATAAATAATTAATTATAATTAATTAATTAATTTAAAATAATATTTATATCCCTGTAATGTATTCATAAATTATTGAATCAATGTCTAATAGTTTTTAGATAATTTTATAAGACCCTACGTAATTTTTGAAAGCACTATAAAATCAGTTTTAATCTTAAAAAACTGTTTTTAAAGTAAATTATGATTTTTTAATTAAATATTAAATTATTAATATTTAGAAAATTATTTTTGAAAATGGACTTCATTTTTTTTATTCTACATGTTGAAAAATGGTTGGGGTAAATTTTTGGGATTTTTCAGAGATACTTGAATTTTTTGATGAATAGTAGAATCCGATAATTCACAATAAATGCTAAATAATGTATTAATTGAGTCATCGATGATGTTCTGCTGATGTAAGCCCACTTGGTTCGGGATTACATTATAAAATTTCTATTCTTCGTCATTCAAGACTCACTATTCCTTGTATTTTCTGAGATTAATAAACTAATCAATTTTATATTAAGGAAACCCCTCTCCCCTCCACTATAAAAGCCAGCTTTCACTCCCTCATTTCCTCACACCTCTAAAGATCCAGGCCCTCTCTAAACTCTACCAAAACATCTTCCCTAGCCCCTCCCCCACTTCCAAAAGCTTCTGGTCTCATCAAAAGACCAATACTAGCTTCCTTAAGGAGGATCTCAAGAGGAGGATTCTAGAGGTAATTTCTCTCCCTCTTCTCCTTTATTTTCCATTCAAGATCAAGTTCAATTCTTGATCTCTCCCCACCTCTTTTCATCTAAATTGTATTGTAACTCCAGTATTATACATCTAATGGAATGTTATGATGATAATGTTATATTATATCACCCGACACCCTTTACCTCTTCCTTTTATTCCATTAAAGAGAACGTTGTTCATGAGGTGTTAATTTATCACCTTCAAAAACGTCATGCTCTCTTCTTCCATTTCTACCTTCAGATCTGGTCATGAAACCATTTTTATGGTTGAACCAGAATATTTTATATGTATTATGTCCTATTTTATGTTCTGGAGATAACCTATGGACATATTACTAAGTGAAAAGTTAAAACAAGTTCGTTGTGATCCAAAACCCGCTCAAATTAACCTAAATAACCATCATTAAATTCTTATCTAATGATTCTTCCACATGGATCTAATATAATTATTTATATAATCATTAAATCTCCTGTAATATCATTAATAACATGTAATATCAGTTCTGGATTTTTACCCATGATCCACCCAAACTTCAATTTAAGAATACAAGTGAACCACTCAAGAAAACCATGAAAACGAACAACCTCAAACAATGTTTTTAAACTCTATAAGTCATCCAATGGAACATAATATGACATAATGAAACCAGAATGAACCCTATTAATGTATAAAAGGTTCTGGAATATCTAATTAATGAATATAATGTCATTATACAGGACATTAAAGAGAAGGAGGCATTCGAGTACAAGGTAAGGGGAAATCTCGACCCAATTTTCTTCCTTCGGGTTCTACCTCTTTCACTCCATTTTTGATATGGTCACTCTTTAAAGATCATTTCTTGATATTTTTCTTTCCTTTTCTGGGATATACATGTTTTATACTGAAGTTTATGTCAATCCAAACATTTTCCAAAAGAAATCTTTTTTCAAGAACTTACCTTTTACCTCTCATTCAAGGTTGATGGTTCTTGTATCAAGTATGTTGTTCCCTCTTTCTTTTGGGAACCCAAAGATTATGAATGTGTTATTATGATATTAAACCCATTCATTTTCATGGGTTCATTATGTTGATTTATGTTATATGTTCATTGTGGCATGCATGATAAATGATAATGTTATGATGTGACGGGTGCGCCCGGAATTATATAGCGCAATATGAATGTTTAAATGTAACGGGTGCGCCCAAAATTATATAGAGCTCCAATGCATTAGGTAAAGTGATTAATCTCATGAGTAAATGTTAAATGATGTGTGAACAAGATTCTATTTTGGTTCACGAGTATGTGTGATAGTTAGCCACTAAGACATGATGTTTCATTTTTATGCATTGCCACATTTCAAGTCTATTATTTGTGCTCCTCTCATGTTCATGATCTTTTGAATATGTTATGATTATGCTCACCCCATGATATATTTCTATTATCTATCCTCTTACTGGGATTTTAGATCACCCCTTTTGATTTATATCCTTAGGTGGCTACATGTACTAAGGAGAGTACAAGTGCCAATAAGAAGTTATAGAAGAATAGATTAAATGAATGTTTATGCTTGATGTTGTATTTGTTATGTATGGTCCTAGTTTTCCCAAGACAATAAACCTTTGGATACTCTAAGTGTAATACCATTATGTTGTTTACCTTTGAAATGATGTAATAGTAATGTAATAAAAGGTTGGGTCGCTATAGTTGGTATCAGAGGAAAGGTTTAGTTAATTTGGGAATTAGGATTAGTGAACCCTAAAGAAAACCTCTAGTATGAGATTAAGTACAAAAATGCACACAAGAATATTTACCTAGGGATCCCATATGTTATGTTTTGGGTATAATTTTTTAAATTAATAATTTATTCATGACTTGTTTACTTATGTTTTGTTCTAACCTTTTCTATTTTAGAAGATGGTGGGAACCAGGAGAAATCAGGCCAACAACTCTTGTGAGGGACAATGCAACGATTGCCCGAACAACATCCCCAATGATTTGGGAGGTGGAGTTAAAAACTTCATGGTGATGCTTACCAAATTATCTCAGGTTATGAATAATAACCATAATAATGGGGAATGTCCTTCTTCACCAAAGAGGGAGCAACTGGCAATCGAATGTTTTATGCGGAAACAGCCACCGACATTTTGTGGATCTTCCGATCCACTAGTTGCGGAACAGTGGGTCAACTCCATGGAGAAGATATTTTCTGTTATTCACTATTCTGAGATGGAGAAGGCGACTCTAGCTGTTTATCTTCTAGATGGAGAATCTAGTCAATGGTGGGATTTGATTAAGAACACCAAGCCAAGGGAAGAAATTGAAGAGATGGAATGGAAAGACTTTAAGATAATGTTTCTTAATAAGTACTTCCCACAAACTCCTCGCACGAAGATGGAGAGAGAATTAATAGAGCTCAAGCAAAAAAGAAGGATAATCTATCACAACCTATGAAGAAAATTTCACAAGTCTCTCAAGGTATGCTTTGGGTTTTGTTATCAACAATGATAGAAAAATTGATAGATTCTTTAGTTGATTAAAACCACACCTTCGAAAGGATCTTGAAATTCGAGACTTTGGGAGTTATGAAGAAGTTGTTCAGTGTGATCTGAAAGTGGAGATTGAGTTCGGAGAATGGTCCCATGGCTATGGGGATAAGAAACGAGAGATGTAGTTTCAAGCCGGTGGATCTAATGAAAAAGGTGGGAAGAAAACTCAACGACCCACATGCCAAAAATGTGGGAAGTTGCACCATGGTAACTGTGTCAAAGGGATGGGGAAATGCTTCAAGTGTGGGAAAGAAGGAAACCATGCTCAAGAGTGTCAAAAAGACATGAAAATGAAGGATAATGTAGCCGATGAAAGGAGAGAACCACTCATGGTTCAATGCTACAACTGTAGGGAGCAAGGGAACTATGAAAACCAGTGCACTAATCCTCGAGCTCTCGAGGGTAATCAGCGTCAGCAGCCACCAAAGCCAAAGGAACAAGGGAAGGATTATTCCATCACTACTGTGGAGGTGGAGCATGATAATGAAGTCATACAAGGTACACTTCCTATTCACTCAATAATGGAAAAAGTCTTATTTGATTCTGGTTCTACGCATTGCTTTATATCTTGCAAGTTTGCTAGAACTATAGAATCAAAGCCCTGAAACCTTGAAGTAGAGATATCTATAAAAACACCAAGTAGTGCAATAATTGAAACCCAAGTGTTTGAATATTCTCCTATTGGCGTATGTGGGAAGATTCTTCCAGAAAATCTCGTAATACTTCCCTTGGTGGAATTTGACGCTATAGTGCGAATGGACTGGCTCTCGTTATATAGAGAGTATATCAACTATCGGGAAAAGGAAATATCTTTTCATATTCCGAACCATCCCATGCTCCTCTAAAAATGCAAGGAAGATCATGAATCTCCTTTGAAAAATCCTTTAATGGTGTGGGTGTTGATTCCCTATGAAGAAGCATACGTCGCCCAAATGGTTGAGTCGAAGGAAAGTTCCAACCTTGAGGAAATGCCCATCGTGAGGGAATACGGAGATGTATTTCCTGAAGAGTTACCCGGAATTCCCTTGGATCGTGAGGTAGAGTTATCAATTGAACTCATACCCAAAGCTACTCCTATCTCAAAGTGCCCATATAGGATGGATCCTATTGAATTGGAGGAGTTAAAGAAGCAGTTGCAAGAGCATATGGACAAAGGGTTCATACGCTCTAGTGCATCACCTTGGGGTGCGCCAGTGCTCTTTGTGAAGAAGAAGGATGGAACAATGCGGCTCTGTATCGATTATCGGGAACTCAACAAGATCGCTATAAAGAAAAAGTTCATCTCCAAAGGATTGATGACTTGTTCGATCAGTTAAGAGGAGCTCAATACTTCTCAAATGTGGATCTTCATTCTGGATATCATCAGGTAAAGGTGAAGAAGGAAGATATTCTGAAGACTACCTTCCGAACAAGGTATGGGCACTATGAGTTTTTGGTGATGCCCTTTGGACTTACTAATGCCACTGAAATCTTCATGGATTTGATGAATACAGTCTTTAGACATTACCTCGACAAATTTTTGGTAGTGTTTATCAATGATATTCTCATCTACTCCAAGAGCAAGGAGGAACATGAAGAACATATAAGACTTGTGTTGGCGACATTGAGAAAGGAGAATTTGTACGCCAATTTCAGCAAGTGTGACTTTTGGATGAATCAAGTCACATTCTTGGGACATGTGATCACAAGTGAGGGAATTTCTGTGGACCCCTCAAAGACAAAGGCAATTGAGGACTGGCCGAGGCCCTCTAGTGTCACAGAAATTCGTAGTTTTCTTGGATTAACTGGGTACTAATGACGTTTTGTGAGAAACTTCTCACGATTGTCAAGCCCCATAACTAAGTTAACAAGAAAAGGGGTAAAGTATGTATGGACAGAAGAATGTGAGGGAGGCTTCAAGGAGCTAAAGAGAAGGCTGATCACTGCACCTATACTCACACTACCGAAAAGTGGATAAAGTTTTGTGATATATAGTGATGCATCAAAGAAAGGCTTGGGATGTGTACTAATGAAAAATGATAATGTGGTATCCTACGCCTCACGACAGTTGAAGATCCGTGAGCAGAAATACCCAACACATGATCTAGAGCTGGCGGCCATGATTTTTTCCTTGAAAATATGGCGGCACTACCTTTATGGTGAGAAGTGTGACATATACACCGACCACAAGATCCTAAAGTAAATATTCACACAAAAGGAGCTCATCATGCGTCAAAGGAGATGGTTAGAGCTAATCAAGGATTATGATTGCTCTATTTACTATCATCCTGGAAAGGCGAACAAGGTAGCTGATGCTCTAAGCAAAAAAGAACCTGCTACTCTCTCCATGCTGTGGATTGAGAAAGACCCTATCTTCTTGGATATGCAAAGGATGGATTTGGAAATCATAATGGTAGGGGATACATCCTACCTTTCCCGAATGATTACGCAACCATACATACAAGAGAAGATTAAGGAAGCACAAAGGGATGATGTGGAGATACAAAAGAGGGTGAATGAAGTAAAGGAAGGAAAGCTGTAAGAGTTCCATATCGACGATGATGGTGTGATTCGGTTTGGAACGTGACTTTGTGTGCCTTCATCACCCGGGATAAAGAAGGAGCTATTGGATAATACACATAGCTCAACTTTCTCTATCCATCCTGGGAGTACCAAGATGTACCGTGATCTCCGAGAACACTTCTGGTGGGATAACATGAAGAAGAAGATTGCGGAATATATATCAAGGTGCTTGGTATGTCAGCAAGTTAAAGCTGAGTGACAAAATTCCAAAGGTATGATGCATCCATTGCCTATACCCATGTGGAAATGGGAAAATGTTACTATGGACTTTGTCACAGGCCTCCCAAATACGTCAAAGGGAAATAATGCGATATGGGTTATGGTTGATCGACTCACCAAGACTGCCCATTTTATCTCTATTCGGGAAGACCTCTCGCTTGAACAACTTTCAAGGATATATGTGAAGGAAGTGGTGAGATTGCACGGTGTTCCACTCTCAATTGTCTCTGACCGTGATCCAAGGTTCACATCTAAATTCTGGAGGAGCATTCAACATGCTTTGAGTACTGAATTAAATTTTAGCACGGACTATCACCCCCAAACCGATGGCCAATCTGAAAGGACTATTCAAAAGCTTGAATATATGCTAAGATCCTGCTCTCTTGAATTCGAAGGTGGTTGGGATCAGCATCTCCCATTGGTTGAGTTCTCATACAACAATAGGTTCCACTCGAGTATCCAGATGGCTCCGTATGAAGCTCTTTATGGGAAGCGATGTAGAACTCCAACCTGTTGGGATGAAGTTGGAGAAACAAAGCTACTTGGGCCCGATCTTATTCAAGAGATGACAGAAAAGGTTCAAGTCATCCAGAAACACATCAAAGCTGCTCAGAGTTGGCAAAAAAGATATGCTGACAACCGTCGAAGGGACTTGGAGTTTGACGTAGGAGATAAAGTCTTCCTTTGAATATCTCCATGGAAGAGATTCATGCGATTTGGGAATAAAGGGAAGTTAATTCCAAGGTATATTGGCCCCTTTGAGATCCTTGACCGCATAGGAGCCATGGCCTATCGTCTAGCACTTCCACAAAATATGGCTCAAGTTCATGATATGTTTCATGTATCACTACTAAATAAGTACATACCAGACCCCTCACATGTACTAAACTCAGAGGTGGTACAGTTGGAAGATGATCTCTCCTATGAGAAGCGGCTAGTAAAGATTCTGGACCGAAGTGATAAGGTTCTACGCAACAAGACAACCCGTCTTTTCAAAGTGTTGTGGAGGAACCATAAGTTTGAAGAAGAAACATGGGAACCAGAAGAGGCAATGAAGGAGAAGTACCCTCACCTTTTTGTGTAAAGTGAAATTTCGGGGGTGAAATTTCTTAAGGGGGGAAGAATGTAAAGACCCAAAGTTTTTCAATGGAAATTCCCTTCTTATAATTATTTCATAAAAAAACACAAAATAATGAACTACTAAGTAATAAGTGACCTTTAAACATAATTTTTTCACCCCTATGTTTGGAATTTTGAAAATCTGACATACACGGTTGTGTTCAAGATGGTTTTTGGAGTCTAATGAAACAAAAATAATTTTTGGTGAATAGTAACCTACCCTTATGAATAGTAACCTACCCTTATGAATAGTAATATTACCCTTATGAACACTCAATAAGAGTAACATTACCTATGAATAATATAATAAAATTTAGACATCTTAGAAAGTGATAATTTGACCTTAGTAAACGTTTTTTGTATGTTATAAGTCATAAATAATTAATTATAATTAATTAATTAATTGAAAAGAATGTTTATATACCTGGAATATATTAATAAATTATTGAATCAATGTATAATAGATTTTAGATAATTTTATAAGACCCTACGTAATTTTTGAAAGCACTATAAAATCAGTTTTAATCTTAAAAAACTGTTATTAAAGTAAATTATGATTTTTAATTAAATATTAAATTAATAATATTTAGAAAATTATTTCTGAAAAATGGAATTAATTTTTGTATTCTACATGTCGAAAAAAATTTGGGGTAAATTTTGGGGATTTTTCAGAGATACTTGAATTTTTGATGAATAGTAGAATCTGATAATTCACAATAAATGCTAAATAATGTATTAATTGAGTCATCAATGATGTTATGCTGATGTAAGACCACTTGGTTTGGGATTACATTATAAAATTAATATTCTTGGTCATTCAATACTCACTATTCCTTGTATTTGGTTAAATTAATAAACTAATCAATTTTATATTAAGGAAACCCCTCTCCCCTCCACTATAAAAGCCACCTTTCACTCCCTCATTTCCTCACACCTCTTAAGCTCCAAGACCTCTCTAAACTCTGCCCAAAAATCTTCCTTATCCCCTCCCCATGTCCAAAATCATATGGTCTCATCAAAAGACCAATACTAGCTTCTTTAAGGAGGATCTCAAGAGGAGGATTCTAGAGGTAATTTCTCTCCCTCTTCTCCTTTATTTTCCTTTCAAGTTCAAGTTCATTTCTTGATCTCTCCCCACCTCTTTTCATCTAAACTGTATTGTAACTCCATTATTATACATCTACTGGAATTTTATGATGATAATGGGATATTATATCACCCCAAACCCTTTACCTCTTCCTTTTATTCCATTAAAGAGAACGTTGTTCATGATGTGTTAATTTATCACCTTCAAAAACGACATGCTCTCTTCTTCCATTTCTACCTTCAGATCTGGTCATGAAACCATTTTTATGG
This sequence comes from Viscum album, assembly GCA_963277665.1. Classification (NCBI taxonomy): domain Eukaryota; kingdom Viridiplantae; phylum Streptophyta; class Magnoliopsida; order Santalales; family Viscaceae; genus Viscum; species Viscum album. The sequence goes on from OY728131.1 coordinate 1,869,769,021, forward strand.
TTGAACCAGAATATTTTATATGTATTATGTCCAATTTTATGTTCTGGAGATAACCTATGTCCATATTAATAAGTGAAAAGTTAAAACAAGTTCATTGTGATCTAAAAACCGCTCAAATTAACCTAAATAACCATCATTAAATTCTTATCTAATGATTCTTCCACATGGATCTAATACAATTCATTATAAAATCATTAAATCTCATGTAATATTATTAATAACATGTAATATCAGTTCTGTATGTTTACCCATGATCTACTCAAACTTCAATTTAAGAATACAAGTGAACCACTCAAGAAAACCATGAAAACGAACTTCCCCAAACAATGTTTTTAAACTCTATAAGTCATACAATGGAACATAATATGACATAATGAAACCAGAATGAACCCTATTAATGTATAAAAGGTTCTAGAATTTCTAATTAATGAATATAATGTCATTATACAGGACATTAAATAGAAGGAGGCATTCGAGTACAAGGTAAGGGGAAATCTCGAACCCAATTTTCTTCCTTCGGGTTCTACCTCTTTCACTCCATTTTTGATATGGTCACTCCTTAAAGATCATTTTTTAATCTTTGTCTTTCCTTTTCTGGGATATACATGTTTTATACTGAAGTTTATGTCAATACAAATTTTTTCCAAAAGAACTCTTCTTTCAAGAACTCACCTTTTACCTCTCATTCAAGGTTGATGGTTCTTGTATCAAGTATGGTGTTCCCTCTTTCTTTTGGGAACCCAAAGATTATTAATGTGTTATTATGAGATGAAACCCATTAATTTTCATGTGTTCATTATGTTGATTTATGTTATATGTTCATTGTGTCATGCATGATAAATGATAATGTTATGATGTGACGGGTGCGCCCGGAATTATATAGCGCTCCAATGCATTGGGTAAAGTGATGAATCTCATGAGTAAATGTGAAATGATGTTTGAACAAGATTATAGCTTGGTTCACGAGTATGTGTGTTAGTTATCCACTAAGACATTCTGTTTCATTTTTATGCATTGCCACATTTCAAGTCTATTATTTATGCTCCTCTCATGTTCATGATCTTTTGACTATGTTATGATTATGCTCATCCCATGATATATTGCTCTTATCTGTCCTATTACTGGTATTTTAGCTCACCACTTTTTATGTATATCCTCATGTGGCTACATGTACTAAGGAGAGTAAAAGTGCCAATAAGAAGCTATAGAAGAATAAATTAAATGAATGTTTATGCTTGATGTTGTATTTGTTATCTATGGTCCTAGTTTGCCCAAGACACTAAACCTTTGGATCCTCTAAGTGTAATACTATTATGTTGTTTACCTTTGAAATGATGTAATAGTAATGTAAGAAAAGGCTGGGTTGCTATAGACATTCTGAAATTTGAGGTATTTTTTATATTTTATATTATGAGGGTTTAATGAATTATTACAAACTTGAGGTATTTTGTTTTATTATTAATAAGTTTTTATTTTCTTTATATTTTATATGTATTATTAATACTAACGATAGTTTACATAAGTTATTAGCCATATTTTGAAAAAATATTTATGCACAATCTATTTATTTCAATTACATCTATTCATATTAGTCCATTTATTTATCTGATCTCATTGTTGCACCCATAAAATAAATTATGCATAACACAAAAAAAATTAATGAAATGTTCATGAGATTTATATAATGGTTTTTTTAGAATACAATTAATAAACATATAACCCTATAGAAAAACTTCATGTTTTTTTATGGGAACAAGTTGAATCATTACCCATATACACCTATATATCTCCCATGTTGTTTTCACCTCAATTCCATATTGAACTATCTTCACCATGGATCCTCTTTGAACTAACACCTTGTTCCTTCAGGTAATATTTTTATTACATATGTTTTATATCTCACATGTATGAGAGGGGAACCAATGGATTAGTTAAGAAGAATTACATAAAACAACCTTGGACATGCGGGACATAAAAAATAAAATACAGAGGGATAACACACCAAAAATCATATTTAATTTAACAATAAATAATTAAAAAACCATATAAAAAATTAAATTTAATATAACCAACACATACATTGGTCTAGTCAGCTCTTGTGATCAGTCATACACATGCAACAATCATGCATTTAAAACATCTAGTTAGAATTTATTTCAATTCTTTATTTAATAAGATCAAATTCACATGAATTATTCGGATTATTTGAGTTATTAATAAATTAATTCTTTCTATCTTACTACATTAAATCACCCTAAAATTCTCATCCATTGTGATTTTAAATAAATTATTTTATTTAAAATAAATTTAAATAGTATACAGCTTTATACCAATAAGAAACTTGGTGATTACCTATCTAAACTATTCAATATTGATTTAATTGTAAATAATGAAATCAAACAATATATTATGTACATGGAATTTTTTATAATTTAATAGGGTGTATGGAAAATTTAATATAACATAGTACATAATAAAATTACATTACTTGTATAAATTTAATGCATTGATTTTTTAATAAACAATAACCATACATGATTCGTGGTCTTAGATATCATACTTAATTAATAAAAAATTTAATATAATATATAACCTAATTACCATAGATTATAACCAAATTAATGACCCATGAAACTTGAGTCAATAGGGTTTAATAGAGTATCTAATTAAATTTAATATTTCAACATAAATAGGTAAAGTAAACAGCATGTACAATCCAACCAAAATACATGTACTTTTCTTTGATGGATAACTATTATACACTCGTAGGGACTCAACATGTGTATATCTTGAAATTTATTAAGTACATGTAATATATAGAGGATTTGTAGCATACACATCTAGTTATAAAGTTTCTAGTCAATATGTGTCCTGTATTAAATGTATGTGGTTTATTAATTACATGACATAGTTTGAAATCATGTTTCCTATCATGAAAATACACGAAATACATGGAGTGTTGTCAAACTACATGGTGTGTACTCTAGAAAATCATTGATCAGTAATATATGGTATACACATGGTGTATTTATTTTACATAATGTGTACTAATTACATGATGAATCAGAATCCATGTGGGTGTCCTTATGTAATGAATAAGGACACATGGCCAGTAACGAATGAGTAACAACTATTTAGTCTTCTATTATCTATCCAGAAAACATCGAACCTCTAGATAGTAACCTCATATTTAAAATTCATTAATTATTAACTAATCTTGGTCATATTTTTTAGAAATTAAGAAGCTGAAGAATATATTTTGATGATAGATAAATAATGAATTCAAACTTTAAATGAGTCTTAACAATTTAATTAGAAATTATCAATCATAAAATAAGTAACTATAAGTTTGAACAAGACCACTCTAATTCCACTTTCAGGTTCGACGCACAGTGGGAGCCCTTATCAAGGTAAATCCTAACTTTGTAAATGTCATATTTAAAGGATCAGTCGCATATTTTAAAAGATGTGAATGTCACGACTGATGAAAATTTTCCAATAGAATATAGACAAAAATCTCATTATAACCAATAGAAAAAAAAATTCTCATAAAATTTATAATTCATTTAATTAATTGATAATAAATATTACATCTTTCCTAATATCTTTATTCATTTATAATTTTGATCTTTTGAACCCATTTTCAGTAATCTTTCAATATTATTCTAGGATCTAATAATAGAATACCTTAATAAATGATCCATAAGTACTCCTTTAATCTATAAATGATACTGATGAATATCCATGTTGTACTATGGTTGATTCATCATCTTATGTTTTTCATCTAGATCGCTTCACCATTCATTAGTCTTTAATAATTTCTATTGATCTTCTAATTATTGAGAAGATGTTAGAGGGAAGAGGAGAATTATATAGAGAAATATGTTGTGCACAATCATCCTTGATTAGACTCTCTTTGAAATTATAAGAAGTCTATTTAAAGACCTAGGGTTAGGGTTTGTATTTTAATAACATGTTCCCTTAATAAAATTTCAAAACAAAGTCTAACCTCATTTGATGTATTATAATAATATTATTATTCTATTTTACTTCTATGTTCTAACATGCAAAATGATAAAAATTAGTTTACTAGCTTATAAGTTAATATTATTAATCATAAATTTTCTTAGTCGATTTTTCCTCTTCAGCATTTATTGAATACCATAATAAATGTTTTATTAAATATTTATTCATAAAATAATAGTTTCATTCACAGTTTGGGAGATAAATATTTATTAAATATTCAATAAAATAAATATTTTTTATTGTTAAATCCTATATTAAATTCATTCTAAATATTTATAATAATTATTTTTCTAATAATAAAATTAAAATAGAGTTTAATTGAGATCAACATAAACACTTAGTGTGTGACCCTCTAGGAATATTTCTTTTTGTCACAGGTTAGCCTAAAGTTCAAGATAACGATCTAGAAACAGGTCAAGGAACCTAAGTGAAATAATTTAATATCAAAACATGGACAAATAAATAGAAGCAATCATTATGTGATTTAATCCTTTTTTAAAAATATCTCACAAGAATGTTTCACACCCATGTCATCAACCTATATAGTTGATACGTCTTTTTTTGACTATATAAAATAAAATCATCATTACACCATGGCCAGGGAATTTAATGCGATAGTTATATTTCAATAAATGGGGTGAGATATAAAATTACTTTAATATGAAATGGATAAATCCATAATTAACGTATTCATAAATAAAAAATAATTTGTGATGCCCCCAATGTACCCAACTTCACCATGCACTAATATCATATATATTTTTTGAAGATACTTTTAAGTGTGTGATTCCTAACATAAATTAATAATATTATTAAATTTTAAGGGACATTACACATGCTCTTACAAAGGAATATCTATTTAAACATAAACATGTTGAATTCTAATAGGAGGGATAGTTCTCGTAGTCACCCATCTTAGAGATTACTAAGTGAAGACTTCATGAGGATAAGTATCATGTGCCTATTGGAACTCTCAACGGACAATCAACATGGTTTGTGTGCTATCATGGAATTTTATTTTACCATAGAACTATGTTTAATAATATCTTCATTTAATTTCATGTTTCCCATCATAGAGTGGAGCTAATATGCCTTTTTAATGTGAAAAATTTTGTAAGACATAATTACATTAAAGTCATGCATAACTATGAATGATATATATTAAGATATTTAAATTAATATACACTTGTTTAAATATATATACAATCCAAAGTATAAATATTTGGTCCTATAATACTAGTACCATGAATTTATTTTCTTAACAAACCCACCCCCCCCCCCTAGGAAAACTCATTTTAACCTTAAACATGGTAACACATTTTTACAATTTTTACTATTTATTATGACCAAAAGGTAAGTTCACTTAATTTCAGAAAATTAATTTTTCAAATTCATAAATATGAAATATGATTTATTAAATTATATTCAAAAAATTGGTAGGATTTAATTTAAAAATAATCCCCTAAGATACAAAGAAAAGTGAATTTCTAGGAAAAAATATGTTCTGAAGTATAATATTTTTTATACAAAAATCAAACATAAAATTGATTCTAATGACCTTAATTTAATTATTAATTATATTAATGAACTAAATTTAATGTTAAAACAATTTTAAAACAAAATGGAACTTTGTAAATTCTTGAAAAAAAAAATATATTTTTCAATACAAATTAGATTATTTTTCTATTAAATGAAAAATAAATCTTTTTATAAAATTATCAAATTTAACTCTAAGTTAATTTTGACATTATTATTTTAAAAATGAAGTAAATTTTTCAAATAAATTTTATAAATATAGAATAATTCAATTATATTATTTTTTATAAAAATCAATAATGTCTATCTATGAGGAAAAATGTATTTTTGAATTATATAATAACATTAGTAAAAAATATGTACTTATTCATCACTGTATATCCTTTATCTAAAACCTTTATACATATTTTTTTCAAAATTTTGTTGTTCTTATTCAATTCACTAATTTAATATCTATTTTATAATGGTATTATATATTATGGTTCATTTAGACTCAGAGTTTCAGGAATCAAAATATATAGAAGAAATAAAAAAATGTGAAAAAATTATCATAAAATCTTGCGGTGTTACATTCTACCCACCTTGAAATAAATTTTTCCCCTGAAATTTCATCACATAGATATAAAAATGAGTATATATATGTTTCGTTACATCTTAAGCTTACCAAGTATATTTAAAAATTTGATGACTCCTCCTGATAACTTTAATAAGGTCAGTAGTCATATTTTGTACCACTATATCTCTATGATCCAAAATTTCTAATGGTTGGTCTTTATATAAAATACCATGCTCCAATGATATAACCTATTAGTTCAGTACATGGGATGGATCATGTGCGTACATCTCTAGGATAGATATAAGGAACATATCATGAACTTAAGATAGGTTCAGTGGAAGTACCAAGTGATAAGATATCATCCCTACTTGATCAAGAATCTCTAAAGGGACAATATATCAAAGGCATAGACATCTCATCTTTCCAAATATCAAACCTTATTTCCCTAGAGAAAATCATATTAATACCATCCCACTAACTTTTAATTCTATATTTCACTGATGATTTTTAGTATAAATTCTCTGTCAACTCTAATCTTCCTTGATGTTCTACTAAATGGATATTATTTTTCTTTCATTAACATAGCTAGTTTAGGTCCTAATAGATTTCATTATAAAACATCATCCCGATACATTAGAGTTATAGAATTATTTATTTATAGGGATTCATAGGTATTCATATAAATTCTCAAGTCCAATATATTTTTGTAAGAAAACTCGATTAGGGGAAGGTTTTGATACCATCCACCTTTAAATTAATAGAAAATTTCCTCATCATATCCTACAGGGTTTGAATAATACTATTAAACTAAACATATATCTGAAGATGATAAGTTGTATTGAAACTCAACTCTAAATCAATATCATTCTGAAGACTTTACCAGAACTATATGGTAAGCCTTAGATCCCGATTTGATATAATTGTGTATAGAGCTACATGAAACGTTACCACTTTATTAATTTATATTATATAAAGATGATTAAGAGTGAAATATTCTTTGATTTTAATAAATTGTGATGACTTCATAAACAGATCAACTAAAACCCAAATTTCATTATAGCCTTTAGAAATTTTCGAGAGTCTGACAAAAAAATCCATGGTGATGTTTTCCCATTTACATTCTGCTATGGGAAATGGTTGTAACAACCCCTTATACTATTGTCTCGCAACCATAACATACTAACATAAAAATAACTAAGATACATGATTTGTAATATCTCTTTCCATATTTTCCCACTATAAAAACTCCATTATATTTTTATACGCCATCATACTTTTAGGATCAATAGAGAATAATTATCGTTGATCTTCGTAATTCATTTTTTTTATAAGGTCATGTCTTGGTAAAAAAAGCAAGACACCCTTTATTAAAGGCATACGGGATCTAAAAAATTCAGAAAGATGGGATTTTATTACAATCTCTTTCATAGAGAGAAATAAGGTCTAATGGAAGATTATCCCACCAGGTGACGCCCTGGTTGATACCTTTGTTAGAAAGTGCATCAGCCACCTTGTTTTCTTCCTGATAGGCATGAGTAGAAATGTATCAAAGATCTCTAAGAGAGTCTATACAATTCATCCAACGAGATGTAAGCGTCTAGGATAGATGAATCACGCCATTCCAAATTGCTTGAATGATGGTGGTAGAATCACTTTCAATCCAAATGTTGTTCCATCCTTTCATATGAACAAAATCAATCGCATGGATCACTTCTATAATCTCTGAATCTAAGGAAGTGGCGGAGGCACAACCACCATAGAAACATCCATGACAATGGCCCTGAGAATCCCTCCAAACAGCTCTAAAACCAGCTGGCCCCGGGTTTCCTTTTGAAGCTCCATCCACATTTATTTTGATCCACCCTAGAATAGGGGCCTGCTAGAAAACCTCAACAGTATAACGCGGCGTTTTATAGATACCGACAACTCAAAGGCGTCTGAGAATCATGATGTCTTGAACCGATTTATTGCAGAAGTCTTTTTGAATTGAGGCGAAATCCTTGATGGCAGAGAGAATTCTGAAACGACCTGCATTGAGATTGAGTGAGTGTCTGTTATGCACAATGTCATTATGATCATACTAGATAATGTGTAGAAGCTCTGCGACAGCCGTAAGAAAGATTTTTTTGATTTTCTTTGAGGCATTGAGCTCCACAAAACATTTTAGAAGATAAAGAATTGAGTCAGTGCAAATCCATCTGCAATCAAACATGTCTGTAATAAAGTTTCAAAGAGCAGTAGTTGTGGCACAAGATAGGAAAAGATGATTGGCATCCTCGCGATTCTGATGACACATATGGCACTTAGAACAAAGTTGAATACCAAAATACTGGAGGTAAATGTCAGTGGGGACACGATTATGAGCAATCTTACAGATAAGAATAAGTCTAGAGGGCTTGATCCAATGTTTATCAAAATGTTTGATCCACCCAGCAGGATTTTCAGAAGAAGAAAAATTATGCTGATAAAAAGCTTTAGAATCTAAGATACCATTATGTGAGGGTTCCCAAACAAGAAAATCTTTTGTATTAGTAAAGATATGACTTTCTACCACATGAAAAATAGACTCTGGGAGATTGGAAACATGGTCCTCCATAATCTCATGAATGGAGATATTTATGTTATCTGGAGGAGAGTGAGGAGGTAACATGGAAATCAGAGGGGCTCCAGACCAGTTAGCAAGCCAGAAATTTAAGGAATAATTTTTACTGGCCATCCATCTAGAGTTATGCATAATTTTGTGATAAGAGTCTCTAATAGAGGGCCAGATAGAGGAGATAATATAACTCAAGTTACCTTTTTTGATCTTGTCAAGGAATCTTTTTCGAAGAAATTCTGAGGCCATGGAGTTCTGATTGATCTAGTTCCAAGTCATTTTTTCTTATAATGAATCATTAAAAAGCTTGATATTCTTAATGTTGAGGCCACCCTTTTCCAAAGGTTTGCAGCACGTAGACCAAGGGGTAGTGACATGATTTTGCTCAACAATGATTCCATACCAAACAAAGTTCTTAATGTAAGTATTAATGCGTTTAAGAAGAGAGATAGTCCATTTATAAATCATTAAAGAGTAACCCATTTTTGCTACAATGGTCGATTTAATAGGACAAATCCTATCAGCCATGGAAAGAGATTTCCCCTTCTAGGATGAGAGTTGGTGAATAATTTGATCAACCACAGAAGAAAAATACACAATTTTAGGTCTTCCCCAAAATAAGGGGACACCTAAATAAGTAAAAGGTAATGAACCCTCCTTAATTCCAAGGCTTTCAATGATGTTGATTTTTCAGTTAGGTGGAAAATTTTTCCTAAAGAAGATATAAGATTTTCTCCAACTGACCACTTGACCAGAGACCTCCTCATAATGAGATAAAGCATTTTTAAGGTTCAAAATATTTCTGTTACCTACATTAATAAAAAGAATGATATCATCTACATAGAGAATATGGGACGAAGCATTAAGGCCATGAGCAGCCTAAATCTGTTTTAATTTATTTTGTGAAACCAACTTAGTGAGAAGTATACTAAGATAGTCTTCAGCAATGGCAAACAAGATGGCAGATAAAGGATCTCCTTGACGGACACCCTTGTTGCATTTAAAATATCGTTTAGGAGAACCATTGACAAGGATAGAAATATCTAAAGAAGTGAACAAAGCATGAATCCTATTGATAAAGACCTAATTAAAACCAAATTGATGGAGCACCTTAAAGATAAAGTTTTAATCGATGGTATCAAAGGCCTTTTTAATGTCAAGATTAATGGCCACAGTACCCCCTCTAGAAGATTTATTAAGAATATTGGTACATTCAGAGGCAATGAAAATACAATCTTGAATGGATCTACCTTTAATGAAGCCAAATTGGTTTCAAGAAATAATTTTATTGGCGAGGAGAGAAAGCCGATTGGGCAGGATCTTAGTAATAATTTTATAAATAGAGTTAATGAGAGAAATAAGCCAAAAAAGATGTATTTCAGAATCATTAGCCACTTTAGGAATCAAAATAAGGAATTGGGAATTGAGACCATAAGGAAGGTTACCATGAAAGAAGATGGCTTTGACAAGCCTACAAACATTAGCACTAATAACATCCCAATGTTGCTGATAAAAACCATTATTAAACCCATCAGGACCTGGGGAACTGTCAGGATTAAGGCCAAAAACAGTGTCTTTGATTTCGTGGTCGAGTGGGATTTGCAAAAGGGATCGATTGTCCTCCTCATCAACAAGAGTAGGCACAATATCAGGGAAAAGGTCTTTTTGGATGTTTGGGCCATTAAAAATATTTTTAAAGTAAGAGACAACATGATTAGCAATGGAATCCTCGGAGTCTAAAAGAGTGTAATTCTCCTTGAGGAAGGAGAGAGGTCTACAAACTTTCCTCACACGTTGTAAGGTGTTATAGAATTTAGTATTTCTATCACCATCATTGAGCCATTTTGTTTTGAAGACGTTCTTACGGATATTATCTTTGAGCACTAGGAGTGAATTAAGTTTCAAAGAAAATTTGATTTCATTCTGAGGATCAGAGGCTAGGTCAGCATTAGTGGCAGTGTTTTGGATGTGATTGAGCTCTGCCTCCAACGAGATGATATCCTTGTCAATTTGTTTAGTTTTAATCGCACACTACCTTTTGAGATTTTGCTTCAAATGTTTGAGCTTCATGACACAGGAAAAAGCATCAGAGTGATGAAACATGGAATCCCAACAATTTTTAATAAGATTAGAACATTCTAGGTCCATGGACCAAGCATTATAAAACTTGAAGGGAATATTGGGTTTAGGACGCTTAGGAAAAAGACTCATAAGAATAGAATGATGATCCGAGTTTAATTTAGGCAACGTAATACTGGAAATGGCATCCCAAGAATCCAAAGCAGGGGTGTTTATAAAGTCTCTATCTAGTTTACTAGCGACAGTCCGATTGTGATGACGACGTACCAAGTGAACTTAGCACCATTCGGATTGACTTAAATTAATTTATAGTCCTCAAACACAACCCCAAATTCCCTAGAAGTAGAGTGAGAGTGGAAGGGCCCAATTTTTTTACTAGGTGAAAGAATAGAATTAAATTCCCCTATCACTAACCACGGGTCATGTATAGCGGAAGCCAAGGCAAGAAGATCGCGCCACAGGGGGCGACAATCTTGGTATCTATTCTTGGAATAAGTAAAAGAACATTAAACATGCATACCATCCAAATTGAAAGCACAAGTAAGCATTTTATCAGAAATATTAATGATTTTAACATCCTGCAAAGAATTATGATAGAAAACCCAAAGGGAATCAGTAACAGAATCATTCTTGCAAGCACCTAGAAAAGAGTAACCATAGGACACAAAGTGCATGTATTGTCTAATAAAACAAATTTTTGGTTCAGCAATGGAAAAAAGCTTTGGTTTTTGGTTAAAGACAAATCTTTTAAGAACAGCAATGGTACTAGTGTTTGCCACCCCTGGAAGTTCCAAAAAACTATATCCATTAAGACCTTGATTTGGAGCCACCGCTCCTCTTCTTCTTTTTAGATCCCCCCAAGCCCTTCTTCCTCTTAGACATTCTGAGAATAGAGGCCGAGGCTGGGGAGGATTTCAACTCCTTTTTACTCAATATGTCAACAACATTTTTTTATCAGAAACAGTAGTAATAATATCAGGGTTTTTACAAACCAAATTACTCGCAGTTTCATCACTTGATGCAACTAGAGTTTGAGAAGTAGTAGGTACCAGGCCTACTGCCCCACTAGTTTCAATGTCTGTAATATTTTTCAGAGAAGTATCTGAGGTAGAATGTAAGTTAGTAGCCTCATAAAAAAATGGTGTCAAAATAGGCAGTTCATATATTTTGGTACCTGTAGTGGAAGGCAGGTCCACTGGAGAAGCAGATTTCTTCAGGGCTGAAGGTGTGTGATTGTTTGTTACTTTACTGCTTTAAGGCGGAGTCATAGCAATAGAAGGAGATAATTTGAGAGGCTTACTTGATGAATCACAGACATACGGAGGCTCAGCTTAATCAGTAATTAAAGGGATATCAATTTTTAATGCTTGGCCGACTTCTTGTCTAGATTTATCCAATTCAAGCTCACAGGTGTCCAACACAAGCTTTTCAATATCCTCCAGTATGAGTTGCTCCTTCTCCATGGATTCTTCTTCCTCAACTTGCTCGGCCTAGGTGTGGTTCGAGGATTCGCCAATCACCAAGGGTTTCTTGATCCAGACCTCATTGGTTTTTTTCCAAGGTATTGGTGTTTCAGTGAAAACCGCCTTGTTCTTCTTTTTCGACTTCACCTCGTTCTAACCATCAGCAGCAAGCGGCACCACTTTGCTTTGGATCACTCTGCATTTTAACAAGGAATGCCTGACAATCTTGCATAGTTCACAATATGGATGCATCCTCTCATATTCAATCTAAATCTCAGCTTTATAATCAGTAGCATTGAAGACAATTGTTTCAGGGATTTTGGTCGCCATATCCACTTCCACCATCACCCGAGCATAAAGACCCAACTCTGCATTGAGATTACGCTGATCAATCTTGAGCGGCATACTGATACATGAATCAATATCATTTAGAATTTTAGGATGCCAGAAAAACCAGTTAAGACCGTGAAGGAGAACCCAAATTTGAACCAGTGTGTTGCGAGTATTATTCGGATTGAAGGATAGATCCCACTCCGAGATGCGAAGCGCACCCGGTTTGATTTGAAGATTACCCATCTTCCAAACTCAATCAAGATTCTCTTGAGACTTCAAAATCAAATGACAATAACCTTTACCGATTGGAACTAACTTCCAGTCGAAGAGACCCCAAATGTGCGAGATGCGAAGTTTTAGATCCGTGTTTGACCACGGTTTATCACCTTTGAGGTAAGAGATGCGAGCCATTACAGCAAACTTACAGAGGGCCAATCTTTGTTGTAGGGAATCCGGGTTGTCATCAACCGTGTATCGTCCATCATCAAGCTTCTTACAGAGGGAAGCATTCGAGGATGAAGAAAAGCTTTGGTCAACACCTTTAAGAGCCTCAACAAACGAAATACCCCTCGGTTTTTCGACTAGAGTGGGTTCATTTGTAAGTTCATTCCGCACGAAGGTGAGTTCTACTCCTAGATCAAAACCCGCCATCAGCTAGAGGAGTAAAACGATCAATCAGCGTAGCAAAGCTCGAAGCACCGAGAAAACCCTAGAGCTTGCGGCAATTTTTTCGAGAGCTCCATCTTGGAATATCTCTCGTAATTCATTATTTAAGTATAGTATTAACGAAACAAATACTCATTTTCAGAAGCTTATCAGCCAATCATTATCAAAGTTGAAATCTAGAATATTTCTCACCTTATTTTGAATCTCTAAAACTCTATTCTAATCCTATTTAACATTCACTTGGATAAATGGTCGAATACTCATTTTAAAAAGATAATATTTTTATACTTTATTCAATATTTCCATATCCATCCTTGTAAAATCCATAAATATTGGATCTTGTGTGATCCTTATAATAGATAATATGGAATGATCCTTTCAACTTAGAGCATCTTCTACCTTGTTCTATTTCCTAGGATGGTAATGTATTGAGAAATCATAATCTTTAATCAACTACAACCATATTATATGGCCCATATTAAACTCTTTCAGAGTGAATAATCACTCTAAACATTTATGATTGGTATATATTTTAAATTGTTCTCTATAAGGAAAATTCTTCTATATATTTAATAAAAAATATACCAAAGCTAACACAAAATCATGAGTCGGGTAATTTTTATCATGAAACTTCTGTTACCATGGGGTATAAGATATCACTATCTTATTCAAAATTAGGATGAATCCCAGTACTTTCATTGATGTATCACTATATATCACAAACCCTTTTCCACTATAGGGTTGTGTAAACACATCTGAACTGGCCAGACTTCTCTTAAGTTCCTTGAAATTTTCCTTAGATTAATCTATCCAAAGGAACTTCACTCCCATATGATTCAACTTGGTGAGTGTATTAGATATTTATGAGAGACTATTAAAAAAAATGTCGATAATATCTAGACAATCTAAGAAAACTATAGGTCCACCTATAAACCAACTCTTGAGATTATGTGACCCAAAAATTAAACTCCATTCATCCAAAATTCATACATTGTAAATTTTTCAATGGGTAATAGCCACCATCTTTGAATGGTCCACCTATATACCCACTCTTGAGATTATGTGACCAAAAAATTAAACTTCATTAATCCAAAATTCATACATGGTATATTTTCCATTCAATTTATACTTTCACAGTGTCTTCAGTACAGTTCTAAAGTGAACTTTATGATCTTCCTTGATTTTGGAATATATAAGAATATAATTTATAAATATTACCTCAAACTAATCATGGTAATATCTAAAGTCTCTTTTCATTAAATCTATGAAAATAGTGGGGGAATTAGTATGACAAAACTAAATCACTATGAATTCATAGTTTCTATTCCTCATACAGAAGGTTGTCTTATGTATGTCATGAATTTTGATCCTTAATTAATTATATACAGATTGAAGACCAATCATGGAAAAATATTGATCTCATCCCCATTGATCAAACAAGTCATCAATATGCAATAGAGGATACTTTTTCTTGATTGTGATCTTGTTAAGTTCATGATAATCAATACAATGTCCCATTGATTGATATTTATTCTTAATAAAAATAACTTGTGTAAACCAAGGTAACACGATTGGATAAATTAATCCCTTATCAAGATTCTCTAGTAATCTCTTATTTAATTCCAATAGTCCAATTATTTCTATTCAATATGGAGTCTCTGAAATAATTTTAACAATATTTATGATTTATATTAAAAACTAAACTTCATAATTCAAAGTAAGAAAAGAGTTTTTTTCAGAAATACATAAAAAAAAATCCCAAAAAATAGGAATATCTTCGATGTTGACTTTCTCCCCAACGATATGAGATAAGTACCCCTTATAGATATGAATTAAGACATATACAACTGATCAAATTCCCATTGAAAGATAATATTTATCATCACAGTAATATACTATCATAGATTGGTTAGTAATATCAAATGTGACTTCTGGTCCCCAGTAATCCATAAGGGATTATATAAATAAATCCAATCCATGACCAAAATAAAATCAAGTTATACTATAGGGAGAATAATTGAATTTGATGTAATTACATTCCCACAAATTTATATTGGAGAAGAATCATAGACTTGAGATGTAGTCATCATTCCATTAGGAGTTTCCACTCTTAATTAAATATCTAATATTTAAGGTGGTATTTAAATACCCTTAGAATATAATATAGATTTACAAGAGTCTGTATATATAGAATCAAATAAGATATTAACCATTATAGAGTGTATGGTAAGTTTACCTTTCACCTCTTCATTATTATAACACACATCAACAATAGTTATTTCCTGAGATTTACCTTTTTCCTTGGGCATAATAGTTTTTAGACACTGATCATCATCATTAACTGTAAAATTTGAATATTGGTTAGCATAATTTATATACTCCTTGCATTAGATAAATTGGATTATTGGTGGTATATTCTACATATTTTTCTCTCTATTTGAATCATTAGCTAAATTCTTCCCATAACATCAATATTCAGTTTCTCAATGAACTAACTTTTCACCCTTAAATAATTTACTAATCCCCTTACGAAAATTTCCTCCATGAATCCTTATACACTTCGAGTATAATTTAAGGCTCATCTTCTTCTATCTATGGTTTTTATTATTAGAATTTACTTTCAATTCTATATTTATTTTATTATCAAGACCATGAGATTGATGGGTAACTCCAATCTCCACTTCTATCTTGGTAGTACATCATATGATTTCTTCATAGCTATTGAAGTCCTTTATGGATAACACCCTTCAGAGACATAGTTTTAAGCCACTTAAAAATCAATTAGTCTTACATTATAGTTCAAAAATAATACCATAAGTTTATGTCTCAAGTCTTATAAAATTTTCCTCATATGTTCTAATGTGTCTACCATCCAACTACCATAGGTCACAGATTTCCTTCTCGATTTTCATATGAATAATATTAGGAAAGTACTTGTTAAAAAATAATATTTTAAACTCATCCCA
Organism: Viscum album; assembly: GCA_963277665.1. Taxonomy (NCBI): domain Eukaryota; kingdom Viridiplantae; phylum Streptophyta; class Magnoliopsida; order Santalales; family Viscaceae; genus Viscum; species Viscum album. The sequence goes on from OY728131.1 coordinate 1,869,785,242, forward strand.
CTCCATATAGTCAATTTATTTCTATTGAATTGTGATCTTGATTAGAGTCCACTATTTATCTATTTCACCTTCCAAATGATAGAAAAAAATGAATTTTTCATTATTTAAGCACTAGAGGATGCAAAAATATCTTTTCAGTGGTACTGATCCATTTCATAGAAACTAGTGGATCAGTAGACTTTTTCAAAGTAGGTGAATGTTTCCTTATGAAGGACTAAATATAACATTGTCCCCTCTATTTATCATTTGGATACTCAGCATGATTCATGTATTTAGAAAGTTTCATAAGCATAAAAATGACATTTTACATTCCAAATCCCTTAAAATTTGGTTAGTAAAGTGGAAAATCATTATGTTATCTATTTCATTCAGTGTTAACATGGTTCCTTCAGGTTCCATCCATTTACTAAAACCAAAAAAAAGTTTGAGAAATCATAATTAGAGTGAAAAACAATATAATCATGAGAAATCATTCATTGTGTGCCTAAATAATGAAATTGTAATTTCTATAAATGACACATTAGGTTTAACCTAGGTCATCTATGGTCATCATTTATCCAAATCTTTCTTAATGACTCATAAATATAATTTGAATTATCCTAATCTTATCTCTTAGGGTTGTATAGATAGATGGATATCTTATATATACTCATCAGGAACAGGTTATTATCAAGTTAATACCTAATCCATCCCATTTATTTTGGTTACCCCTAGGTGAATCTGTTCCACAACTATATCCACTTTCTAGTAACCTGACAGAGATTTATTTTATAGAAAACCATTAATTATTTTTTTAACATATATTTGGATATTATCCTAGGATTAGGCTTATCCTAAGGGTTATTACTAATTTTTTCTCATCCTATTTTTCAAAAATAAGTAACCCTTGATTTGATACCATCTATAGCGACCCATTATCTTTATACATAAATATTACATATTATTAGATAAATATTCATTAAAGAATATTATGATCAACACCATAACCATAAAGGTATAGTGTCTTTGGAAACATAGATGAATAAAAAAGGGTATATAAATTCTATACGTCATATCCCACGTAGTTCATTATAGTTATCATAATTTTTTGGACACATCAAACCTAAAACCATTATTTATATCCTAGGAAAAATAAAACTTAACAATGTGTGAGCTCAGATGATCAAATAGGGTAAACAATGTATTTATTACTAATTATTTAAATATAAAATGATCCTAAGGGTATGATTAATTGGTATTAACCTTTTAAAACCATACCAAGAAATTCTTAGATCATAAATATGAGTCATGGCACAATATTTGTATGTTCATAAAACATGAATCATAAATTAAGCGAACAACATGATCCTTTATAACCTTACATTATCATAGTATCATGTTATAAAATAGTGTTATAATGTGTGTTATAATCATACACATAGAAACATAATGTTAAGGATACCCAAAAATATAATTATATCATGTTTGGAAGGGGATAACCGCCTATGTACCAACATCGGGCTTGGGATAACCTCTTCTATACCCTCTTTTCGACTTGGTATAACCTCTTGTGTGCCCTCTTTTATGCCTCGGATAACCTATTGTGTACCTTTTGAGATTTTTAAACATTAATATTTTCCCAATTATTTGGATATAAATATAATTATGAGCCCACCAATCACATAATAACAATACTTTCATATGTGTGCCATAAGATCTAAAACATTCATCTTATCTTCATAGCTTTACCCATGAAAACTAATTGAGTTTTTTAAATATTCCATCATCATAATCATAAATCATATATATAAATAATAAATATATTATCATTGTATCTTATCCCTAGAAAATAATATTTATTTTTAAATGATGTTATAATATATTAAAATGTATTTAAAAATCAGAGGAACATTTTATGAGGACAATGTCCTTTTCATTTAGAAATTAGATATTATTAAATGAAAAGAGTACAAAATATTAAAGAAAAAATTTCATTTACAATAACCTTGGAAACCTGTAAAGGAATCAGGAAATCAATGAGTGGTCATCATGTATGAAAATTTTGTTCGTTTAAGGTATGATAAAACAAATATTTCGTTCACATTTTCAGTAAAAAGTAACGAGTAATTCATTTGGAAAATGATAAGAAGATTCCTTCGAACAATTTTCATATAAATTCATACATGGATAAAAATGAATTTAAACAGTAATATATTAATATCAAAAAAATATTCACAACATTTTAAATAAAACATGTACATGGAAGAAAACGACTCTAGACCAAAGAGGAAATCACGTCTGTTTTTCTTTAAAAAAAATACTGATCATTTTAATTAGAAAATATTGGAAATTAGTATTATTACTTGAGATTATAATTTATAAATATATTATATTAAAATTAAATGGTTTTATTATAAATTCATCATATAATTTATTTTAGTGTAAATTCAAGCGTAAACAATCTCGATTAAAATGAGATTGAAACACAAATCCCTTACCTCAAGTTCTACTTACTTCAAAAGAACTCTAACTTCCTGTATAAAAATTTTAAATTTATTATAATTCAATAAAAAAATATTTACATTATTAAAATATCATATTTTATCCACTCATAACATTTGAAAACCCACTTATTAATAATTCCTTATGAAAATCATCATTTAGGGACGTAAACTATTTCCTTTTTTATAGAAGTTTTGGTTCTATAGTTCTGATCATTGTACTTTTATCATGGTTCTATAATCTCTAGAATAATATTTATGATATAAATATAATATATATTAATTATGTACACATTTTTAATCATTCATAAAAGTTACATATAGAGAAATGATTTTCACCACTTATGGAAATGATTGGTTATATGTACGCAAGAACATTGTTTTCATTTTAAAAAGAAAATAAGGAAAAAAATAGAAATATTATTTTATCATTAAAGATACATAATTATAAAATTAATTAAATATATATACATTAAATGTTTTCTTATTACAATGAAATTAAATTGAAATGAAAAAATTATCGCATTTCTTCGAAGATGTGGTAGTTCACCCATACGCATGAGTGACGTTGTCTTCTTCCAACGGATGAGAAGTTAAGAAATTCATTATAATATTATAATTATATAAGAATAATTATTTAATTAATATAAAATATTTCTTTAAACCCATAATTATAACCATCTAATAAAAATGGGGTTGGAAAATTAATAGTATAGTTATTTGGAGGTGGTAGTCTACACGTACGCATGTGCAATACTTTCACATCCCACTAGATTAAAAAAAGGAGAATAATGGAGGTGATATAATCATAATTCAATTTTAATTTATTTAGTAAACTGAATTTATTATTTTATGATGGATAACATAGATTTAGATGAGGTATATGAAGAATTAATTTGAAGGAGGTCGGGTAGGATGATTGTCTCTCCTTTAGTTGCTATCCTTCAGATCCTTTTTCAAAGACCCTTGGAATTGTATTTTAAGAAGACCAAAACCACTAATTGATAAATTTAAAATCTAAGAATAGTTTTTGGTAGTTTTTGGTTGATTTATATGGATCAAAGTGGTGTAAATAAGTAAAAGGAGGGTGTCCTTTTATAAATGGGGGAAAGGACACACTTGGAATTTCTTACAAGATTAAATTATAATAATGTCATACTTAATAAAAATGGATCAAAATGAATATATATTAAATGATAAGATAATATATAGTTTAAATATGTTTCTACATTAGTATTTATACAAGCTTAATTGAAAATGAAACCCTTATCTTTGGCATTAACCCTCTCCTCCCCTCCCAGTAAACTAGTTAACTATTTTAAAAAAAATAAAATTTTTACTATTAATTATGAATAAAATATTAGATTATAATATTAAATAATATTTTTTATTCTGATTCCAACTACTAAATTCATTTTTTCAAATTTAATTAACATAAGTGGCAGAACATAATTTAAAATTAAATCCAATAAATATGAAAAAACATGAGCTTCTAGAAAAAAATATTTTCTTAAGTATAAATAGTTTTTATTATAAAAGATAATATAAAATTTATTAGAAACCTTAAATAGATTATGAATAATATTAATGAATTAATTTTACTTTTAAAACCATTTTAAAATAAAATAATATTTTAAAAATTCATGAAATTAGAAGATACTTTTCAATAAAAATTGGTATTTTTTACTATTCAATAAAAAAATACTTCTTTATAGGAAGTTATCAAAAATTCACTCTGAGATAATTGTGACATGATGATTTAAAAAATAAATTTTATTTTTTCAAACATATTTTTTTAATGTGAAAGAAATTAATTGTGTTATTTTTTGACAAAAAGTAATTAAAACAATTTTTAAGTAAAGAAATGTTTTTAAAGAATATAATGACTTTACTAGAAATGGAGTAATTATATATCTATATATTTACTTTATTTAAAAAAATTATACATATTTTTTATTAATTTAGTTATTAATATTTCCTATAAGAATTTACTGGCTTGGTTATAATGGTTTTCTATATTATGATTTATTTAGTCTCAGGGATTCATGTATCTCATGCTATCAAAGAAATGAAATTTATTTTTTAAGTGAAATACATCACAAAATATCAGGGTGTTGTAGTTTAACCCAATAATTAATCAAATAAATTGCGAATAAATGTGATCAAAATCTAGTTGATATGACTGATATGGTTAGTTGGTTAAAACAATCTTGTACTCTTGTTAGAGTTATGATGTTTTATAAACCATGAGGAAGAGTTTTTAACCTGAAATATACAATGGGATATTTAATAAATAGGGTTGATTATCATTAGGTAATAATTGATCTTGAATGTTAGACTGGCTTCTGATCGCGTGCTCCCCCATGGAACCCTAGCAGAGGCTCTCCCCTTTAGGCGGCGGCGATGGCCATCCCGCCCTCCCTCTTTCTTCGGCATCACCACTCCCCGTTCTCCAATCCATCCCTTCTCCCTGACTTTCCCTAGATTCATCTTTTCCCTAAAGTCCTGGAATTCCACCGAGGGGCCCCCTCTCTCCCCCTCTCCCTCCAAGAGTTCTCAGCGGTGTCTTCTCTCCATGGGTTATCTCTAATAGCTTGGTTCGGCTGACGACGTCCTTCTCTCGATCGTTTTGCCCATCTTGTCAATGATTCTTGGTCCCTGCAAGATCATGTAACTGTCGGGCTCCTTGACCCTTGGAAATTCCTTATGCAGTTCTCCAATGATGACGATCTCACCACTGTTTGGTCCAAAGGCCTTCGTTCTTGTGAAGGGCACCACTTCTTTATAATGCGATGGAGCTATGATTTTTATTGGAAAAGGGATTCCCCCTCTACGGTGATCTAGGTAATCTTTCTGGGAATTCCCCTTCCATTTCAAAATCCAGCAATCCTTCAATTCTTAGGCAATATGGTCTGAAGGTTTTTTTCTTTCGACGAGTGTTCAAAGACTTTGTGCCATCCAATTGAACCCCGAATTTTCATGTAAGTCGACGTCTCCAAACCCCCTATTGAAGAAGTCTGGATTGAGGTTGAAGACGAACTCTGATGCCTCCAACCAGTGGTTTTTGAGAACTGTTACGATTTTTGTGCTTCGTGTTGTCACCTGGGTCATGTTCATCTGGAATATCGTTCATCATTTTGTAAGCCTTCTCATTCAGTTGATAGTGGAAGGGTCCCCCAAGGTTTTTCTGAGGTTGTTGCTGCGCCTTCGGATAATGGGGTGTGTAATGAGGATCCTAAATCTTCGGGTGAGGATTTGATTCCTTCGGTGGAGATATCATTGGGTTCGAGGTATAGTATTTCTTTAGATGTGGTGAAGGGCGCAAAGCCTAAGGTCCCATATCCGAGGGTTGCGGAGGTTTTTTCCCATTTGAGGCGTGATCTAGGTGTTCCCCCCCTTGTCAAGCAGTGCAGGAAAAACTGGGTAGGTCTGTGAGTTCCAGGATTTTCCCTCCACCTCAATTGAAGTTGAGGGCCATGCAGTGAACTTGGATGTTGTTCCGGCCAGGCAGCTCATTTTAGCTGAGGTGTGTAAGGAAGCCTGCAATGCACCGGGTTTTGGTGCCCTTCAAAGTTCAATTTGGGAGGACACTAACCAGCAGGACCAATTCCTGGGATGTGGATTTTTGCAGCCCAGAGGTTCAGATATATCTGAACTAGAACTCTTGGAAAGGTCATCCTATGCCGAGGTAGTGAAGTCTGGAGGAATGGCTATTCAGTCCCACAATCGATTCATGGTGCTGGGATAGGAGTGTCATGCACCCGTGGTAGGGGATTATGTGGAGAATTATTAGGAGGATAAGGATTCTGATTTGGACTCCATCCATGATTCCAAGGAAGTGGACATTGCGGAAGTCTATATTAGATCCTCTTCAAGGAAGGGTAAGAACACCATTATTGATTCAGATGGGTTTCTTAAAAACTCTCAGAGGCTGCAGAGGAGGAAATACTATTCCTCCTTACCAATTCCTCTTGTTAATAGATCCTCAATTAAAGGTAATATTCCCCTAAAGGGTCCCAATCAGGTGGAGGTGAAGTTTACTAAGGAGCTTGATCCATCAGCAGGGGAATCCTCTGTCATTGACCAATCGCATGCTAGAAAGGAGCCTTATGAATATGATTTCCACCCAAACGGGAGGGGACTGATAGAGTGTGATTAGTGGGATACCATCATCAATGGAAATGAATAATTCTCCAACAAAGTCTTATAGGTCATCACTACACAAGAGCAGTTTGACAGGCTGGTTGGCAGGCGCCTTCAGGGTAACATTTCCAAGGACCAATGTGACTGGTATCAAAAACAACTTGGAATACTAGCTCATGGATTCAACAGGAATAGGATATCTGTGGAAGTGATCATTATTACCTAGTATAAGATGGAATACAATTGGGAAAACCTACTCAAAGATGATTCATATAAGAAGTCTATCATTACTCAATGGAGTCTTTACAGAGGTACGATCTCTAACAGGTTAAAATTGAAAATCCTAGATTCGGCCATAACTTATCATGTTGACTAATTGTTTAGTGTACTAAAATGGTTTCTCACATTTTCTTAAAAGTGTGTTCTTAATAATAAAAAACAAATATTTTGAGTAATAATTGATCTTGGGTAGTTTTATAAAGGTAATCCAATGTAATTAACTTTATATCATTAGATCAATTTTCACCTTAAAGTATTGTTATATCCTATCTATTTTTTGTGCATTTAAGATCCAAAAATAATAAAAATTGGATTGTAAGAAACCAATTCATATGTGAACTAATTGATTTTTTTAGAAGTTACATGTGATATTTATAGTTTGTAAAAAAATAATTTACATTTTTGAGTAGTGAATGACCTTTATTTGTGAAGATATAGTATAAGGTTATTTGGATATTTTTTCACCCACCTTCTTCTACGAACTATTTTTCATGTCACTGTACATGTAGGGAAATTTTTGGACCCATATATATTTTATATATTTTTCAATAAATGGTGTAATATGTTACTAATTTTAAAATTTTATTTTTTTTAAAAATAGTGTTTCATGAAAATTAACCAATGAGGTATTTATTAAAATGGGTCATTATGAATCATTATAAGTATGTGGAGTACTCCTTGACCTAAATACTACTCCAATGTAATAAAGAGGTGATTTTATATATATGTAAAGTATTTTTCACCTATTGATGTTATTTTAAATGATGTTAATGGTTTTAATAATTATAATGGTAAGTGTAAACATCTTGACTTAGAGTATGTGAACCTTAACATTCATCTAGTATATAATAATAAGATATGTACAAAACTTTTCTCGTGAAGGATTAATAGGATATCTTGTTCATATAAGGCCAATAAGGATAGAGATATCATGATGATAAAATATCTTATCTCTATAGTTGGGATATTTTTGTGCAAAGAACCAAGAAAACCAATTATCTATAGTGAGACTCATGGAATATGTAAGTGATATTTCTATAAGAATTAATTATAAGTAATGTTTCTCAAATATTGTTGATAATTAGATTTATATATGTTCTGAGAGTGTATATAAGGAAAATAAAATTGGGTAAACCACACCATCGATAATCATTATGTATCTTATCTCATGAGTGATGTATAATGTGTGTTATGGGAGATGATTTGGGTGTTCTAATGATAATAAGAGTGTCTATTTTGGTGATATATATCATTAATAATTACTATATATTAATAAATATAATTTTTTAAAATATAATTTTCATTATAGGAATATATTAATGTCTATATTCGAAAGTGGTTGGTGAATGTGAGAAAAAATGAACTAGTAAAATATTTTTTGTCTTTTCTAGATTTTGTTCAGTCGTGATAAAATGATTTTATTAAAAGTTATTTTTTAAAAGATATCAATAATGGGAATTACAACTCAAATTCGTAGGGTTATTGGAAGGAGGTAGTTCTTAGAATCTTAAAAAAATTTCATGTTGGTGTTATTAGAAATTAATAATAAGAGTTGATATTTGACATAGTCGGTTGATTTGAATCTGATGAATGACTTTGTGTACTTATTGGGTATGATGATTCATATTGTGAAGTGTATATAATGATTTGTATCAATTTATGTTTTTGGAATCTATTAATGGGTTGAATCTAATTGATTCAGAGTCATGGGAGATTTCAATTTAGAAATTTATATAAGAAAATAGGTCTTTTGGTCATGTTTTAGGTGATTGAGTGGTGGTTTTAAAGGTGTTCGGGGTATAAAATATACCTAGGAGGGAATATCAAGTTTGAGGAAATAAAAAACCCATATATGGGGTATATAAAACCCCCATAAGAAGTATAGTTGAATGCTACTAGAATTATTTTTGGGCTGATAGTGGAATCATTGGTAGTAACTTTCCACCAAACTCTCAGTGGAGGGTCATCTGAAGTGGGAGGACCCCTAGGAATTTTTTTAAAAAATTTAATTTTCTTTATTAAATCCAACTCAATTCATACATTTAACTTTATTCTACCAAGGGAGAGCCTAGGGATCATGAATATTTTTCCTCTCTCCCTAGATCCTTCTATATCTTCTCTGATTATCAGGTGATCATAGATTCATAACTATTAATAGAATCTAATTTTCATTTAAATTAAAACTATTTAGTGATATTGGTCACATATTCTCATGATAATATATATTTTATGGTATCTTGTATTTCTGTTTGGTTTATATGTATTTTCTTGTATGAAACTATGGAAATCTAAGGTTAATAAGTGTGTGTGTCCTAAAACTTTTTCAATATGGCCTGGTCTGCCTGTGTAAGGGTGAGTAGGGTCAATTATGACCAATATGGACGTTCCAATTTTAGAATGCATCAATTTTAGTGTTTTCTAAATTTTATGTTCTTATACAAGTTCTTCTTATTGTTGTAAATTTTAACCCAAAGTTTTCTCAAGCCTAAATTTAGTCTTGTAGAGAATTACAAGGTCTTTTGGATTCTTAATGGATGTATATATTATAATGGATCTATATTTCATCATTTCCTTCATGCTTGTAGGGTTTTAAATTAACTATTTTGATATTATTTATCTTATTAGAATGATTAAAAAGAACTCATCAAGGTTTTATGGTCTTAATACATGCCCCACATCACTTTATATGGTTTTAGGATGTTCTCTATATCCCTCCATCAGGGGTAGTAAAATACTTTTTAATTATAGGTTTAGTTAAAGTGATATTATCGAATTAAATTGGTATTTTTTTGTTAAGAAAATAAATTTATTAAGTATTATTGTTATAAATGTTATCATGTTAATTGTTCTTATATGATTATGACTCTAGTTGGATTAATTATAGGCTTAGTTAACTTGTGAGTTCTTGCTAAGTAATTTCAAACAAGTAAGGGTTAAGATAATAAGTTAATGTCCTTAATCCCATGGAAAAATATCTTTATAGATAATGTCCTATATTTTCCAATATTAGGTATGGATATTAGGGGTTATTAAGTTTTGATGCCTTTATAGTTTTACCTAGATGGTTAGGTTAGGTAAATGTATAATTTGTGTTGCATATCCTTACTACTATTGGTAAGATGGCTAGTGTAATGATGGATTCATTAAATATTCTATACAAGGGATAGACCTAGACTACCTTGATAAGGGTTTTTTGTGACATATTTTTACCCATAAAGGTATCCAATAGCCACTATAATTTCTCTACACTTTAGTATGACCCCTTATCCATAGTGGTGTTCTAGTTCCTCTTATATTAATAAAAATGGATAGAATATAATATAGATGTATTAAATAATATTAAAACCCACTAGTGTCTATGAATAAGGTGATCAAACTCCATTAATGACATATCCATCAATGAATAAAGGATTATTTTAAATTTTTATCATTTCATAAATTATGAAATGGATAAACCCTTTGGATTTCCACCATTAAAAAATCCTTAAAAACTAACAAACTAATTAGTGTTATACACCTTTAATAATAAATAATATATATACATATAATCTGGTAATGTGTCAATAAGATGAATGAATAGGATAATCATCATAGGAGAGTTAATTAAATGATATCATATATAATTCACCATATAAACCATGAATTGGTGTTATGAACCATGAAAAGGCACAAACCAGGGTGTAGTAACACTCATCACAATATGGTTTATACTTTAGTGCATATTTACTAAAATCACCAACTTAAAATGAAGTCTCAGGTAATTAATGGGAAACGTGATAACTCTTTTTGAATGCATCAAACTCATATGGACATTATTATCATCTAAACTCTCAAAATTTTTGAACAATTGTCTAAAAAAATATTATTTATTCCATGAAATTGTGTATGATTTTTTGGGATTTTGTAGCATTTAAAACAATTAAAAATTTCTTAGTCTATAATTGTAAGCAAAGTGTAGCCTCTAGAAAAGAATCATTGCTACTAAATTTATAGAGGGGTATGGAATAATCTCAATAAAATATACTCATATCTCTATATGAATCTTTATACCACAGTGTATATCTCTATACATCACATAAAATATTATATAATTCATTTGTATAATACATTGAGTAACCACTAGGAATATAACATGTCAATTTAATTTATGTCTTCCCATTAGTTCATAATTATCTAAAAAATAATTTCCAAACTGAATGGATGCATCACATGTAAATTAGTTAAGAGATTTATCACAAAATGTGTCACTTAACAAAGAATATCCAAGAATTTTCTCAGTCTAATTCAATCGAGGTTCCAAATGTTATACTTTTTATACAAGTAGAAAAATCATGTTCTGGTAAAACTTCTCTGAGAACTTGATCCACAACATACCCAACCACCCCTTATTATCTCAACCTCAAGGTTGGTGTATGAAATGTGTCAAAGTATGAATTTTAATATAATGAATATATTATAACCTTGTGTAATGGGGATTAATGTCATTCATACACCCATTTGTATTTCAATGACCATATAAAGATCTACGAAATATAATTTCATATATTAGTCTATATAATAAGCCTCCAATAATTACCACTTTAGTTAAATTTATATCCTATATATGAATCAACCCATGATAATCTTAACATATCATCACAACCCATAACACTCTCGAATGATCCTAGATTAGAGACAACTAAAATTCATACATTGAGGGGATTTTATCATTCCACTATTCCCCTAAAATACACGTCACAGATGAATGAATTATAAATATATATTTTCTTTATTATAAAGATATAAAATATATATATTTACAATAACCATCACATCTAGTCTCCCATGTATATAATACCCAAATACATTACATGACCGTTATGCTTATTCTATATTAATGGTTTTGTCAATGGATCCATAAAATTACCCTTTATATCTTCCCAATCGATATTAACATCATTCATCTTGATGATTTCTTAAATGTAATTGTATTTTTCAATAATATGTTTAGATCTTCGATAAGGCCACAATTTCTTATTATAATAAATAACATTATTTATATACTAGTAAATCTGAGTTGTTCTCAAAATTCTAGGAAACACCCTATGTCTAGTGATGAACTTATTTATCCAAAGAGATTAGTTTTTGACATCTTAAGTAATCATATAATTTTTTATTATTTTCAAGTTCTCCATGGTGGATTGGAAATATTCCATTTTATAGCACCACCATTTAGGAAAAATTCAAATACAAATTAACATCTCATAACATCTTTTTTAGTTTGGAAACTAGAATATTTATAACCCTACATAATGTTCTAATCCACACCTCTATAGACTATGAATGTATCTTTAATTCTTATCAAGTACCTAAGTGTGTTAATTATAGTAATCTTTTGACCCTCACTATTATTAGACTAGTATATAATTTTTATGCACAAAATATAAGAGACATTGGGTCAAGTATAAAACAAAGAGTACACGATAGATCCTATTTTGAAAAAATAATAAATATAATCCATTTTTCTCCTTTACAACACCTTATAATGACATTGAGTCTCTGTAATACTCATACCATGTAATACTAGTAAATAATACTTTGATTTGTTTATGCTAAATCAATTTTTCACTTTATCAATAAATGTTTTGTGAATTGTTTCATGTAGCCTCTTAATATATCTCTAAAGATATTAATACATGGTATATTCGATAATTTATCCATGTATTTCATTGAGAATAATTTTACCAACCATACATTTATAAAATTTAATTTTTTAACATTAATTTTTATTATTAGTATATCATACACATAAAACACCTAAAATACCAAATCACATTGAATAATATTATGGAATATAAGAGAATCATTCATATCCTTGATGAAACCAATAACTTTAAATTCATTATGGTACAAGATGTTCCAACTCTTGAAATCTGGCATCCATCCATAAATAGACTTTTGTAGCTTGGAAACCTTAACAGATTCATTTATAAATTCAAATACATTAATTTATATCATATATATATTCTTTATTAAATGAAATTTATGGAAATATGTTTTGATATCAATTTAATATATATCATAATTATAAGTAGTTATAGAAAGAAATATATGAATGCACTTTATCATCACTATTAGGCCCAGAGTTGCATTTATTATCAATGATATTTGAATATTTGTTTAGTTAAATCTAATGATTGGTTGAAATTTTCTTAATTTTAAAGACATGTGTTAAGGAGGAATCATTGTTCATAGCTTTTAAGATATTTTGAAGACTGTGAAAATGAGCATTTTCATTCAGTGAAGAAGAAGAATGGTATTAAAGAACATTTAAAAAGTTTCTTGAAGATATTCTATACTTAGTTATTTCTAAGTATAATGCTAGAATTATCAAAAATATATATAGTTTAATCCATAGGCCTTCCTAGACCAACTCAACCAAGGTCACTTATGGGAACAAGGTCTACCATGCCCAAAGCAACCCTCCCGAACAAGATTGTTAGTATTAAGCTGGGCTATGTAAAATCCTAGAGGAGTTCCCCTGTGTAAGGTGCAAGAGATGTATTGGGCCCATGGTGGTTATGGGAAAATCACTTATGTGGCACATCCAATGAGTCATGTAGTGGTTGTTTATGGATGATGATCCCCCATCTAAATATCTAAGAGGTTGTGGAGGAGATTGAGTAACAAACTTCAGCCCAAATGAATGTGAAAATGATGTGGGATGATGAAGCAAACATTATTGTTCACATGAATTAAAAACATATACAAAACCACCACCATTAGATCATGAATTCTAAAAAATATCAATGATTTTATTCTACCTCCAGATTCCTCAAGGGTATCGAGTATGTCATAGCACAATACAAACCACCATCGATTTAGCCTGAGGCTTCCATGTTTATTATATGATCATTTTTATGTGTCCATAAGGATTTGAATTTTTCTGTATGAAATCCATGTCTTTCATGCATTATTATATTCAAATTAATTACATGGTTGAATGAAAACTTCATTTGAAATATTTTATTTTGATTAGAAAATGATTTTGATCATAAAAGATTAAGAGAATGTGATTATCTTTGCATGAATATGAGGACTTCATAGTGATGAGAAACGTAAAGGTTGCCTAATTTTTTATGTATATATTTTGAGTAAACCTGAACGACTCAAGTATACCATCAATGACATACTTTTTAGATATATTTCATGGAATAAAAACTAGAGGAGAGGTGGTGCAAGGCATGATAATCCTAATATATAAAAGAAGAATACTATCGACCAAGAGGAGCATCCGATCATTTTTTGGAGATATATCATTTTCTAGTAATCATAAAATCTATGAACCCATTTGGTTATTGAATGGAAATATTATCCATGAATCGTTTATATTTTCTAAAGGATGATACCGTGAACACTTTACTTTTTCATAGCAAGCTCATATTTTTTAACAAAGAAACTTGCTTTTGTGAAGCAGTCAGGATAGCATAATATGCACCTCCCTAGATTGCATAACAAAAATAGAGAACCCATACCTATTCATAATTTCACACAGACACTTTGATATCATGATTCACTTATGGGAATGAAGTTTATAACTAACCTGGCTTACACATAGAAAATTTGTTTCCTGAGGACATCATGAGTTTCACATTGTGTGGAGAAGTAAGTTTTTTTCCATACCCAACCTTGCATAAAGGAGTTTTATCTACACATGCATGACACATGATAATTGAACCAAAATATAAGGAATAGGTATTGTGTGTGGTTACATGAAGAAATTAAAAAGTAAGAGGGTGTGTTTTATCCAAATAAGAAACTAAAGTTTTCAGGATTCCATGCATACCTACACTCCTTGACACACCCGATATAATATTTTCTAATTCCATGAAATCCATTCATGAATTTTAATTGAATTTATATTTCAATATGTAATTTAATTGATTTTTGAAAGTTTTTATAGGATAAATTATCAGTGAATAATTTTTGTGCACCACTTTCACACATCAAGTGATGTTAGGACTTTATTTAGAAGGAGCATTTTAAGCCCAATCATTTTTTCGCTAAGGAAAATAATAAGTTACAGGAGAATAGAGAATTGAGAAAGACCAAAAAAATATATATTGTTGAAGATACATGAAATGTACGTAAGAAAGTTATATCCAATAAGCTCATGGAAAAATATTACAGAATCATATTATAGTGGATAACTCATTGATCAGAGATGAATCCTTACATTTGGTTCTAATAATAGTTGATTTATTCCCATTAGAGCTAGGAATAAATTGGGTCTCTTAATTGATGCTCGAGAAAGAATAATTTTAGATGGATCAAAAACCAAAAAAAATCCTCTTGGTTGGATCCAAAAAAAATTTATTCACCTATTTGATAGTGAATAATATATATGAAAGGGAATAACTGATTGTGGAAAGGAGTGGGATTTCTTTTGAACCTTATAAATATTTTGTATTGATATCTCTCTATTATTGCAACTTCACGTGATTTGAGATTGAGATATGATATTTATTGGATAAATAACCTTAACATGTTAAATAAGTTTAATTGGAATGAAAAGAAATTCAAAAAAATAAACCACTAATTCACCCATCCCCTCTCTATGAAAAAATATGTCCTCAGGCACTACAAGTGGTATTATAGGGATTAAGGTACCTCTAAAGATCCAAGAATAATTCTAATAGATATAGAATCTTAATTCTATAAACATATAAGGAGTTACAACATTTTATGTTAAAAATTATCATTGATAGAAGAATATGATGTTACCCTATCTCCCATCACTCAGCCTAGAAGTGAGAGATTCAACAATAATGGGTTTTCCACACATTAGTAATGATGATATCATGATATAAAATAGATAATTGAAAGAGCGCTGTCGTGGGCACCCTAAAATGATTAGTGTGATTTGGGGTACTTAGGTGCAGCAGAGTGGCTGACCAAGGTCGTCTCTCAAAGGAGGAAGTGAATTAAAACAATTTTTAGAGGTATTCTAGAAATAAAATAAAAGAGAATAAAAACACTACTTGAAAGGATGGGGGTGTTTGTTTATAGTTTATGAATCTAGAAGAAGTTTGCTAGAAGAAGATTGTATTTTTTTTTGTTTTTAGTTTTGAAATGAAGTTTGATTAAAATGACACAACAAGAAGATGTTTTTTTTAGAAATCTATTTAAAAGGCGTAATTGATATAACTCTAACTCTTAACTTTATTATTAATCATTATCATTTAAATTAAAATTCACTTAATTATTATCCCTTAATTTGTTAAATCCCAAACCCTACGAGAATTAACTTTACCACGAAGATGGTGTGAATTTAACCCTAGGCTAACTTCGAAACATGCAATCACAGCACCCTGCTTTGATTGATGTTCTAAGATTAGCTTATGGTCAGTGGTAAATTAAGCCACATATCCATTCAGTAAATGGGGATGAATTTTGGTTAGGGATTATATTTGAACTCTAAAATTTATCCCATGTGGTCTTGTATTACTGATTAAGATCGCGCTCTCACAATTTACACAAAATCCCGACCTCGCGTGTTTTTGTGTTAATTGTTCAATTGCTTGCTTAGTTTCTTACAATTTAAAAACACAATTCATGGATCATATTAAGTTAATTACAGTAGCTCAATGATTCAAAATAATTAAATGAAGAGGGTATAAGATAGATCGATTACTAAAAGACTACTCTTCTATGGGTGGCGTAATCATCGTAGAAGCGTTTTTCATGTGCAAAGGTTTATAATGGGTATAACCCAATAACGCTTCTACTCAAGAATTCCATCCCAAAGAGGAAGATTAAGAAAAGAATAAATTTAAACAAAACAGAAGAAAATAGAAGAAATAAAAGAAGAACAAAGAAGTTTATTACACAAATGAAAACATTACAAAATGAAGAAGAGAAGGAGGCTTCGATGAGGGGATCCTTGCTTCAAGAGCTACCCCTCTTAAAATGGTTGGATAATTTGGGTGAAAAAAATTCTACTCTACCTCCAATATCCTAATTCACGTCTCAACCCTTCCAAATGAGAAAAACTCCAATTTATAGAGGGTATGGGAGGAGAGGTTACAAGTGGTTTCAAGTGTGAATGTGGAAATTCGGCCAAATATTTTATTCCAACTTTCACCGCCCATTTGACCACCAAAACGCGTGAATTGGCCAGCCTTCCAGAAGGATAAAATGTGCGTATATGGGTCCTCTGTCTCCTCTAAACATTTGGGCTCAATAAAGTCCCATATGAAGGAGTTATGGCCGAAATACAGAAGCTTCTCCATTCTGGCGAGCCCAGCCCAACTTTGACTTCATGGCCCATTTTCAACAACCAAATGAACTCTTTAGCTCTACTGTCCTGAATAAAAGTTTTATATAATTAAGTTAGGAACACTGTTACAAAATTTAAAATTCAAATAATAAATATAAAAATATTTATCTTCGAAATACTACAGTGAACTATAAAGGGTAAAACTGGAATTTTCATCAAATATTCAAATGAATGATCTAATCTCAAATACTTTCTAATTAAACATATTTAACACAATGTGAGGAAATTATATCATTTATTATCAATGAAATATTCAATAAAATAGTGTTTTATCAACTCCCCCACACTTACCATTTTGCACTCCTGGGCAAAACCTCATATCAAGTAAACATTAATATCAAATCAAACCCAATTTTAAAACACATATCTTTGAGATCAAACAATTACACCCCAAGAAACAAAAGATATCATGCCTCATAAAAAAACCATTATTTCAAGTTCTTCATTTATATCATTAAATATATTTCCACTTTATTTATCCTCCCATGCACAAAACACTTACCTCGCTTGAATTTTCTCTCATCACTCAAATATCATATTTTTTTGCAATGTCTTTCTCATCCAAACTCATACATGGGTCACCATAGGCTTGATAGATTCCTACATCGCTACCCGATGTGATTCAAGGACATATGTTTATCATGAGGACTTTTTAGGGTTGTTCTGTGGCTTTCGGTTGGTAGGATTAAGATGTGAAAAACTCTGAGGCTGAATGAGGAGGGCTTGACTCTTTTGAAGCAAAATTGCATTAATCTAATTTTCACTTAAATATGGTCTTCTTCTCAATCCCCATAGTATAAATTCAGCTCTATCATCATGAAAAGTCATGAAAGTTTTACACCATTCATAATTTCAGCATAAAAAATTTCAATCTTCTTAAACATTATTTTCTTGAAAGCTCCAGATGGGCACAGCTTTCCACCTCAATTAGAAGCTCCAGAAAAGGCACAGCTTCACTTGTCATGAAAGCTCCAGAAAAGGCACAACTTTCGATATAATGAATTTCTTCAGCAGAAAACACATCTTTTCAGAATTTAATTTCCCACCCAAAGTATCACAGAATGTGGTGGCAAAACACAAGACAACTTCCCCCACACTTAAGATCAACTACATTATGCAATTTTACTTCAAGAGTTGGTTGGATATGGAAAATTGGCTTGTAATGTGGCTAACCTAACAGGATGTACATAGATTCTAAGGGATAAAAGGATTAAATATTCAAGGTAGTCCATTATAAAAAAGTATTCTTTGAAATAGGGGCTTTAATACCAAACAAATGCCTCAATCATTTAAACATAAGTACCTCAAACCCTCAAGTTTTGACAGGAATAAATCAAATTCTGGTTAAATCAAGCATGGTTTGGTTCTCTCAAGAAGTGATGTGAATGTAAAGTATATGAAAATAATTGTTTAGAAGCCTCACAAGAAAGTGATTTCAAATATAAAGACAGTGAGATGTGGCATGGGATTCAAAATTCAGTGTACTTTCCATGAAATTACTAAATATTTGTACTTGAAACAAAGTCATTTCAGCATTCATTTAAGCTTAGTTTCAAGGGGTAAATTGTTTCACTTATTGATATGGATTTAAAATTGAAGATGAGAATCATTTCAGTTCAAAATTTTCAAAAACACGCAGAAAATTGTAAAATAAACACACAAAATTTGAAAAACACACAATTTTTTTTTGAACAGGAAAGCAATTGAAATTACTAAACTAAAAGGTTCCCTCTCCCACACTTAAAATATTGCATTGTCCTCAATGTGAACCTATGAGATGATATATGCACATAAAATGCAGAATTTTTAAATAGGACAAATAATATAAAAGTGAAAGGGTTAGGAACAGCCTGATGTGCTCAAGTGATGATAGGGTCATGTAGTGTGATAAAATCCACTGCATCAGTAGGAAGTCCCTCAATGTATCTCTTCAAATGTTTCCCATTGACTATAAAGCTCCTTTCAGTGTCCTCTTGTGTGATCTCCACTACACCATAAGGAAAAACATTAGTCACAACATAAGGACCTAACCATATGGAACGCAACTTACCAGGCATCAGCTTCAGTCGTGAACTGTAGAGAAGGACTTTCTCTCCAACATGAAACTCCCTTTGTTGGATCATTTTGTCATGAGCTACTTTTGATATTTCCTTTTAGATCCTTGAGTTCTCATATGATGATAATCTAATCTCCTCAAGCTCTTGAATTTGTAGCTTCCTTTGGATTCCAGCTTGGGCCAAATCCATGTTGCATTTCTTTATAGCCCAATAAGCCTGATGCTCAATTTCCACGGGGAGATGACACGCTTTCCCAAAAAAAAATCCAAAATGGGGACATACCAATGGGGGTCTTGTATGCTGTCCTATAAGCCCACAATGCATCATCCAAGTGCGTTCTCCAATCCTTCCTATTTGGCTGCACGGTTTTCTCCAAGATTTGTTTCAACTCACGATTTGAAACCTCAGCCTGGCCATTTGTTTGGGGGTGGTATGTGTTGATGTCTTGTGTGTCACCCCATACTTTCGAAGGAGGGAAGAAAAATTCCTATTGAAAAAGTGTGTCCCTTGGTCACTGATGATGGCCTTTGGTACTCCAAACCTGCAGAAAATTTTAGCCTTGACAAAATCCACTACAACATGAGAATCGTCAGTCCTGGTGGCCTTGGCCTCCACCCATTTACTCACATAATCAACAGCAACCAAAATATACAAAAATCCAAATGAACTAGGAAAAGGACCCATAAAATCAATTCCCCATACATCAAAAATCTCACAGAATAGTATGGGTTGTTGGGGCATCTCATGTCTCTTAGAAATGTTCCCAGTGTGTTGGCAACAAGAGCATGACTTACAAAACACATGGGCATCATGGAATAATCTAGGCCAATATAATCCAGAGTCCAAAAACTTCCTAACTATCCGTTGGGGTCCAAAGTGTCCACCACAAGAAAGTGTATGATAGAAATAAAAAACAGACTCAAACTCATGATCGGGAACACACCTCCTAATGACTTGGTCACTACACATGCGCCATAAGTAAGGATCATCCCAAACATAAAATCTTGACTCACTCTTTAATTTTTGGACTTGATGCTTCTTTAAATTTGCAGGGATTTTAGAAGCAACAAGGTAGTTAACTAAATCAGCATACCAAGGATGCGTACCTGAGATGGTATAGAGATGCTCATCAGGAAAAGTGTCACGAAGTGGTACTTGGTCCAAGGTTCCATCCTCTAGTGTGTGAGTAAGCCTACTCATGTGGTCCACCACCAAATTCTCTGACCCCTTCTTGTCCTTTATCTCAAGGTCAAACTCTTGAAGAAGAAACATCCAACGGATAAGTCGTGGCTTTTCATCTGGCTTCTTCAGGAGGTACCTCAAAGCTGTATGGTCAGAAAAAACAACTACTTTAGAGCCAAATAAATATGAACGGAATTTATCTAAAGCAAATATGACAGCAAGAAACTCCTTTTCCATGGTTGTGTATTTTCATTGGGCTGAATCCAGTGTCCTTGATGCATAGGTGATCACATGTGAACGTCCTTCCACCCTCTGAGATAAGACAGCTCCAACCGCGAAGTTGGAGGCGTCAAACATAAGCTCAAATGGAAGGTCCCACTGTGGGGGATGTATGATTGGTGGAGTGGTCAGACACTTCTTCATCTCATCAAATGATACCCTGCATGAATCATCAAAATTGAAGTCAATATCTTTTTGAAGCAATCGAGATAAGGGTAGGGCGATCTTACTAAAATCTCTGATGAAGCATCGATAAAATCCAGCATGTCCAAGGAATGATCGAACATCACGCACACATATAGGTTATGGAAGGGATGAAATAATGTCTACCTTAGATTTATCAACTTCAATGCCATGTTGTGAGACTATATGACCTAAGACAATTCCCTTTTCGACCATGAAATTACATTTTTCAAAATTTAAGACCAGATTCTTCTCAATACAACGATGCAACACATCACCCAAACTAGAGAGAAATTCATCAAATGAGGACCCATAAACTGTAAAATCATCCATAAATACCTCCATGCAGGTCTCAATGAAATATGATAAAATACTCACCATGCATCTCTAGAAGGTACCTGGGGCATTGCAAAGTCCAAATGGCATCCTTCTGTAATCAAAGGTACCAAATGGGCAGGTGAATATCATCTTCTCCTGGTCCTCTGCTGCAATGGGAACCTGAAAATAGCCAGAGAAACCATCCAAGAAGCAATAATGCGTCCTACCAGCAAGTCTCTCAAGCATCTGGTCAATGAATGGAAGTAGGAAATGGTCCTTACGAGTGTATTGATTCAGTTTCCTATAATCAATACACACTTGCCAACTATTTTGAACTCTCACAGGAACTAACTCATCATTTTCATTTTTTAAAATAGTGAAACCAGTTTTCTTAGGCACAACCTGAATTGGACTTACCCAATGAGAATCTGAAATATGATAGATTATACCTACCTCGAGCAATTTTGCAACTTCTTTTTTTAACAACCTCCAATAGTGTTGGATTGATTCTCCTTTGTGGTTGCCTCACCGGTTTAGCCTCATCCTCCAAGAGAATCCTATGCATGCAAATGGAGGGGCTAATACCTGATATGCCTGCCAATGTCCAACCAATTGCCCTAATGTTATCTCTCAATAGATTCAAAAGTTTTTCTTCATGTTCAAAAGAGATATTGTTAGAAATGATAACGGGTAATCTATCACCACTCATCAAGTATGCATATTTAAGATTTGGGGGCAATGGATTGAGTTCCAATGTAGGGGGGTGATGTATGGATGGAGAAACTGACGCAACAGACATATCTGCACAATGAACATCAGTATCAGAATAGAAAATCATCACAATCAGAGAATAAAGCATCAAATCCATTAGCATACTCAATAGCCATGTCATAATCAGAGTGAACATGATCCAAATCAAAATATGAATCCACATCAAAATCAAATCCAAGAAAGGATTGTGTATCAACAACATGTGTGGAAGTTCTCTTAGACATCAAACTAGAACCAATACTCATAATCTCCCTAAGCATAGGACAATCAAAATCCATGGAGTTTTTACTTGGTGGTTCAAAATGGGAGATAACAAAAGCAGAATGGTCCTCAAAGGGGTACTTCATGGAATCCATAACATTAAATATCACAACTTCATCCCCAAATTCCATGGAAAGTGTACCCTCATTGACATTTATGATAGTTTTTGCCATTTTGAGGAAGGGCCTACCTAAGATAATGGGGGAATGAGAACTTACCTGATCATCCTTCATGTTAAGAACATAGAAATCTGCTGGGAAGATCATGTCTCTTACCCGGACAAGTACATCCTCAAGGACTCTCGCTGGATATTCCGTAGCTCTATTCGACAATTGCACCAATAATCTTGTTGGCTTCAACTCACCAACCTATAAAGAAGAGAATACGGAGTGAGGCATCACATTTATTGAAGCTCCTAAATCACAAAGAGCATCAGATAAGTGCAACTCTCCTATGGTACATGGGATGGTGAATGTACCTGGATCCTTGCACTTTGTTGGCATTGCTAGAGTTGGTGTAATGAGTGCTGAGACATTCCTTCCAAGGTTGATCCTCTCATTTCCCTTGATCCCTCTTCGATTGGTACAGAGTTCTTTTAAGAATTTCGCATACCTTAGAATTTGTTTAATGGCTTCAAGTAGAGGAATGTTGATCTCCACACGCTTGAATGTGTCCAAAACCTCCTTTTTCATTGCTTCTTCAGCCATATTCTTGGTTTGAACAACCCTGTTTGGAAAAGTAAGGGGTTTATGAGGTACATCATCAATCTTTTTCTTACCTTTATCTTCCTCCTTGGATTGCTCATCAGTTGGTATGGAATGCGGCTTCTCTAGAGTAGAGGTGAATCCTGGTGGAATGGTAGGTCCAGATGTATCGTTCATTTTCTTCCCACTTCTCAATGTGATGGCACTAACATTCCCCTTTGGATTTGGAGTGGGTTGTGAAGGTATATTTCCATAATTATTACTCACAAGTTCATGGAGGGCGGTGGCAATCTGACTCATTTGAGTCTTCAACTCTCTGAACTCCGAACCTTGACTCTTCAGCTCATTCTGTTGATTAAGAACAATTTGTTTCAAAAGATCATCAGTGTTAGAGTATACCTTGTGTTGTATATTCCCTTTTTTCTGACTCGTTGATGTTTGAGCTTAGAATCTCCTTTGGGGTTGTTGGAAACCCTGTTGGTAAGGTGGAGGCTGCTGGAAGTTTGGTTGAAAAGGGGGCCTTTGTTGTTGTCCAGAGCCATACCTCATGTCTGACTGATCTTTCCACCCTTGGTTGTATACTATATCAAACTTCTTTTGGGGATATGTTTATTGTTGTTGTTGCTGAAATGGTCTCCCAGGGAACACTGCTGCACAATCTTCTGTCTCTTGTAGTTGTGGGAAATAGTCAGTTGGGTGGCTTGTCTCAGTAAAAATTCCACATGGCCTTGAAGGAGGGGGTTGGGATGTCTTTTGATCCAATGAAATCTGCCTCACTATAGTTGTCAATTCTTCTAACTTATTATGAATCAAATGACTTTCAAGAGAATAAGGGCTTACTTGATGTACTCCTCGAACATGTGGTGTACCTCTATCACCGAATTGTTGGGAGTTTTGAGTCATCTTGTCGATCAATGCATGTGCGGCTGCTGGTGTCTTTTCCACCAATGCTCCTCCAGCTGTGGCATCCACCATGCTCCTCTCCATAGGTGTGATTCCTTCATAGAAGTACTGAATGAGGAGTTTCTCACTGATTTGGTGATGTGGATAGCTGGCACACAGCTTCTTGAATCTCTCCCAATACTCATACATTGACTCCCCTTGTGCTTTCTTGATCCCAAAAATCTCTTTTCGAATGGATGTGGTCCTTGATGCTGGAAAAAATCTATGCAAGAAAAGACGTTTCAAATCGTTCCAACAAGTTACATCTTCGGGTTGTAAATAATACATCCAGTCTTTTGCAGCTCCATCAAGTGAGAATGGGAATGCTCTTAATTTTATTTGATCTTCAGAAACATGTCTTGGTTTAAGGGTTGAGAAAACCACATTAAATTCTTTCAGATGTTTATTAGGATCCTCACCAGAGAGGCCATGAAACTTTGGAAGTAAGTGAATTAACCCAGATTTTAGTTCAAAGTCCGATTCGAGATTTGGGTATGCAATACAATTTGGTTGATAGTTAATATCAGGTGCAGCCAATTCTCGAATGGTTCTATTATGTTCATTTCCATTGTTTTCAGCCATTGGTTCTTCTTTTATGTTTGAATTTGAATTGCTTCCAATTTCAATGTTTCCAGAATAGAGGAATTCACCAACTGGTTGAATATTGAAACTTCCCGTGGATTGAGAATGTCTGATCTGTGCCCTAAGGCTACGTTCAATCTCAGGGTCAAGATCTAAGAGATCTTCGGGAATAGTTCGTGTCATAGATCAATTAAAAATGAAAAGAAAGAAAGTGGACCATAGTACAATAAAAATGAGAAGTTTGAGTTGATGGTCCAAAAAAAAGTAGAATAAATGAAAAGAAGAAGAAGAAAAATCAGATTGGGTAAAGAAGGAAGAAAGAAGAGAGGAAGAGAATAAAATGTAAAATAAAATAAATACCTATAATTGGTTGAAATAATTACTTGCCTCCCCGGAAACGGCGCCAATTTTAAAGAGCGCTATCGTGGGCGCCCTCAAATGATTAGTGTGATGTGGGGTACTTAGGTGCAGCAGAGTGGCTGACCAAGGTCGTCTCTCAAAGGAGGAAGTGAATTAAAACAATTTTTAGAGGTATTCTAGAAATAAAATAAAAGAGAATAAAAACACTACTTGAAAGGATGGGGGTGGTTGTTTATATTTTATGAATCTAGAAAAGTTTGCTGGAAGAAGATTGTATTTTTTTTGTTTTTAGTTTTGAAATGAAGTTTGATTAAAATGACACAACAAGAAGATGTTTTTTTAGAAATCTATTTAAAAGGCGTAATCGATCTAACTCTACCTATTCACTTTATTATTAATCATTATCATTTAAATTAACATTCACTTAATTATGATCCCTTAATTTGTTAAAACCTGAACCCTACGAGAATTAACTTTACCATGAAGATGATGTTAATTTAATCCTAGGCTAACTTTGGAACATGCAATCGCAGCACCCTGCTTTGATTGATGTTCTAAGATTAGCTTATGGTCAGTGGTAAATTAAGGCACATATACATTCTGGAAATGAGTATGAATTGTGTTTAGAGATTATATTTTAACTCTACAAATTTATCCCGTGTGGTCTTGTATTACCGATTAAGATCGCGATCTCACAATTTACACAAAATCCCGACCTCGCGTGTTTTTGTGTTAATTGTTCAATTGCTTGCTTAGTTTCTTAAAATTTAAAAACACAATTCATGGATCATATTAAGTGAATTACAGTAGCTCAATGATTCACAATAATTAAATGAAGAGTGTAGAAGATAAATCGATTACTAAAAGACTACTCTTCCATGGGTGGCGTAATCATCGTAGAAGCGTTTTGCATGTGCAAAGGTTTATAATGGGTATAACCCAATAACGCTTCTACTAAAGAATTACAGCCCAAAGAGGAAGATTAAGAGAAGAATAAATTTAAACAAAACAGAATAAAAGAGAAGAAATACAATAATAACAAAGAAGTTTATTACACAAATGAAAACATTACAAAATGAAGAAGAGAAGGAGGCTTCGATGAGGGGATCCTTGCTTCAAGAGCTACCCCTCTTACAATGGTTGGAGAATTTGGGTGAAACAAATTATCCTCTGAATCCAATCTCTTAATGCACGTCCCAACCCCTCCAAATGAGAAAAAATCCAATTTATAGAGGGGAGGGGAGGAGAGGTTACAAGTGGTTTTAAGTGTGAATGTGGAAATTCGGCCAAATATTTTATTCCATATTGCACCGCCCATTTGGCCACCAAAACGCGTGAATTGTCAGGCCTTACAGAAGGATAAAATGTGCGGATATGGGTCCTATGTCTCCTCTCCAAATTTGGGCTAAATAAAATCCAATATGAGGGAGTTATGGCCTCAATACCGAAGCTTCGCCATTCTGGCGAGCCCAGCCCAACTTTGACTTCATGGCCCATTTTCAACAACCAAATGAACTCTTTAGCTCTAGTGTCCTGAAAAAAAGTTGTAGATAATTAAGTTAGGAACCCTGTAACAAAATTTAAAATTCAAATAATTAATATAAAAATATTTATCTTCGAAATACTACAATGAACTATAAAGGGTAAAACTGGAATTTTCATCAAATATTGAAATGAATGATCTAATCCCAAATACATTCTAATTAAACATATTTAACACAATGTGAGGAAATTATATCATTTATTATCAATGAAATATTCAATAAAATAGTGTTTTATCAATAATAGAAATATATCATTGGATGTAAAGGCTCAAAATTCAATCCCAATATCTCTAACATAAAATATCTACACAAAGATCATCAATCCAACACTTCCAAGGAGATTTGGGATAAACTCCGAAGAAACTATGAAAGAAATTTAAATGTTAGGGAATCAAAACTATAAGTTTGGATGAGAAATTTTGAGGTCATTAAAATGAATGATGAATAAATTATTGATGACTATTTCACTAGATTGAATTATCTAGTCCTAAACATTTGATTATTTAGTGAGAAGTTGGATGACTCAATCATTGTCAAGAAAATGGATGAGGAATTTTACAAATCATTTTGATTCAAAGATCTAAACCCTATAAGAGAGAATTTATTTTTATATGATGAAATATAAAACTTAATCATGTCTTATTAAATGATTAAAATTATATATTTATAGATGAAATAAAAAATTGAAATATCCTTTAAAACTATTAGAAAAGGAAAATTCAGGGAAGAAGAGTTTGAAGAATCAGAATATTTATAATGTAATGAGGATGATTATTAACTAAATCCCATTTTTTACCATATATAAAAAGATTTAAGGAAGTAAAAATGGAAGGGGGATAATAATCGACAACCAAAATTCTTCAATGCTGGTAACACTATACATTTTTTCAAGAAGATTACGAAGAAGAAGCTTGAAGAATTGAAATCAAAATCAAAATCAGATGATGAAAGATCTGATAAACACAAATGGTATAAGAACAAGAAGAAACACTATAGTGAAAAGAAAAGAAATATTATTATTAATAATAAGAAATATTCTTCATCAATTGTTTCTTCAAAAAATTAATTTGGTTTCTTTTCCCATTTAATAGAAGAATTGATTCATCAAGTAGTGGTGATTATGATAATGAAAGAATAGAACATGAGTGTAAGATAAAATAATAATTATAATTCTTCATAGAATAGATCAAATATCTCAAGAAATAAAATTAAAAGCTTGAAAAAATAAAAACATTAACTAGAGAAAATAATAATAAATTAATTGTTCATGTTAATGAAGAAAATTATGATCTGATCAAGAAATAATTCTCTTCTTTTAGTGAGATCAAAATGAACAAATTATAAATTGAAGAACAAGATAAGATGATATGTGATCTTGAATAGAATTTGAATTCCAGAGGAGAATTATTATTTGAGATACAATAAATATGTGTTATAGTTCAAAATTAGCTGAATAAACCTAGATAATATTTCAATAAATTTATTCAAATCAAGGTAAAAACTTCTCAAGCTACATATAGTAAAGTTAAAAGTGAACTTAATCATCATGATGGATATTTTACTTCTAATAATGCAGGCATGAAAGCTAAAATTGAGGATATGGGGGAAAAGTATAATAAGAATCAATCTTCCACATATAAGGAAGATAAAAATTTTCTAAGAAGATAATAAACCCCTATGAAAAGAGAAGTTATTCTTTCAACATAACAAAAAACAAACATCTCGATTCATCTAGAACCAATCTGGGAGAATAAATATTCAAGGATATTTTTTGATATGGTAAGAATGGTCACAAATATTGTTATTAATGTTTCAACATGTCTTTATCAGCAAAAAGGTAACAAACAAGGGGGTTTCAATGAGAATCTAAGGATAAAATATCATAGGAAACAACTAGTGAATAGATATACACAACAACTATCTACAAAAAAATTATATTCTAAAATAATTTTGTGTTAGATGAAGTTTGTAAATTCACAATTATGATGTATGTATCAAAACATTGTAAAAAAAGTTCCCTATGTTGTGAAAGGGGATAGGTTGCAAAATAAATCCAATTAAAAGTCATTTAAATATTTTGATAATACTAAGAAAGTCAAGAAAGACTATCTAATTATTTGGCCACATCAGTTGAAACTAGATAAAATGTAGAGGAATATGCGAAACTTTTTAAATACAAAGAAATTAAATTGTTCTTATAGAAAAGGGTGTAAGTTGATGAGAAGTTATACATAGGTGGAAACTTGAATATCCAGAAGACTGAGGATGAAAAAATTATTCAACATAGAGAACAAGGGAAGAAAGAAGATACTCAAATCAGTGAGTCTCAAAATAAAAAAACAAGAGTTAAATGGAATCTTTCCATATTGAGATTGGTATAAAAGAATGGACCATACTGAGAGGAATCTCTCAATATTAATGTTAATTATATAAAAACAAGAGTTCACTCCTTATTCCTTATTATTTTATGTGTTTTGAAATAAAAATGTAGGGAATTAAAAAAGATGTTTAAGGCCATCACATCTGGAAAACATGATGAGATTTTATTTCATGTAGTCTACCCACATATATGAAAGGTAATAAAAGTTTGTATCCATTAAGGGGAGAAACCTTGAGAAGGAATATGAAAACCATTGGACATATTCAAAATTAAAGGTCAACATATGTTAATAATAATTGCATACCTTATTCTTAATTGAATTATCTTATCAATTAGGGGGGTATCCTTGGTTGATGAAATAATAATACAAGGTGGAGATTTATATTTTTCTCCTGAACTTCCTAATATCTTTATTAAAGTATAGGAAGTATTTATCATTTCATAGAAAAATATGATTATTTAAAACCCCTTTAATGATAATTGAGACATTATTTCCATTATTTCATTGACCTAGAATTTTTTAGATTGTGTAGACATACTTGGTTATATCTCCATTTTACTCTATATTAGGATATACCATGTAGATCAAGAGTTGATTAACTAAAGACTCTTTCATAAGAAAATCGTGTGACATCATTCCTATCATAGAAGTGATCATATAATTTTTATATAAAGGATGTTATCATGTTTTTACATGGAAAATGAGATGAGAAAAATACTCCACCTATCCTTGGAATTTCATTGTCAAAGGGGGAGAAAGATTTTAGAACACATATTGATTTTTAAATATGTGAAAAATATTTTGAAAAAAATAAAAAGGGGTGTATTATTGGGCCTAGTGTTTCATTTATTTTAAACTATGTGTCAATATATGTTTTATTAAATCTAAAAATTATTTTAACTATTCTAAATGTCAAATACATGTGTTAAGGAAAACACATTGTTTACAAAAATATTTTTAATATGTTCTGATGACCATGAAAATGAACATTTTTATGAAGTGAAAAGGAATAATTGTGTTAAAGAACATTAGAATACTATCTTGTAGATATTATAAAATTATTTATTTCTATTTTTAATGGTTACCTTATCAAAAAATATGGTTCAATAAATAGGCCTACCTAATCAAGGTCAACTAAGGGAAATCTAGGGGGAAATCTCTACCATACCCATGGGAACTAGCTCAGGAAAGCCTGTAGGTAAAAATATGGGTTGTGTATAAACCCATTGAAGTGCCCATGTATAAGGCATACAAGATGCATTCGTATGAAGGTGATGATGATCCAACACCATTTTGGAATGACCAATGAGTTCTACAGTGAGTGTATATGGGTGTTGATCCCCCTTTTTAATATTGATTTGGTAGTAGCAGTGGTTCAGTAGTAAACCATATCCCACAATAGTATGAAAATCAATGTGGGATGGTGAGGAAAATGATAATATTCTCGTGACTTAAAAAATATTTATATAACCTCTATAATTTGATCACACCTTTCTGGACAATCTAATCAATCTCAGCAATTGTATTCTACCTACGGCTTCTTCAAGGATATCCAGTACATCGGAGTACATGATAAACCTTCATCGATCAAGACCAAGGCTACCATGGATGTTTTGTGAACATTTTTATGTGGATATAAAGAGAAGAATGTTCATGAATTCAATCTACATATTTCAATCATGTGGATATTTAATTACATGACATGGTTGAATGAAAACTTGAACTATAGACGGCCATTCATATAAGTAAAGGATTTAAATCTTAAAAGATGGAGAGAATTTGATTATCTTTTCATACACATGGGGAATTCGAAGCTAGGAGAAACGTGAACATGCCATGATTTATTTCTTATGGATTTTAAGTAAACCCAAATGTCATGGGAATTCCATCATTGACATATTTTTCAGAGATACGATGTAGTATAAAGATAAAAGGATAATCTTTGAAAGGCATAATGATATTATCCTATAAAATAAGAAGACCCTCGATCGAGAGGATCTTCCAGTCATTTTTTAGAGAGCTCTCATTTTCAATGAAATAAAGAATCTATGAACCCCTATAGTTTTTCAAGGGTAGAGAGATCCATGAATCATTTAGATTGCGTGGAGGAGGATACCGCGGGAACTCTACTTGTGCATTGAACGGTCATAGTTCTTCATGAAGAAAATTATTTCCATGAAGTAATCAGGATGGTGAAATATGTATCTCACTAGCTTGTGCAAAGAAAACTAAGAACACGTACATATCCATACATTCATGAAGACACATTGATATCACATTGAACTTTTTTGAAGGTGGTTTATAAATATTTTGGGTTACACAAAGATAGTGTATTATGTGAAGACATCTTGAGTTTCACTTTGAGAAAAGAAGGAAGTGTGTGTCCAAACACAACCATGCATGAAATATGTGCATTATCACATGCATGACACATGTGAATTGAACCAAGACATAAGAAATGTTAATTGTGTGTGAATACATTAAGATAATAATAAGGAAGAGTTTTTGTTTCATCCATAAAATAAAGTAAATGGTTCATGCTTCTATTAATACCTACACACCTTGAGATACCTAAAATAAGATTTTTAGATTCTATGTAATCCATAAATGATGTGTAATTGAATTGATATTTCAATAAGTTCTTGAATTTTTTATTTCATAAAATATCAGTGAAGATTTTTTGTGAAAAATTTTCACACATCAAGTGAGTTGAGAAATTCAGTTAGAAGAAAGAATTAAAGAAAGATTATTTGTTTCACTGAGGAAACTAATTAGTTATTGGTGAAAAAATAATTAAGCAAGGTAAAAATAATTTTCAGAGGATGTTGAAGATACTTGAAGTATACGTAAGCAGGTCATATCTTAGAGCACATTGAAAAATATCATAGAATCATCCTACATTGTATCAATCCTCGAATGAAGATAAATCCTTCCTGTTAGTGATGAGAATAGTTGAAGTCTTTAGTTTAGATCTGGAAGAAAATGGAGTCTCTCGGTTGAATCTAAAGTGAGAAGTTTTTTGTTATAGCCAAAATAAAATATAGTTTCTCAATTGAGGTCAGAGTAATTGTATTCAGTTTTTTGATATTAAACAATCTCTAACTATGAGAAATAAATAATAGTAATAATAATAGGATTTTTCTTAACCTTTTGAATCCTATTTTCTTCCCTGATTTCATTATTACAATAGTACATGAGGTGAGATTGAGAGATAAATCTATCCTTGGTAAATACAATCAAAAATTTGTAAAAGGTCTCTTCATTATCAATACCATGAATTTATTTATAATATTTTACTACCAAGTGATCTTTATACGTAGAAACTATACCATATATGTCATTTTTCATGTAGAAAATCCACTTTTTCCATATAGGTGACATCCCTTCAATTTCATCCAATAAGTCATAAACATGGTTAGTGTGCATTGATTCCAATTCATATTTCATAACATACTTCCATTTAATTGAATTAGAACACTCAATGAACTCTTTCTTGGTGGTAGTTACATCATATATGAAAATTATTTCTTCATCATTCTTCATAAAAAAATATATATCTAAAGGTACCTGATAAATCTTACTGAACCATCAAGGTTATTTTATAGCCTGAGTCGAATATATTACCAAGGATTTTTATGTAATTAAATCACTTTCCATATCTATAATAATAATTTTTTATTTATCCTAGTCTTTACCAAGATTAAATAACTGACAACTAAATCCTTGATTGATATATTATTTATTAAAGAAAATTCTAATTTGATTGACAAAAAAAATTATGTAGGATTATAAAAATAATATCTCTTAGCTTCCTTAGGACAACCAAAAAATTAATATTTTATTTATTTTAATTTTATTATTTATTCATTGGAAATTTTTTGATACCACTAAATGGTTTTTTAAAACATCTATATATCTATAAGTTGTATAAGAAAACAAAAAACCTGAATATAATATTGACCAGGAGTGGAATAAAAATTGTAAAATGAAAAATTCTAAAATAATAACACCTCAAAACCCAAGATAATTAATCATGAACATTGATTATGATATATTTTTATAAATAATAACCAACTTCTCCATACCTTTAAATGTATCCACCACCTACTAAAACCATTGTACACTTCAGTAGGACACCTTTTCACAATGGTGTGCTAAAACCTAGTAACCCTAATCGGATCACTAGTATGCATTTGTTTGTGTTTTTTTCTTATCTAATTAAAATTAGTTTTTTTGAGAATTAGTGGTTAAAAACGTGGTTTTTTATGAAAAAAGGCTAGGAAACATAGTTCAAACATGGTTAGTGTTAACCATGAATCTAGCCAACTAAACGGGATTGAGGGATTCTTGTGTAATTTTTCACAGTTTCCACATGATTTGTAGAACTTTGTTAGGTCTTCAAGATAATCATATAGAATTTTTTGTAAAAGGTGAGTGGACCTCAAAATTGGATCACTATTTTCTTAACTATGTAGCTAAACCATGTGGTATAATCATAATTCTTTAAAATTAAAATTGACTTTATTATTATTATTTTTAATCCCTATTTCCCCCATTCTTCTCTCATTTATACTTTTATCCATCCCCCAATTGTGATATTCCTTCCTCCTCAGTTTATTGTTGATTCTATATTTTTCTTTGTGGATTTTCCTAAGGTATACCTTTATTTCTTTGATATTTCTCCTTAGTTCCCCCTCCCTCCTCTTATTCTACCTTTTATATGGATATTTAAAACACTGGAAGTCATTAGGGTCCAAACCTATGGTTAAGGATAATGGATTTATGAATTTCTCTGTTGATATATCCTTGTAGGGATCTCTTTCTTCAATTTTTCGTGATTTTAGGTGGAATAAATGAGATCTTCATTGGTTTTTTATGGGCGTATCTACCCAATGTGAATTTTATATGTCACACATTTAGGTCTTGAATTTAATTTGTTTTAATTTGATAAAATTTGTTTGATATGAGTTTTTTATTGTTTTTTAACTATTTGGTGTCATTTTTTGACTTATTTTGGTTTCAAATGGGTTTTTAAAATGGTTTTCATTAAAAATAAGTTTTATGCATAAAATTTTTTTGAAAAAATGTTTTAATGGATATTCTTAGTTTGAAATGGGTTGAAAAGTATATTTCTTAGGGGTGTTATTTGAAAATTTTTATTCTCTTTATTATAGAAGACATTTATTGTGTGGTAATTTTTATAGTGGAAATGTAATTTAAGGTTAATTTTCACATGGGATGCCTTAGGTGAGTGATTAAACCTAATTAATGCATCCTTAGTGAAGATTCTATGGTATCTAGGTAATTCTTACCAATTATACTGAGTGATCTAATGGGATCTATTTTGTTTCTTAATAGGTAATATTATATACCCAATTAGTACAAGTGGTTTATCGAGATGGTAATAATTTCATTTATGCTAGCTAGAGTTCTTATATATTATCCTAGTAGCATTAATCCTATATATTAAAGACCATGTTGCACATATAGTTTTTTATGGATATTTTTTACTATTTATTTCCCTTTTTTGATTTGAATTGATAATTTTTACGCAATATTTATCTAATATTATTTATATTTTCCATGTTCATATTTTTTTAGGACTTAGACTATTTAAAAGAAGGAAAAGGATTTAAAATTAATTATTATAAATGTAATAAATCTCAAAAATTGATTTCAAAATATGATTAATTTTTTTCACGATAAAATATATTATGTAGATTCATAGTGGTATCCTATAAGGCTTTTCCCTAAAACCTTTTTCATGCCATTGGAAGTCTATAGAATTGGTTTTCAGGATATAGATAAAGGTTATAGTTTCATGTAGTTTAGTATATATTCCTAATACTTGTCCTCCTTTGTTTATGTGGTGGTGGTTACTACATGTCACAATGACTTTGAAATCATTTAGAGCATTTTTGGGATCCCTAGTGGTGTTTTGGGTTATTTTCTATTACCTAATTTGGCCTTGAAATTTTTTTGGTGTTTTTTATATAGATATTGTTTTTTATTCTATTCATACATATTATGTGATGTTATCAGTTTTTATGTTTTTAATATTCTCTCTCCTTATTATTTTTTCTATAATTAAATTCTAAAACGATTTATTTATTGTCATGTATGTGAAATTTATGGATGGTTGATTCTAAATTTATGAGATGAATCTATGTGATGTTATATAGATTTAAAAGGGTGAAGCTATTCCCAAATGGTCATATTTTTATATACTAGTTATTTTCTTCATCCTCTGGTGATAGGGAACATGATTTTAGTGATATAAAAAACTAGATCATGTGATTTATTAGGTCCATCTAGGTTAGTTCATTACAGAATTTTATTAGATCCCTCTTGTTATTAGGGGAGTAATGATAGAATAGATAAAGAATCAGCAGATCTCAAGTGGTAGGTCTATGAGAGTACATCACTAGCTCATATTGATGTTGAACCTCGAGTTTTCATGGGTGATAGGGAATTTTTATTGTATTTCAGATTTATTTTTGATTTTTTATGATTTTTTTTGTTAATTACCTTTGGTAATTGGTTTTGGGAATAACCCATGTGATGGTTTGAGAAATTTTATGTTTTGGGGTGAAATGGGGTTAGAAACTATAGGTGTATTTTTTAGGAACATGTTTAGTAGAAAACATGTAGAACCCATGTGGACAGGTATTAAACTCCTTCTAGTGGGACTTTCATAGTTGGGGTATGGTTTTCCTAACCATGTATCATAACCATTCATGGTGATTAAATGTTTATATTTTTAGTAATTTTTCACCTTTAGTATTTTAAATTTCTTTGATTGATTTTTTTACTTCTTTAATAGTAATTAAATGGGTTTTCTATTTAAATTAATAATTTCATAAATGAGATTTTGTATTTATTTATTTTTATGTATTCTATTTTATATATTCTTAACTCTTAAAAAGGACTCTATAAACCAACAATTACAAGATACAAAGCATGTTCCATAGGCTAGCCCTCTTGTAGTCCTTGAAATCATTGAATTAGCCATACAAACCATATAATACCTAGCCAAAGAAGGTGAGAGAGGGTAAATAAGTATAATAGATCATTGTCCAGACTTTACTAAATAAAACCCAACCAATTTTTCATGGTGATAATGGATCTCGGGAGCCTTAGAAGCAAGTGGAAAGGATTGAGAATGTCTTTAATTTTCTTAAGACTCCTAGGTCTTATAAATTTTACTTCACCACCTATATGTTGGATGGACATGATCGAAAATGGTGGGAGTCTATATTGGAATAAAATTTGCATGGGAATCTTACTTGGGTTGTTTTTAAGAAGACATACAATCAATAATTCTATCTAGAAAAAATGAAGGTAGTGAAGGCTCATGAGTTCATGAGTCTATATAAAGGTAATCATTCAGTAATGGAGTGTGCAAAATTTTTTTCTAAGTTGGTTCATATGTCTCCCCATATCATAACATACAAATATATCAAGGCTCAACACTTGGAAATGGGATTGAATCATGATATTTAATTTAAGATAATTCTACTTTTTTTAACCTATGAAGAAGTGATCAACAAGACAATTATAATAGATATGGATTTGAAGAGTTTGATCAATCTCAGCGGTTCCTCTTCTATGGTAGGAGGCAGTAATATTTATTCTTTAATCTATAAAATGGAGTTTATGGAGTTTCATTAGTATAATTGTGGGGGAACCCACCGTTAATTAGAATTTATAAAAATATATTCGTTAGGGAATAATTTATGGACATTATTCAGTTATAAAAAAACTATCCACACTAAGAAAGAGTTTCATAAAGATTCCAAGATGTTCCATTAGTGTGGGTATCCAGAACATATTCAATGATTCAATAGAGGGAATCCTCAGGAAAGTAGAGTCTGATATTATTTCTATAAGAGCTCTCAGGTTTGATCTAATAAATTTATGGGTGTAGGACCCCAAGATCAAACAAAATAAAATTATCATCTTTCCAAAAATATATAGAGTGGAACTGAAGTTGGAAGTCTATTTGTAGCTGAGAATGTTATAGAGGATTCAAATGTTGTCCCAAATTCCATAATAGGAAAAATATTTATTTCTTCTTCAATAGATTTTTCATTATTTGATATATGCATATCCTACTATTTTATCTCTTCAATATTTATTGACTATCTAGTATTTCTGTTAGATATGGTTTCATTTAGAATGTATCTTTCCACTCTATTTGGAAAGATTAAGGAACGAGTCCTCATGCGTAACCCATCTATTTCAGGTACACTCTATTTCAGATTCTATATAGATTTTTAAACATGTTTTTAATTGTTAACAGTGGGTTAGATGAAACACGTGGTTGAAACTATGATGAGACCTGGATAGTGTATTTTCTATAACTTTTCATGATATAGTAGGCCCACTGACTAGCTGATGGCATTCAATGAAGCTCAAATAATGAATCAATCTTATACTCAAATGATGAATCAATATTTTTCTTTCAATCTAGTGACTCCTTCATTATTATCAAATAGTCCTCCTCTATTATCCTTAATAAAAATGGATTATATTTATTGAACTTATCTAGAGGTTTTAAAATGTTCAAACAAGGGTTTTTTATCTTTGAAATAATTTACACCCAAATTCATGGAATTCCAATTTGCGCATCAATCAGACAAAGGTTATTGTTAGAATCAGATCTTCTCGAGTATTTTCAAACTTTACCTACCTTTAGGGTGTGATTTTTTATTTAAATTCATATATTATTTCTATATCATGTTGAATAAGTATTAGTTCTAGGATTTGGTTGTAATTTTGGAATTTGATGGTGACCCTTCCCTTTAATGGTTGTTGGCCAAAAAATATGAATCCCTTGAAATTATATTATGTTTTTTATAGGTTTTAGAATGATTTTTTTCATGTATGTGTATCCTCAAGAGACCCATGTTGACACTTCATCAAGTGATTTTTTACATGGGCTTGTGTTTCTTGCATGTGGATTATGATGATTAGAATGCATTCTTGATTTTACATAATGCTTGATCTATCATTTTTTTCATGTGTCATATGTATGTGATATTCTTATTTCTTCAACATTAGAGTGTACATGTTGATCTTAATGGACTATCCCATGAGGGGGATGTGTTAAAAGATTTATCTACATGCATTAGACAATCCTATGGAGGGGGATGTGTCAGACATGTTTTTTGACTATCCCATTGAGGGGGATATATTAAAATGATGATTAATGTTTCATCCATCATGGTATTGAAGTAGGTAAAGCTTGTAATAAATCACATTACATATTTATTGTTTTTGTGTGATATACATTCTATTTATTTGTACTATATTTACCTTCATGGCGTGCACCAATATATCTTATACACTACTTTAAGGTTTGTTGGTAGTGTCCTACTGAATTGTAAACTCACACACAATTCAGGTACTTTGGTGAACTTATAGATTTCATAATTAGGGATCTAGTAAAGGATAAGGGACCTATAGTGGAAGGTTTATCATGTTATTATGAGTATTTATATCTTACTAGATGGAGTTTGGATTGGTTCTCTATATTTTCTTTTGTTTACTAGCCTTATCTCATACTTGAGATATTTTTGTTTAATTTGTTTTGTGTATCTGACATTCCATATTGATATTGCATGGTCCATATTGATACTACATACGTTAGAGTTATATTTTATTCTATTACTTAAGTGATTGATTTTTTATTTATTGATTTTATTATTATTTTTTCACTTACATTATTATAATCTAATGTTTACCTATTCCTAAGGGCATAATCACCCCCACGATGTTTTGTAGGCCCTCATTGTTTGTCAGAAACATCTTTCATATAGGGAGGCGTACATGATGTTTTCTGAAACTCTGGCTCAGACTAGATGGTTCGGGTTGGTGTGTTACATCATGTGTCTTGATTTATAGGTTGTAATTTTCTATTTTTAGATTTTGTGAGATTTACTGGCTTCATAACTTGAATTTTT
Source organism: Viscum album (assembly GCA_963277665.1). NCBI lineage: Eukaryota > Viridiplantae > Streptophyta > Magnoliopsida > Santalales > Viscaceae > Viscum > Viscum album. Next base: position 1,869,823,991 of record OY728131.1, read on the forward strand.
TATCACATTATTATCATGGAATAGATAATTTTATTAAAAGAATAAATTGATTACTATCATCATATGGGTTATCTATTATCTTTGGATGGGAACACTAACATATTTTTGGGATATTGGGATCCATTATGGGGATAGAAGGACTTATTGTTTAATATTTTTGGCTTGATCTCATGTTAATTGTCCAATTTTATCTATGATGTAATGGAGAATAGTTTATTTGTTCATCTTCCAATAGTGATTGATAGGTATCTTAAGGTCATTTTCGATGATTTTTCAGAGATTCCTACCCATAGGGAGGTGTCTTTATCAATTGATTTGCTTCCAAGGACTATTCTCATCTTCGTTCCATCTTACTGGATGTCCCTACCATGATAAAGGATTTTAAAGTCTATCAAGGGGATATTAAATTAAAGGTATTTTTTTGAATTTGTTGATAACCTTGGTCATCACTAGTCCTTTTTGAAAATAAGATAGTTAGAATCCATTGACCTTTCATTTACTACAAAAAAAACTCAACTAGATGACTTTAAAGGATAAAAACCCATTTCCCTATATTATTGATCACTTTTATCATCTTAGGAGAGCTCTAAGGTTTTCTAAAATTGATTTGATATTTGGATACCATCAGTTGAGGGTTGAATAAGATGATGTTACTAAAACATATTTTAGGATTAGGTATTGGAACTAAGAGTATTTTTTTGTTCCATTCGGCCTCACCAATGATCTTGTGGTTTTTATGTAACTGGTCAATATTATTTTTTATCACAGTATATATTCCTTCATAGTGGTTTTTTTGGATGAAATCATGGTGTACTCCAAGTATAAGGATGACTATGAGGACACTCTAGTCATTTTACTCAATACCATGAATGATAACTTCATATATTTTAATCCATTAAAAGGTCAATTTTGGATTTGTGTAGTGACATTCTTGGAAATTGTGATTTCTGGAAAAGTTGTATTAGTGGATATTAAAAGGATTCAAGAATTTTTTTATGGGATAAAACTAATAATGTGTTTATGATCATGATATTACTAGATTTATCCAATATTATACATGTTTTTTAGGAGTTTTATATGTTTTCTTCACCCTTGATGTCTTTGAACTGATAGGGGTCTAATTTTCACTAGGTTGAGAAGTGTTATAGGTACTTTGAGGAGCTGAAATTGTGGTTGGAGTCAGCTCTAATTATGATTATTCCTAATCTAGGTAAGGATAACTGCATAAATTATGAAGAATTGGGTTCGATATTGGGGTTGGTTTTGATTAATATTAATCATGTGGTAGAATATGACTCTCTACAATTATTAAATTACAAAAATATTTACCTCACTAATGAAATAAAGTTAGTTGTAGTAATACAAGCCTTGAAGAAACGGCAAAACTATATTTTGAAGGAGCAGTTTATATTGTATAAAAATCATAAAATCTTGAAGTAAATATTCAATCATAGAGACCTAAATCTAAATTATATTTTTTGGATGGAATATATTCAGTATTTTGATTACAATATATATTACACCCCTAGAAAGGGGAACATGTTAGCTAATACTTTGAGATGGAAACTACTAACCCAAGTAGTGATAGAATCAAAGGATAAATAGTGTGTAATAATATTATTTATTGAAATGTGTTTGGGTGTGGAAAATGAATATGAGTAGGTTTTCTTGACTTATGTTCAAGTCATGTCTTCCTTGGATTATCAAATTTGGATTCAGTAGTTAGGGGATCATAAATTACTACATCTAATTAACATTTTAAATGGTGGGAAAACCTCAGTTTATTGGTCTCATCCACATGAAAGTTTATATTCTTTTTTATAATATTAATTTCATTCCTATAGATTTTTGGTGGGAGATGATGGAGGATGGGAACCAGTCTAGTTGGGTCATTCACCTTATGGATAATGAAATTTTTTTAATCTGAAATAATGATATTGGTACCTTGATATAAGGTGGTATATTTCAAATTTTGTATCTCGATGTATCACCCAGCCAGCATCAGAGATATTTTTGTATTTTACAACCCCTTTCCCATTAAATTTTGGAAGTGGGATGTGATTTCTATGAATTTTTTATCATATTTCCATGAACTCTGATTGGAAAGGATGTTATAAGAAGTATTATTGATTGGATGATTGAATCATCTCATTTCCATCCTATCAGGATTCATTGAACATAGAGGATCTTAGAAATTTGTATGTTTGAGAGACAGATAAACTTTTCAGATACCTTCAGTCATTATTTCCGATCATGTCCCCCAATTAACATCACCATTTTAGGGAATTATTTAGGATTTTATGGGTGATTAGATAAACTCGAGAATTCTTTATCAGCCTCATATGGGTGTTCATACTGAGTGAGTCATCCAAATCCTTGAGGACATGCTTTGAGCATGTATGCTTGATTTTGGTGATTCTAGAGAGAATTATATTTTATTGGATGAATTTTCTTGTAAAAATATTAAAAAAAATTCTAAAAATATATCTCCCTTTGAGGATATATGTTGTAAAATATGTTGATATATTATTTATTGGATGGAATTAAGTGAGAACTATTTATTGGGGAAAGATTCATTCAGAGGATGATCTAGAAAGTTAATTTGTTCCAAAAGAGGATAGATATATCTTAGAGTGGTCATCAATATTATTTAGATCATATATATCATATGTTATAGTTTTGGGTTGATGATTGGGTGTTTTTAAGGGTTTTTCTATGGTTGGGGTACCAGCATCTAGGGAGATAGGGTAAGCTGACATCACATTATGTTAGGCCATTTGAGACCATAGACAATCTTGGGAAGGATGAAAACTAGTTGGCTATACCACCTTGGTTAACTTTTATTAATGATTTTTCAAATGTCTCTTAGTTGAAAAATTCCCATATATATCCATCATATGTTGTTAAGTCGGAGTATTTGGAAGTAGATCCTGATACCATGGTTTTTTATCTGCTTGTTCATATCATGTACTTTCATAATAAGGTGATTCATGTTAAATTTATTACCTTATTCCATATTATATGGAAGTGTGGATAGGATATCCAAGAGACATAGCAGCATAAATCATTATTGGGGGAGCATTGGCATCACATTTATAACAAGTTTGGAAGCTTGAGTATTTTCTAAGGAAATAAAGTCATGTTGTGGGCAGAATTATGACACCCCTAAGTCACTTATATGTATTTATTTGGTTTTTTATTTTTTTTTTAATTTATTATTGAGTTTTTAAGATTCAGGGGTAAAAAATGTGGATTTTTAGGAAAAATAATATGGGCACTTGGTTAGTGAAAAGATAGTGCCAATATTTCACTCATACATGCAAGGGGAGAGAGGGTTTCATCATACTTTTTCACATTTTCCATAGAGTTTTTCAAAACATGGTTAATCTTTTAGGTAATCATGTGGCCAGTTTTGTAAAGGGGGGGTGACCCGCATGGTAGGTGAAAGGATTTCCTAATTATACAATCTTCCCATAATTACTAAAAAGAATTGACCATTCTCCCTTTTGATTTTTAGAACCTATTTCCCCTTTATCCCTCCCCTATCCTTGATCCTCTTTCTCCCTGGGTTCATGGTGATTATCATTCATTCCTAGTGAATTTATATAATTTACGTCTTGAATTGTTTGAGATTTATCCTTGATTATCCATTCCTCCTCTTGTTCTCCCTTTTATATGAAGCTTTAGAACCCTTAAATACCATCAAGGCTAAACATTGATTTATAAGAGATATGTTAAATAAATTTAATGGTTATAGTGTCATTTGAGGATCCCATTCTTCCATTTCTATAGGTTTTAGAGATAAGTGATAATATTTTCCCCTGTTTTAGGTAGGTGTCTCTACCCAACGGGATGTTTCCATAAAACACCTTAGGTTATTCAATTTAATTTAGTTTAATTATATTAAATATGTTTGATATGAGTTTATAAGGTATATTTTATGATTATTTAGCTTTATTCTCAAGTTGTGTTAGTTTAACAGGTATTTATCAACAAAATTTTTTAAAACTTGGTTTTATGCCTAAAAGATTTTTATAAAAATGTTACAAAGGTGAATATTTGTTTTAATGGGATTGAAAAGGATATTACTAAGGTCTTTTATTTGGTAATTTTTATTCTCTTGATTATTAAAACCCTTATTTGTGTGGTTTTGTTTATATTGGCATAGTAATTGATTATTTATTTTCAAATAGGAGGCCTTAGATGAGTGTCGGAACTATAATAATGAATCCCTCTATAGATTTTTTATTCTATAGGTAATGTTTATTAATTATAATGAGTAGGATATTATGATTGAATTTATATCTTAATAAGTAAGATTATACATATGGCTAGTACAAAATGAATACATGGATTATAAGTGGTTAATTTATACTAGAAAGTGTTCATGTATTGATCCCTAGTTTCCTTTAACCCAAAGGTTTAATCCCTATTTTCATGTATGGTTTTGGATGGAGATGTGTTAATTTGTATTCCATTTTTATTTTTGGATTTAACAATTTACATACCACATTACATTAACATTATTTATGTTTTCAATATTTTCTTAGTTTTATAAACTCGAATGTTTTAAAAAATCAAACAGTTTTAAAATGAAATGTCCCAAATAAAATTAATTTCAAATCATACATTCAAACATAAAATAATAGTTATCATGGAAAAATACACTCTATAGATTCATGGTGGTTTCCTATGATTCTTTTATTTTCACCTAGTACATGAAAACTTGGTTTTATAGGATATAGGAAAATATAAGAGTTCCATATAGTTTTATATTTTTTATCACTTTATATATTTATTTATGTATTGTTAGAGGTTACCATAGGTCACAAGGAATTTGGTAATGTGTGGAGAATTTTGTGGATCCACAATAGTGTTCTGGATTGTTTTGTATCTTCCTTCTAGGTCTTGTTTAAGTTTTGATTTATTTTTTCATTGGATGTTGTTTATGGTTATTTTTATAATTATGTTGTGATGATATGAGTTTTTGGTTATTATTATTTTTTTCATTTGTGCTTTAATTTCCTATCATAATATTCTGAAACTTTTTATTTATTGGAATGGATGTCTAGTTTATGGATGGATCGTACTGGATTCTCAGGATGAATATATGTGATTCTATTTTTATTTATTAGGGTGAAACCGTTACCCGAAAGTTTGTTTTAATGCATTGGTTATTTTCACATGGCTATGGTGATCAGGAATGTACTCCAAGCCTTATGATGATCCAAATGAAGCAATGTGTCAAGTAAACCATGGTCGGTAAATTACACACCTACTCCATAATGAAAAATAAAGTGAAGAGAATTAATAAATCTTTGACTGTATTAATAATCACCAACATCCGTGAATAAGGTATTTGAACTCCCTTAAATAGAGCCTCATAATCAATCAAAATAATCTATTAGAGTTACAATGTTTCAAATGTTATAAAACAACCAAATTTTTTATCTTTCAATAATTGTAACTCTCTAAAAAATCCTCATTAATGTGTGATTTTTAAAAGTCCTTCAAAACAATAATATATCTAAACATAATCTCATGGTGTTTCAATAAGCCTAATGATCATAAAATCATCAAAAGAGATTTGGCCTAAGGATATCATATATCATTTGGAACATACAACGAGACATGGTACTAAAAACCATAAGAAGACACAAACTATAATTTGGTAGTAGTCATTATGTCATAGATTATAGTTTAGAATATATTTCCAATACTTTGAGTGGTAACTCTTAAATAGAAGGTGATCCCTTATCTCATGTGGGATCATTGAATAATGGGAATAGTGAAATAATGTAATTTGAGGAAAGTATGGAAATAAATTTACCTTTTAAAATTAATGGTAAAAAATGGGTTCCTCTAAAATTAATTCAAATAATTATTATTTGAGTTTATTTTTCCATTATTCAGGTCACATTCTATAATATAAAAATTCAATATTTAATTAAGATGAGAATGTTATATATCGTTACCTTCCATGTATACTAATCACAAATAATTTTATTCATGTTGATGGATATGAGTTATCTTATACATGTATTTTTTAATATTTAGTCCATGTTATTATTCTTTTATATTCCATTTCATTGAATTTTCTTTGTTTTATTACATGACATGTTATAGATTTTTTGACTTATTAACATAATTTAGGCAATTTGTGGTTATTTTTATTATATAATCCAAGATTCTATATGATTTATAAATTATGAATTTTTAGTAATTAAAAGAAAGTAACATTATATAGGTGCATATGACCCTAGATAGGGATCACTAGGGAAATAATTATACCTATGATGTTTACATCTTGATATAATCTTATAATTTATTGTAGGTCATTGATTATTGAACAATACTTGAGCTTGGGTTCTTTCTCTTCCTATTATGTTTATTTATATAGATATTTTGAGGATAAATATGTGAGGATAAACCTCATCATTTATATATATATATATATATTATCATTCTCATTATTGAGATGTATTATGTACTCTCAAGCCCTATTTGAAGGTTCTGCAAGAATTATCATGCTAATTATAGAGGTGTTTCCTTCATTTGTATTCTTTATATAGATGTACCAATTGAATTTTCTTTATTATGATAGATATTTCTTTGGTGGAAATTCTTTCCATGATATAAAAGTTATATTGGGTGTAGAGGCATTCCCATGATTGAGATTTCCATGGGCAGAAAAGATCATTGTAGTAGGCTAGTACCACAGTTATAGACTTCAATAATTTTGTCAATGTATGTATTTTGGGATCCCGTGAGGAATCATTGGAATGTTTGATACATATACTCATGGTGTAGGATATATAGTTTTATTTCTTATTATAAATAGTGTAATTTTTACTTATTTTTATTCTTTATTTCTTTATTGTCTTACTGTTTTATGTTTCGATCAAATTTCATGCCATTTCAACCATAAAATTTCACATGTTGTGGTTTTTTTAGGGACAATATTGGTGGTAGCCTACTAAGTCTTCATAGTCACACACTACTTGTTTTGTAGACAATTATGTTAATGAGTTACATTTTTGGTACAAATAGGTACACTGGAGATAAGCTCAGATAGTTTAATGATTTATTAAGGTACTAATGTTTCACTAGCATAGCCAAGAATCTATGAGGTATTGCAGTACAAGAGACTAGATTTAGCTAGAAGAGTTTTTTATTATGGTTTTTTATCCTTATTTTCTCTATATGGTTATTAATGTATACATATGTATATTTTTAGATGCAAAAATATAGATATTATTTGATATATATTCATATATATCAGGTACCATCAATTTATAGGTTTTACATTTAGCGTAAAGTTCCTATCTAAAATTTTTAAAGTTCCCAACATACAGATGGACAATGTATGATTTCATATATAATCCAAAATTAACCTAAATTAGTTTTCAATTATGGTAAATCATTACACAAAACTTCATTACATCCCATATTTCTTATCACCAACTCATGGAGATTAGGTAAATCTCTTTTTGTTAGTAGTGGTTCCATTTTGGGAAATGGGAGATTTGGAATTAGTTCATTAATAATATGGTTCATTCTGTGAAACTCCTTAAACCAAAACCTTTCATTTCCCTATTTATATTTAAATATATATTTTTAGAATACCTAGTAGAATATGGAGTTCTTAATAAAATTAGATGATTCATAGAAACTCATCGATACTATCAGATAAATGATCTTTTAGGATACTTCTTAATGATCTTCATTAACCATGGTGAATAAGAGGAATGATTTATTTTTATCTAAGAGAAGGATATATTATTATTTATAATTTATTTAATTCAAATGAATGGATGAATTATTTTATAAAAAAAATTGTTTGTTTGTTATCAATTATTTTTTGATAAGTTTTATCCCTATAAAAACCCTCTAATGATATCATAGACACTTTCATATCATTTAGATTTTTGTTTTAGATGGATGTAGATTCTATAAAACAAAATTTTATAAAACCATGATGTGTTTTACCAAAATTGTCATTGTTATTGAAAAATATAAAAAATACAATGTAAATATAATAAAAATAAGTGTAATATATGAAAATATGTCATAGTTTAATAAAAATAGGCATGTAAATTGTTTCAAAAGCAAAACATTATAAAACATATTTTTTACATCGTGGTTTTTGATTAAAATTTTCATAGTTTGTATATGTTTGATATTTTTATTATAAAAACATGAAATAGATGAGAAAACCCATATCATAGATTCTGAAGTATGACATTTTAAGGCTCTTTTGAAATGGTTTTTTCAAATAAAAATAGTTATGTCCTTCTAATAAAATTTTTCCACTATCGATAAACCATTTCATGATTTATATAAAATAATGGCAATAGGTCTTTTTAAATGAAATATTATTGTTCAAAAAAATATCAAAAATATTCAATGGAATGGGCTCTAAGGGGGGATTTAGACCATATAAAAAATATTTTAGTGGATGCGGTCAATGTTTAAAGTGGATTTACATGGTTAATTAATACAGTGTTTATATATTATAAAAATAATTCTAGATATAAAAGAGTTTATATTCATTTAGGAAATCATAATAAGAAAGTGTCAAATATTAATATTGAGACACTTTATCTGAAAATTTATTTAAACCATTCCAAAAATGAGTTTTTGTAAATTTTATAATGCTTTGGATAAAAGTAAATATGTGATTTTTTTTATAAAATATTTAAATTAAATATTAAATATTTTAGATAATTATATATTATTTTATAAATATCATATATTTTTAATGTCAATAAGTCTATTCCTTGAAAAATTATCGTATTAAATAGTTTATATTGAAATAAACATGAAATTTTCTTATTTATTTATGTTTTAAACTATCCATAAAAAATATCTCTATTATAAATATATTAAAACTATTTATTTATCAATTATTCTCAAATCCTTATCTAATGTATAAATTTATGAACTGTTTATTTATATAGATTATTCCTTAAGTTATTTAATTTAATAATATAAAATGTTTCTATTCTGTATGAATTTATAGTTTAGATTAAATTGTTAAACTACATATTATAAATGTCATTCCTTGTTTTAAGGGGTTTCATACAAGGTACAACATACGATTTAGTTACATTCAAACATATTAATGATTTTTTATGAGTTATAAACTTAATTACAATGATTTATTGTGATTTATACATATTATTTTTCATTATTGTAGTAGATCGTTTTTCTTTCTTAGGAATTGATCTATGTATAGTGGTAATTTGGGTTGGATACACTAATTTGGGGACATTCTTTTGAAAAAGTGGTTAACTGGATACCTGGAATACCATATTTTCCCATGATAAGATTTTGGTTTTATATGATTATAGAACATTATATAAAATGGTTTTATATACATTATGTATGGCGTATTATTGGAAAAAAATCCATTTAGATGACCTTTAGAAGTGATTGGGTTGTTTTTTTGAAAATATCATCTTTAAAATGTTCGTAGACCATGAAGACATTGCAACATTAATTAAGAAGTGGTTTTGGAAGAAAATAAAGGTATTGAATATGTTTTATAAGAAATTATATAAATAAATATGTTTAATGTAATGTCATAAAGGTGTTTTTTTTCTAGTGTGGAGTTGTGTGAAGTTCGAGATAGAGAGCCAACACATTTTGAAAAAATGAAAGGATAATTGTGCAAGGAAAGAATAATCATGGAAGTGGAGTTATGAAAACACACCACTAAAGTGGAGTTGTAGGTAGTTAACCTTAGAGGATGTGATATTTTTTGAGGGTGTGGATAATTTTCATGAAATATTGGCCACACCAATAAATAGTACACTAATCCATCATTAAGATGTTGAATATTAAGAAAAGTACTAAATTCCATATTTTCTTGTATGAATTTGGTGAGTGTATTTCATCTATGAAGTCATTTTATGTTATCATCAATTATGCAAATAAAGGATATTATTTGTGGTGGTTTAGTTTTATATGGATGTGAGTTATGTGAACATTTTCATACCCAGGAATAGAGTTACATAAAATATAAGTTAATTTACCAAAATCTCTATGGTAACTTAGATTTATTCATTTAGATGAATGGATATATTCATGAAACAATAATTTTGGCATAATAAAAGATTTTTGATCACATAAAAAGAATATCCTAAAGGGACACTAAGTACAATTTTGTTGATAGAATAGTAAATTATTAAATTATTAGAGAGAAGTGTGTTATAAAATTGAATTATTTTGGAATATGATGGATTGTTATTATACTCTAAAAATTGTAAAAAATAATGTACTTAGTGAATTATCATACTTTGGAACATTACCATTGTATACTCATTAGGCTGGCCCTATGTGGGTGAAACAAGTAAAAAAAATTGTATCTATTTGTTCTTTATTTATCTCTTTATATCACCTATGAGTGATATAGTTTTTACTAAAAATAGGGGAAAATAGCATCGGTTAACATTTTTGAAATAAATCAACATACCCTGATTCACCCTTGGGTATTTACCTTTCATGGAGACAATAGATACATTAAAATATTTGTGGATTAAATTGAACTTTATTTTTGGGTAAGTAATATGAATCATGAGTTATAAATAGTTTTATATATTAAAATGTTACAAATATATTAACTTGGTTAAAGTTATTTAGAAACATGGATATATTAAAAAAATGAATGGCATAAGATAGTAATATTTTAAAACCCCTTCAATATACTAAATGTTATATTACTTCCAAATAAATCACATGTAAAAACTTTTATAACACAAATAGGTAACTTTATATTAAATATGTGTCGATATGGATTATCTTATGAGACACACAGTGTAACTGGATAATACTAAAATTTAGTTAACTAAATTACACTGTTATATTTTTGTTACACTTAGTTGTTAAACCCTGAAGGTTACTATACCAGATGAATATAGTGATGATAATCCATATGATTTATTTGGGAAAGTATTTATATACTCAACTATCTAAGAGTTATAAATGAAATTATTGACCTAATGTTATACAAAAATAGATAATTTTATAGAGGGACACTAATGTTGATTCAAATCATAAATAAATATATATATTATCCCACTAATGTATATGCTGAAAAATTAAAAGGGGTTATAATTTTTGTGGGAGAACATTTATTAATATTTATTATTAATCAATTATAAAATATGATACAAATATAATAAAAACATATATTTTGGATACAATGGATTCATCATCATCAAACAAGACATTGAGATCAATTATAGAAAAGGTAAATTGTAATAGAAGTAATATTCCAAACAAGTATAGAAAGAAAATAACTATTATGAGTAAAGAATAAAAAATATGTGTTAATGGAAAATCTTAAAAACATATTGATAAATCTAGTCAAGAAATGAAAGATTATTATAAAAATGATAGTAAATATTATCCTGACATCTAAATATTGATTATTTTTTAATGTATCATCATATTCAAAAGAAATATGAGAATATGTATTCTTTTGGGATGAAACATAGTTCAAAAATACTCTATTAAATAGAAGGTAGGATTGAAAGAAATGATGTTTTAAAATCACTCATTTAGTGTAAAATAGTTGAGTTAACTTTGGTCTCAACTCATATTCCAAATATGATTAGGCACATAAATGCCTTTGTGATAATGGGATCACTAATAATGTTTTATATAGAAATTTAATTCATTATATAATCACTACTTGAAGTATTCTAACAACTTCTTAAGAATTATAATATGAATGAGATCAACAGAATTTTAATTGATAATCTAAATAAGTTTAGGTTTACTAAAGAATACATTGGAGGTATAAACTAAAGTGTGATGATGAAGATATTTAAAGTAAAAATAAGAAGAAGTTTTGTCTATCAATAAAATAAAAGAGGTCAGGGAGAGTCTGAACCAACATAATTAAAACTGAATAAAGAATTTTCTAGGGAGAGGAAATGTATCTATTAAAGAAAACCATGTCACCAGAGGAGAAAGTTTCTAGAATACAAGAGGGGGTATAAGAAAATATATGGGCATTTCAAATAATTTATTGAAGTTATATTGAGGAATTATTCTATTTTGAAGGTTATATGATACCAATTTCATATTATAAAAATGTTGAAAATATATACATGTGTTAAAAATAAAAAAAATATTTTATTAATGAATATTTAAGTTTGTATTCAAGTAATAATGTAAAGATATATGCAACAAGGATTTGGATTCAAATGATTAATTTAAATCTTGGACTAATTTCCAATAAAAGATGTGTATTTTCAACATATTTTATCTTATGTTATGAAATACTTTTTTTATAAATAAAGTTCTTTTTAATAACATTAGATGATGGTATTGATATACATGATTTACGTTTCATTAAATTCTAAACTTGTTTGAAAATAACATATGCATAAAAATTATTTATCCAAGATAAAATATATTATCCAAGTTTTCTAAAAAAATAAGATGGATATAATTCTATATAAATAAAGGAATATTTTAAAAAATAAATTCATTATTTTATAATATGTATCTAATAACATAAAATACCATATAATATATGGTTATTAATAATTTATTTTCAAAATATTTTTACAAATAAATAATTATTACATCCTAACATAATGAATTTTATGTTTTATAAATATATTTCAAATAAAATATAGAAACTAAAATTCTAGTGTGGGTATGTTTATACTTATATAATTTCAAAGTGTTATAAATCCATAATTATAATAATAAAATTAAAAGTTAATAACACTTTATTTGTAGAATAAAATTAGTGTATATTCATAAAGAATTATTGTAAGGTAAAAAATTTCATTGACACTTTTCTCCAACTAATATCAAATAAATTTCAATATAGAAATGTAATACAGATGATTCTAATCAACTCAGAAATAATTTTTGAGAATTCAAGCTAAGAGAGTTTATTAGAATCATAATATTTGATGTTGTGAAGTAAAAAAGTTTTAATATTATGTTCAAAGAGTTGAACATGCATATTATGAAGCATAATCTCATCAATATTCAAAAAATATTTCTTTAAATACATTTACCTATTAATGGGTTTTTTTGGAGGATAATCAAATGGTCACATAAATATATTGAAATAATTATATAGTGATGTAATGAATTTAACATAATCATAATAAAGTTCACTAAATATAATTCTTCTCTCATGGTCTATCATAAGATACATGATTATAATAATTCTTATTAATTTATTTATTAGTACCCTTAAAGGAGTCTAAGAATATAAATAATGTATCATGTTATTTAAAATTACAGATGCTAATTTTTCATTCTTTCATTTATGTTTCAAACTTAAATAAAGTTAAACGATAATTTACCTCTTAAATATTGAATTTTATCTTTCTCTAATTGATTCTAATCATAGATTAGTATATTTTTTGATGACATTTGAATATTAGAATGTGTTGGGCCATATGTATAGATATAAAATTTTCTCAAGAGGTGAAAAAAAAAAGTTATGGGTGATGGATGACCCATTATATATACCACATGGAGTTTCAAACACTATATTTTTTTATTCCAGGGTTTAATGTTATCATATAAGTGTTATCTTATATTATGAATCAATAGGGGGTAAATTGAGTTCATAAATTTATCCTTTTATCACATTAAACTTCCCTCTTAAAAATTATATTCCTTAATTTTTCCCTTTTACATTATATAGGTAATAGATAATGAAACAAAGAAAATTATAGATATTTCAAGAGTTTTTATAGTGGTTTATGGTCACCAAGATACTCCCATGCATCAATCCCTCAAAACATAATTCATGTTTGATGATTTAATTAAGGTCCTTTTACAGGGGATAGTTATAGAAATGTATAAGAAGTTGAAACTTAGTGTCTTTATAAAAACAAGATCTTATAATTAGGCTCTTTATAATAAGACCTTCCTTTATCCCTATAAAAAACACTAAGTACAAGAAGCATGTACTAAAAAATAAATATAAATAATATAATTTATTAATAGTGGGTAGCATGAAATTATGATAATTCATTATTAATAATAGATACTCTTATTTATAAAATAAATAATTAATTTATAGAATTCATGAATAGGATCTGAAGTTATCAAAAAATTTATATAGATATGAACCTTCTCCTTTTACCATAGCAGTAGAAAACAAAGATTCAAAGTCTTTTTTATTCTTTTTCCTTTATTATCATGAAAAATGGAATAATTAGATCATGAGAACATTTAAAATTTCAATAGTATGATTGAATAGAAATTAATGTGGTATATTTAAATTGAATATTATTAACTATCATAATAATGTGTATAAATTATAAATAGAGTTAAGTTAATTTGAGTTAATAATATCCTAGATATTTTACTTAAATTTTTTTTACCCTTTTATCTGTTTGATATGATTCACCATTATTTAATAATAGCATGATAATAACTCATTGAACCTTCACTAAAAGTCAAACCTTTCTTAATAAACCATTTCAAAATTGAGAAAATATTTCTCTAATAAATCATCAACTAAAATATTCCATTAAAATATCATAGAAATTCAAACTATTTATGAATAAATTTATACAAATCCTTTAGGTAATACAAATCTTGAAATTTATGGATTGAATAGGAATAACTTAACATTTATTAAGTTCATATATGAATAAATTATGAACTAAAGTCATTTAAGAATGTATAAATATTCATGTGATATTAAATTTTGAATATAACTAGTTGTGTACGGTTTTTCAATTTTTATAAAACTATCATGTAATAATAAATTATAACATGATCAAATAACACATGAATAATGCAAACTACATGAAATTTCATACTTAAGATATTTATTCACTCATGATAAAATCTTTATTTCAATTTCTTTCATAATAATATCCTTTATTTACATATTTATTTGTTTTGAGTGGATTCATTTTATATAAAAGTGACTCCTAACATGGACTAGTAACATGTCATTAACTACATTTAAAAAATAATTTTTTGATTTTAAAATTTTATTCAAGATATTAAATAATAATTATTCCAATAATTATAATAATTAAGAAAATCTTAAAAACATAATATACAACATTTCAGTCACTTTAAGTAAATTTATTAGTAAAACAAAAAATATCTTTCATGAGCACTAAAATTTATGATATATTGTACATAAAATAATGCCTAATAACTCTCCAAACATATCTATTTTTTTATGATTTCATGTGACAACCCCAACTCCTGTAACCCAAAACTAATGTCTTACATTAATAGATAGGCATAAGATACGAGGAATTTCATATCAAATGAATGAATAGTTAAGTAGTCTAGGAAAACTAGATACATTCGAGATTCCCATATCATGTTTGAAAACAAAAATTATAAAAAAAATAGAATAACATTATTCCCTATAGAATATCCCTTTTTATAATTCTTGTTACACTTCTTGGATTCTTTGGAAAGGAAACAAAATAAGGGTGAGATCAAATGGTCATTAAGGGTTAATTATAGTGGAATCTGTCATAATTCAATAAGTATAATAATTATAGGGTAATAACTAAAAACACATTATATTTAATCAATAAACTGATAATGAAATGAATTCATATATAATATCACTACAAAAATATCATGGATAATAAGATAATGAGTATTTAATATAGCAAGGTAAATAACTAAAAACATATTTCATTTAATTAGTAAAATGAGAATGAAATGTATCGAGATATAATATCATTAAAAAAATATCGTGGATAATAATAATTGAATTATTAATAAAGGAAATTATTAATCATTGGACTTCATGTTCTGAAGAATATGATACCACTACTTTAAAGACCTTTTAAAAGATGTTTAGAAACTATAGTTAGAAACCCATTAAATGTTTGATTACTGATTTTCCTCATGATATTACTGATAAATCCAAAGGATATAGAAATTTGGGCCCCACTCATCACTAAATGTCCAAATAATTCCTCATATATCGATTAATCTATTCAATTTATGAGCAAAATTTCTTCCCATTAAATATTTTTACTAAAAAAAAGAATACAAATTATCAATATTTACTCAATCAATCAAATAAAATTCTAATAAACACCATATGTAAAAATGGTATAATATTTATGAAATAATAATATCCATCATATAAGAATATGGATATTTATTATAAATGTAATTTCCAATGAAAAATGATAATAAGAAAGTGATTATTTCAACTGAAATTTTACAATCACAAACAAAAGTGAGATTGTACAATGACTTTTACCACGTGGTAATTTTCAAGTCAAATCCTCTTTGATGAAATAATTCAAATTAAAGATTAAAATGAAATTATTTATTAATTAATAATTATATTACATGTCAAATGGGATGTGTGTACACTATATATAAGAAATTGGGTGCAAAAAAATAAAATATTCTCAATAAAGGAAAATTGAGATGAAGTCCCTTACCTTAAGTCTGACTCATCTTGTACATTTATTATATTCATGAACAATAAACATATGTTAATTATTTACTTTATTAAGAACCCATTTCATGTTTATTATTCATTTTATTTCACTTATTACCATGTTATATAGGATTACTTAATCAATTACACTTACATCATATGTTTCGATGATACTTGGATTATGTGTCAAAAATGACATTGGTAGATCGATGTGTTTTTTTAACTGGGTTTTTAACTAGGTTTTACGGGTTTAAAAATAGAAAAAAAGGATAGGGTTCGATGTATTTTTAAAACTGGTTTTGGGGAGTTATGAACCCCATTCACACTTCATCATTTTCCAAAGAAGCATTAACGGGGTTTACGCTTCCAAGTCACGACCAAAGATGCATGAACCTCATCCAGGCCACTTTATTATAAAGGATGTTTTTTTTAGAAAAAAAAAATTTAAATGAAAAATAAGTGAGTTTATAAAATAATAAAATCACTATTGTTGGATTTTTTAATTAAATATACATTTAATATATTTAATTTAAGGTTTAAAATTCATCTTATATTTTTTATAGATATTATATAGGAACTAATTCAATTTTAAGAATAAAAGGAGTTTTTTTCTAAAAATGTTGTTTTACCATTTTTCTAATGGAGAACCATTTTTACAAAAAGTTTTTGACGCATTTATAATTTATATTTGACAAAATAACCCTATTATTTTGAAGTGGGATAGAAAATTTTACTTTGTTTAAATTTTTGTTATATTTCTGATAAAAAAAATTAATGAATAGTGAAAAAACATGCATTTTAATTCAAAAATTCCTTTTCATTCAATTTATTTATACAGTTAGGTTATCCTTTTAATTGGTTTTACAGTGTAATTGAATTATTTTTTTATCATTTAATTAAATTTTGGTCATTGAAAGTATATTCACATTGAAATTTGATATAAACACATATCAATCTTTTAATGGTTTTACATAAAAAACATGTTTTCTTATTCCGTCAACATGATAAAATTTTAAACTATTTTCTACCAATTCTCTATTTTGAATTTATAAAAATGGGTACCATATTTCAAATTATAAGTTCCAAATTATGTAAATAGTTTCCTTTTATTTTTGGACATTATTAATAGTAACATTACTAATTATTTTTATTTACCACAGTAAAAGGGTAAATCAGGTAAATAAGTGTAAAAATAATATTATAATAATATAAAACTACCATAAACCTTTTATGGGTCCTATTTTATGAGATATTTTGGACCAAGACAACCCTTGGGAAAAAATTGGCTTTTGGAAGCCACATGTGTAACATCCCAAGTAAGTAATGAATAATAGATATTTTTATCTATGTCTATTAGTGAATTAGATAGTGTTTTAGAGGCTTAAAATGAGAATAAATCCAATCTTAAGCATGGAATACACTAATATTTTTAAAATATTGTTTTACTGCCTTTTGATGGCAAACCATTTTTAAATATATCTTTTGACAATTTTATAAGCTATGTTTGTCAAAATAAACTTATTCTTTATTATTGGGACGTCAAAATTTACTTTGTGTGAATTTTTGGTATTTTTCCGAAAAAAGTTCATTTTTAATGAATAGTTAAAAATGTTGTATTTTAATTCAAAACCTCTTTTTAATCTAATTTATTTATATGATTAGATTAAATTTTGAATTGGTTTTGAAGTGAAATTAGAATATATTTTTACCATTTAATCCACTGGTGGTCATTGGAATCAATTTCACTTTGAAATTGGACTTAAACTGGTGTCAATCTTTTGATACTTATTGTTTCATAAAAACACGCTATTTGTCATGACAGCGGGAATTAATTATAAAATTAATTAATGTAACTTATATGATTTGAATTTTGTAAAATAGACATCATTTTTGAATTAAGAATATCAAATCTATCTTAGGGTGGTGTTTTGGTATTTTTCTGAAAAACTTCAATTTTTGATGAATAGTGAAACCACTAAGTGGTAGTTAAAGAAACTGATTTTTCGTTTAAATGAAACTTTGCCACTTTTGTGATTTGATTTTCAAAAATCCGACATACATGGTTGTTATTAAGAAGTAAAATGTGGTTCAATGAGATTAAAATAATTTTTTGGTGAATAGTAACTTTTAAGTTCTTAATCGTGATTAGAGGTAATTAGTGCAATTTAAAGCAAAAATGATATTATAATAAAATGAAAATACCTAGACACATGTCCTACCCTTATTGGATGTGTCATGGCCGACCAAGAAAAGCCATGGGTCAACTTTGGTACCCCATGGAGTCACTTTGGTAGGAAAATGACATTAATATCTTTTTATTTAATGTTAAAATTAAAATGACATAAACATGAGTTGTTTTACTAAAACAATTTTTTAATGGGGTTATACAAGTCATATTTTTTACTATAATTATTCATTATAAATATAAAACTATTTCCTACATCATGATATTTTTTTTATAATTTTTAGACATTAAATAAATTAAATTATTTATGACATCATGATGATGCAGCGATTACCTCATTAATAATGGATTTAAATAAAATGAAAAGATAATGTAAAATATATGACCTACACATGTCCAAACCCTATTTGATGGATGGATTTCGAACCCTTATCACCTTACCCTCAAATTATATCAATGTGGGACCTTTTGAATCCGAAACTCATTTTAAAATAAAGTAACAATTCTTTACTTTCCAAGAGTTCCCCTCCTCTCCTCTTATAAAAGGCCCCCACCTCTACCTCTTTACCCACACTTACAAAGCCTTTGGCTTGGCCAACCCCTGCCCATTTTGTCTCTACACTTCCCTCTATCACTCCTTGAAGCCTCACTTTGGGCATTAGTCTTCCCAAGGAATCCTTTGAGCTCAAACCAAAGGGAGTTACCCGATTTTAAGGTAATGTCTTCACTTGTGTTCTTTTATTTTATTTTGCTTCTCCAACCCCCTAAACTCTTTTTATTCATTTCATTTGTAAAAACACCAGTATATTCCATATACTAGGATGTTGTTATAATAAGTATTCGAGCTAAACTTACACACACCTACATCTAATGGTTAAAGAACATACTGTTTCCGTGGATGGCGAATTTATGCCTCCCGAAACGATGATTGTTCAACATTCTTTTAACACATTAAAAGGTGGCCATTAATATGAAACTATATTTATATATGATATATAATATGTTTATGTTTTTCTTAAGCTTCTGTATTTTTCATTTTGGGTATTCCTTTATGGTTTCCATTATGGGTAAACGCGATATCTTCATTTAAGGAAGTGCGGACTACCGCCCCCTCAAAGTGATTTGATTCGTTAATACCATATGTGGGATGTATAAAGGATGGAGTTATGATATTATATATGATATTACACTAGAATTATAATATACCTTTATATCATTATGATTCCATTTCATAAAATGTGAAATAGAAATGGAAGCAGCGTTCATGCGTACGTATGGCTTACCGTCTCCATGAACGGTGCATTTCATTTCTTACCTCTACATGTAATATAATATTATAAATGCATGCATATACTGGATATATATGATATCTACATCATGTATACCATTCTGGATATAATGGATACATGAAAAACTTATAAATATAAAGGGTTTATTTTTTACTCAAGTACCAATGATCGTTAAAACGACCGTTATTAACTTAAATAATTACATAGTGTTCATGACATGGCAATAAGTGATATAAAAGGAATAATGAACTTGAAAAAGGTTCTTAAACAAGTAGAAATTAACTCAAGTTTATTATTCAGGAGATTAAATACCGATCGAGTCAAGTCGGACCCGAGGTATGGGACTTCGTCTCAATCTCCTTTCATTGAGGCATATTTTGTTTTATACACAACTTTATTTCATACGGTGTATAAACCCCTTTGACTTTTACGTTTATTCAAAAGGAATATTTTTTGTAAAAAGCGTTTACTAAATGAAAAAATGGAATGTTTTTGTCGTACGTATGCGGCGACAATGACTTCTCCGCCGCTGTGACCATTATTTGAGTTTCAGCTTCCTCTACAAGCCATACCTTTTTTTAAAAAGAAAAATAAATACCATGTTTTACTTTTCTTTTGTTTTGGTATTGAAAATGGTTTTCATAATGTTTTTATATCAATGTGTTGTAATGATATCTTATGATTGAAAGGTGGAAATGTTATGTTTCCTTTATGCATGTTTTATGTGATACGATTATGTTGAGGTTCTTGGGCATTATTATGAAGATGGGTGGTTCCGTGATAAACTAAGGGCAGGTGAGCCCGATATAGATCTCCAATGCATTGGGTAACGCGAAGGAGTGAAACGTTAAGGTTTCTCCGAAGAGATTTAGGGAATATACTGTGATGGGTATTCCAAACGTAACCAAGAGGGTTACTCCCTACGTAAGAATGTTATGAATGCCTCAAGTTACCTTTATGTCTTATGATTTCTATGATTTATTGATGATTTGATGAGGTATGTTAAAGTGCCTATGTTTTATGGGTAAAGTATGATTTCATTCTTATGTATATATGAACTCATGTTTCCTTTTCATATTTTTATAACCCTTATTGAGCTTTTTATGCTCATCCCAAGTTTTTTTGAAATGTTTTTCACAGGACAAGGGAAAGATACATGATATGGTGATAGTGTCAAGGAAGTGTCAAGAAAGAATCCATGTTTTATTTTGAATATGTTTCCATTTATGGGAAAAGTGAATACTATCTTTTATGTAACCACTTCGCTTAAATATGAAATGTAATACATGTTTTATGATCTAATTCTCTAAAACTATAAACCTGAAAAGATCCTCAAGGTGTATTCTTAAAATATCTCAAGATTAAGTAATGTTTAAGGCTGGGGCCTTATAACATGGGTGTGATTATGACACTTATAACTTTTAATTTAAAGTAATGGAAAAATATGTTATAAACATATATCTTAATAGTAAAAAAAATTAATATGGGTATATATAAGTGATATCTTAGACTATAAATAGTATTTAGAAATTAAAAAATTCCTATATCATGGTATTTTATTTATAATTTGTAGACATTAAATGTTAAAATTTAATTATGACACAATAATGATGCATTGATTGCCTTATCAATGAAGTAATAAAATATATGATATAATAAATATTAAAATAAATATTATTTGACATAATTTATGTCATCCAAGATTTTTCTAGTTGAATATGACATTTTATAATTCTATTAAATTCTTTTTTTCAAATTTATCTCTCTATTTATATTTTATTTAAATTCAATAAAATGAATAGTTTAAAAATTGACATAATTGATGTTTTGTAAAAATAATAAATTTTTAAATTTTTTAAAAAATATAAAAATATTTTAAAATCACAAATTTATTATGATAAAGTATAAATTTTCATTAAGTGTCCAATTATTGGAAATTGACCACATATATGTAAAATTTATAGTCCCTTGATATTTAAAATGTTTTTACCAAAATTAAAATTAAAAGAGAATAATTAAGGGTAAACCAAAAAGATAAGGTTTAAAATAAAATCAATACATGTATAAAAATTATTGGATTAGGGGATTTATAATTACCCTAATCTTATCTTCTATATATCTTAATTTGGAGCCTTATGAAATAAAAAATTAACATATATTAATTTAAAATTTTAAGAATTTCAAAGGGTGCCCCTCCCCTCTTCTATAAAAAGGCACCCTTTATTCTCTAATACGCACACTTCCAAAACCTTTTGGTTTAGAAAATATCTAACCAAAACCATTCCTATAATATCTCCCCTTATTATTTAAGACTTATTTTATAGATAACACCCTTATTTGATGTGTTAAGGTGTTCTTTAAGGGTGATCAACTGAATAAGAAGTAACGTTTTCTTTAAGTATTTCAATTTTATTTCTTCTTCCACTTAATTTAAATCTTATTATTCAAATATAAAATAATAACCCCATTATATTAAATATACTGAGATGTTATTATGTTAATACCATCCCCTAAATTCATCCCTACTTCCATCAAATGGTAAAGTAATTAATTATTCGTGTGTACGTATGAATTATCACCTCCACAAACCAATTTAGTTCGTTTTACAATACCGTCTATCAAGATTGGTTATAATGTTTTAATTAATATTCATATGTGATATATATTAAATATTTATCATTTTAAAATAATACTAATTCAATTATGTTCTTACCTTCCATGCCTATATAAAACAATAACGTCATTCATGCATAGGTGTGAAATATCACCTCCATAAAGCAATGTGAATAGTTTTTATTCAACAAATAATTTGTATGATATATATAAGTTGTTATTATGATAATAATATTATAATATTCATGGAAATATAAATTAATAATTACCTTATTTCCATAATGATCATTCAAAAATGAAAATGTTACTCATGTGTACGTACGTCCTGTCATCCCCATGAATATAACGTTGTTCGTTTTTCAAAACAATAATTAATGGATTGATTTAAAAAGTATGATTAATGTATAAAGGTTATGATTAGGTCATTAATATTATTTTTGAGTTCATGTACTTATTACCACAAGGATTATTGACATCCTACCAAGTCCATTTTCAACTCGAGTACCGAATATTGACAAAACACCCGATGTAAACATTAATAATTAAGTAATTTTTATAACATGGTAATAAGTGATATAAAAGAAACAATAAACATGAAAAAGGTTCTAAATAAATTATAAATTAAACTATTTTTAATTATATAGTAATATAAAGAATGAACGGGATGATTCAGAATCATGGTACGTAAAATCATAACTCAATCTTCATTCATTGAGTAAAATATCCATGTCATTGGTTTTGTTTTTCCAAGAATATGCGTGAATGACCTCTGTTGGTTTTACACTGAATATAAACATATATTGGGTGTATTTATATTTTCACACATAATTATGTCATTTATTTATCCTTGATCTAATGATACGATCTTTGTAAGGGACGCCATCTCAATCCTCTTTCCATGAAGCTTATTTTGATAATATACACCTCCTTCTTTTATACAGTGTATAATCACACCCTTTGACTTTTAATTTCATTCAAAGTTTTTAAAAAGTAATATTTTTATACAAACCTTTTTACTATATAAAAAGGAATGTTTTTTAAATGTATACGGTGAAAAGGACATTTCCACCACCGTGACCGTTATTTGATATTTGGCTTCCTCTATAAGCCTTAACGTTTTTAAAAGAAAAATAAATACCATATTCCATTTTCATAAATTTTGGTATTGAAAATGATTTTGAGAATAGATTGATTATATCACTATCTTACAATGATATCTTATGATTGAAATGTGGAAATGCTATTTTTCCTTTATGCTTGTTAATGTGTTATGAATTTATTATGGTTCTTGGGAATTGCTTATGTATACGATTGCTATCAAGATAAAATGATGGTTGTTGAGCCTGTGATAGGTATCAAATGAATTGGGTAATGAGATGGAGTTAATCAATAAGGTTTCTCCTAAGAGGTTTAGGTAATATACTGTGATTGGTATTCAAAACATAACCATGAAGATTACTCCCTATGTAGCCGTGAAAGCTACAATGTAAGTATGATATGGATACTGCAAGTTACCTTTTGATTTATAATTTTTGGGAATTTTTCATGATTCTTATGATTTCATGGGTTTATATATATTCATGAACTAACATTTTATTTCCTTTTTTATTCCTTACTGAGTTTTTGTGCTCATAACAATTTTTTATAATTTTTTCACAGGGTATAATGATGAGTAAGAGAAAGGAAAACATCAAGAAGATTTTTAACAAGAAAAATAAATCATGTTTTATTTATAAAATGGTTTCCTTTAGTGGAAAAAATGGATATTTTTTATAGTATCTTATTGTATGATTATGGGATGATATGTATTAATAAAGGACTAATTCTCCAAAACTCTAAACATTAAAAGATTCTCAATGTGAATTATTGACTTAAATCATGATTATGTTTGTTTAAGGCTGGGGCCTTATAGAAACACATAAACTTTCTTGGGATTATATATAAATAAACTAGTATCTGAAATCATGTAAAAAAATAATTCATTATATAATATTAAAATTTGAATATAACTAGTTGTTAAATATTTTTCACTTTGCAGAAAAACTATCACATAGGAAATAGTTATAACTTGGTTATCTCATGTTTGAATAAAATATAACTACATGATATTTTATAATTAACATATTACTTCACATAGGATTAATTCTAGACTTCAATTTATTATGTATAATCAAATTTTATTTACATAATTATTTATACTTTTTGAATTTATTTTATGTAAGAGTAACTTTTGAGTTGATCTGACTACATGAGATTAACTCCTCTTTTTCATGTAACATTTTTTTTCTTTGAAAATATTATTCAGCATATTAAATAATATTTATTCCAATAAAAATAATCTTTGATAAACTATAAATAAGAATATTATACAACTTTTCTCTAACTTAAAGTAAAGTTAATATTAAAATAAGAATTTTCTTTTTTGATCATAAAAACATATGATATATTGGATTTAAAATAATAAAAAACTAATATACAAAAATATCATTTCTTGATGATAACAAGACCCATAAAACTTAAACATAAAATTTTATAGATTTTTTAATTTAGATAGAATAAACATTTAAACTAATCAACTTGTGAATATTATGATGAATATACAAATATATACATTAATATAATTTTTTTGTGTCATTTTATTCACATTATCCCCCTTTTATGAAATCAAAAAGAATAATATATATATATATATATAACATAGTAAATTTAGTCCACTGAATGAAATTTTTTTGAATATAACACTGAAAGGAATTAATAATCAGTAAAAATAAATTTTAACAATGCTTAAATATATATGAAAAATAATAAATAAAATATAGTTAATAAAATATACATAAAAACATACAAAAAATATAATTAATTATTCTTTTATTTTGGAATATTTTGATCTAAAGGTTAAGGATATAAAACATTTGGTTCATGAGGATTGGTTCATAAGATTATATTTGAGAAAGGGCACTTGCAGTTGTTTTAGGAGTAAGTTAAATAATAACATGTAGAGGATAAGTATCTAATTGATTTTTTATAATAGTTACATATATTATCTATATATATATAAAGGATCTTATATTACTTTCTCATGAAATGATCCTTGAGGTCATAAAATTATGTTGTCTTAGCTATTAATTCGATAAGAGTGTATTAAAAAGGAAAATCAAAACATATGTTACCACTCATCTCTATACATATCTAGCTTCTTCAAAATATAATCATTACTGAAATTCATAATAAAATAATACCCTTATCTCAGTACATAAAAATAAAAAAAAATCATTTCATCTATTTTCATTAAAATATTCTTCAACTTTGCATCTAGATTATCTTTGGATTATCTCAACACACTATCAAAATATTTAAATAAAGACTCTAAATCTTTCAAACTATTTAAAAAACTTCTATTTACCTGAATAAATATTCAATATCCTTAATTATATATTGGGATATCAATAAATATTTATTAATAATCACATTATCAACTTCACCATCACTAAAATAATCAGATATTTTTTTATAAGAGTTGTAATATTTTATAAATTTATGATGGATATGATTAATAGAAGTTTAAACATTTTAATAATTTTAAAACAATTATCCAATAGATTTTTAACATAATATTTAAGTGTAAGAAAAAATGTATAACTTCCACCAAACAATTAGTAATTATTATTATCAATAATATCTTATATGTATATATTATTCACTACTCAAAGGAATTCTAACTTTACATTTCTGTGAATTATCCAATGCCACGATATCATATTGATTTTTATTTATATTTTCATCAGGATCCATGATAGAATCATTAGAAACCAAATTATAAATTTGAGTCTTCATTTTATTTAACTACTTCAAAATTTATTTTGAAATACTTGTCTAAAAAAATTTACTCCCTTTTTATGGCTTGGTTCTAGATTTAGTAAAACCCTTTAGCTAGTCAAAATCTAATTTCAAAACCATATTTTATATTATCTCCTAAAAACACTTCTTGGAAAAAAATTATTCTACTATTCTATTTCACCCTTAGCTCCCTTTAATATACATTTCAATTGTTTTATCTCATCTTTCAAATATGGGAATTCAAGAAATATTATAGTGGTAAACTGATGTAAATGTTCATCAAAATAAAATCATAATAAATGGGAAATGAAATATATTCATCCAAAATCAAAATTGATATTTTCATATGTTTATCACATATATCTCTCTATAAACACCATATTTAAAATTATTATTACAACTATTAGTTTCATCATCAACCATAATTTCATCATTCATACCTAAATTAT
Organism: Viscum album; assembly: GCA_963277665.1. Lineage (NCBI taxonomy): Eukaryota > Viridiplantae > Streptophyta > Magnoliopsida > Santalales > Viscaceae > Viscum > Viscum album. The sequence continues at coordinate 1,869,850,793 of OY728131.1, forward strand.
TTATTGAGATATTTTTTCTCAGTTTTTTTCTATATATTCTATTTTTTACTCCTAGGATTCAATATAATTCTCTCTTACATCAAGAGTTTCATCATTAACCAATTCATTTTAAACAACTAATCACCATATTCAACTGTATTAATATTCTTACCCACTATCATTTCATCTCTCCCTCAATTAGAAATCTTATCTAGCACAATATTGAATCTAACACTATTACAAGCAGTTGCAGTTTTAATATTCAAAGTAATATTGTCTATATTCTTATTTTCTTGAACCTCAGCTAGTTCATTTTCCATATAATTTACAATTTTATATCTCAATAGATCAATACTCAAGTGTAATATTAGAATCCCTAACCACGTATGTATTATTCACTCTAGTTTAAATATATTTTTAATCTATTTAATTAACCTTTAATAAATACAACTTCAAAAACAAAAAATATAGGCTCCTCATCATCTCTATAATAAAATTAATCATTATTATCATAATATATATATATATATATTATTTTCAAATCCACTGATTTTTTTTGAGATTAAATTAAATTGAAACCAATATTATTTAGTACGTCAATAAGAAAGATAGTATATAGTTATGTAACTTTAAGAAATTTCATTATTTTAAAGAGTCTTCTATCTTTTCAAATAAAAAATTCAAAATTATTCCATATGGATAGTTTATAAGCATTATTTTACCTGAACTAAAATGACCCATAACCCTTATAATATTTTGAAAAATATTGACCTTTTTTTATTCCACATCATAAATAAAAGGTATATTTATTAAAATAATACATTTTAAAATATACTAGGTCTTTAGGAAAAAATCATTTGAATTAATTTACATTGAAGATTCTACTCATGTTCTAGTACCTTAATATTTCTATTATTTATATCATTGGTCTAGAATAAATAAATCTTATTGTCAAAAACCTTAATCTTTCTATAATATACAAATGATTTATTGTAAATAAATCTTTCTTTATGAAGACAATGAAAGAGTTATTCATATTCCATAGAATTAAAATAAATAACATTTTCATTCAATGTCAACTTGAGACTATCCTTAGTAATGTCAGAAATAAACTCCAAATTCTCATAAATATATTCAACTTCAGGCACATATAAAATCTTAGCCTTATTTACATTAAATGTGGTCTCCCATTGATAAAAACATAAAATATTCTTTAAAATTTGGTTTGTTTTATTCAGAAAATTGAAAACATTATTATGTGAAATCTTCCTCTTTAGAATCAAACTTATTGTATTTATTATTATATTCATAGGATAGACCAATATTTATATGATTTTTTATCTTATATCACTAAATCACTTACAATTTTATGGATAGAAGTAATTTTTTTCTAATTCAATTTTAGAGATAAAAGGAGTGTTTTTCTAAAAATGTAGTTTTACCACCTTTTAATGGAGAATCATTTTAAGAAAAAAAATTTGACACATTTATAACTTATATTTGAAAAAATAAACTTATTATTTGGAATTGGGATAGAAAAATTTTCTTTGTTTAAATTTTTGTTTTATTTTTGAAAAAATTCATATTTAATGAATAGTGAAAAGGCATACATTTTAATTCAAAACTACCTTTTCATTCAATTTATTTATATAGTTAGGTTATCCTTTTAATTAGTTTTAAAGTGTAATTGAATTATTTTTTATCATTTAATTAAATTTTGGTCATTGGAAGTAATTTCACCTTGAAATTTGATATAAACACATGTCAATCTTTTAATGGTTTAACATAAAAACCATGTTTTCTTATTCCGTCAATAGGATAAAATTTTTAACTATTTTCTACCAATTCTTCATTTTGAATTTTGAAAAATAGGTACCATATTTGGAATCATAAGTTCTAAATTATGTAAATAGTTTCCATTTATTTTTGGACATTATTCATACTAACATTAATAATTATTTTTATTTACCACGGTAAAAGGGTAAATCAGGTAAATAAGTGTAAAAATAATATTGTAATAATATAAAACTACTATAAACCATGTCTTGATCCTATTTTATGAGTTATTTCTGAACAAAATAACCCTTGGGAAAAAAATTGGCTTCTGGAAGACACATGGGACGGATTGTGACACTTATAAACTTTAATTTATAGTAATGAAAAATAAATTATAAACATATATCTTCATAATAAAAAAATTTAATATGGGTATATATAAGTGATATATTAGACTATAAATAGTAATTATAAATAAAAAAATATTTCCTATATCATGGTATTTTATTTAAAATTTTTATACCTTAATAATTAAATTTAATTGTGACAGAATAATGATGCATTTATTGCCTTATTAATGAAGGAATAAAATAAATGATATTATAAATATTAAAATAAATATTATTTGACCTAATTTATGTCATCCAAGATTTTTCTAGTGGAATATGACATTTTATAATGCTATTGAATTATTTTTTTCAAATTTATCTCTATATTTATATTTTTTTTAAATTCAATAAAATCAATAGTTTAAAATTTTACATAATTGATGTTTTGTAAAAATAATAAATTTTTAAATTTTTTAAAAAACCTGAAATTATTTTAAAATCACAAATTAATTATGATAAGGTCTAAAATTTCATTAACTGTCCAATTATAGGAAATTGACCACATATTTGTAAATTTTATAGTCCCTTAATATTTAAAATGTTTTTACCACAATTAAAATTAAAAGAGAATAATTTAGGGTAAACCGAAAAGATAAGGTTTAAAAAAAATATGTACATGTATAAAAATTATTAGATGAGGGGATTTCTAATTATACTAATCTCATCTTCTACATATCTCAAGTTAGTTCCTTGTGATATAAAAAATTAATTTATATTAATTTAAAATTTTAATAATTTCCAAGGGTGTCCCTCCCCTATTCTATAAAAAGGCACCCTCAATTATCTAACACTCACACTTCCAAACCCTTTTGGTTTAGCCATGATCTAACCAAAAAAATTCCTATAATATCTCCCCTCATTAATTAAGACTTATTTTAGAGATAACACCCATATTTGATGTGTTAAGGTGTTCTTTAAGGGTGATCAACTGAATAAGAGGTATCGTTTTCATTAAGTATTTCAATTTTATTTCTTGTTACACTTTCTTTAAATCTAATTATTCAAATATGAAATAATAACCCCATCTTCCTAAATATACTGAGTTGTTATTATGTTAATACCATCTCCTAAATCCATCTCTACTTCCATCAAATGGTAAAGTAATTAATTGTTCGTGCGTACGTATGAATTATCACCTCCACAAACCGATTTAGTTCATTTTTCATTACCGTCTATCAAGATTGGTTATAATGATAGAATTAATATTCATATGTGATATTAATCAAATATTTATCATTTTAAAATAATACTATTTAAATTATGTTGTTACCGTCCATTCACATAAAAAACACTAACGTCATTCGTGCATAGGTGTGAACTATCACCTCCATAAAGCGATGTGAATATTTTTTATTAAACACATAATTTGTAAGATATATATAAGTTATTATGATGATACTAATATTATAATATTCATGTAAATATAAATTAATAATTACCTTATTTGTATAATGATCATTGAAAAATGAAAACATTACTCATATATAGGTACATCCTATCATCCCCTTGAATATAACGTTGTTCGTTTTTCAAAACAATAATTAATGGATTGGTTTAAAAAGTATGATTAATGTATAAAGTTGATGATTAGGTCATTAATATTATTTTGGAGTTCATGTACTTATGACCACATAGACTATTGATATCCTACCAAGTTCATTTTTGACTCGAGTTCTGAATATCAACAAAACACCTGATGTGAACATTAATAATTAATTAATTTTTATGACATGGTAATAAGTGATATAAAAGAAAAAATAAACATGAAAAATATTCTCAATAAATTATAAAATAAACTAGTTTTTATTATTTAGGAATATAAAGAATTAACGGGATTATTTGGACTCACGGTAAGTAAAATCTTAACTCAATCTTCTTTCATTGAGTTAAATACCCATGTCATTGGTTTTGTTTTTTCAAGAAAATGTGTGAATGACATTTGTTGGTTTTACTATGAATATCCACATATATTGGGTTCATTTATATTTTCACACGTAATTATTTCATTGATTTATCCTTGATCTAATGATACGATCTTTGTAAGGGACGTCCTCTCAATACTATTTCATTAAGGCTTATTTTGATAATCTACACCTCTTTCTTTTATATGGTGTATAATCAAACCCTTACAATTTTAATTTCATTCAAATGTTTTCAAAAGTAATATTTTTCTATGAATCATTTTAATATATAAAAAAAGGAATGTTTGTTTTTCATATTTGCATCTGTCACGACCTGTCCTCGGGGCCCCTGCCGTGACTACCCCAAGCCCGCCTTCCATAGGCCAGGGGCTGGTGACTAGCACCAAAGGCGTAAATCTCGATAAAAAGGGAATTCATTACCTTTATGTAAGAAAACAAACACCACAGAGTATGAAAGATGAAGTAAACACTAAGTAAACTGAGTGCAAAAGTAAGTGCTAGAAAGTAGATGGGCCAGAATACAAACCCAACTGAAAGTAAAGTACAACTGAAAAAAGAGTACAACAGCAGAAAATTAAAGAAGCAACACTGATCCGTCCTCTAGAAATCCCACCTAAATGGTGAGTATAGATAGTCTCCTCCACTCCTCGGCTCTAAATATCTGCTCCGTGTACGTCCCATCCAGTGATCCACCTCCTGGTGTCATCCAACTCCACGAGCTCCTACCTCGATCAGCGTTGTTCGTCGTCTGCATCCAAAAAAAAATAGTGAGTACATATCCCGTGCAGGGGTGAGTATAAGCTACTTCGTAGGGACCCCAAGACCCCCGAAGGTCTCCCAGAATCCACGAAGGATAAACCACAAAGGAAAGATACAATCACGAAGTAACAACTAACTCTACTTAGGTATATGTCCATACATATACCTAAGTCATCAATTCCATCTCGGCTCCAGCACACGATCCCAAATACAACCCAGTACACACAGGAAAACAAAACCCATTCCACATAGGAATTCACAACCCAATCCACACAGGAAAGCACAACCAAATCCACACAGGAAAGCACAAAAATCATATCGATGATATTGATTGTAAGTTAAGACTCATCTCACACAGGTATACGTCTTCATAAGGCGATAGAGATGATCAGATCTATCCACTGATTCATCTAAGATGTCACAGCCGCATAGGATACAAGACAACCTAAGCTGTCAGACCCATAAAGGATACAAGACCAGCTACTCTGTCGGACCTACATAGGATACAAGTACAGAGTCTAATACTACCGGACCCACATAGGATACAAGAACAGTAGTCAAATACTGTCAGACCTACATAGGATACAAGAATAGTAGTCACTGTCGTCAAACCCACGGAGGATTACAGTACGGTCGTCGTCGCTGCCGAACCCACAGAGGATCTTAGTACAGTCGTTATCGTCGTCACAGTCGCAGCCAACTCTAGGGTTCCCGCACATAGCATTCTCGATTCTGGGAGGGTCCACTCCACGAGCCAAGGGGGTTCGATACATCAACTAACACGAAGTCTGGAGTTGATGTATTCCAAAGTGTCCTCTCGTCAATAGGAACTCAACGCAACGGACGGCGTGTCAATCGGACGCCCGGTCTGACAGTTATTTGCTTTTTCGTCCCAGGGGCCTGGTTGGTTTTTAAGTTAAAATCAACCCGACCATACTCCAACTGCGTCCAAACCTCAATAAGGGTAAGCCAAAAGAATCTTCTCACTAAGAGGAATCCAACAAAGTCAACGGCATGTCAATCGGACGTCTGGAGCTCAAGTTATAAGGGTTTCCGCTCTGAGGGTCCGGTTGGTTTCGTGTTCAAACCAACCTGGTCGTACCCAAAGTTCTCTGAATCCTTGAGTCTAATATACCGAAATGGCTATCTCGATCCAAGTATCGCTACGCAACTGACAGTGCGTCGATCATAGATTCGTAAACCATGTTATGGTCCTTTGAACAGATCTGTTCCGAAAAAGGGTGTTTGGGCCCGGTCCGACCTGGCCCAATACACCCTGGGTCGGCCCGAATCAGGGGGACCCGACCTGGGTCCGGGTCCGGGCCGGTTGGGCGCGGCCGGTCCGGCTGGCGCGGCCCGGCGTGGGGGTCTGGTTCAGCGCGGGCGGCCCGGCCCTGCGCGGGCGGTCCGGCCCGGCGCGGGCGGTCCGGCCCAGTGTGGGCGCCCGTGCGCTGAGCGAACGTGGAAGGGGGGGGGGCGCTGCCCCCTATTTTCCCGAAATGGAGGACCCCTGTGGGGTCCGCCCTAGGTGCGCTGGTCGGGGGTTATGACCCCCGGACTTCCTGAATCGGTCGGCCGTAATGTCCGTCCAGAGCTGCCGCGGGGCCTGCTTGTCCCACCTCTTGGAACGCCAGCGGCCAGCAGAGTCTGGCTTCCCTCCTCTGCACCGCCACAGCCTTAGGTTGCGGCCCTTGTCCGACCGGCGCGGCGTGACGGCACCGCGCTCCTTCACTGCGGTGCGACGACACCGCGTCGCCTCCATTTCAAGCAACAATAGAGATCCACAACAAAGGGGAGTAGGATCGCCGTGTTTGTGCGGTGCGACCTCCTCCCATTATTTCGATAACAAGCGGCTAATTATTTAACAACTAAATTCATTAAATAAAACTCTAATGATGAAACAACCCCTACCTCGAAGAAGTTTGCGGAAAACAGCGTCACGGTGTGAGGCTCCATATACGTTGACGGAGATCGTCCGAGGAGGAAGCGGCATCTCCCTTTCTTTGATGTGGAGAGAAGATATAATGGTGTGTCGGTGTTCTTTGCATTCTTCAAGGGGGAAGATGATGTTCTTCAAAGTGTAGAACTCTTCCTCTCTCAAATCTCCACACAACACATCAACTCCCAAAATAAAAGAAGCTACATCTTATTTTATTTTTACTTTTCCAAACCTTTCAAAATTCAAAAGTTGAATTCATTTCATTAATTAAATATAGAGTTGTCAAAATTAAATGGAGTGCTAAGTTGGCATCATTAATGTAGAAGAGGAGTTAAGGGAATTTGAAGGGGTGGGGATCATGTGGGCCCCACCTCGCTAATATCCTATCAGGAGGAGTTAGGATTTTAGTGGATCCCACCTCAACTCCCACACATGGGGTTTAACCACTTATAAGTGAAATAAAATTGTAACAAAATTTTTTTTCTCTTTATACTTAATACACTTTTTTTAATAACTCTTCACGAGAAAACGCAACTTCGGAAAAGGTATTCTTAAGCAATTACCGGCATTGTGGTTTCATCGGTGCCCTCTGATTTTGATTCCGAGCACCGGTTCAAAATTTATAAATACTCGCTCGTTCATTCACTGAACATACCCGAGCTAAACTTCATAAATTGATTCCGGGCACATCGGGCCTCGGAATCAGGTGTCGTCAGAAACTGCGTACTCGTAAAATCCCAAAGAATTTAAGAAAACAATTCCTTGAAATTTACAGGTCTTTACATTACTCCCACCTCAGGTATTTTCGTCCCCATAAAGATACATCACAAACTAGGGGAACAAATGGGGGTACTGAGCACGCATCTGAGCCTCCTGCTCCCAAGTTCTCTCCTGGAGGTTCTCGTGCTTCCACCTGATGCGCACTAGAGTAATCGGCCGCCCAAGTAGGACCCACTTCTGTCGATCCTCGATCTCCACCAGGACATCCGTAAAAGTCGCCCCATCATCGATGTCCATCTCCCCATGGTCGATGATATGCATCGGGTCGTGCATGTATCTCCTCAGCTGAGATACGTGGAAGACGTCATGCACCTAGTGCAACTGAGGTGGTAGAGCCAGGCGATAAGCCAACTCACTTATCCTGCTGAGAACCTGGAATGGTCCGATGAAGCATGGAGACAACTTGCCAACCTGACGAAATCTCTGTATTCCACGTCGAGGTGAGACCCGTAAGAAACTATGGTTGCCATCCTAGAAATCTAGTGGTCTCCACCTCCTGTCAGCATAAAACTTCTTTCAGCTCTGAGCTGTCCTCATCTGCTCCTAGATAACCTGGACCTTCTCTATTGTGGCCTGGACCATCTCTGGTCCCACAAGTGCTGACTACCCAGGGTTTGTCTAGCACAGAGGTGATCTGCAAGGTCGGCCGTAGAATTCCTCAAATGGTGTCATCCCGATGGTGGAGTGGTAGCTGTTGTTGTACGCAAACTCCACCAATGGTAGGTGATCCTCCCAGCTATGACCAAAGTTGAGGACACATGCATGGAGCATGTCCTCAAGAGTCTGAATGGTCCTCTCCATCTAACCATCCGTCTGAGGGTGAAAGGCGGTGCTCAATAGTAGCTTCTTCCTGAATACCTCCTGCAACCCCTTCCAAAGCCGGGAATTAAAGTGAGAATCTCGATCGGAGATGATATATGATGGTACACCATGAAGTCATACGATATCCTGAACGTAGAGGCGTCCCAAGCTCTCCACTGAGCCCTGCTCTATGATGGGTAAGAAGTGGGCCGACATGGTGAGTCGGTCAACGATCACCCAAATGGAGTCGTGTCCTCTGGAAGTACGTGGAAGCCCAGTCACTAAATCCATAGATATTCCATTCCACTTCCACTCTGGAACCTCCAAGGCCTGCACCAAGCCTGCTGATACCTGGTGCTCCACCTTCACCTGCTGGCAGGTGAGGCATCAAGAAACGAACTCTACCACAACCTTCTTTATACCCGGCAACCAGTGCTGTCGTCTGAGATCCTGGTACATCTTTGCCACTCCTAGATGTACTGCTAAAGGGGAAGTGTGAAACTCCCTCAGCACCTCCTCCTGTAATGCAGCTGGTACCATGGTACGTCCTCTGAAAAGGACAATGTGCTCTCCTCCTATAGAGAATCCATTAGGTGTCTGTCCTGAGGATATCTTTGCTCGACGTGTCTCAAAGTCAACGTCCCCATGTTGTGCCTCTCTGACCCACTGAAAAAGTGTTGGAGTGATTGTGAGCGACTGTAAAAAGATTGCCATATCTCTATCCATGAAGGATATCTGCACCGCGGCCAGCTGCTCTGTCGCCTCTCCAAGTAGCTGAATGCCCGTCGTCCTGCTGAGAGCATCGGCTACTATGTTCCCCTTCCCAGGAGTATAGAATATCTCAGAGTCATATTCCTGGAGGAACTTGAGCCATCGCCGTTGTCTTAGGTTCAGGTCCTTCTGCGAGAAGATGTACCTGAGACTCTGGTGGTTAGAGTAGGCTGTAAAGCACTCGCCCATCAGATAGTGCCCCCATATCTTCAGAGCAAAGACCACTACTGTTAACTCCAGGTCATGGGTAGCGTAGTTCTGCTCGTGATGCCTCAACTTTCATGATCCATAGGCGATCACTGCTCGCTCCTGCATCAGGACACACCCGAGCCTGGTCCCTGATGCATCGTAGTAGACTACGTACCCTACTCCCTCCTCTGGTAGCCTCAAGATGGGTGTACTGGTCAATCTTTACCTCACCTCTTGAAATCTCTACTGACATATATCTGACCACATGAAGGGTTTCCCCTTCTTCTTCAAAGCTGAAAGCGGTGCTACAACTCTGGAGAAGTCTGGCACAAATCTCTGATAGTACCCAGCCAAACCTAGGAAACTCCGCACCTCCATCACGCTCCTGGGTGGCTCCCAAGCTATCACTTCCTCGATCTTCACAGGATCCACCGAAACTCCCACCTCAGAGATGACGTGTCCCAAGAAATAGACCTCACGTATCTAGAACTGACACTTCAAGAGCTTACCATAAAGCTGGTGCTCTCGGAGTGTGTCTCGTACAACCCTCAAATGGTAGGTGTGCTCCTCCTCAATGGTCGAGTATATCAATATGTAGTCGATGAAGACTACGACAAATCGATCGAGATAAGGCTGGAAGATCCTATTCATGAGACTCATGAACACTGCTGGAGCATTGGTTATACCGAAAGGCATAACCAAGAACTCATGGTGGCCATACCGACATCTCAAAGTCATCTTCTGCACATCCTCATCTAGAACTCTGAGCCAATGATAGCCTGACCTGAGGTCTACCTTCGAGAACCACCATGATCCATTGAGTTGATCGAAGAGGTTGTTAATCCTCGGAAGCAGATACTTTTTCTTTACAGTCACCTGGTTCAGGCGACGGTAATCGACACACAGTCGCAAGCTCTCGTCCACCTTCTTGGAAAACAAAATCGGGGAAGCCCAGGGTGAAACACTGGGTCGGATGAATCCCTTACCCTGCAAGTCCTCCAGTTGTACCTGTATCTCTCGAAGCTCAGTGGGAGACATCTGATATGCTAGAGTAGATATCGGGTCTATCCCGAGGTACAGGTAAATATAGAATTCTACCTCTCTACGAGGAGGTAGTCCTGGAACATCGTCAGGAAAAATGTCTGCATACTGATCCCCCACGACAGGAAAACTCTGACTCCGCACGTCAACTACTCCTAGGATGAGGCTAGACAACTGATTAGTGATCAGTTTTCCTCTCCTCTGCGTGAGTCCATCATGCGCTTCAAAGGCTCCCTTCTCGCCGGTGAAGGTGAACCTGCTCCCATCAGTGCGGACACACTGCAGCTTGCGCCTAATATAGTCGATCTGAGCATGGACCGTAGATAACCAATCCATGCCCAAGATGATGTCGTAAGGCCTCAACACCACTACAAGAAGATCTTAGCTGAAGATCTCGCCTCCTAGAGTAAGATCACACTTCTGGAACCAGTGCGTAATTGTCGAGTCTGCTCTCGTAGGAGTCTCTAGCCGTAAAGATGGAGCCAACAGCTCCGTCGGAATCTCCGAGCTCTGAACAAGGGCAACGGTAATGAAATAATGACTCAATCTTGTGTCTATAAGAACTGCAGAAAGGGTGGAGTAGACACAGATAGTACCTAGAATCATCTCTGGAGTGTCGTTGTTATAGGCCTTCACTGCCTGGAGCTGGGCCTGTCTCTGTCCGCCAGCTCCCAATGGTCGGGGTGGAACTCCTGGTGGTGGTGGTGGTAGAGCCTCAAAGCGTCACCCACCACCTACTGCTCGGACAGCTCCTCTGCCTCATCCGCTAGCTCCCTACGGACTGCCATGGTCGAACCTCTCCCTATTCTTGGGTGGTCTCTCAACCGTTTGCTGCTCTTCTGCATGGCGGGTCGGGCAGTCACGAGCCATGTGGCCCTACCTGCTGCATGCACAGCATTGTCTGCTCCTTGTAAGGTTGTCTCTACACCGTGTGCCCCGCACCTCTGAGCCAGTATACTGAGGTCATCCTCCTGATGGTCTGGTCTGCTTGGACCCCTGTGACATCCGTCGACTGCCAGCTGTAGAATACTCTGCTACATGCCGCCCTATGGTAGGTCTCGCTGATGGTGTAGGCTCAGCAAGAAAGCTCTCCATAGGAAGGGCTCGCTCTAGTACTCCTTCCTACGTCGGTATGCTGAGGGAGATCATCGATGCCCTGATCTCATGCCTCAGTCCCTGCTCGAAGGTCCGGGCCTGGAAGAATGGGTCTCGTACCATATCCATGGAATAGCGGGAGAGATCGGTAAATCTCATCGAGTACTGGGCTACCGTCATGCTGCCTTGCCGTAGCTGCAGTAACTTCTGAATGTGCACCTCACGGAGGGTGGCTGGAACGAACTCCGAGCAGAAGAGGCTCTCGAAGTCCGACCAAAGGATAGATGCCGCGTCGTGCACCTGGAGCATCAGGCTCCACCATCTACCTGCTGCCGCGTGCAGGAGACTTGCTCCAAGGATCACCATGAGGTCTGATGGTGTCCCTACTAACCTAAAAACTCGAACAACAGCCTCCAACCAATCATCGGATGCCTAAGGGTCTGTCTCCCCGCGAAACCTAGTCCGTCTCTGACGCTGAAACTCGTGCAGTGTACTAAGGCGACGTGCACTCTCAGCTGCTGGGGCTGGTGGCATCGGTGGCTCGGCGGGTAGAGGTACCGCTGGTGCCTCCACTATAAAGGGGCCCTACACTGAGGCCTCATCACTTGGTGGGCTACCGTCACACATAAAGCTCGGAACCTTAGCTGGCTACCGTTGTGGGGCCATCCTGAAAAGAAACAGGTGTGCCACGATCAATACAGTATACCTGGTGAGATGACACTAAGTAATTACAAAGAAAACTTTTGAAACACACATTCAATCAATTTTTTCATGTATTAAGTCGGAAATCAGAAGTTAGGGTCCAGGTGTATGGATACATCGGTCACTGCACCAACACTGGACTCCCTGGACTGATAACCACACTCAATACCCATCACATTATTGCTTCACATAGAAGAAAGATCAAAGTCCTGAGTTCTGCGGTAGAACCAAACTCCTCTGATACCAATTTTCCACAACCCATCCTCGGGGTCCGTGCCCTGACTATGCCAAGCCCGCCTTCCATAGGCCAGGGGCTGGCGACTAGCACCAAAGGCGTAAATCCCGATAAAAAGGGAAGGCATTGCCTTTATATAAGTAAACAAACACCACAGAGTATACAAGATGAAGTAACACTAAATAAACTGAGTGAAAAATTAAGTGTTGGAAAGTAAATGGGCCAGAATACAAACCCAACTGAAAGTAAAGTACAACTGAAAAGAGAGTACAGCAGCAGAAAAGTAAAGCAGCAACACCGATCCATCCTCTGGAACTCCCACCTGAAGGGTGAGTACAGATAGTCTCCTCTGATCCTCGGCTCTAACCATCTGCTCCATGTACATCCCATCCAGTGATCCACCTCCAGGTGTTGTCCAGATCCACGAGCTCTTACCTCAATCAGCGTTGTCTATCGTTTGCATCCAACACAACATAGTGCGGGCATAGCCCGTGCAGGGGTGAGTATACGCTACTCAGTAGGGACCCTGAGACCCCGAAATGTCTCCCAGAATCCACGAAGGATAAACCACAAAGAAAAGATACAATCACGAAGTAACAACCAACTCTACTTAGGTATATGCCCATACATATACCTAAGTCATCTATTCCAGCTCGGCTCTAGCACATGATCCCAAATACAACCTATTCCACATAGGAAAACATAACCCATTCCACATAGGAATTCACAACCCAATCCACACAAGAAAGCACATCCAAATCCACACAGGAAAGAAAAACAATCATATAGATGATATTGATTGTAAGTTAAGACTCAGCTCACACGGGTATACATCTTCGTAAGGAGATAGAGATGATCAGATGTAGCCACTGATTCATCTAAGCTGTCAGAACCACATAGGATACAAGACAAGCTAAGTTGTCGGACCCACAAAGGATAAAAGACCAGCTACTCTGCCGGACCCACATAGGATACAAGTACAGAGTCTAATACTGTCGGACCCACATAGGATACAAGAACAGTAGTCAAATACTGCCAGACCCACATAGGATAAAAGAATAGTAGTCATCGTCGTCGAACCCATGGAGGATTCCAGTATAGTCGTCATCGCTGCCAACCCCACGGAGGATCCCAGTACAGTCGTCATCTTCGTCACAATCGCAGCCAGCTCTAGAGTTCCCGCACATAGCATGCTCGATTCCGGGAGGGTCCACTCCAAGATCCAGGGGGGTTCAACACATAAACTAACACTAAGTCCGGAGTTCATGTATCCCAAAGTTTTGTCTCGACAATAGGAACTCAACGCAATAGACGGCGCGTCAATCGGACGCCTGGTATGAGAGTTATTGTCTTTTTCGTCCGAGGGGCCCGGTTGGTTTTTAAGATAAAACCAACCCGACCGTACTCCAGCTGCTTCCAAAACTCAATCTTAGTAATCCAAAATAACTGTCTCACTAAAATTAATCCAAAAAAGTCGATGTCACATCAATCGGATGTCTGGAACTCAAGTTATAAGGGTTTCCGCTCTGAGGGCCCGGTTGGTTTCGTGTTCGAACCAACCATGTGACTCGGGCGTTGTGGTATTGTGTCCTGTAGGTTGGCTAGGAAAACCTAAGTTTTGGGTGAGTGTTTGTTACCTATATCTATACTTGTAGCTTTGTGTTTCTTATTCGCGCCCCACCCAAGTTGAGCACTTAGTGCCGAACACCCTCATTTATGGGGGAAGGGTGTTTTTCCCAACACTATACTTAGTGGCTGGTTATTAGCTCCTTTTCTGCTCCCTTTCCCGGATAGCCCAAGTACCTTCGGGCAGGCTGTGATGGCCTGAAGTCCATTATTAGCCCAAGAACCATCGGGCAGGGTGTTGTGGTGGTTGTCCAGGTGTGTGCGGCAGGTGGTTTCCCAAGTGTCTTCGGGATGAGGCCCAGGTGTTTTCGGGCGTGGCAGTGGATTCTTTAGCCCAGGTGTCTTCGGGCGTAGCGGTGGTTGTTCTGGCCTAGGTGTTTGCAGGCATGGTTACTTGTGACAGTTGAGGCCCAGGTATGTGCGGGCGGGATTTGGCAGTGGGACTGCGTGTGGTTGTGGCCCAGGTGTGTGCGGGCGGGATTTGGCAGTGGGACTGCGTGTGGTTGTGGCCCAGGTGTGTGCGGGCGGGTGTGGCAGTGGGACTGCGGTGAGAATGGCGGGATTGGTCTGATGCGTAGGATGTCTCAATAACCAGTGGGAAAGTGGCGCGGGGTACCCAAACATTGATGTGCTCTTATATATATATTACTTGACTTGCGTTATTTGGGGAGCGAACCTTGGTGAGGCTTGGGATGGATAGTTGCCTTGTTAGGTGTTTGGTTCACTCTTTCTCACGGGACTTTAGTACGTTTCCCCCACTTGTGCACGAGAGTCTTGGTTTTCCCTACTGAGTGTGCTTGTATGCTCACCCTACGTTTACTTTCAGGTTTCCAGGAGGACTACCAGGGCTGCGCGGGACCCTATTAGTCGGACAGTTGGAGTTGTCGCTGTTGTCGTACCTTTGTTTTCTTTTGGTATTGTACTTGAGAGCTTCTTTTTCTTTTGTACTTGTACTTTGTTGTAAACTGTTTAAACATACATGTGGGAATGGTTTACTTTTGGCTTTACTTTTCTTTCTATCTTGGTGTTGTTGGGTTTTCTCCTCCTTATCTTTTCGATCCTATAAAATAAAAAGGGTAATGCCTTCCATTTGTGAGAACTTCCTATACCCTTGGTGCTAGTCGCCACTCCGGGACCTATTGAAGGCGGGTTTCGGGGGTCATTATCTCTCCTTCAACTCGAAGAAGGAAGGGCCTGGCAACCTGCTGACCCTTCCCTCCTTTTGGTGAAGGCGGGTCGTGACAGAATGGTATCAGAGGCAGGTTGTGAGATAGGACGGAGTCTGGAGTTAGGCACAGTGAGGATTTCATGGGATGGTAAGGCAACAGCGTTGGGTGACCTTGGTGCGTGAAATAGGCCAGGGAGGACCGGCTAGGACACGGGATTTTAGGGCCCCCCGTGATCCGATGCAAGGACTCTGGACCTACCGAACGACCAAGTGAAGCCACACTGATTGCAGGGTAGAGACCCTAGGAAAGGTACATGCATCATAAATGACTTGTGTTCTTGTGTTTCTGGGATGTCTTGGGAAATTAAGAATAAATTAAATCTTAATAAGTTTTGAGAACGGTTTTCTTTGCACTACTGGGCTTAGGTATTCCTTGGTTACCTTGCAGCTATGGCACCTGGAAGGCGACCACGTGTGGTACAGGCGATCGAGACTTCTGATACCATTCTGTCACGACCCGCCTTCACCAAAAGGAGGGAAGGGTCAGCAGGTTGCCAGGCCCTTCCTTCTTCGAGTTGAAGGAGAGATAATGACCCCCGAAACCCGCCTTCAATAGGTCCCGGAGTGGCGACTAGCACCAAGGGTATAGGAAGTTCTCACAAATGGAAGGCATTACCCTTTTTATTTTATAGGATCGAAAAGATAAGGAGGAGAAAACCCAACAACACCAAGATAGAAAGAAAAGTAAAGCCAAAAGTAAACCATTCCCACATGTATGTTTAAACAGTTTACAACAAAGTACAAGTACAAAAGAAAAAGAAGCTCTCAAGTACAATACCAAAAGAAAACAAAGGTACGACAACAGCGACAACTCCAACTGTCCGACTAATAGGGTCCCGCGCAGCCCTGGTAGTCCTCCTGGAAACCTGAAAGTAAACGTAGGGTGAGCATACAAGCACACTCAGTAGGGAAAACCAAGACTCTCGTGCACAAGTGGGGGAAACGTACTAAAGTCCCGTGAGAAAGAGTGAACCAAACACCTAACAAGGCAACTATCCATCCCAAGCCTCACCAAGGTTCGCTCCCCAAATAACGCAAGTCAAGTAATATATATATAAGAGCACATCAATGTTTGGGTACCCCGCGCCACTTTCCCACTGGTTATTGAGACATCCTACGCATCAGACCAATCCCGCCATTCTCACCGCAGTCCCACTGCCACACCCGCCCGCACACACCTGGGCCACAACCACACGCAGTCCCACTGCCAAATCCCGCCCGCACACACCTGGGCCACAACCACACGCAGTCCCACTGCCAAATCCCGCCCGCACATACCTGGGCCTCAACTGTCACAAGTAACCATGCCTGCAAACACCTAGGCCAGAACAACCACCGCTACGCCCGAAGACACCTGGGCTAAAGAATCCACTGCCACGCCCGAAAACACCTGGGCCTCATCCCGAAGACACTTGGGAAACCACCTGCCGCACACACCTGGACAACCACCACAACACCCTGCCCGATGGTTCTTGGGCTAATAATGGACTTCAGGCCATCACAGCCTGCCCGAAGGTACTTGGGCTATCCGGGAAAGGGAGCAGAAAAGGAGCTAATAACCAGCCACTAAGTATAGTGTTGGGAAAAACACCCTTCCCCCATAAATGAGGGTGTTCGGCACTAAGTGCTCAACTTGGGTGGGGCGCGAATAAGAAACACAAAGCTACAAGTATAGATATAGGTAACAAACACTCACCCAAAACTTAGGTTTTCCTAGCCAACCTACAGGACACAATACCACAACGCCCGAGTCACAATTCGCGACCCTTGCCCACAAAACCATTTGTCCCATTCTTGTTTCACGTTCAGTCAATTGTTCAATTAATTTTAAGCACTACTGGGCAACTACCATAAGCATAACCAAGGAAAACGTCAAGCATAGATCAACCAAAACACTCACACCTGGTTCTGTCAACAGAGGATCTCTCCCCAGTTTGTGATAAAAAACCCACAACCACTGAAACCATGCCAACAGGAGATCCCATCCCCCAAATTCACACAGCCACCGAGAGTATAAAAAGAACGGGGGATCCCATCCCCTCCCACATTTCCAGCAAACGGCCCGAAGGGAAAACAACCAACAACCACTACCAACACGAGTCAGGGATTTTCAGATTTAAACGACTTAACACACTCCATGATTTCAAAATTCCATGTGTTCTATCCGTTAGTTATCACAAAAGGGTTGATCCTGGTGCTTTCAATTATTCAGCCGGGTATACGTGATTAACCAATCTCACAGCAGGAGTTCACAATTTCAGCAACCCATTTAAAACATCACGAGGGGATTCAAGTGCACACACACGACCACCAACGGCCTCAATTTTCAGAAAACATAGACCAGTACAACAAAAGGGATGATCACTAGATAAAGCATAAACAACGATCACAACCCCTCCCCTTCTTTCTTTAGAACTTCGTTTAGTATCTCCATTAGGGTTTGGTTCAACCAATTTCATAGGAACAAAAGTAACGCCCACCCCGCATGATACACAAAAGTGAGAGACGAGAGAAATTCCCTACTTGTTGATGGATGATCGACGTTTAGGCCGGGGGCGCGGAACTTTACGGATAACGACGCGGCGGTCCCGATGCACCAGAAGAGTCACGATCGAAGAAGGGGGAAAACCACGGCCTAACCCTTAATTATAAGGGCTGGGGACGGTTGAGATGAAAACACAAAACCACGGAAGACGAGGGAGTCGTGGGTTGACCACGTGGCTTGACTCATCATTAATGGCGCTGGGTGGTTTTAACTGACCCATGAATTAATGAAGCATTTAATTAAGACCTTTGCGCGCGTTTCGGATTTCCAATATATTTTTAGCAAGGAAGAATAGGGTTTAAAACCCTATTTGCGAAAAAGGAACATTACTGGAACAACTTGGCAGGGCCGGTCTCACCAATCGGTGTCACCGATCGGTCTCGCCGATCGGTCTCACCGATCGGTCTCCCCGATCGGTCTCCCGATCGGTGTCACCGATCGGTCTCCCCGATCGGTCTCACCGATCGGTGTCACCGATCGGTCTCGCCGATCGGTCTCACCGATTGGTGAGACCGGCCCTGCCAAGTTGTTCCAGTAATGTTCCTTTTTCGCAAATAGGGTTTTAAACCCTATTCTTCCTTGCTAAAAATATATTGGAAATCCGAAACGCGCGCAAAGGTCTTAATTAAATGCTTCATTAATTCATGGGTCAGTTAAAACCACCCAGCGCCATTAATGATGAGTCAAGCCACGTGGTCAACCCACGACTCCCTCGTCTTCCGTGGTTTTGTGTTTTCATCTCAACCGTCCCCAGCCCTTATAATTAAGGGTTAGGCCGTGGTTTTCCCCCTTCTTCGATCGTGACTCTTCTGGTGCATCGGGACCGCCGCGTCGTTATCCGTAAAGTTCCGCGCCCCCGGCCTAAACGTCGATCATCCATCAACAAGTAGGGAATTTCTCTCGTCTCTCACTTTTGTGTATCATGCGGGGTGGGCGTTACTTTTGTTCCTATGAAATTGGTTGAACCAAACCCTAATGGAGATACTAAACGAAGTTCTAAAGAAAGAAGGGGAGGGGTTGTGATCGTTGTTTATGCTTTATCTAGTGATCATCCCTTTTGTTGTACTGGTCTATGTTTTCTGAAAATTGAGGCCGTTGGTGGTCGTGTGTGTGCACTTGAATCCCCTCGTGATGTTTTAAATGGGTTGCTGAAATTGTGAACTCCTGCTGTGAGATTGGTTAATCACGTATACCCGGCTGAATAATTGAAAGCACCAGGATCAACCCTTTTGTGATAACTAACGGATAGAACACATGGAATTTTGAAATCATGGAGTGTGTTAAGTCGTTTAAATCTGAAAATCCCTGACTCGTGTTGGTAGTGGTTGTTGGTTGTTTTCCCTTCGGGCCGTTTGCTGGAAATGTGGGAGGGGATGGGATCCCCCGTTCTTTTTATACTCTCGGTGGCTGTGTGAATTTGGGGGATGGGATCTCCTGTTGGCATGGTTTCAGTGGTTGTGGGTTTTTTATCACAAACTGGGGAGAGATCCTCTGTTGACAGAACCAGGTGTGAGTGTTTTGGTTGATCTATGCTTGACGTTTTCCTTGGTTATGCTTATGGTAGTTGCCCAGTAGTGCTTAAAATTAATTGAACAATTGACTGAACGTGAAACAAGAATGGGACAAATGGTTTTGTGGGCAAGGGTCGCGAATTGTGACTCGGGCGTTGTGGTATTGTGTCCTGTAGGTTGGCTAGGAAAACCTAAGTTTTGGGTGAGTGTTTGTTACCTATATCTATACTTGTAGCTTTGTGTTTCTTATTCGCGCCCCACCCAAGTTGAGCACTTAGTGCCGAACACCCTCATTTATGGGGGAAGGGTGTTTTTCCCAACACTATACTTAGTGGCTGGTTATTAGCTCCTTTTCTGCTCCCTTTCCCGGATAGCCCAAGTACCTTCGGGCAGGCTGTGATGGCCTGAAGTCCATTATTAGCCCAAGAACCATCGGGCAGGGTGTTGTGGTGGTTGTCCAGGTGTGTGCGGCAGGTGGTTTCCCAAGTGTCTTCGGGATGAGGCCCAGGTGTTTTCGGGCGTGGCAGTGGATTCTTTAGCCCAGGTGTCTTCGGGCGTAGCGGTGGTTGTTCTGGCCTAGGTGTTTGCAGGCATGGTTACTTGTGACAGTTGAGGCCCAGGTATGTGCGGGCGGGATTTGGCAGTGGGACTGCGTGTGGTTGTGGCCCAGGTGTGTGCGGGCGGGATTTGGCAGTGGGACTGCGTGTGGTTGTGGCCCAGGTGTGTGCGGGCGGGTGTGGCAGTGGGACTGCGGTGAGAATGGCGGGATTGGTCTGATGCGTAGGATGTCTCAATAACCAGTGGGAAAGTGGCGCGGGGTACCCAAACATTGATGTGCTCTTATATATATATTACTTGACTTGCGTTATTTGGGGAGCGAACCTTGGTGAGGCTTGGGATGGATAGTTGCCTTGTTAGGTGTTTGGTTCACTCTTTCTCACGGGACTTTAGTACGTTTCCCCCACTTGTGCACGAGAGTCTTGGTTTTCCCTACTGAGTGTGCTTGTATGCTCACCCTACGTTTACTTTCAGGTTTCCAGGAGGACTACCAGGGCTGCGCGGGACCCTATTAGTCGGACAGTTGGAGTTGTCGCTGTTGTCGTACCTTTGTTTTCTTTTGGTATTGTACTTGAGAGCTTCTTTTTCTTTTGTACTTGTACTTTGTTGTAAACTGTTTAAACATACATGTGGGAATGGTTTACTTTTGGCTTTACTTTTCTTTCTATCTTGGTGTTGTTGGGTTTTCTCCTCCTTATCTTTTCGATCCTATAAAATAAAAAGGGTAATGCCTTCCATTTGTGAGAACTTCCTATACCCTTGGTGCTAGTCGCCACTCCGGGACCTATTGAAGGCGGGTTTCGGGGGTCATTATCTCTCCTTCAACTCGAAGAAGGAAGGGCCTGGCAACCTGCTGACCCTTCCCTCCTTTTGGTGAAGGCGGGTCGTGACAAACCAGGCCATACAAAAAGTTCTCTGAAACATTGAGTGTAATATACCAAAAGGACCGTCTCGATCCAAGTATCACTATGCAACTGATGGTGCATCGATCGGAGGTCTGTAACCCTAGTTATGGGCATTTGAACGGATCTGTCCGGAAACAGGGAGTTTGGGTCCGGTCCGACCTGGCCCAATACCCCCAGGGTCGACCCGACCCGGGTCTGGGTCCGGCCCGGTTGGGCATGGCCTGGCCCAGTTGGCGCAGCCCGGCCCGGCCGGTGTGGCCCAGACCAGCGTGGGGGTCCGACCCGGTGCGGGCTGTCTGGCCCGGCGCTGGTGGTCCGGCCCGGCGCGGGCGGTCCGACCCGGCGCGGGCGGTCCGGCCCGGTGTAGGTGCCTGCGCACTGAGCGGATGTGGAAGGGGGGGGGGCGCTGCCCCCCTATTTTCCCAAAATAGCGGACCCCTGTGGGGTTCGCCGTAGGTGCGCTGGCCTAGGGTTACGATCCCCGGACTTCCCGAATCGGCCAGCCGTAATGGCCGGCCGGAGCTGCCGCGGGACCTGCTGGTCCCACCTCCTAGAACTCCTGCGGTGGGCGGAGTTTGGCTGCCCTCCTATGCACCACCGAAGCCTTAGGCCACGTCCCCTATTCGACCGGCGCAGTGCGACGGCGCCGCGCCCCTCCGCCGCGACCCGCCCCTTAGTCACGGCTTCCTTCAGCTTCACCAGCTCGACGTGATGACGTCGCGCTCCTTCCCCATGGTGCGACGGCACCGCGTCGCCTCTATTTCAAGCGACAATAAAGATCCAAAACAAAGGGGAGAAGGATCGGCCATGTTTGTGAGGTCTGACCTCCTCCCCTTATTTTGATAACAAGCGGCTAATTATTTAACAACTAAATTCGTTAAATAATACTCGAACGATGAAACAACCCCTACCTCGAGGAAGTTCGCGGAAAACGGCGTCGTGGGGTGAGGCTCTGTATAAATTGATGGAGATCGTCTAAGGAGGAAGCGGCATCTCCCTTATTTTGAGGTAGAGAGAAGATAGAACGGTGTGTCGGTGTTCTTCGCGTTCTTCAAGGGGGAAGATGAAGTTCTTCAAAGTGTAGAACTCTTCCTCTCTCAAATCTCCACACAACATAGCAACTCCCAAAATAAAATAAGCTACACCTTATTTTATTTTTACTTTTCCGAACCTTTCAAAATTAGAAAGTTGAATTCATTTCATTAATTAAATATAGAGTTGTCAAAATTAAATGGAGTGCTAAGTTAGCATCATTAATGTGGAAGAGGTGTTGAGGGAATTTGAAGGGGCGGGGATCGTGTGGGCCCCACCTCACTAATATCCTATCAAGAGGAGTTAGGATTTTTGTGGGTCACACCTCAACTCCCACACATGGGGTTTAACTACTTATAAGTGAAATAAAATTGCAACACATTTTTTTTCTCTTTATACTTAATAAACTTTTTTTAATAACTCTTCGTGAGCAAACGCAACTCCAAAAAAGGTCTTCTTATGCAATTACCGGCACTACGGTTTCATCAGTTCCCTCGGATTTTGATTCCGAACACCGGTTCAAAAGTTAGAAATACCCGCTCGTTCATTCACTGAACGTACCCGAGCTAAACTTTGTAAATTGATTCCGGGAACACCGGGCCTTAGAATCAGGTGCCCTCAGAAACTGCGTACTTGTAAAATCCCAAATAATTTAAGAAAAAAAAATTACTTGAAATTTACGGGTCTTTATAGCAGCAACAAGGACATTTCCACCACCATGACCATTATTTGATATTTGGCTTCCTCTATAAGCCTTAACATTTTTAAAAGAAAAATAAATATCATATTCCCTTTTCATAAATTTTGGTATTGAAAATGATTTTGAGAATGGATTTATTATATCACTATCTTGCAATGATATCTTATGATTGAAATGTGGAAATGTTATTTTTCCTTTATTCTTGTTAATATGTTATGAATATGTTATGGTTCTTGGGATTTTCTTATGTATATGATTGGTTTCGAGATAAAATGAGGGTCTTTGAGCCTGTCATAGGTCTCAAATGAATTGGGTAGTGAGATGGAGTTAACCAATAAGGTTTCCCCTAAGTGGTTTAGGGAATATAATGTGATTGGTTTTCTAAACATAACCATGAAGGTTACTCCCAATGTAGATATGAATGCAACAATTGTAGTATGATATGGATGCTGCAAGTTACCTTTTTGATTTATGATTTATATAAATTTTTCAGGATTCTTATGATTTCATGGGTTTATAAATATTCATGGACTAACATTTTTTTTCTATTTTATCCTTTACTGAGTTTTTGTGCTCATTCCAAGTTTTTATAATTTTTTCACAGGGTATAATGATGAGTAAGACAAAGTAAAACATCTAGAAGATTTTTATCAAGAAAATAAATCATGTTTAATTTATAAAATGGTTTCTTTTGGTGTAAAAAATGGATATTGTTTTGAAATTATCCTCTTGTATGATTATGGGATTATATGTATTAATAAATGACTATTTCTCCAAAACTCTAAACCTAAAAAGGTCCTCAATGTGAATTCTTAACTTAACTCATGATTATGTTTGTTTAAGGCTGGGGACTTATAGAAACACATCACCTTTCTGGGGATTATAAATAAATAATCTAGTATCTAAAATCATGTAAGAATAAATAATTCATTATATAATATTAAAATTTGAATATAACTAGTTTTATAATATTTTTCACTTTGTAGAAAATCCATAACATAGGAAATAGTTATAACTTGGTTATATCATGTTTGAATAAAATATAACTACCTGATATTTTATAATTAATATATTCCTTTACATAGGATTAAATATAGACCTAAATTTATTATTTATAAATAAATTTTACTTACATAATTATTTATACTTTGTGAATTTATTTTATGTAAGAGTAACTTTTTAATTGATCTAATTACATGAGATTAACTCCTCCTTTTCATGTAACATTTTGTTCTTTGAAAATTTTACTCAAAATATTAAATAATATTTATTCTAATAAAAATAATCTTTGATAAACTGTAAATAAAAATATTATATAACTTTTCTCTAACATAAATTAAAGTTAATAGTAAAATAAGAATTTTATTTTTTGATCATAAAAACATAGGATATACTGTATTTAAAATAAAGAAAAACTAATATACAAAAATATCATTTCTTTATGATAACAAGACCCATAAAAATTAAACATAAAATTTTAAATATTTTTAAATTTAGATAGAATAAACATTTAAACTAATCAACTTGTGACTTCTATGAGGAATATAAAAATATATACATTAATATAATTTTTTGTGTCATTTTAATCACATTATCCCCCTTTTATGAAATAAAAAAAAGAATTTATATATATATATAACGTAGTAAATTCTTTCCACTGAATGAAAAGTTTATGACTATAACACTAAAATGAATTAATAATCAATAAAAACATATTTTAACAATAGTTAAATATATATAAAAAATAATAAATAAAAAATATTTAATAAAAAATACATCAAAACATACAAAAATAGAATTAATTATTCTTTTATTTTAAAATATTTAGATCTAATGGTTAAAGATATAAACATTTGGTTCATGTGGATTGGTTCATAAGATGATATTTGAGAAAGGGCACATACAGTTGTTTTAGGAGTAAGTGATATCATAACTTGTATAGGATAAGTATCTAACTAATTTTTTATATAGTCACATATATTATCTATATATATATATATAAAGGATCTTATATTACTTTCTCATTAAATGATCTTTGAGGTCATAAAATTTTGTTGTCTTGGCTATTAATTCGATAAGAGTATATTAAATTGGAAAATCAAAATATCTATTACCACTCATCTCTATACATATCTATCTTCTTCAAAATGCCATCATTACTAAAATTCATAATAAAATAATACCATCATTTAAATACATAAAAATAAAGAAAATAATTTCATCTATTTTAATTAAAATATTCTTCAACTATGCATCTAGATTCTCTTTGGATTATCTCAACACACTATCAAAATTTTTAAATGAAGACTCTAAATCTTTCAAACTATTTAAAAAAATTCTATTTACTTGAATAAGTATTCAATATCCTTAATTATATATCTGGATATCTATATATATTTATTAAAAACTACATTATCAACTTCACCATCATTAAAAGAATCAGATATAGTTTTATAAGATTTATAATCTTTTATAAATTTATAATGGATATGATTAATAGAAGTTTCAACATTTTAATAATTTTAAAACAATTATCCAATAGATTTTTAAGAGAATATTTAAGTGTAATAAAAAATATATAACTTCCACCAACCAATTACTAATTTTAATTATCAATAATCTCTTATATGTATACATTATTCACTACTCAAAGGAATTCTATCATTACATTTTTGTAAATTATCCAATGCCATGATATCATATTGATTTTTATTTATATTTTCATCAAGGCCCATGATAAAATTATTATAAACCAAATTATACATTTGATTCTTCATTTTATTTAACTCCTTCAAAATTTATTTTGAAATACTTTTCTCAAAAAATTTACTCCCTTTTTATAGATTGGTTCCAACTTTAGTAAAATCCTTTAGCTAGTCAAAATCTAATTCCAAAACCATATTTTATATTATCTCCTCAAAACACCTCTTGGAAACAAAATTTTTCTTCTACTATTATATTTGATCCTTAGCTTCCTTCAGTATACAATTAAATTGTTTTATCTCACATTTCAAATATGGGAATTCAAGAAATATTCTAGTGGTAAATTGATGTAAATGTTCATCAAAATATAATCATCATTAATGGGAAATGAAATATATTCATCCAAAATCATAATTGATATTTTCATATGTTTATCACCTACATCTCTATCAATGCCATATTTAAAATCCTTATTACAACTTGTATTGTCATTATCAACCATAATTTCATCATTCATACCAACATTATTTATTGAGATATTTTTTCTAAGTTTGTTTTTCTATAGATTCTATTTTTTACTCATCGGATTCAATATAATTTTATCTTACACCAAGAGTTTCATCATTAACCAATTCCTTTTAAACAAAATCTCTTACAATATCATCACCATATTCAACAGTATCAATATTTTTACCCACTATCATTTCAACTCTCCCTAAATTAGAAATCTGATCTAGCATAATCTTGAATCTATCACTGTTAGAAGGAGTTTTAGTTTCAATATTCAAATTAATATTGTCTATATTATTATTTTCTTGAACATTATCTAGTTCCTTTTCCATATAATTTATAATTTTATATCTCAATAGATTAACACTCAAGTGTAATATCATAATCCCTAACCACTTATGTATTGTTCACTCTAGTTTAAATATATTTTTAATCTATTTAATTCACCTTTAATAAAAACATCTTCGATAAAGAAAATTATTGGCTCCTAGTCATCTCTAGAATAGTATTAATCATTATTATCATTAGCATTATATATTTATTTACTTATTTATTTATTTATTTATTTATTTATTTATTTTTAAATCAACTATTTTATTGAGGTTAAATTAAATTAAAACCAATATTATTTAATACGTCAATAGGAAAGATAGTATATAGTTATGAAAATTTAAGGAATTTAATTCATTTAAATAGGCTTCTCTCTTTTCAAATAAAAAAGTCAAAATTATTCCATATGGATAGTTTATAATCCTTATTTTACCTTTACTAAAATGACCCCTAACCCTTAACATATTTTTAAAAATATTAACCTTTTTTTGATTTCACATCACAAATAAAAGGTATATTTATTAAAATAATACATTTTAAAATTCACTAGGTCTGTAGGAAATAATCGTTTGAATTAATTTACATTGAATATTTTACTCATGTTCTAGTACCTTAATCTTTGTATTATTTATATCATTGGTCCAACATAAGTAAATATTATTGTTAAAAACCTTAATCTTTCTATAATATACCAATGATTTATTGTAATGAAATCTTTCTTTAGGAGGAAAATGAAATAGTTATATATATTCCATAGAATTAAAATAAATAACCTTTTTATTCATTGTCAACTTTAGACTATCCTCAGTAATGTCAGAAATAAACTCCAGATTCTCATAAAAATATTCAACTTTAGACACATATAAAATCTTAGCCTTATTTACATTAAATTTGGTCTCCCATGGATAAAAACATAAAGTATCCTTTAGAAGTTGATTTGTTTTATTCAGTAAATTGTAAACTTTACTTTGTGAAATATTCCTCGTTAAAATCAACCTTCTTATCTTTACTAGTATATTCATACGATAAACCAGTATTTACATGATTTTTCTTCCTTATATTACTAAATAACATACAATTTTATGGATAAAAGGAGTGTTTTTATAATTCAATTTCACAGATAAAAGAAGTGTTTTTCTAAAAATGTAGTTTTACCACCTTTAAATGGAGAGCCATTTTAAAAAAAATTGACACATTTATAAGTTATATTTGACAAAATAAACTTATTATTTGTATGTGGGACAGAAAAATTTACTTTTTTAAAATTTTTGTTATATTTCTGATAAAATTCATTTTTTAATTAATAGTGAAAAACATGCATTTTAATTCTAAACTACCTATTCATTCAATTTATTTATACAATTAAGTTATCCTTTTAATTGGTTTTAAAGTGTAATTGAATTATTTTTAATATTTTAATTAAATTTTGTTCATTGTAAGTAATTTCACATTGAAATTTGATATAAACACATGTTAATCTTTTAATGGTTTTATATAAAGAAACCTGATTTCTTATTTCGTCAACAGGATAAAATTTTTAACTATTTTCTGCCCATTCTCTATTTTGAATTTAGAAAAATGGGTACCATATTTGGAATCATAAGTTACAAATTATGTAAATAGTTTTTTTTTATTTTTGGACATTATTAATAGTAACCTTAGTAATTATTTTTATTTACCATGGTAAAATGGTAAATCTGGTAAATAAGTGTACAAATAATATTCTAATAATATAAAACTACCATAAATCTTATCCTGGTCCTATTGTAAGAGATATTTCTGACCAAGAAAACCCTTGGGAAGAAAATTTGGCTTTTGGAAGCCATATGGGTGTGATTATGACACTTATAACTTTTAATTTGAAGTAAAGGAAAATATGTTATAAACATATATCTTCATACTAAAAAATTTAATATGGGTATATATAAGTGATACCTTAGAATATAAATAGTAATTAGAAATAAAAAATATTTCATATATCATGGTATTTTATTTATAATCTTTAGACATTAAATAATTAAATTTAATTATGACACAATAATGATGCATTGATTGCCTTATTAATGAAGGAATAAAATAAATGATATTATAAATATTAAAATAAATATTATTTTACATAATTTTTGTCAACCAAGATTTTTCTAGTTGAATATGACATTTTATAATGCTTTTATATTCTTTTTTTCAAATTTATCTCTCTATTTATTTTTTATTTAAATTCAATAAAATGGATAGTTTAAAAATTATCATAATTGATGTTTTGTAAAAATAATAAATTCTAAATATTTTTAAAAAACTTGAAAATATTTTAAAATCCAAAATTTATTATGATAAGGTCTAACATTTCATTAAGTGTCCAATTATTTGAAATTTACCCCATATATGTAAAATTTATAGTCCATTAATATTTAAAATGTTTTACCACAAATAAAACTAAAAGAGAACAATTAAGGGTAAACTGAAAATATAAGGTTTAAAATAAAATCAATACATGTATAAAAATTATTGGATGAAGGGATTTTTTAATTGTCCTAATATTATCTTCTACATATTTCAAGTTGGATCCTTATGAAATAAAAAATTAATTTATATTAATTTGAAATTGTATGAATTTTTATGGGTGCCCCTACTTTCTTTTATAGAAAGGCACCCTCTATTCTCTAATACTCGCACTTCCAAATCCTTTTAGTTCAACCAAGATCTA
Source organism: Viscum album (assembly GCA_963277665.1). Lineage (NCBI taxonomy): Eukaryota > Viridiplantae > Streptophyta > Magnoliopsida > Santalales > Viscaceae > Viscum > Viscum album. The sequence continues at coordinate 1,869,879,523 of OY728131.1, forward strand.
CCCAAAATCATTACTATAATATCTCCCCTCATTATTTAAGACTTATTTTTGAGATAACACCCTTATTTTATGTGTTAAGGTGTTCTTTAAGGGTGATGAACCAAATAAGAGGTATCGTTTTCCTTTAGTATTTCAATTTTATTTCTTCTTCCACTTCCTTTAAATATTATTCTTCAAATATAAAATAATAACCATATTATGCTAAATATACTGAGATGTTATTATGCTAATACCATCCCCTAAATTCATATCTACTTCCATCAAATGGTAAAGTAATTAATTGTTCGTGTATTATCACCTCCACAACCCGATTTAGTTCGTTTTGCATTACCGTATATCAAAATTGGTTAAAATGATAGAATTAATATTAATATGTGATATTAAATAAATATTTATCACTTTAAAATAATACTCTTTCAATTATGTTCTTACCTTCCATGCACATAAAAAACAATAACGCCATTCATGCATAGGTGTGAACTATCACCTCTATAAAACGATGTGAATCTGTTTTATTCAACACATCATTTGTATGATATATATAAGTTATTATAATGATAATAATATTATAATATTCATGTAAATATAAAATAATAATTACCTTATTTCCATAATGATCATTGAAAAATGAAAATGTTACTCATGTATATGTACGTCCTTCCATCCCCATGAATATTACATTTTTCATTTTTCAAAAAAAATAATTAATAGATTGCTTTAAAAAGTATGATTAATGTATAAAGTTGATTATTAGGTCATTAATGTTATTCTGGAGTTCATGTATATATGACCACATGGACTATTGATATTCTACCAAGTTCATTTTCGACTCGAGTACCAAATACCGACAAAACACCCGATCTGAACATTAATAATTAAGTAATTTTTATAACATGGTAATAAGTTATATAAAAGAAACAATAAACTTAAAAAATGTTCTCAATAAATTATAAATTAAACTATTTTTTATTATTTAGTAATATAAAGAATGAATGGGATGATTTGGACTCATGGTAAGTAAAATCTTAACACAATATTCATTCATTGAGTTAAATATCCATGTCATTGGTTTTGTTTTTCCAAGAATATGTGTGAATGACCTATGTTGGTTTTACACTAAATATCAACATATATTGGGTGTATTTATATTTTCACACATAATTATGTCATCGATTTATCCTTGATCTAATGATATGATCTTTGTAAGGGACGTCGTCTTAATCATCTTTCATTGAGGCTTATTTTGATAATATACACCTCCTTCTTCTATACAGTGTATAATCAAACCCTTTGACTTTTAATTTCATTCAAAGGTTTTCAAAAGTAATATTTTTCTATGAAGAATTTTACTATATAAAAAAAAGGAATGTTTGGTTTTAATATATGCGGTGATAAGAACATTTCCAACACTGTGACCATTATTTTTTATTTGGCTTCCTCTATAAGCCTAAATGTTTTTAAAAGAAAAATAAATACCATAATCCCATTTCATAAATTTTGGTATTGAAAATGATTTTGAGAATGGACTGATTATATCACTATCTTGCAATGATATATTATGATTGAATTTTGGAAATGTTATTTTTCCTTTATACTTGTAAATGTGTTATGAATATGTTATACTTCTTGGTAATTGCTTATGTATAGGATTTTTTTTGAGATAAAATGTGGGTGGTTGAGCTTGTGATAGGTCTCAAATGAATTGGGTAATGAGATGGAGTTAACTAATAAGGTTTTTTAAGAGTTTTAGGGAATATACTGTGATTAGTATTCTAAACATAACCATGAAGGTTACTCCCTGTGTAGCTGTGAAAGCTACAATGTAAGTATGATATGGATGCTGCAAATTACTTTATGATTTATGATTTCTTTTAATTTTTCAAGATTCTTATGATTTCATGGGTTTATAAATATTCATGGACTAATATTTTATTTCATTATTTTATCACTTACTTAGTTTTTGTTCTCATCCCAATTTTTTATAATTTTTTCAGAGGGTATAATAATGAGTAAGAGAAAAGAAAACATCAAGAATATTTTTATCAAGAAAAGAAATCATGTGTTATTTATAAAATTGTTTCCTTTGGTGGAAAAAATGGATATTATTTTGATAGTATCCTCTTGTATTATTATGGGATGATATGTGTTAATAAAGGACTAATTCTCCGAAACTCTAAACCTAAAAAGATCCTCAATGAAAATTCTTGAATTAACTCATGATTATGTTTGTCTAAGGATGGGGCCTTACAGAAACACATCACCTTTCTTGAGATTATAAATAAATAAACTAGTATCTAAAATCATGTAAAAATAAATAATTCATTATATAATATTAAAATTTTAATATAACTAGTTGTGTAATATTTTTCACTTTGTAGAAAAACTATCACATAGTTAATAGTTATAACTTGGTTATCTCATGTTTGAATAAAATATAACTACCTGATATTTTAAAATTAATATATTCCTTCAAATAGGATTAAATCTAGACTTCAATTTATTATGTATAATTAAATTTTATTTACAAAATGATTTACACTTTGTGAATTTATTATATGTAAGAGTAACGTTTGAATTGATCTGATTACATGAGATTAACTCATCCTTTTCATGTAATATTTTGTTCTTTAAAATTTTTATTCAAAATATTAAATAATATTTATTCCAATAAAAATAATCTTTGACAAACTATAAATAAAAGTATTATATAACTTTTCTCTAACTTAAAGTAAAGTTAATAATATAATAATAATTTTCTTTTTTGATTATAAAAACATAGGATATATTTGATTTCAGATAATGAAAAACTAATATACAAAAATATAATTTTTTGATGATAACAAGACCCATAAAACATTAGCATAAAATTTTATAGATTTTTAAATTTAGATAGAATAAGAATTTAAACTAATCAACTTGTGAATATTATGAGGAATATATAAATATATACATTAATATAATTTTTTGTGTCATTTTAATCACATTCTCCCCCTTTTATGAAATCAAAAAAAGAATATATATATTTATATATATATATATAATTCAGTAAATTCTTTCCACTTAATGAAAATTTTATGAATATAACACTGAAATAAATTAATAATCAGTGAAAAAATATTTTAAAAATGGTTAAATATATATGAAAAATAATAAATAAAAAATAGTAAATAAAAAATACATCAAAAAATACAAAAAATATAATTCATTATTCTTTTATTTTGAAATATTTTGATCTAAAGGTTAAATATATATAACATTTGGTTCATGAGGATTGGTTCAAAAGATCATATTTGAGAAAGGGCACTTGCAGTTGTTTTAGGAGTAAGTGAATTCATAACTTGTATAGGATAAGTATCTAATTGATTTTTTATAATAGTCACATATATTATCTATATATATATATATAAAGGATCCTATATTAATTTCTCATGAAATGATCTTTGAGGTCATAAAATTATGTTGTCTTAGCTATTAATTTGATAAGAGTGTATTAAATTGGAAAATCAAAACATCTGTTACGACTCATCTCTATACATATCTAGATTCTTCAAAATATCATCATTACTGAAATTCATAATAAAATAATACCCTTATCTCAATACATAAAAATAAAAAATCATTTCATATATTTTAATTAAAATATTCTTCAACTATGCATCTAGATTCTCTTTGGATTATCTCAACAACCTATCAAAATATTTAAATGAATACTCGAAATCTTTCAAACTATTTAAAAATATTCTCTTTAATTGAATAAATATTCAATATCCTTAATTATATATCTATATATCTATCAATATTTATTAATAACTACATTATCAACTTCACCATCATTAAAGGAATTATATATAGTTTTATAAGGGTTATAATCTTTTATAAATTTATGATGGATATGATTAATAGAAGTTTAAAAATTTTAATAATTTGAAAACAATTATCCAATATATTTTTAAGATAATAATTATTATTATCAATAATATCTTATACGTATACATTATTCACTACTCAATGGAATTCTCTCTTTACATTTTTGTGAACTATCCAATGCCATGGTATCATATTGATTTGTTTTATATTTTCATCCAGATCCATGATAGAATCAGTAGAAACCAAATTATACATTTGAGTCCTCATTTTATTTAACTCGTTCAAAATTTATTTTGAAATACTTGTCTCAAAAACTTCACTCCTTTTTTATATCTTGGTTCTAGATTTAGTATAATACTTTAGCAAGTCAAAATCTAATTCCAAAACCATATTTTTTATTTTCTCCTCAAAACACTTCTTGGAAACAAAATTTTTCTTCTACTATTTTATTTCATATTTAGCTTACTTTAGTATACATTTCAATTGTTTTGTCACATCTTTCGAATATGGGAATTCAAGAAATATTCTAGTGGTAAATTGATGTAAATTTTCATCAAAATATAATCATCATCAATAGGAAAAGAAATATATTCATCTAAAATAATAATTGATATTTTCATATGTTTATCACCTATATAACTATCTACACCATATTTAAAATCCTTATTACAACTATTATGTTCATAATCAACCATAATTTTTTCATTCATACCTACATTATTTATTGAGATATTTTTTCTCAGTTTTTTTCTATAGATTCAATTTTTTTCTCATCAAATTCAATATAATTTTCACTTACATCAAGAGTTGCACCATTAACCAATTCCTTTTAAACAACCTCTCTTTCAATATCATCACCATATTCAATTGTATCAAAATTTTAACCCACTATCATTTTATCTCTCCCTCAATTAGAAATCCGATCTAGCGCAATCTTGAATCTAGCACTATTAGAAGCAGTTTCAGTTTCAATATTCAAAGTAATATTGTCTATATTCTTATTTTCTGGAACCTCAGCTAGTTCCTTTTCTATATAATTTATAATGTTATATCTCAATAGATCAACAATAAAGTGTAATATCAAAATCCCCAGCCACTTATGTATTGTTCACTCTAGTTTAAATATATTTTTAATCTATTTAATTCACCTTTAATAAATACATATTCAACAAAAATAATTATAGGATCCACATCATCTCTAGAATAGAATTAATTATTATTATCATCATATATATATATATATCTTTTCAAATCCACTAAATTTTTTAGAGGTTAAATTAAATTAAAACTATTATTATTTAATACATCAATAGGAAAGATAGTATATAGTTATGGAACTTTAAGAAATTTCATTCCTTTAAAGAGGCTTCTCTCTTTTTTAATAAAAAAGTTTAAATTCTTCCATATGGATAGTTTATAAGACTTATTTTACCTTAACTAAAATGACCCATAACCCTTAGAATATTTTTATAAATATTGACCTTTTCTTGATTCCACATCATAAATAAAAAGGTATACTTATTAAAATAATATATTTTAAAATTCACTAGGTATTTAGGAAATAATCATTTGAATTAATTTACATTGAAGATTCTACTCATGTTATAGTACCTTAATATTTCTATTATTTATATCATTGGTCCAGCATAAATAAATCTTATTGTTAAAAACATTAATCTTTATATAATATACCAATGAATTGTTGTAAAGAAATCTTTCTTTAGGAGGACAATGAAATAGTTGTGCATATTTTATAGAATTAAAATAAATAACCTTTACATTCAATTTCAAATTTAGACTATCCTCATTAATGTCAGAAATAAACTCCAAATTCTCATAAAAATATTCAACTTCATTCACATATAAAAGATTATACTTGTTTACATTAAATGTGGTCTCCCATGGATAAAAACATAAAGTATTCTTTAAAATTTAGTTTGTTTTATTCAGTAAATTAAAAAATTTACTATATGAAATCTTCCTCTTTAGAATCAACCTTCTTATTTTTATTAGTATATTTATAGGATAGACCAGTATTTACATGATTTTTCTTCCTTATATCACTAAATCACTTACAAGTAAGGAAGTCTCGCATGTTTGAGTATACAACAGAGAAAGATCGGATGGCTTGGTATATTGAAAACAGTTGTAGATAAAAATAAGAATCTTTAGGAAAATAACTAAGATTAAGAAAATAATTAATATAGCTTAGATTACTTTTTGAATCATTAAGATGGGTATCTTTAGTATTAGTTTGAAACCTATCATAAAGACTCAAAATAAAGTTGATATCTACTTTTCCCGTAGTAAGAAAAAATAAACACCCAATTATTCCAATATATAACTTATTTTCAACTATTTTCCCAGCTTCATCTATGTTAATATTAATATTAGTTTCCTTTTTAGTATCATATTTTTTACTATTTTCAAGTAAAAAGTTATTTAATAAATCATATTTATATTTTATTTGATTTAAAACATTCCTAAATTCAATGAGAAAGATTTTAAAACCAAGAAATAATTTTAACTCACCTAGAATACTTATTTAAAACTATTTTTTGCATGTGTTTAGAAAATTCATTTCAAAACTTCTAGTTTTTTGAACCAAAACCACATCATCAACATATACTTGAACAAGAAAGGTATTTTTTAACAAATTTCTCTTAAATAATGAATGTTTTACCATCTTTTAAATAAAAACTATTCTACATGATAAATAAATGAATCCTTTTATACCAAAATATATATTATTATTTAAAACTATATAATGATTTGATATATTTAAAAAGTATTATTTTAACAAGAATATTTCGAAAACCCTAAGGTTTTTAGCATAAACTTCCTCTATAACATCCTAGGTTTTTGAATGGGTCACTTTTTGAGAAATTTTAAACTTTTGTGTTTGGTGAGTGGTCTGATTTTTATTTTAGGATTACGAAACTCATTACTAGAGTTTTTTTACCCAAGACCCTATTTTTGGGTGCATTTTTTGGTTTTATGTAATCTTGCATGTTTGAGTATACATCAGAGAAAGATCGTATGGCTTGGTATGTTGAAAACAGTTATAGATAGAAATAATTTCAAGTAATTATTACATGACATATACATAATTTACATGATGTGCAGTAGTACGTGAAGAATTGGGTGGTCTGACCAAGGAATACATAATATCTTACTAGGTTACATGTCGTGAACCCAATTCATGATGTTTAAAAAATTACATGTGGTTTAAGTTTCGTGAAATGTTTTTTTAAGAGGAATAGGGGTCCATACCCCCTCATTTCCTTTCCTCTATATATAGAGGAAGGAGTGCCTAGGGGGTCTTAGGACCCTATCACTTCTTCCACTTGGATTCCTTCATTCTTCTCCATCTGAACTCCAATCTGAGCTCCATCTATCTCATTAAGAGTAATGGTAATCTCTGATTACTCTTTCTTCTCTTATTCTTTACTCCCTTTATATGGTGTGTTGAATCCATGGGATCCATTTTACCTTATTTTTAGAGTTTTTATCAAATATGATAATTTATCTCATTTTTTATCAAAACATAGGATGATATCGGATGAGTTTATGCCTAATAGTATGAGGTTGGTGGTGCCTGGTTTTTTCTATGTTTTTATAGGTCTTCTATGGGTGCATTCTATATACGCTCTTTAGGGTCGTCTGAGAGAAACCCTAATACATTGATGTTTGTTTCTAAATTAATTAAAAGGTGTTGATGGATTCTATTAAACATACCCAAAACTTGATTATGATTCTAATATGGGTAAGGAGCTTATGACAACTTGGGAAGGATAGGTTGTGTGTTATTTAAATTAATTTTTTTCTTTATATATAATTTCTTTGTTATATGGGAATATAACAGGATTGTCCTGATGATTGAGGTAATATTGGTAACCTTGACTAAGGTGATGTTTTTCATCAGGATGGTCTTGGATTGGGTTACTCGGGTGATGGTGATCACCAAGTTGGGAGACATAGTCATCGAATTGAGGAGATAAGGTTATCAGGATGAGGTCATGGCTCGTGTGATGGGAGATAGTGTGGACCATCATGATAAGCAACATGATCCTAGGGACATGATAAGTCTGATGATGTGGATTTGGTACTGTTTGGGTGATTTACACTCACCATTCATGGGAAAATATGTCGTTGAAGTCTTGTGGACACATATAAGACTCAGATAGAGGTTGTGTTGACCACTCATGTGGGTGGAGGCCCCATAGATTATCTAGATTATGTGATGATTTTGAACATTGGTTGTGTTTGGGTGTGATCACCATATGAATCCATGAATATAGTGATGGAACATCATTTTATGGTGATGATACCCTCGGTTGGGGGCCAAGGTTCGTCGGGATACTTGAGGCCTTTGTGTTGGGATGTTGAGGGTATAGATATCGTCATGCCTCAGGATGTCATATGTGAGTCGATGGTGGTTATTATTGGGAGGATTTACATCATTGTGCCCCAGGATGTTGGTATTTGAGCTGAAAAGTACTTCTGATCTAGGTTCTAGGGGACTAGGTTCATTTTGATTGGGCATCCCATAAGGACACTAGGCATTTGACAGATAGAACATGGTTCTAGGTGACATGATTTAGGTGAAACCTATGGGTTCATTTAGGTTTCTACTCTTCAAGATATTCCATGTGATTTATTCCATGGATCCTCTCCACTATGGTTATATATATATATATAGGTTGGTTTTTTATGCTATATATATAACTGGTGGAACATATTCAGACTTACAGGTGATCGATAAAGCATGTGATTTCTTCCATATGGTTGTTGAGCATAGGGGAAGTGGGTATTTTTTTATTATTCAAGTAATGGATTTTTATTTTATATTTAGAAGCACCTGTATTATCATTGATGTAATACATGCACAGATTGGTGGTGGCCTATTGGGATTTATTCTCGCACCCTACATAGGAACTTCAGGATGTGTGTAGACTTTATGACTCTCTAATCGTATAAGGGATCGATCTGAGGATATAGACCTTAGCAATCAATTTGGACCTTATTCATGGGATGGATGATAAGGGACTATGGAGGTTATTATATCATCTACAATTACTTTTGATTCTCTTTTTTTCAGAATTTTTTATTATATGTATTTACTAATGGTTTTCCATGGAAAACCTATATTTTTATTGATTTTTATGACCTTCTATTGTTTTTTATGTGTATGCAAATGGTATTTGGCCTTTGGGCTTTTTTATTTATCATTATTCTACTTCTTCTTTATTATAATTCTGATAGTTTTATATTGATTCTTTTATTATACTATGATCTTTCCTCTACTATTATATAAATCTATAACATTACTACTATCACCAACTAAGGGTATATTCACCCCAAAATCAACACATTACACCCTCATTTCTAGTCAGAATCATTTCGTGTATGGGGATGCATGCCTATGTCCCAATGGCCAACTAGCCAAGAGCATCATTTAAAGTGGCATCTAGGTTAGGATGCTACAAATTGAATCAAATATATTTTTATTCTATATTATTTGATAGGATTTTTCATATGGATACTAATGGTAACAAATTATTTCCCTTTCTTTTTAGGTATTACTATTTGGGTTATGGTAGACCAGAGACTAGGATGTAGCTAGAACTGGGTGTAGAGGTTGTTTATGGGTGTCTGTCTCCCCATACATGGGGAACATACCAAATTTCTAGAGGTGGGAAATTTATGTTCTACTTTTCTCTTTTATAGTTGATATGATTTCCTCCACCAATGGTAAACTAGGGTGTGATGGTTATTTTTTATATGGATTTTGTCCCTTGACCCTATATGGTAGGGGAGGTTTATTTATGCATCATGATAGCCACTTAGTCTCATATGATTTATGTTTTCTTGGGATTTTTATTGGGAACATGGATAATGATAAGATATTTTGGGTTTTTAAAGTTTCAAAAATGGAATTTAAATAGGGTTTTCCTACTTATCCTCTCTTTGGTGGCATTATACCAACCATCCCAAGCATGTGATTCCAATGAAATTTGTGTGGCATTATATGTATATTCATGTGATATATGGTCCTTACCTTGGTTGAGGTAGGAAAAGATGATGATATGGGATGAGTTTCTTAAAGTTTCAATAATGTTTCTAAGAAGTGTTTTCCTATATAGCCTCTTTGTTGGCATTATTCATAGCTACCTTAGACCATATGTGATGCCTAACCCTATTATGGGAAGGTGAAGGTCCATGAGTCCTAATAATGTTTTATGTATGACTCTGATGTGGGTAGTGATAGAGCCATGAGGTTAGTTTACATGTGATACCTAACATTGATATGGGTAGGTAAGGGGCCTTGAGCTAGGATGTCTTATGATAGGGTGTGGTAGGGGAGTTATAGGGCGGTGATATGTGCTAAAAGATATATGTATCCCAATATATGATATAATATATATATATATATATATTGTTATGGTTTTATGACCATGGAATTGGTATTCTATGGGATTGTACCTAGATGGGTTTTGGTGGAGCGTTAGATGGGTGGTGATATGGTGTCACATGAGAATGCATGGGATGTGGCCCCTGAGGGTTGGGATGAGGACCCAGAGGGTCAGGATAATCCTGGGCCATAAGTAAAATAATATTTATAGGAATAGGTATAGGTGGTATGGTTAAAGGATATGGCAAATTTTTGTCCATGGATTGAAAAGAAGCTAATAGAGAGTCTGGTTTGTGTTTTTTAGGGCATTAATAGGGGAGCTCAAGGAACCAATCCATCAATGGAATACATGACTTGAGAGTTCTAGTCATGGAACTCGCTACATTTTTAGGGTTAGGGTGGACTATTGGTACTCGATAACTGGATCGAGGCGATTCATAAAATCTTTTAATAGCACGAGACACCCCCGGGATGGAGGGTGAGGCTGGCGATGTACATGATATAGGGATTAGTAAATCACTGGTGGGATGTACAAGTATAGGAAGTTAGACATGGATGACTATCCTATAAGGATTTAGGGACCATATTCTTAAAGTATTTCTTTCAAGAGATTCTGAGGGAGGACCGAGCCTATGAGTTCATGAATCTCTAATAGGGGGATATTTCATTCATGGACTACACAACCACTTTCATAAACTTATCTTGATTTACACATATGATGGTGGGATAAGACATTGGAAGGGTGCAATGTTTTGAGGATATCTTATGGAATTCCATCAATGTGAAGGTCAATATCTTCAGGTTGACATCATTTTCAGAGGCAGTTAACCAGTCATTGATAGCCAAGGGGAACCTAACAAGCTGATATTATTCAACCCAATTGATAGTGTCAGGTGATTTTATAAGAAATTCCTTGTGTGGTTGGAAGAAATTCCATGAGTAATCCTAGTAGGGAAGTTAGGCTAGAAATTCAAGAAGACCACCATGGATTGGGTCATTAATATTGTGCTTCCAATGAGGGAATCCAGGACATTTCTAGAATCAATGTGAGTAGCCTCTAAAGGAGTTTAAGGAATGTGTGCAGATCGATCATCTTGACATTTTTTACATGAAACCTTCTAGAATATCCATGATCTAGGGACCATTTCAAACTCAAGTGTATGATATGGGATTGGGAGGGGTACCACAAGCTAGTAGACGGGGTTCAATTACACATGGAGGACATAGTAGAGACAGTGGGACTTGGCAGTGTGGACAGTGGCCAGTGGCTAGCATATCCTTGAAGGGAGGCCAAGGATCAGGTAGTTAGACATATGGCCATGTGAATAGAGTGGAGATTCTAGGTTTAGAGAAATCTAAGAAGCCAACTATAGTTAGAGGTACTTTGTGGGTGCTAATGGGTTACTTTTATTTTGGATTTGGATGATTTTGGTGCACACAGTTATTGATTTTTATGGAACAAGTGTTAGATAGTAGGTTGGAATTGATTATGATTCATGATATATATATATAAATATATATATATATACATTATTTTCATGGCACTGATATTTTTTATGTGTATCGATATGGTGTAGATTTTTCTTGAGGTTCTTTGGCATCTGGGCATCAATGAGATGTGGGTTATGTATGATGTTTTTGGAACTAAGACTTCTTATGAGCACCTATTGAGGTGTGGGTACTTTTGATAATTTAATGGTATATGGGACCTCATGGGTGTCACAGGTGACATGGGAATGAGTTGGGAATCTGATGACATATGAGACTCAATGGGTGTTGGATATGATCTGGGTATGACTTGAGAACTTGATGAGGTACAGGAGTAATGTTGAGTCACGGGAGGACTTTTGAGTCTATGTATTGTTAGTGGACCATAAAATTTTTTTCATTGGGTTAGGAATTGATTGGGTAGGTCACACCAAAGTTGGGGAGTTCCTTGAGGTAAGTTGACATATGACTTCATGATTGTAATTTCCAAGGTTTTTATATGGGTCATGTTCTGGGTAATTTTAAACTTTTGAGTTTAGTGAGAGGTAAAACTTTTATTTTAGGATTTTGAACCTCATTAATAGAGTTTTTTAGCCAATTCCTTTAATTTGGGAATGGTCTATAGTATGGTGGAATCCTTGATTGTTTGATTAAACATCGTAGGAAGATCAGATGGCTTGGGATGATTAAAGTAGCAACGAATAGAAATACACATTGTGTAATACTTACACAACATGCAATTCATTCACACAAAGTGTAGCAGTCGTGAAGCCTCGGTTGGTCTACACAAGGAATACATGATTTGTAACTAGGTAACACATCATGAACCTAATAAGAGACATGTAAAAAATTACATGTCATGTAAGTTTTGGGAAAAAAAATTTAAGTGGAATGGGGTGCTTGGATCCCCTCATTTCATTTCATCTATGCAGAGAGGTAGTATCATCCGGGGAGTCTCATTCACCTATCCCTTCCTCCACTAGGTTTCCTTAATTATTCTCTATTTGATCTCTGATCCAAGGTATGACTGTCTTTTTGGAAGTGTAGTGTAAATATCTTGACTCCTCTTACTAATTTTCTTATTTTCCCCCTCTATACGGTGGGCTAAATTCATGAGATCCTTTTACCCTATTTTTAGGGAATTCACCTAAAATATTTATTGATATCATTTCAACTTGATTTCTCAGTGGATAGAGGATGATCATACACCTATGAGTGTGAGGTATGTGGTTCATATCTTTCTCCGTGTTTTTATAGGTGTTTTAGGGGTGTGTTTCATATAATCTTGTAAGGGTTGTTTGAGATATACCCTAATCAAATGATGTTTTTTTCTAAATGAATTAAATGGTGTTGAGGGGTTCTATTAAGATTACCTAACCCTGGTTATGATTCCAAGGTGAGAAAAGGGATTGTGACCACTTGGGAAGGATAGGTCGGGTGTTTCTTAAGTTAATTTTTATGTTTATACTGAATTTCTTTGATTCATGGGAGTGCGACAGGTTTATCATGAGGATTGAGGTAACATTGGTCACCTGAACTATAAGGCCCCAGCCTTAAACATTACAAAATCTTGAGTTTTAATCAAGAATTCACATTGAATGTCTTTTTAGGTTTAGAGTTTTAGAGAATTAGGCGATAACTATTACATAACATCTCAAATATTACAAAGTTGATAATTCTACACACTATCCATTTTTTCATAATCTAAAAAAAATTAAAATAAAACATGAATTCTTTTTTTTGACAAAATCTTCATGACATTCATCTTGATTTATTCCTTCCTCTTACACATCCTTATACCCTGTGGAAACCATTTCAAAAACATAGGATGAGCACAAAAATCTCATAAAGGAATATAAAATAAGGAAAGAAAACGTTAGCCCATGAATATTTTTTTTTAGAAAAGTGATGACATGAACTGGTTTCCCAGCTCATGTCATCAAAGGAATTCATTAAATGAAAAGTTTCAATACAAAATACGAGGAGTAATGTGATTACTCCAGCTGGGAATTAAGTGGGGTACAAGGAAACTCAAACAAACAAAAACCAGTACCCCAAATTAGCTCCTTCAAAATGCAGAGGGATCTTCCATCTAGGATCATCCAGCAAGGATCTTCACATCAAGGGATAAAAGATGTACCAAACAGGGCATATGACATGCATAATAGCTTCGAACCAAGAATGAAAAGCATCTAATAGTCAGAGAAAACTCTAAAGCAGCAAACAGACTGAGAACCAAGAAGCAAATGCAGACCAGCCAGTCCAATCCAGAAAATATGGATGATAGACTCAGTATAAATCAAGATCCAACACATAGAATCATAAGAATACAAAAAAAATTCCTAGAAATCATAAATCATAAAGGTAACTTGTCAAATCCATATCATACTTACATTTTAGATTTCACTGCAACATATAGTGTAACATTCATGGTTACGTTTGGAATACCCGTCACAGTGTATTACCAAAATATAATAAGATAAACCCTATTGTTTAAATTTGCCTCATTACCCAATACATTGAAGTGTTATCACGGGATCACCTTCCCATGGTTTATCATGGAACCACTTGTATACATAAGCAATTCCCAATAAAAATAACATAATCATAACACATTAACAAGCATAATGGAAAAAAATAACATTTCCACATTGAAATCATAAGATATCATTTCAAGATATTGATATAATCAATCCATTCCCAAAACCATTTTCAATACAAAATACCTAAAAATGGAATATGGTATTTACTTTTCTTTTAAAAACATAATGTCTTGTATAGGAATCCAAATACCAAATAATGGTCATAATGGTAGAAAGGTAATTCTCACAGAATATGTTAAAAAACATATCTTTTTTCATTTATCAAAACACTTTGTATAAAAAATATTCCTTTTGAAAACAATTAAATGAAATTAAAATTCAAAGGGGTTGAATATACAACATATAAAATAAGGTCATGTATAAATCAAAATATGCCTCAATGAAAAGATATTGAGACAAAATCCCTTACAAAGATCATATCATTGTATCAATGAGATAATTATGTGTGAAATATATAAATACACTCAATATAAGTGGGTATTTAGTGTAAAAAAATCATAGGTCATTCACATATATTCTTGGAAAAAAAAGTAATGGTATGGATATTTAACTCGATGAATGGAAATTGAGTTAAGATTTCCTTTACCTTGAGTCTGAATTGTCTCTTATATTCTTTATTTTCCTGAATAATAAAGTTAGGTTAATTTATAATTTCTTGAGAAAATTTTTCAATTTAATTATTCCTTTTATATAACATACTACCATTTTATAAAAATTACATAACTATTTAAGTTCATATCAGATTTGTTTTTTTTTTATATTCGATACTTGAGCTAAAAATGAACTTGTTTTATATAAATTGTTCATGTGGTCATAATTCCATAATCTCCGGAATAGTATTGAGGAAAAAATAATCACTTTTATACATTAATACTAATTTTTAAATCAATAATTTAATTGTTGTTATGAAATATGAACAACATTATATTCATGGAGACGGTAGGTCATACGTACACATGAGTAACGTTTTCATTTTTCATTGATCATTTTAGAAATAAGGTAATTATTATTTTATCATTCCATAATTATAATAATATTATTAAAATCATAATAATTATTTAAATATAATTATATATACCATAAAAGTGATGTGGTGAATAAAAACGATTCACATCACTTCATGGAGGTGATAGTTTATACGTACGCATAAACGTCGTTATTGTATTTATGTGCCTGGAAGGTAATAAAATAATTGAAATATTATTCTTTTAAAATGATAAATATTTAATTTATATCATATATGAATATTAATTCCATCATTATAACCAATCATGATATACAGTAATGGAAAACAAACTAAATAGATTTGTGGAGGTGATAATTCACACATACGCACGAATGATTAATTCTGTTCCCATTTGATGGAAGTATAGATGGATTTAGGGGATGATATTAACATAATAACATCTCAGTATATTGAGGATACTATATTTATTATTTAATCATTGATGAATAATATTTAAAGTAAGTGTAATAATAAATAAAATGGAAACTCTAAAAAATGATACCTCTTCTCTGGTTGATCACCTTAAAAGAACACCTTAACTACTCTAGCAAGGGAGTTATGCCTATACTAAGGCCTAAATAATGTGAGGATAGATTCTAAAAAGCGTTTTGGATATATATTGTCCAAAATATCCTTTGTAAGTGTGGGTATTAGAGAATAGATGGTTCTTTTTACAGGAGAGGGGAGGGGCACCGTTGGAAATTCTTAAAATATTAAATTAATATAAATTAATTTTTTAATATAAATGATTCCAAATTAAAATATATCGAATATAAGATGATTATAGTTCTAAATAATCTCATCCAATAATTTTTATACGTGTATTTATTTTATTTTAAACCTTATCTTTTCGTTTTACCATTAATTATTCTCTTTTAATTTTAATTATGGTAACAAAATCTTAATTATTAATAGGATATTAATTTCACTTTTATGGGGTAAATTTCACATAATTGTAAACTTAATAAACTTTTAGACATTATAATATTCACTTTTATATTTTAAAATATTTTTAGTATTTTTATATAATTTAATAAATTACTATTTTTATAAAACATCAATTATGTCAATTTTTACACTATTAAATTTTTTGAATTTAAATAAAAAAACTAAAATATAAAAAAACCATTTAATAGTATTATAAAATTTCATATTCACCTATAAAAATCTATGATGACATAAATTATGTAAAATAATATTAATTTTAATATTTATAATATCATTTATTAGATTCCTTCATTAAAAAAGCAATCACTACATCATCATTATGTCATAATTAAATTTCATTAGTTAATGTATAAAATTTTTAAATAAAATACCATGATGTAGTATATACTTTTATATTTATAATTAATATTTATAGTCAAAGATATCTCTTATATAAACACATATTAAAAATTTTTTAGTAAGAAGATATATGTTTATAACGTATTTTTCTTTACATTAAATTAAAAGTTATAAGTGTCATAATCACACCCAAGTGGCTTCTAAAGGAAAAATATTTATCTAAAAGATTTTATTGGTTGGTAATATCTCATAAATAGGATTATGATAAGTTTTAGGGTAGTTTTATATTATTATAATATTGTTTTTACCCTAATTTACCTGATTTACCCTTTAACCGTGGTAAATAAAAAAACTACTAGAGTTATTATTCATCATGTCCCAAAATAAAAAGGAAATTTTTAAATAATTTGGAACATATAATAAAAAAATATGGAATCCATTTTTCCAAATTCAAAACATAGTAGTTTTAGTAATTAATATAAAATTAATTCATGTTTTCAAAATGAGAAAATGGATTTTTTTAAAGAAAAAAACCATCAAAATATTAACATGTGTTTATATAAAATTTCAATGTGATATTAACTAAAATGACCAAAATTGAATTAAATGATAAGAACATAATCCAATTACACTTTAAACCCAACTAAAAGGACAATCTAATCATATAAAAAAATAATTTAAAAGGCTGTTTTGAATTAAAATGTAGTATTTTTCACTATTTATTAAAAAAACTATCAAAAATATTCAAAATTTCAAACAAAGTAAATTTTTATGTCCCGGTTATAAATAAGAAGTTTATTTTGTCAAATATATCATATAAATTATCAAAAACTATATTTAAGAAGGTTTCTCCACCAAAAGGTGGAAAAATGCCTTTTTTGAAAAATACATCTTTTATACTTAAAATTGATTTTGTTCTTATATATTGTCTAGAAAATATATAATATGAATTTAAAAAATAAAATTATGTTTATATTTCATTAATATAATACAAAAAATAGTGATATTATTTTATAAACACAATTATTCTCTTTAAAATAGGTTTTCATAAAAACACATCCTTTATATTCAATTGGTTTTTATTTCCATTTCTAATACATTTGGTAACCAATGAATCATTATATAAACATGTGTAAACCATATTTTCATAATTTAGTAAATAGTGTTCAATCCCTCCTTTCCAACAGCTAGGTTATATTAGTAACATTTAAATAATAATATTTAGTTGTTAATTTAAGCTTGATGTAGCGTATCATGTACGCTATTGAACATAGTGTTTATTTCTTAAAACTAAAGATGTTACATACTCCCCCCTTTAATAATTTCATCCTCACAATTTTAATTTGGGGTTGGTAACTAGGGTATTCCTTTAAAAATACCTTTATTGAAAACCCACATTGAAAAAAGGGTTAATGAAACTACCACTTTAAAAGAAAGAAGGATAAGTGCAAATGTGGCTCGAGATAACACATACTAGGATTCCACGTAGGAAAACATGGATATGGAAGAAAAAATAAGTGTCAAGATCTGATGGATATTGATATAAAACATGATAAAGATAAAGTTAACAATCATAAAACCATAAACATGTGATGGGTTAAATAGTCGTTGATTTGCAGTAGGAAAAGTAATTGGAAAAGGTTTTTATTTTAAGATCATTTTCATAAAGTTGAGTAATTTATTTACAAGCTTGACTAAGAACATAAGGAAACATGCTTACTTTTCAAGTAGATCTTAATCCTTTAATAAATTTCTACCACAAACTCATATTTTCTCCAAATGATGAGTATTGAAGATAACTTGGTCACACCTGAACCACTAGAATCAATTTCTAGATAATCACATAATAGATAAAATGTTATTTATATATTCATCCTATCTTAAAATATTTAACAAAAACAAAAAGGTTAGGATAAAATCAGATAACTAACCCAAAAGAATAAAACATTGTATGAAAAAAAACTACTTTTAATCTCTAAAATTAAACAGTAATATCCAAAGTTCAACAAAGACTATTTGATAAATAATAATATTTAAAATTCATCAAATATACCAAACTAACATTGAAACCCAAAAAATAGAAGGATTTTATAACATATTCTTATAAGATAAATTTCAACATTTACCAATAAATAACATCAAGCACTCTTAATGTCTCAAACCAAAAATTAATTACCCTAATCCCTTATTCTACAAGTAAGGTAAATCATTTCCATAAATAACCTGAATTACCATAACACCACAATAAAAGCATAGATTATTACAAAATAAAATTCAACCATTACTCCTAAAATATAATATCATTGTATTGTATTTTCCTTAGGCATATAGGGTTCCAAAATAGTGAATGTATTATAAAATAAAATTTATCACCCAATCCCCTATTAATTTTCCAATACCAAGGATATCCATTTGATAAAATGAAAGTTCCCAAAATAAACTTAATATTATTCCATAAAATATTTTAACTAAAAAGAAAAAAATTTACCAACTAGGGACTTTACATAGGCCAATGGTATAAGGTACACCCTTATCACCATTCGGTTGTGGGTTCGGTCCCTACAGCATTTCCAGACATGATGGGTTGTCACCCATCCTGTGGGTTTTCCTTTTATGAAACAATGTAATTCATATAATATTCCAAAAATATTATAATGACTTCAAAAATAACCATAACATGTTTCAAATCTCAAAGGTTATTTCATACCACACAATTTTCATCCCAAAAACTAATGACCCATAATTTCCTTAGTGGTGAATGTCTCCAAAAATAACATTAGTCACCTTAAAATTTTAGATCATGAAGCCTCAAAAGAAGTTTCTAAGACATTGAACATATGATAGACCTTAAAATTATAAACCCATGATGGCATCCCTAACTCTTAAGAAATAATCATAATCTCTAAAGTTGTCTAAAACTCCCTCTGATACAAACTATAAGGCCCCAACCTTAAATATTGCATAATCTTGAGTTTTAATCAAGAATTCACATTAAGGGTCTTTTTGTGTTTAGATTTTTAGATAATTAGGACATAACTATTACATAACAACTCAAATATTATAAAGTATCCAAGTATACATGCTATCCATTTTTTCATAATATAAAACATTTTAAAATAAAACATGAATTCTTTTTCATGATAAAATATTCATAACATTCATCTTGATTTCTTCCTTCCTCTTTCCCATCCTTATAGCCTGTGGAAATAATTTCAAAAACTTGGTATGAGAACAAAAAACTCAATAAGGGATATAAAATAAGGAAAGAAAATGTTAGTCTATGTCTATTTATAAACCCATGAAATCATAATAATAAATAAAATTTCATAGAAATCATAAATCAAAAAGGTAACTTATGGCATCCATATCATACTTACATTATAACTTTCACAGCTATATAGGGAGTAACCTTTATGGTTATGTTTAGAATATCCATCAGAGTATATTCCCTAAATATCTTAGTAGAAACCTTATTGTTTAAATCTTTCTCATTACTCATTGCATTGGAGATCTATCACATGTTCTCCCACCCTTGGTTTATCACAGAACCACCCATATACATAATCAATTCCAAAGAACCATAACATAATCATAACACATTAACAACCATAAAGGAAAAAATAACATTTCCATATTCGAATCATAAGATATAATTTCAATATATTGATATAATAAATCCATTATCAAAACTATTTTCAATAACAAAATATCTAAAAATGGAATATGGTATTTGATTTTATTTTAAAAACATTACGTCTTGTAGAGGAAGCCAAATACCAAATAATGTTGACGGCGTCGGAATGGTCATTTTCGCCACATATGTTAAAAATATTCCTTTTTCATTTAGTAAAATTCTTTCTATAAAAAATATTTCTTTTGAAACCCATTGAATGAAATTAAAAGTCAAAGGGGTTGAATATACAACGTATAAAATAAGGTCATGTATAAATAAAAATATTCCTCAATGAAAAGAGATTGAGACAGAGTCCCTTATAAATATAGTATCATTAGATCAATGACATAATTATGTGTGAAAAATATAAATACACCAAATATAAGTGGATATTAAGTTTAAAACAATCAGAGGTCATTCACACATATTCTTGGAAAAACAAAACCAATGATATGGATATTTAACTAAATGAATGAAAATTGGGCTAAAATTTTCCTTACTTTGAGTCTAACTTGTCTCGTACGTTCTTTATTTTCCTGAATAATAAAGTTTGGTTAATTTCTACTTGATATAGATCCTTTCAAAATTTTATTATTTCTTTTATATCACTTATTACCATGTTATAAAAATTACATAACTATATAAGTTCATATTGGAATTTTTGTCGACATTCAGTACTTGACTCAAAAATGAACTTGTTTTAATGTAAATTTGCCATGTGGTCATAAGTCAATCATCTCTAAAATAGTATCCATTTAATAAGAATCACTTTTATACATTAATAATACTTTTTAAATCAAACCCTTAATTATGTTTATGAAAAATGAACAACATTATATACATGGAGACGGTAGGTTGTATGTATGCATGAGTAACTTTTTCATTCTTCATTGATAATTATGGATATAAGGTAATTATTATTTTATCTTTACATAATGATCATAATATTATCAACATAATAATAATAATTTAAATATAATTATATATACCATACAAGTGATGTGATGAATAAAAATGATTTGCATCGCTTCATGGAGGTTATAGTTAACACGTACGCACGAACTAAACTGGTTCGTAGAGGTGATAATTCACACATACACACAAATGATTAATTCCTTTACAATTTAGTGGAAGTAGATAAATATTTAGGGTATTATATTAATATAATAAAATATTATTATATTTAGTATACCGAAGTTATTATTTTATCTTTGAATAATAATATTTAAAGGTAGTGTAATAAGATATAAAATAGAAACTCTTAAAAAAATACCTCTTCTTCAGTTGATCACCTCTGAAGAACACCTTAAAACCTCTAAGAAGGGTGTTCTACCTAAACTAAGCCCTAAAGAATGTGTGAAGGGATTATCTAAATAGTTTATGGTAGATATTTTCTGAACTAAAGGTCTTTTTAAGTGTGAGTATTAAAGAATAGAGGGTTCCTTTTTATAGGAGAGGGGAGGGGCACCCTAGGAAAATCATAAAATATTAAATTAATATAAATTAATTTTTTTATCTAAATTATTAGAAATTTAAATATGTAGAATATAAGATGATTTTAGTTCTAATTCCTCTCATAAAATAATTTTTAGATATGTATTTATTTTTTTTTAAACCTTATGTTTTTGTTTTACTATTAATTATTCACTTTTAATTAATTTTAATTGTTGTAATAACATTTTAATTATTAAGAGGCTATTAATTTTTCTTAAATGGGGTAAATTTTCCATAATTGGAAACTTAATTAACTTTTAGACCTTATAATAGTAACTTTGTGAATTTAAAATATTTTTTAGATTTTTAAATTATTTAATAAATTGCTATTTTTATAAAACATCTATTATGTCAATTTTTAAACTATTCGTTTTTTTGAATTTAAATAAAATCTAAAAAGAGATATAACTTAAAAAACCATTTAATAGTATTATAAAATTTCATATTAACCTATAAAAAACTTTATGACATAAACTATGTTAAATAATATTTATTTTAATATTTATAATATCATTAGTTTGATTCCTTTAATAAAAAAGCAGTCAATGCATCATCATTGTGTCATAATTAAATTTAAATATTTAATGAATAAAAATTATAAATAAAATAACATGATGTAGGAAATATTTTTTATTTATAATGACTATTTATAGTCTAATATATCACCAATATACACCCATATTAAAACTTCTTTATTAAGAAGATATATGTTTATAACATGTTTTCCTTTACTTTAAATTAAAAGTTATAAGTGTCATAATCACACCCATGTGGCATACAAAGACAAAATTTTCATCACAAAGATTTTATTGGTCAAAAATATCTCATACTATAGGATTAATAAAACTATTATGGTAGTTTTATATTATTTTAATATTATTTTAATCTTTATATAACTAATTTACCATTTAACCGTGGTAAATAAAAATAATTACTAAAGTTACTATTCATGATGTCCAAAAATAAAAGGGACTTATTTACATTATTTTTATCTTATTATTCCAAATATAGAATCCATTTTTCTAAATTCAAAACATATAAGTTTTATTAATTAATTTAAAATTAACTCTCGTTGTCAAAACGAGAAAATGGGTTTTTTGAAAGCATAAACAATCAAAAGATTGACTTGTGTTTATATAAAATTTGAATGTGAAATTACCTATAATTACCAAAATTGGATTAAATTATAAAAACTTAATCCAATTAAATTTTAAAAACAATTAAAATAAAAATATAACTATATAAAAAATAAATGAAAATGTAGTTTTGAATTAAAATGCGGTATTTTTCTCTATTCGTTAAAAAATGAATTTTATCAGAAATATACCAAAATTCAACCAAAGTAAATTTTGATGTCTCTCTTCTAAATAAGTATTTTATTATTTCAAATATATCATATAAAATTTTCAAAAACTATACTTAAAAAGGGTTCTCCACTAAAAGGTAGTAAAAATGCTTTTTTTGAAAAATACATCTTTTATGCTTAAAATTGATTTCTGATGCACCCAATTTATGTATACATTCTCATAACACTTTATTAACAATAAAAACAATTTTTCACCAAATACCTACTTCTTAGAGGGAAATACTTTGATTTTGGTAACCTTGTCTATTTTCAGGAGTTTTATATCCAAATACACAAATCAAGGGAAGTCTGTGAAAAGTTTGCAAATACACGGCGTGTACTTTTGTACATGCTGTGTACATTCAGAAAGGGACATGGATAAAAGGGGGAGTACATGAAAAAGTCACTATCCAGACACTATATACCGTGTGGGGAGGCGTTACACGTCGTGTACAACATTCTAGAAGCAGTTGGTGGCCGAGAAGAGTCTACACACCCATGTGGCCGCTAAAGGCGACACATCGTGTTCCATTTCTACATGCCGTGTTTGCGATTCTAGAAGGAGTTGGTGGCCAAATTTTGATACTACACGCCATGTATGGAAGCACAACATGTCGTGTAAACTCACCTACCAGGCGGCACCATGTTCAAAGTCAAAGATGGTGTGTTAGGCCGCCTAACAACAGAGAAAAGGAATCCAGAAGCACGTTGAAAAAAAGTACATGGAATGTACTTTCTATACATGTCGTGTACTTATTTTTCCTATAAAAATATGCCTTGGCCTCCAGAATAAGGAGTTGAGAAGTGGAGATTGAGGTGTGGTGCGGAGAACAAAGGATGAAGTTCCGAAGGTGAGACGCTCTACCGTCGTAATACCATTATTCTTCTACCGAATAATCATTTCTACCTCAAACTTCCAAGAATGATTTCATCAGGTATTAATAATTTTGTGTTTGTCATTTTCAATATGTGTAACTAAAACACCCAGTGTGTTGGGGTTGTGGAGACTGATGATTTTTAATTTGAATTAAGTTGTTTTGAATGTGTTTGTTTTAATAATCACTTTGTATTCTTCTTAAATTACTTCATATTATCATTGAAATTTTTGTACCGGACCAAGGGCAGAATCTTCAGGGATTCAAAAGAAGAATAATGATGAATAATTTCATGACCATTGAAAGGATTTTTCGGCTCAAAATGGACTAAGACAAATAAAGATCTGTTAAAAACTAACTACCAAACCAAGGAGTTGGTTACTTCAGCTCTTAATATTAAGTGATCCGGACCAAGGAAACTTAATTACAAATTGTAATCCAGAGTGTTGGATTATCATGAACAACACAACCTCATAAGAAATTCAATTTGATAATCAACTTATCATAAATCCATAACCCCAACGCATTCTTATTCTTATTTGCATCAAAACCAATTTTCTTGTCTTTTATTTCATTCCAGCAATTACTTTGTTAAAAGAAACTTAAAACCCAATTGTTATTTTTGTACCTAAAAACAACCCAACAAAATCAACTCTAAATTCAGCATCTTTCACTAAAAGAAATATACAAAAAAATTTGAAACAAGATAAGAGTAACCTCTTAAAAGTTCCCTATGGATTGACCCCTACTGGTGCTATACTTGTTAGGGTAATTATAATTTGAGACACCAATAACATAACTTTAGTGGAACGACTCGTCAAATTTTGGCGTCATTGCCGGGGAACCTTTAAAGTAATTTTATTCTTGTTTTAATTCAATTTGTATTACATTTTAGTGAAAATAAACATTATAAATTCACAAAAAACTCTTTTCTAATCATATTTATTTTTATCCTTCTTTTTCCTCGTTTACGCTTGGTAGTTTGTTTTGTTTTTTGTAGGTCTGTAAGTGTATGAGTGGCCACCTCACGCATTCCAAGAACACTAAGTCATCAGGGCTGTTCCTAACTGACCTGAAGATCGAACAAATGTTATTGAGGCGCCAACGAATACTCATGGCTGAACGAACTCAAAACAACCCCACGGCACATAATGAGGAAGGAAATCCATCTGTTGTCTAAGAAGCTAGACTGCAGTAAAGTCCGGATGACAACCAGAACCAAAAAGCTTCTCTTGCACCACCATATGGCCCGCCGCAGCTCCAACAATTCCAACCAGAGTGAATTCCATATTTCAACCAAGGTCAGGGGCTATACTACGCCCCTCAGGACCAACAGTACCTACCGATTATCCCTCCTCAGCAGCCACCTCCACATTGTACTCTCATGTATTACAGCCTGCCATCGATCCATGGAGCTGATACGAGCATTGTTCGTCCTCCGGTTTAGGACCAGCACTTCGAGATCAAGCCTGGTATCATGCAGCTGATCCAAAACACCATTCAATTCGGAGGCCTACCTAGTTAAGACCTGAATGCCCATCTCTCTAACTTTCTGTAGATCTGCGATACATTCCGTTACCATGGCATTTCTGAGGACGTCATTCGTCTTCGCCTATTCCCTTTCTCTCTACGGGACAAGGCGAAAGACTGGATCAAAGTTATACCACAAAGATCTATCCTCACCTGGGAGGAGCTAGCACAGGTGTTCCTGTCCAAATACTTCCCACCTTTGAAGATGGTAACATTGCGGAATGAGATCCACAACTTCCAGTAGCATGATTGGTAATCCTTATACGAATCATGGGAACGTTTCAAGCATATGTTATGTAAATTCCCACACCACGGACTTCCGCTCTGGATGTAAGTCCAAACCTTCTACGAAGGCCTGACAACGAATACAAAGTCTGTGGTGGATGCTGCTGCTGGAGGAACGGTAATGCGAAAGTCCCCTGAAGAACTTTTAGAACTGCTAGAAGATATGTCTGCCAACAGTTTTCAGTGGCATTCTGAGCAGGGTACCCAAAAACAAGGTATGCATAGTATTGATTCTAATACCATGCTTTCTGCCCAATTGGATGCAGTATCCAAAAATATTGACGTATTAAATCTCAAGGGCATACCTCAAATTCATGCGGCGAACTATCTAGCATGCGGTGATTGTGGTAAAAACCGCATATTAGGAGAATGCCCATGACCTTCAGTAGACCATTTGATGAGAAAAGTAAGCTATGTTTCTCAAAACAGAGGGTCGAACCAGTATAACCAATACTAGAGCCTGGCATGGCGAGATAACCAGAACACAGGTCGGGGCCAACAGTAGCAGAATCCTCCGCCTCAGCGACCGCCCAGCTACAGTCAGCCACCATATCAGAACTAATACCAGTAGTAGCAACAGCCCCAACAGGGACCTTACCAGTATCAAGGGTATCAAAACCCTCGCTCGCAGCAGGCAAGGTAGCAACCACCTCCACCAACTACACAGTCACCTCAGCAAGAGAATACCTCCAGGTTAGAGTATCTTCTGAAGAAATTCATCTCTACTGATGAGACCTGATTTTAGAACCAGAAGGATTCTATTCAAGGCCTCAAGAACCAAATCGTCTAGTTAGCAACTCATCTCTCAGAGAGGCAGCCTGATACACTACCAGGTAACACCGAGAAGAACCCGAAGGAGGAGGACCATGCCATAACACTATGAAGTGGAAAGAATCTTCATTAGCAGGAACCAACACATTCAACTTCACTTATACTTTTAGCTGACAACAAAGGTACAGTTTCAGACCCCTCTTCATCCAAAAATCCATCACCAGAGGCTCCACCAAGAAAAGGAAAGGGGATCGTCAAACCATTCGAGCCTGAATTACCTTTTCCAGAGAGATGAAGCAAAGGAAACAGATCACCAATTTGGAAAATTCATGGAAATATTCATAATGTTACACATCAAAATCCCATTTGGAGAGTCTCTGACTAAAATTCCCACATATGAAAAATTCATGAAGGAAATCCTCTCAAATAAAAGAAAGATGGAGGATTTGGGCACCATAGCACTGACAAAGGAGTGCTTCGCGGTCATACAACATTCCATTCCTCCGAAACTCCAGGATCTAGGTATCTTTACTATCCCTTGTACAATTGGACCCTGTGAATTTGGAAAATCTCTATGTGACTTAAGAGCTAGTGTCAACCTCATACCATTTGGAGTTTTCCAAAAGCTCGGCCTCCGCGATCTGAAGCCTACCCATGTCTCCCTTCAACTTGCTGATAGATCCTTTAAATATACAAAAGGACTACTAAAGGATGTGCTGGTGAAGGTGGTAATATTGATCCTCCCTATAGATTTTATTATCCTAGACATGGAGGAGGATCATGAGGCACCTCTTATACTTGGAAGACCTTTCCTAGCCATTGGGAAGGCACTCATTGACGTGCACCAAGGAGAGTTGATTTTCCAGGTAGGGGACGAAAGAGTCTCCTACAATGTTCAAAAGGCCGTCAAAAAAGCATTGTTATCTGAACATGATGGATTCTATGCAGTCACTACCATGGATGAACAATTGAGTAGACAAGAAGATGATCTGGTATGTTCTTCCATTTCCGATGATTTAATTTTTCTAGACATACCCACTGATGAGACGCCAGAAGACCTGAAATTCATCGAAGGCTAGAGTGGCCACTACTGGCAATGAGCTGTCATTCCTGACATCCTAGAGAGGGAATAAGCACAACCACTAATACCTTCAGTTCTCAAGGCACCTGATGTCATGAACCGAATCGATCGCCACTAAAAATGGCACCAAACCCAGCCCGTGACAAGGCCCGAAGGGCGTTCCCGATCCCCATGGTCTGGCACAAGTGCCCAGGAATCATAAAATGAAAATTTGGAACGATTTACCCGAGTTTATAAACATAAAACAACAAAAGAATCCAATGAAACAAGTCTGGATTTTTCATACCAAACAATCTTTTACAAAAATTCAGAACTGAATTACATAGCTCAAAACAACTCAAAAGGTCTATACCAAATGTACAAAACCAAATAAGGACAGCCCATGAACCCTCATGGCAAGGGGCACCGCCCTCAAGACACCTCCATAAGACTTCTCCACCAAGGACCTGCTAGAAACCCGAACCACTAGAACAAAACAACTGTACCCAACCTGCGACAAAAAAAATAACCAAGTCTACTTACACCCAAGGGTGTAAGTAGGGTGTGAGCCAATGCCCAGTAGGATACCACCACTAAGAGATTCCATGTGATAAAAATTTAAAGACGAAAATCATGCATGTTTTCAAAACAAGAAAAGCTAGTTACAATTTCTAAAAGATGCAACTTTGAATAAAAATAGTTTTCAAGTGGCCTATCATTAAGAATCAACACTTTTAAAAAATAATGTCAACAATAGTGAATTTTCCAGACAACTATACCGTATGCCGATGGTAAGTACAAATTAAATAATCAGTACAAGAAATAGGAAATAACCCCTAGGCACTAGCTAGTTGTGGGTCCCAGGTACCTCGTATCTCGGTGAGAGTAACCATCACAAATATCCATTCTCGTGCATGAGCCACTAGTAGGGAACATACCCATAACCTAGTGGTCCCCAATCATCATCATCATAGTTTATTTAGAGTTGTATGTTTCAATCTTGCTACGTGAAACTGAGGCCAAACCCCATGGATTCACTAGCATACTAGTACACGTCCTCCCACCTAGATACCCAGGTTTTCCCCTTGTGTTCAAACAAGTTCAACAAGTCAAGAAATATAAATTGAACATGAAAATATCATTTCCACGTCATAAATTCACCAAACATCCCATATTTATACCACACAAGTCACAAAAATCCATTTTTCATTCAAAATGATTTTGAAATCCGAATCACACCAAAATAGCCCACAACACATTTCACATTTCTTCAACACTTCCACAAAACCATTAAACAACTTTATAAAACAATTATAAGATATTTAAACTCATATAACAGCCCACACACATGGAATATAACACTTCTTTCATAATCAAAAATTCAATTTTTCACATCACACTCACACAAAACACTCCACATCACTTTCACATCACTTTCACATCACTTTCACTCCTCAATATCTCCTTCAAAAAATTTAATAAAATATTTCCAAGATGATACATATCACATAACAGCCTTTTCACAAATGAAATAGACCTTTTAAAAATATACTCCTACTAAAACAGTTTGCTGATATAGTTTCACCTATTACACAACCCAATAAACCATTCAAAACTTTCATAAAACAATTATAAAGAGTATACCCAAACTTTGCACATAAAATCCATTTCAAAAACCTCTTTTTAAGCCAAAATCACACCAAGACCCTACCAAAATAGAATTTTCAGCCCAATAAACATGTAATAATCCACTTTCAAATGTTATATAATCACCTTGAATAATATCACAAAAGATACTCATGAGAACACACAAATCCATAAAACACTTTCAAGGAGTATAACAAGGTTATACAGATAAAACCATTCAAATACACCCCATTTTTAGGCCCACATGGAACTATATCATTACCCAACCATAATTGGCAGCTCCTTTCAACAACTAATAAATCACTTCCACATTTTACAAAACTACCACAAAAGATAACACATGAAATACATTTGAAAATACACACTTCAAGCAAAAATGTAACTTTAAAAAAAATGATTTACTATTGCTACCAAAAATGGTTTTCTCATAATTCACATCACATAAATAACATGTAAAATTATTTAATCAAGCAAACTAACTCATCATTAAATGGTTACCCACGGAATCACCTACCGAATGTGTTGAAATCCTCAAATATTGGGGCGAAACATCAACCGCACGACCGCCGCACCTCAATGAAGTTAAAAGAAACCTAAAACCTCAATATTTCACCCACAATACATTAATTTAGAACCTATACATGAACCCTAACTTCTGTAATTTTTATAATTCAAGAATTAGGGAAGAAACCCTAAGCAATTTGAAAAAGGAGTGAAATAGATTCGCCTACTTGAAGTATCCTGAATTAATCACTCCAAAAACAATAGTTTCTGAAATTTAAAACATCCAAAATTCAGGGATTGTTTGAACAAGATTTAGGAGGTAATTTAGGAACAGGAATGGAGGGAAAAGAGTAAGAAGTGAGAGATTTAAGAAGGGATGAAGTTACCTCTTCAATTCTGGCCGATTTGAGACACCCTATAGAGAGCAGACCCAATTAGCGATTTCAAAGAGCTCCAAGGAAGGGGAAAGACAATGGGAGCGTTCCTGGGTTTCTTAGGGTCTAGAGGGAGGTGGAAGCACCGAAAAAACGCAAATAGTGAAGGAGATATAAAAAAATTAAAAATTAGTTTTAATGCAGGAAATGGGCCTTCGGGCAGGCCCAATATCTTAAATAAAAACCCATATCCACCATGATTATGGATTTATAAAGGCTCCAAATTTATATTTTGGTGTTAATAGGTCAGAGGAGACCATTTAGGAATTGTAATGAGGGAAAAATATTAAAAAATGAAAAAGTTATAACGGAAACAAAATTTATTTTTAAATCTGGAATTGGGCTCACGGTTTGGCCCAGTTCATGAAAACTCATCTATTTCTCCATAAAACCTTTGGAAACCATCCAAAACAAAGAATGAAAGGAAAATAAATGAAATTTAACTTCAAAATAAGTCATGTATGTGACAATTCTCCCCACCATGAAAACTTTCCGTCCCCGGAAAGCTATAGAAAGGCCAGATACGAAAGCCAAACCCAACTGATAAACCAAGATGTACTCCCTTTCCAGGTTTTGCCCCCAAAGGCCAAAACACCTCCATTGATCAATTAAGGAAGGAATAATTCACAACAAAATCATACACTACTTTCCTGAAACAATCAATCACATTCAGGCTTTATCCCAAAGGAAAACTCCTCAAACATTATCCGAAAAAGACTCAAGCAATTCACTCAAACGAACAACAACATTGAACAAGGTTACACATACCTTGCTATAACTAAACCATTGGGCACTCTCCAATCTCAATGGTTACCCAAGGAAGATTTAGGTAGCTTGATAGATCCGAATGAGACTACCTACCAACAATCCTTGACCATGGATAAGACTAAGCTATTGGTACGGGAGGGAAAAATAGGCTCCCCACCATAAGAACCAATAATCTTAATCGACCAGCATGGGCCGGTACAGAAAGACCCCAAAATTTAAAGTGTTGGGATGACCACATGGTGAGTCTGCACGGTATGGGAAACCATGAACTAACAGTGGATATTCTTCTATCTACATGGTTTTTTTGGGGGCATGGTCACTACTAACCAAGTGCAAACCGTGTGGTCAACCTGTCTAGCCAAACTTCATACCTTTCTCTAAAGACTCAATGGAAACCAAAGGGGGAGGGAATAACATTGGGCGATGACATGGGTACAAGGCCCTCCACCTATTTCCACCGAACATGAACAGTAGAAGAAATATGATGACACCATAGGTTTAAACTCTTCTTATATTTCATATTGAGGATAGGACTTTGCACTAGGGTTTAAATGACACTGGGGTTTCCCCTAACTACGCGCCAGCTTCTCTCTGGGACCTATGGCTGGAGCTCAAAATATTGAAGCATCTTCGGCCTCACAGTTAGGCTTTGGAAACCACCTGAATGAGAATTCTTCTTTCGTTGCAAACAACAACTACACCGCAATCCCTGATAAGTTTTTCCAAGACATAACACATTCCAAACTCACTTTACCCTAAATCGATATTTCACTGAAACAAGGGATTAGAAGATGTACACACATCACACCTTGTTTGTTCGGGTGAGAAACAATAGAAGTAAAGAACACTTATACTCACCTTCCTCTAAAATGGAATATTTTTTTATGTTTTTTTCAAGGGAGACATTCTCCCAACATAATAGAGACTCTCATATGATTGCCCAACTTTCACCTTTACAGTCAATCGAGCACATGACATCACAAGGAATCACCGAACATGACCATTACGACTGATATAAACAATTAATAGAGAGGGAACTTCTACAGCATCCCAAAACAGCACACAATTCTAGAAAATGGCCATAATATCCTCTAATGACCAGATTTCCAACACTATTATTTTAACATGAACTCCTTCTTCGAAGAGACTATGAAGGACCGAGAGTTCCTCTTAGACACTATCCAAATACTCATCAATGCTAAAAACCCCAGAACACTTCCACCTTCGAAAAATTAGGAAACATAAGAGGCTAAGGTCACTTTTAACCATCCATAATCAATCTCCCACTACAAGAGGATACACAAAACCAATAAAGGAAAGGGTGTATACTCAATCTAAAAAGCTCAAGAAATAGATTCCTTATATTGATCAACTGGAGGATTTTCCAATGGAGAAACAATCTGGGTTGCGCTTCAGTTATGCATTAACCTTTAATGGGGGCGTACCTTATCCAATGAGAGAACCCAAGGACCCAACTAATCTAGTCCATTGGTCAAAACAAGCCATAAACCAGCTCCAAATACATGAAGGGAACTATTGTAAAGGCATCCAAAAACATTTTTCAAAAGATACCACTAACCGTCCCTACAACACAGCTTACCGACCAAACACAAACCCAAAACACAGTTCAAACAGAAGGGGTTCTTGGAATCAAAACATCCCACAACATCAACATTTTCAAAAACCCATAATACAAACCATACAAAAATATTCATCAAGACATCGTGTTTTTCTTTAAAAGTAATTCTTTGAGAACAAACAGTTTAGCAGTAAGCGTATCCACCAATGGTACCCCATGGCCCTCACACATGCATGTTTTTGTGCCACACCAGACACCCTCCTCATATCTGTCCCGACACTCATCCAGTCGTGCCATCAACCATCCATCATCCCATATAACCCCATGCATGTGGTCTCTAATGTAAATACCAAAGGTTAAAACAAAAATTCTTTCCACTTTTCAAAACCAAAACGGTCAACCAACACATCCTTTTTTCTCATAACCGCTAACCACGAGATCAAAATCCCAACTCACATCTTACAAAAATTTTCAGAAAGTCACAACCATTTGAAAATAACTCACTTTCAAGATATTCACATCAATTTCAAAACATCTCATCCCATTAAAACACACTCTGATTGTTTAGAAAACTCTATTGGAAACACTTTTCAAAACCAACTTCAATATAGTTTCTACTTTCAAAGAGGTGTAAGAACGCGATTTTACATTTCAAAACAATTCTGAAAATTCAGTTTCTCCATTTAATAATCCAAACCATTACCTCTTTATTTGAAAATCATTTCACAAAAACTTTACACTTCTTAAAACCAAAGTTCCAAGATTTCAAAACCTAAGCACAAAACAGTGTGAGAGGAAACTAGTTTCAGTGGGTGACTTGGAAATATGGTTGGAAGCCATATTACAATCACTTCACTGCCACAGAGAGTGTTATAGGGAATATCCTTGGCTCCACATGGCTTTCCAGGCCCTGCGAGCTCACTAGGACCATTAACCCAACTCTCTTTTCATTTCCCTTAATCATCATCGAACCAAGAAAACCGAAGGACTTAGATAAATCCCGACTTCTCTTGGAAACTTGAATCCCATTATGAGGTGTGCTGATCAGGCACACTACCCATAACTAGAATTCCATGTCCCAACAATCCTAACTCCAGACTATCCTGACTCTTCCCCAAATAACATGACCCAAAGAGTTAACCTAAACCTCCTCTGATACCATTTTGTCACGAACCGAATCGATCGCCACCAAAAATGGCACCAAACCCAGCCCGTGACAAGGCCCGAAGGGCATTCCAGATCCCCACAGGCTGGAACAAGTTCCCAGGTAACATAAAATGAAAATTGGGAATGATTTACCTGAGTTTATAAAAATAAAACAACAAAAGAATCCAATGAAACAAGTCTGGATTTTTTAAACCAAACAATCTTTTACAAAAATTCATAACTTAATTACATAGCTTAAAACAACTCAAAAGGTCTATACCAAAGGTACAAAACCAAATAAGGACATCCCCAGAACCCTCATGTCAAGGGGCATTTCCCTCAAGACACCTCCACAAGACTTCACCACCAAGGACCTGCTAGAAACCCGAACCACTGGGACAAAAAAACTGTACCCAGCCTGCGACAACAAAAATAACCAAGTCTACTTACACCCAATGGTGTAAGTAAGGTGTGAACCAATTCCTAGTAGGATACCACCACTAAGAGATTCCATGTGATAAACATTTAAAGACGAAAAGCATGCATGTTTTCAAAAACATGAAAAGCTAGTTACAATTTCTAAAAGATGCAACTTTGAATAAAAACAGTTTTCAAGTGGGCTATCATTAAGAATAAACACTTTTAAAAAATAATTTCAATGCTAGTGAATTTTCCAGACAACTATACCATATGCCGACGGTAAGTACAAAGTAAATAATGAGCACGAGAAATAGGAAATAACCCCTAGGCACTAGCTAGCTGTGGGTCCCAGGTACCTCGTATCTCGGTGAGAGTAACCATCACAAATATCCATTATCATGCACGAGCCACTAGTAGGGAACATACCCATAACCTAGTGGTCCCCAATAATCATCATCATAGTTTAGTTAGAGTTGTAAGCGTCAATCTTGCTAAGTGAAACTGAGGCCAAACCCCACGGATTCACTAGCATACTAGTACACGTCCACCCACCTAGATACCTAGGTTTTCCCCTTGTGCTCAAACAAGTTCAATAAGTCAAGAAATATACATTGAACATGAAAATATCATTTCCACATCACAAATTCACCAAAAAGCCCATATGTATACCACACAAGTCACAAAAATCCATTTTTCATTCAAAATGATTTTGAAATCCGAATCACACAAAAATAGCCCACAACACATTTCAAATTTCTTCAACACTTCCACAAAACCATTAAACAATTTTATAAAACAATTATAAGATATTTAAACTCATATAACAGCCCACACACATGGAATATAACACTTCTTTCATAATCAAAAATTCAGTTTTTCACATCACACTCACACAAAACACTCCACATCACTTTCACATCACTTTCACTCCTCAATATCTCCTTCAAACAATTTAATAAATTATTTCCAAGATGATACATATCACATAACAGCCTTTTCACAAATGAAATGGACCTTTTAAAAATATACTCCTACCAGAACAGTTTTCTGATATAGTTTCACCTATTACACAACCCAATAAACCATTCAAAACTTTCATAAAACAATTATAAAGAGTATACCCAAACTTTGCACATAAAATCCATTTCAAAAACCTCTTTTTAAGCCAAAATCACACCAAGACCCTACCAAAACAGAATTGGCATCCCAATCAACATGTAATAATCCACTTTCAAATTTTATATAATCACCTTGAATAATATCACAAAAGATACCCATGAGAACACACAAATCCATAAAACACTTTCAAGGAGTATAAAAAGTTTATACAAATAAAACCATTCAAATACAACCCATTTTTAGGCCCACATGGAACTATATCACTACCCAACCATAATTGGTAGCCCCTTTCAACAACTAATAACTACCACAAGAGATAACACATGAAATACATTTGAAAAATACACACTTCAAGAAAAAATGTGACTTTAAAAAAAAATGTTTTACTATTGCTACCAAAAATGGTTTTCTCATAATGCACAGCACATAAATAACATGTCAAATTATTGAATCAAGCAAACTAACTCATCATTAAATGGTTACCTACGGAATCACCTACCAAATGTGTCAAAACCCTCAAATATTGGGGCGAAACATCAACCGCACGACCGCCGCACCTCAAGGAAGTTAAAAGAAACCTAAAACCTCAATATTTCACCCAAAATATAGTAATTTAGAACCTATACACGAACCCTAACTTCTGGAATTTTTATAATTCAAGAATTAGGGAAGAAACCCTAAGCAATTTGAAAGAGGAATGAAATAGACTCACCTACTTGAAGTATCCTAAATTAATCACTCCAAAAACAATAGTTTATGAAATTTAAAACAGCCAAAATTTAGGGATTGTTCGAACAAGATTTAGGAGGTAATTTAGGAACTGGAATGGAGGGAAAAGAGTAAGAAGTGATAGATTTAAGAAGGGATGAAGTTACCTCTTCAATTCTGGCCGATTTGAGACACCCTATGAAGATCAGACCCAATTCGCGATTTCAAAGAGCTTCAAGGAGGGGGTAAATACAATGGGAACGCGCCTGGGTTTATTAGGGTCGAGAGGGAGGTGGAATCACCGAAAAAACACAAATATTGAAGGAGATATAAAAATATTAAAAATTATTTTTAATGCAGGAAATGGGCCTTCGAGCAGGCCCAATATCTTAAATAAAAACCCATATCCACTATGATTATGGATTTATAAAGGCTCCAAATTTATATTTTGGTGTTAATAGGTCAGAGGAGACCATTTAGTAATTGGAATGAGGGAAAAATATTAAAAAATTAAAATGTTATAAAGGAAACAAAATTTATTTTTAAATCAGGAATTGGGCTCACGGTTTGGCCCAATTCATGAAAACTCATCTATTTCTCCATAAAACCTTTGGAAACCATCCAAAACAAAGAATGAAAAAAAATGAAATTTAACTTCAAAATAATTCATGTATGTGACACCTGAACTAGAACTGAAACCTCTCTCACCTTCTTTAAAGTATAGATATTTTGGGGATCATCATACTTTGCCCATTATACTTAGTGCAGCACTATCACAGGAACAGGAGGATGCACTTGTTCAAGTTTAGAAGCGAAGAAAGCAGGAAATTGGATGGACTGTTACAGATTTTAAGGGTATCAACCCTACTATTTTCACCCACAAGGTGCTACTCAAAGAAAAAGTAAATCCATCTAGATAACCTCTGCGGCGTCTGAACCCTCCTATGAAGGAAGTCGTAAAGAAGGAGGTAATCAAGATTTTAGATGCAGGAATCATCTACCCTATATTAGATAGCCTGTGGGTAAGTCCCCTGAAAGTGGTACCTAAGAAGGGAGGCATCATTGTCGTATCAAACGACAATAATGAGCTCATCCCCACTCACACAGTCACGGGCTGGAGAGTCTATGTAGATTATAGGAAGCTGAACGACGCCACCAGGAAAGATCATTTTCCCCTGCCCTTCATGGATCAGATGCTAGAAAGGCTAGCTGGGAATGAATATAACTACTTCCTCGATGGCTACTCTGGCTATAATTAGATCTTCATTTCCCCAGAAGATCAGGAGAAGAGCACTTTCACTTGCCCATACAGAACATTTTCCTACCGCAGGATGTCTTTCGGTATGTGCAACGCTCCCGCCACATTTCAGCGATGCATGTAGAGACCCAAATCTTGACGTACATGGAAATTACATTACTTTTGTGGAATACTTAATACATAAAAAAACAAACACCAAAGGACCGTAATAGTTTAGTGTCTTTGGAAACTCGGAACATAATCTTCTAATCGTGGTGAAAGATCTTCAACATCTCCCATAAAGATCTTCCCCTTTTGTTTTCTTACCTAAAACCTTTATTTATATCTTGGGGAAAAGAAAACATATAAAGTGTGAGATCAAATTCTCAGAAAGGGTAAGCATGGATAAAATAAAACAAACCATATACATATGAACATAAAAACATGAACATAATGTTTAAACATCAAAATGTTGAGCAATGACATAAAATATGGCAGTATGCAAGGAATAGATCATAATGGAACATAAATCATGATAAAATAGCTTGGAAATAAAACTTTTAATTGTGAAAAAACATTAATCACATGATATGATTTCCATAGTATCCAAGGCATTGCTACCAAGACCATATTAGTGGAAAAAGTCTCTTTCTAAATCGAGTTCACTCCTCGTTCCAGTCCTGTATCACTGAACCGGATTAACTTACCATTCCATCCATGTCTATCTCATGAGATATAAATATTTACCCAATTAACTGGAGGGAGATATAGGTCCCACCCATCTCATAATGAAATCATTCTTACTTTTTCCACAACATAAACATAAATCATTCATCATAACCCAAAGAATAGAATGGATTTCATAAACATCATCCCATCATAACGTAATCCATATAAAAAAATGGATATCATTTCATCATAAGAAAAGTGAAACCATATAAATCATAGAGACATTATACTTGAAACATACACATATGAAATAATGTCATCTTAGATAGAAAATGGTTTTTATAAAACACTTGAAATAAATCCTTGAGGAAAATCTCCTTTCTTCTTCAAAATCATTTTCTTTTCACAAAATGACAAGCAATTTTAAAAGAAAAGGATTTTGTTGAAAATAATCATGAAATATTATGGAGAAATATTCATGAAAATAAGGCTTTATGAAACCGTAAAAATCCATTCATGTCGTATAAGTTAAAAAAACATTTTCCTCATACTTTTGTCGGAAAAGTCCAAAAGTACCTCGTATGGTAAAAACAAAAGAAACAATCCTTACATACCATGTAGTAAAAGTAAAAAATGGGTAAAAATGACTTTAAACATACATGAAACCATTTTTAGAAAACAGGTATATGGATGTTAAATATAACCCCAGTAAATACTTACAAATAAACAATCTCGGATAAAAACGAGATTGGAAAAGTTATCCCTTACCTTAGGTCTGATATGCTTCGTACGTATCCAAACCTCCTGTAGAATGATTTAAATAATGTCATTTACTTATTACAGAATCATATTCATTGTTATTATATCATATATGGTTCACTTATGACTTTATATTTCCCGTTCTTTTGTAAATTCCGTGTTAAAGCAGCGTTTTGGGTAAAATCGTTTTATTTATCGTACTTGTTTGGACTTGTTGTTCTTGATATTATTATTAATTATATCATGATTTACTTACTTAAATAATTTAATTCATGATTTATATATCATATATATTCATTATATATATAGATATAATAGATATATGAATGAAATGAAATACACCGTTCATGGAGATGGTAGGTCGTACGTACTCAAGAACGTTGTTTTCCTTTCCTTATTGACATGAATGGAAGTAATTAGATGACATATATATATATACATAAATTAAGTATCTTTATTATGTCATATATTTCATTATTATTCATTATATATACTTTATAATCATTCTTGAATGGCTAACATGGAGAATGAAACGCATCGCGTCATGGAGACGGTAATCCGTACGTACGCACGAGCGATGATATCATTCCCATAATTTTTGAATGGAATTGGAGTGGATGATATAATACCTCAGAATCATTATGATGTTATAATAACCATATATAGATATTCTTTACACCATTATACCCATCCAAATAAGGTGGTGGTGGAAAAACGGATTACACCACGGCGTGGAGACGGTATTCTGTACGTACGCACGCGCGGTGATTTCATTTTCTGTAGGATGGATAGAAGGTGAAATGGGGTTGTTTCATATTTATAATAGCATATCAGTATATTAGTGATACTTATGTTATTACTTTATAATGAAACAACTAAAGAAGATGAAGTTTAAGAAGAAAGAAAACTTGAAAGAATCGGTAGAAGAGATTACCTCTTCCTCGACGCACCTCCTTTAAACTTCTTCTTAGGGCACTAGAGTTGGTCTTTTGAGAAGACCAGAACCTCTATGATATAACTAGAGAGGTTTATAAGAGTTATAGATAGGGTTTGGCCGATCTTCAAGGCTCAAAAAGGTGTGAAGATAAGAGGGAAGCGGTGCCCTTTTTATAAGGGAGGCGAGGGGCACCTTGGGAAAACTTAAGATATTATTTTATAATAAAGTCATATTCAGTTTTTAATAGCTCCAAATTGATTTATTTCGAAGCTAAGGTGGTTATGGGTCGAAATACTCTCAACCAATATGTTTTATACAAGTTAAGGTTACTATTTTATCCTTATAATTTATATTTAACTCTAAGTTAAATAATTTAACTTTTACTGTGTCTTTTTGTTTTCTTACACTTTATGGTTAATAAACTTACTATAACAGGACAATCGAACCCCAAGTGGTTCATTATTAATATATATATCATTATATAAGTCATTTTTCCAAACCTTAGATTTTTAGGAATAAAATAACAATTAATAATATAATATTTGTTTTAAAAACTATTTTAAGTCAATTTTGACACTATTTGGTACTTGATTTTTGTGAAAATCATAACAGCATAATTAGTTCGAAAAAATTTAATTAAATAAATACTAACATGTCATATTAACCTATACAATTTGTTTAATTCATAAAAAGTATAAAATTACATTTATTTGGTTATTTATAACATCAATTATGTTAATATTTCAATTATAAGGCAATTACTGCATCATCATTGTGTCATAAATAAATTAAATTATTTAATGTCTAAAAATTATAAATAAAATACCATTATGTAGGAAATATTTTTATATTTCTACTGAATATTTATAGTCGAATTTATCTTATGTATAACCCTATATTAAAAATGTTTTAGTTATTAAAATTTGATTTTAATTATTTTAATTATTCTTTAAATAAAATAATAATAAATGTCCTAATCTAATCCAAGTGGACCTAAGAGTTAAATTTTATCCCTAAGGTTGTTTTAGGTCGAACTACACTTATCCAATAGAATTAGGACATGTTTTAGGGTAATAATAATATCATTTTTCCCTTAATTGCCCTATTTACTTTTAACCGTGGAAAATAAAGGTAAAAAGTTACTATTCGCCAAAAATTATTTTTATCTTATTGAACCACATTTTACTACTTGATATTAACCGTGTCTCTCGGATTTTATAAATTCTAATAACAGAAGCAGTAAAATTATGTTTTATGTAAATTTTCAAACTCTCCTAGGAGGTGGGTAAAAGACGGTGAAAAGTTCAATAAAATTTTTATTTGTCTAAAATTATTATAAAATGAATCCAATGAATTACATTGAACATATATAGGTATTATGTATCAATTTTTACCTAAAATAAATTTAAATAAAATAAATAATTATTTATATAAAAAGTCGGTTTTTAAATAGTAACCCAGTGTTTTCAGTATTCATCATAAATTGAAAGTTTTTAGAAAAATACCAAAAATTCACCCTATGCTAATTTCGATATTCCGAATCCAAAAATGAAGTCCATTTTGAAAAATAACATTTATAAAATTTTAAAAATTTGGTATTACTATTCTTAACGGCTAGTTCATAATAATATTATAATAATATATCGTTTAGTGAAACTCGGTATTGCGTACGACACACGTTATTGAGGAAGGTCTTGATTGCGTGTAATGCATTCCAAGTCAGGGATGCGTGTATTGAAATCTCAGTTTGTTGTTTCATATAACATAATCAAAACATATTTCATTTATACATTAAACAAAATCTATAATTAATGTTGCGTAAAATAATTTCCACAAAACGAACTTGAAATTGTGTGTAACACGAGCCAAAAATAGTGTTGCGTATACTGCAAGCTAATACGATGTTGCGTATAGTGCAAGATAATTTTGGTGTAGTGTACAACACAAGACATTAATGAAATTAAAAAGAATAATTCTCAAAAAATCTCGGGTTGTTACATTCTACGCCCCTTAAAATGAATTTCACCCTCAAAATTCGTTTGGGTTATAAATGGTTTACTACTTGAAAGTTTCTTTCATAGAAACCCACATTGTAAAAAGTAATACCAAAACTGAAATTTAAAAACTAAATTATGAAACGTAACGGTTACCCAAATTAACTAATCATTGGGTTTCCAAAAAGGAGAACATAGGTGAAAATATGGATATGGAAGAAAAATATTACCATCATGTTCTGATGAAGAGTGGTAGAGGACATGGCTATGAAAAAGCCAACAATCACAAAGCCATAAATTTGGTAAGATCTAATGTACCATCTGATTCATTGGATATAAGGGAACTAGGAAAACATTTTTGGTTTTCAAGATGATTTCCCTAAAGTTGAATAATTTGAATTAGAATAAATACTTACATAATCTCACCGTTGTTCGTGCCTTGAACAATTCCCACTTCATCTCTTAAAGAAATGAAGTTGAATTTTTCATTCGTGAAGTGTTAGAAGATCATGTGATATAATGATGGGTCATTTCATATGTCTAAAACAAAAGGTTAGAAAACGTTATCAAATATACATAAGTCCATCTATTGTGAGGTTAATCTTATATGATTCTAAAAATGGACTTATACTTCATCTATCATACTGCTTAATAAAACTAGTTTCTACTAACCAGGGACATCCTATAGGCCAGTGGTAGGAAATAAAGGCATGTCGCACTTCGTTTGTGGGTTCGATTCCCACAGCCTTGTTTGATGCGACGGTTTGTCACCTGTTCTTCAGGTTTTTGATTCTCGCTCAAATTTACCCAACAGAAGAAGGTAAGACGGTCCTTGTAGTTTAGCTTGGGTTATCGAATCCACAGAGACCTCAGAAGAAACCTATAGACACGTACATTCTATGGACTGTTTTAGGCTATGAAGTGGCCAACTTGGATTGATTTTGGATGGGTTTGAAAGATATCTAATAGATTTAAGTGAATTCAATTTAAAAGAATGAGTTGATCCTAGGTTATCGCTCGGGGTGGATTGGATGAATTACTTTTTTAATGATTTCAATTTCTTATAATTGAGATGGATTCATTTAAGGAGATCCAACTAAATCATCACTTAATGGTTTAATGCCTACACACCCTAATACTAATCACCTACAAACTTGAAGGATCAAAGTTTTGAGCACTCCAAGGTAGAGGTTCGTATTAGAACTTGAAATGTGTGACCTTAAATTCAATAAGGATGAATATGTTTTAAAATCATCAAATAAAAATCTCATTTAAAAGAAGTTATTAGCCATTAATGGAGTGATAAATAACATCCAATCCAGCCCCTTAATACTCCCTTGGATCAACCCATAAAAGAGTTATCTCTCCATTGATGACATGTCTTCAACGGAAGCGGGAAATAGACTTACAAGGGTGGAATTGAAGAAGTAAAAACAACAACAAAAAAAGATCACTCCTCCGTTGTGTGATAAATATCACAAAGTATGGTGTGAATAAATTCACACCTTGAACCAACGGTATCAACGTGAAAAGTAGAAGAACATAATAAGAGTAAATGAATAACTTTTATTAAGAAACTAAGGTGAATTAAACAACTTACATGAGGAAGAAATGTGATTACAAACACAAAGCGGCAGCATAACACTACAATGAAACCAAGCACCAAAGATTTCTAAATCCTCCAACACCACTGCCTTAAATAGGAATTTTTGAGCCATTGGGTCGAGCCTCCAACAGTACAAATAATCTCAATTAATTTTGGTAGTCCATAGGTGGTGGAAAGCTTGTGGAATTTGGACTTTTCCACATTTGACCCGAGGTGGCAGCCAGCTTTCATCCACCGAATAGACGCGTTTTTATTACCTTCTATATGGCAGAATAAGAGTGGTACATAGAAGAAGAAAATGGATCTCCTGATTTCTTCTAACCGTCTGTAAAATTTTGGCCCATTTAAAGTTGTGTATTCCGAGATATGATCACATTAGTGGGCTGTTTTTCTGGGACGCAGAATCTGGCCTAGAATTGTATCTCTAACTTGGGGTGCCTTAATGACCACCATATAGGCCGAATTAGCATTATTTCATGAAGATTTATGTGTTCCTATACATGTATTCTATCATCCCACGAAATTTGGGATTCATTGGGTCTGTATTTTGGGCCCCACAGTCTCATCAGTGGGCTGGTGTCCAATCTGCCTTCTCTAGAATTGCTTCCTTTTATTGCCAAATATCTCCATCATCCTCCATGAATTCTCCATTGATCCCTGAATGAAACATGTTCATATTAGAGTTTATATCAATTTACAAAAATATCAAATTAAAATATGTATAATTAGATGAATCATTGGGTACTTCAAATGATGTTCAAAAATGTACCACATAATAGTGCATTTTAAGAAGGTATTACAATCATAATGTGAAATGATGTTCAAAGTGTAAAATGCACTAAAATGGTGTTTATGAATATTAAAGAACATGAATATTATATATATTAACAATTAATATTAGCCTCATTTAGTGGATAATCAGTTGTCCTTTTTTCTAAAACTACATTATAATAACATTCCTACAATAAAATAGAAAAAAGTTCTAGCCTTAAACAATACTATGTTATGTCTAACTTAATTCATTCTAATCTTTAGGATTATCCAAAATAATTCTGTCCAAGATCATAGTATAAAGAAAACAATTACTAGAAATTTCATATACCGAGAATGTGAATATCATCATTTACCCCCCATATATCATACGATATATCTTGTTGGTCACATTCCAAACATGTGAATACCTTAATCATGTATTCTCTTGAACCATAGTGAAAACATGAATGTTGTCACAAGGTAACTCTTTCCATATACCAAAATCCCAAAAATTCTATATACTCAAACCATGATATCACTTTTTCCTTATATTATTCATGATCTCATTAATACTATTAAACATTTCATTATCTCCTTATCCCTTCTTTATGCGTATATTATGTGCTTTCCAAAAATATCTGAATAACCTTTCATGGTTACCGGTACCATTCAACATATACTTTCAAAACTCAAGCAAAGGAAACAGTGTAACAATCCTTAGATTTTTCTTTATTCCATAGTACCATACATTATTCTTGATAAACATACAATCATTACACTAACTTCTTAAACCACTAACTGAGCTTCATCATTTCTTCCATCTCATATATCATTTATAGTCTCTCCATCACCATCCACATAAATACTACCCATATGACCATGCTGATTCTCTTTATGATATTTTACCTTAGGGCATTGGTTTGCATAATGCCCGTACATTACACATTTAAA
Source organism: Viscum album (assembly GCA_963277665.1). Lineage (NCBI taxonomy): Eukaryota > Viridiplantae > Streptophyta > Magnoliopsida > Santalales > Viscaceae > Viscum > Viscum album. The sequence continues at coordinate 1,869,924,453 of OY728131.1, forward strand.
ACACTTAACCGTTGTTGATGTCTTAGCAATACCATTATCCTTGTTCATGGTGTTAACTGAACCTTTTTCTTTACAATTACTATATTTTTGTCCTTATTTTCCACACCCAAAGTATATTCCAGTTCCTTTTAAAAATCCTCCTTGATGCCTCTTCCTACATGATTTACATGAGGGAAATTGAACTTTTTTTCCTCTATGATCATCATGAAACTCCACCTTTCTCTTATTAGCTGAGTCGGTAAACTTACCAAAGTTGAGATTATTGATCATATTATGAGATTTCTGATTAGGAATAATAACGATATGCAGACTTCCAGATCCAATTTCATTTGGTTTCTCATGAAGAATATCATTCCATTGTCCATCATATCCTCCATTATTGTGAATCTTCCTGTTTACAGCCATTTTCTAAAACCCAAAAAGAATTGTGTGAGAGGCCAAAATCATAATCAAGGTGGAGTAACTTCAATATAAAACATATTAGGTTTAATTATAATATCATTACTGTAATTATAGGACTATAACCTATACTTATACTTAACCTTAGGGACATCCCTATACATACCTTAGAAATATCTCTAGAGATCTCACTAAAGTTCTCGGATCCTAGTTTCCAATGGTTGACTAAACCGAACCCCTCATACCAACTGTAGAGACCCAAATCTTGACATAAATGGACATTACATGACTTTTTTGGAATACTTAATACATAACAAAAATAAACACCAAAGGACAGTAATAGTTTAGTGTCTTTGGAAACTCAGAACATAATCTTCTAATCGTGGTGAAAGATCTTCAACATCTCCCATAAAGATCTTCCCCTTTTGTTTTCTTACCTAAAACCTTTCTTTATATCCTGGGGAAAAGAAAACAAATAAAGGGTGATCTCAAATGCACAGTAAGGGTAAGAATGGAGAAAATAAAACAAACCATATACATTTGAACATAAAAACATGAACATAATGTTTAAACATCAAAATCTTGAGCAATGGCATAAAACATGGCAGTACGTAAGGAATAGATCATAATGGAACATCAATCATGATAAAATAGCTTGGAAATAAAATTTGTAATTGTGGAAAAACATTAATCACATGATATTATTTCCATAGTATCCAAGGCATTTCTTCCAAGACCATCTTAGTGGACAAAATCCCTTTCTGAATCGAGTTCACTCTTCGTTCCAGTCCTATATCACAGAACCGGATTAGCTTATCATTCCAGCCATGTCTATCTCATGAGATATAAATCTTCACCTAATGCATTGGAGGTAGATATAGGTCCCACCCATCTCATAATGAAATCATTCTTACTTGTTCCACAACATAAACATAAATCATTCATCATAACCCAAAGAATAGAATGGGTTTCATAAACATCATCCCATCATAACATAATCCATATAAAAAATGGATATCATTTCATTATAATAAAAGTGAAACCATATAAATCATAGAGACATTATACTTGAAACATACACATATGAAATAATTTCATCTTAGATGGAAAATGATTTTGATAAAACACTTAAAATGAATTCTTGAGGAAAATATCCTTTCTTCTTCAAAACCATTTTCTTTTCACAAAATGCCATGCAATTTTAAAAGAAAAGGATTTTGTTGAAAATAATAATGAAATCTTATGGAGGAAGCTTCATGAAAATAAGGCTTTATGAAACCATAAAAATCCGTTCATGTCATATAAGTTAAAAAAACATTTTCCTCGTACTTTTGTCGGAAAAGTCAAAAAGTACCTCATATGGTAAAAACAAAAGAAAGATTCCTTACATACCATGTAGTAAAAGTATAAAATGGGTAAAAAGGACTTTAAACATATATAAAACCATTTTTATAAAACAGGGACATAGATGATAAATATAACCCCAGTAAATACTTATGAATAAACAATCTCGAATAAAAACGAGATTGGAAAAGTTATCCCTTACCTTAGGTCTGATATGCTTCGTATGTATCCGAACCTTCTGTATAATGATTTAAATAATGTCATTTACTTATTACAGAATCATATTAATTGTTATTATATCATATATGGTTCACTTATGACTTTATATTACCCGTTCTTTTGTAAATTCCATGTTAAAGCAGCGTTTTGGGTAAAATCGTTTTATTTATCGTACTTGTTTGGACTTGTTTTTCTTGATATTATTATTAATTATATAATGATTTAATTATTTAAATAATTTAAATCATGATTTATATATCATATATATTCAGTATATATATATATAATAGATTGATGAATGAAATGAAATACACCGTTCATGGAGACGGTAGGTCGTACGTACGCATGAACGCTGTTTTCCTTTCCTTATTGACTTGAATGGAAGTAAGTAGATGACATATATATATATACATAAATTAAGTATCTTAATTATTTCATATTTCATTATTATTCATTATATATACTTTATAATCATTCTTGAATGGTTAACATGGAGAATAAATCTCATCAGGTCGTGGAGACGGTAATCCGTATGTACGCACGAGCGATGATATCGTTCCCACAATTATTGAATGTAATTGGAGTGGATGATATAATACCTAAGAATTTTTATGATGTTATAATAACCATATATATTTATTCTTTACACCATTATACCCATCCAAGTAAGGTGGTGGTGGAAAAACTGATTACACCACTGTGTGGAGACAGTATTCCGTACGTACGCACGTGCAGTGATTTCATTTTCCGTAGGATGGATAGAAGGTGAAATTGGGTTGTTTAATATTTATAATAACATATCAGTATATTATTTATACTTATGTCATTACTTTATAATGAAACAACTAAATAATAATAAGTTGAAGAAGAAAGAAAACTTGAAAGAATCGGTAGAAGAGATTACCTCTTCCTCGACGCACCTCCTTTAAACTTCTTCTTAGGGCACTAGAGTTGGTCTTTTGAGAAGACCATAACCTCTATGATATAACTAGGTAGTTTTATAAGAGGAATTGTCAGGGTTTTTTCGAGCTTCAAGGCTCAAAAAGGTGTGAAGAGAAGAGGGAAGGGGTGCCCTTTTTATAAGGGAGGAGAGGGACACCTTAGGAAAACTTAAAATATTATTTTATAATAAAGTCATATTCGGTTTTTAATAGCTAAAAATTGATTTATTTAGAAGCTAAGGTGTGTATGGGTCTAGGTCCTCTCAACCAATAGGTTTTAGACAAGTTTAGGTTACTATTTTATCCTTATCATTTAGATTTAACTCTAAGTTAAATAATTTAACTTTTACTGTGTCTTTTTTATTTTCTTACACTATATGGTTAATAAACTTACTATAACATGCCAACAGAACCCCAAGTGGTTCATTATTAATATATATGTCCTTATCTAAGTCATTTTTCTAAACCTTATATTTTTAGGAATAAAATAACAATTAGTAATATAATATTTGTTTTAAAAACTATTTTAGGTCAATTTTGACACTATTTGGTACTTGATTTTTTTAAAAATCATAACAGCATTATTAGTTCAAAAAAAGTTAATTAAATCACTACTAACATGTCATATTAACCTATAAAATTCTTGTAATTTAGAAAAAGCCTAAAATTACATTTATTTGGGTATTTATAACCTCAATTTGTTAATATTTCATTAATAAGGTAATTACTGAATCATCATTGTGTCATAAATAAATTAAATTATTTAATGTCTAAAAATTATAATTAAAATACCATTATTTAGGAAATATTTTTATATTTCTACTGAATATTTATAGTCGAATTTATCTTATGTATAACCCTATATTATAAATGTTTTAGTTATTGAACTTTGATTTTTACTATTTTATTTCTTCTTTAAATAAAATAATAATAAATGTCATAATCTAATCCAAGTGGACCTAAAGGGTAATATTTTATCACTAAGGTTGTTTTATGTCTAACTACAGTTATCTGATAGAATTAGGACATGTGTTAGGGTAATATTAATATCATTTTAACCCTTAATTACTCTATTTACTTTTAACAGTGGTAAATAAAAGTAAAAAGTTACTATTCACCAAAAATTATTTTTATCTTATTGAACCAAATTTTTCTCCTTGATATTAACTGTGACCTTTGGATTTTTTAAATTCCACTCACATAAGCGGTAAAATTATCTTTTATGTAAATTTTCAAACTCTCCTAGGAGATGGGTAAAAGATGGTGAAAAGTTCAATAAACTTTTTATATGTCTAAAATTATTATAAAATGACTCCAATGAATTAAATTGAACATATATAGGTATTATGTATCAATTTTGACCTAAAATAAATTTAAATAAAATAAATAATTATTTATATAAAAAGTCGGTTTTTAAATAGTAACCTAGTGTTTTCACTATTCATCAAAAATTGAATGTTTTCAGAAAAATACAAAAAATTCACCCTAGGCTAATTTCGATATTCCGAATCCAAAAATGAAGTCCATTTTGAAAAATAAAATTTATAAAATTTTAAAAAGTGGGTATTACTATTCATAACAACTAGTTCATAATAATATTATAATAATATATCGTTTAGTGAAACTCGGTATTGCGTACTACACACGCTATCGAGAAAGGTCTTGATTGTGTGTAATGCATGCCAAGTCAGGGATGCGTGTAGTGAAAGCTCCATTTGGTGTTGTGTATAACATAATCAAAACATATTTCATTTATATATTAAACAAAATCTATACTTAATGTTGCGTAAAATAATTTCCACAAAACGAACTTGAAATTGTGTGTAACACGAGCCAAGAATAGTGTCGCGTATACTACAAGCTAATATGGTGTTGCGTATAGTGCGAGCTAATTTTGGTGTAGCGTACAACACAAGACATCAATGAAATTAAAAATAATAATTCTCATAAAATCTCGGGTTGTTACAATGCATGCTTTCCATTTTTCACGATATGGCAGAACAAATCCTAGAGGTCTTCATGGATGATTTTTCCATTTATGGGAAGTCATTCACCACTTTTTTGCGGCACCTAGAACTTCTACTGGAGTGATGCGAAAACACTAACCTAGTTTTGAATTGGGAAAAGTGTCATTTTATGGTGCAAAGTGGCATAGTTCTGGGCCACATAATTTCAAAAAAGGGGATAGAGTTGGATCCGGAAAAAATAGATGTCATTTCACGACTTCCCATTCCAACTTCTGTTAGAGTCATCCGCAGATTCCTGGGCCATGTGGGATTTTACTGGTGGTTTGTCCGCGACTTTTCAAAGATAGCCCAGCCTCTCACCAATCTTCTGACAAAGGATTCCATTTTCGAATTCACTGAGGCATGCACCTCAGCTTTTGAGCATCTAAAACAATGCCTGGTCGAAGATCCAGTGATGATTTCCCCCAATTGGGAGGCACGATTTGAAATGATGTGCGATGCCATCGACTATGCGGTAGGAGTTGTCTTGGGTTAGCAGTTGGATCGAATCTTCCGACCCATCTACTATGCCTGCAGGACACTCAATGAGGCCCAACTGAACTACACCACTACAGAGAAGGAGATGCTGGCAGTAGTATTCACCTTCGACAAGTTTCATTCATACCTTATGTTGTCTAAAGTTATTGTTTATATTGACCATGCAGCACTTAAGTACCTGTTTAACAAGAAGGATGCAAAGCCCCGATTGATCTGATGGGTCCTCCTCTTACAAGAATTTGATTTAGATATCCGAGATAAGAAGGGAAGTGAGAACATGGTTGCTGACCATCTATCCTGTCTGGAGCTTCCGCACTTGGATAAAGATGAGGATCGAGAGATAATGGATGATTTTCTTAATGAGCATCTCTTTTCTATTATTGAGTCCCCTAGGCCCTAGTTTGCTAATATTGCTAACTATTTAGTAACAGGTGCCATCTATCCCGACCTCTCCTTCTAGCAGAAGAAAAAGTTCCTTTCTGATGTTAAGTGATACTTTTGGGAAGACCCACTCCTATTCCGATCCTGTGGAGACGGGGTGATCTGACGGTGCATCCCAGATATGAAGGTCCAAGGGGTCCTAGGATTCTATCATTCCTCACCCGTTGGAGGACATCATGGACCAGATCGTACCATAGCAAAGATTCTGCAATCTAGGTTTTTCTGGCCCACCATGCATAAAGATGCATGAGCCTTCGTTGCCCACTGTGATCCATGCCAACGTATAGGTAATATGGGACGGAGAGCTGACATGCCTCAGCACCCTATCCTAGAGGTTGAAATTTTTGATGTGTGGGGAATCGACTTCATGGGACCATTTCCCCCTTCTTTTGGTCATACCTACATCCTCGTCTGCATTGATTACGTCTCTAAATGGGTAGAAGCCACTGCAACGGCCCACGACACAGCTAAGGTAGTTGTGACCTTTCTAAAAAAGCACATTTTCAGAAAGTTCGGAATTCCTCGTGTGCTGATCAGTGATAGAGGGACTCACTTTGACAACACGTTAATGAAAAGAGTGATGTCGAAATATGGGGTGAATCATCACATGGGTACACCATACCATCCCCAATCAAGTGGACAGGTGGAGCTCTCCAACCGTGAGCTCAAACAAATTTTGGAGAAAACAGTGAATGCCTCATGGAAGGATTGGTCCAAAAAGCTTGACGATGCTTTGTGGGCCTATCTCACCGCTTTTAAGACACCACTAGGGATGTCACCATTTCGTCTCGTCTTTGGAAAACCATGTCATCTGCATGTGGAGCTAGAACACAAAGCATATTGGGTTGTCAATGCCCTAAATTTTGATCTGAAGGTAGCCATAGAGAGACGTAAGTTCCAGCTATCAGAACTCAATGAAATCAGAAGGGATATGTATGAGAACGCTAAATTGTACAAAGAGAGGACGAAATCCATTCACGACTGAATGATTTCTCGAAAAACATTTCAATCTGGTGATCAGGTACTCCTCTTCAACTCTCGTCTTCATCTATTCCTAGGAAATCTCAAATCAAGGTGGTCGGGACCGTTCCATATCATACGAGTATTCCCTCACGGAGCGTTGGAAATTTCTAAGGATAGTGGTCAACCGTTCAAGGTGAATGGACAACTCCTAAATATTTACCATCCCATTGAAGATACAGTGGGAGCTATCTCCACCACATCTCTCAGGTAAGTCAAGGTAAGAAGGTCGAGCCAATGACCTAAAACAAAGGCGCTTCCTGGGAGGCAACCCAGAGGGTACACGTCGTGTCCCACTTGTATACACTGCATGTACTTATCTTTTTAATTTATAATCTTAATAGTATAAATCTATAGAATAGCAAATAAATAACCAGGGATGATGTTGGTGTCGATGGTAAAGTCACTGGAGATTATTCTAGCCATCCCCGATTCGAATCCTCCCGACCTACCTTCAGCATGGGGTTCCTCCTTTTCTTGCATGGCGTATGTAGTAATTTCTATAGTTATATATATTTGCTTATAAGAAAACCCATGATGGAGATGGACCGGTTGGTTAGGATCGTAAACTGGATCCAAAAGACCCGAGTTCAAATCCTAACAACCATCCCATTTCCATCATTTACTATTTTAATAAAACCACACGGCATGTCTTTCGATATATGTCGTGTGTGCCATAATTTTCCTTACTAATTTAAAAAAAAAATTCTTATAAAATAAATTCATGCGGATGAAATTGGAAGATTGGAAAAGTCTCGACCCTGGATCCAAAAGACCCGGGTTCGAACTCGGCTAATCTTCCTGCTTCATCCCCTTCTTATATAATTAAAAACCACATGCCATGCTTTTCTTTCTTCCTGTGTGTATAGGCCGTATAGAATAAATATATATATATATATATATATATATAATAAATATGGGCAGCAGTACAACCTTCACTCCAGTGGTTGAGGGCTTCCGTTCGGAACAACCGATCGCCGGTTCGAACCTCGCCCCGAGCACCGGACCAAAGGTTGTACTTCTCTTTTTACAATTTTTAAACACACTGTGTGTATTTTCCCACTACATTACGTGTGTAGTTTTATTTTCTTTTAATTATGTATATACATATATATACCTATTTTACTATTATTTTAATTAATTAATATTAATTATTATATAGTATATTTTATTCTTTTGTAATTAAAAAAATTTGGGGATACACGCCATGTAGTCCAGATGTACATGCCATGTATCGTGGATATATAAGCCGCGGGACACCCGGCTTGAGCCCGTGTCACGCGGCCTCCCCATTTCCTCCCCTTCTTCCCGTTTCTTCTCCCAAACGACACCCGAACCCCCATTTCTCAAATCCATCATTTTGGTTCATTTAGAGCTCTGATTTCTCTTGCATTGAGATCCTTGGTCAAGGTAAGCCCTTCTAAACCCTCTATTTAAAATTCTTAGACTTTTTTAGGGTGATTTTCGGATCTGTCGACCGTTCGGCTTCCGCTATACACGGCCACGAAATGAAGAACACATGTCGCGTACTTCTATACACAGCCACACACAAACTACTTATAAATTTAAATATATACGGTGTGTATGTTCGGTACACATCATGTACTTTTCCCTATCATTCCTGAGTACCCCTTTGTACACGGCCTCACACACCATTTTCACATACATGGCGTGTGTGTTTGGTACACGCCGTGTATAGCATTTCCTTTGGCCCCTCTGTGTGTAGCACAGAACACAGCCTCTCACCCCATGTTCCTAAACACGGCATGTGTGTTCGGTACACCCCGTGTCTTGTATTTATTTCGTTCGACCCATGTCTCGCCACCACACGGCCATGTTCCTCAATTCATGAACACATCGTGTCTGATCAATACATTGTGTGTCCTTTATTATTAAAACTAATAAAAACATGGTCGTGTCATTTGTAATACATGACCAGCTACACTCTGTGAACATGGCGTGTATGTTAGGTACACGTCATGTATCTTTACATGGCCTCCTCCCACTCTCTCGGCGTGTTTATCCAGAGAACACAGGATCCTTTACATTTTTCACTACACACCGTGTACTCTGGATTTACACGCCGTGTACTTTTCTTTTCATGTTTTCCCACATTTTCTTTGTTTTGTTTCTTTTTCTTTTTCTTTTGTTTGGTTTTTCTTTCTTTTTTAGGATATGGTAGATAGTGATCCTTCTTGGGGGAAGCGGCCGGCCTCTGCCACTGAGGGCGAGAGGCCCATTTTTCGACAGATTCGACTCTGACCTCTGACGCAGCTAGACCCAGATGCACCGGTCTACGAGCTCCCTCCATTGGCCATACTTCCAACACCGACTGCCTCATTAGAGTCCGGGCCGAGCATGGTTGTACCTCCGCCTACTAGCACAGAGCCTCCGAGCACCTTCATTTCTGCTCCACCAGTTGCCACTCTACCTGCACCATCTTCATCAGCAGCTGGTCCCACATCTACCGAGCCTTCACCTCTTATAGAGCCAGCTCCTGCTGCTGCACCTGCACCTGGACCGGGACCTAAAGGTGTTCTTTACCTGTGCATGGTCTTCCCGGTCACTGATCTAGCACATGACAGGGTCCGACGCTTCTCTCATCGGCTGATACCGTTGAGTGGCCGCTACCTTGACAGCATTATTCCGCAACAGCTCAGTATTTGGGAGGACTTGGAGGAGCTACTTGGACACACTCCACTGCTTGCTGTTTTCCAGGTTAGCACTTCTGTCTTCCGAAATTAATTTTTGGAGTTCGCGGCGTCTTTCGAGTTTGATGGTGCTGAGTACCGGGAGACACCTGGTGATGTGGTGCCCGTGTTTTGATTCCGGCTGGGTGGTCGACGATTCTTTCTCACCATGACTGAGTTTGGTTGAGGGTGAGTCTTCTACCCCTATCCTATCACCCCACCCCCCATTTCTACCTTTACCCAACCCGAGCGCTCTGAGCTCGTTACCATGTGGCGGGAGATCACTGGTCCTGACCACCAGTATTCCCCAACTTCCCAGAAGAGCACACTTATCATTGACCCCATCCTTCACTTTGCCCACCGATGTTTCAATTCCATCCTTTTCCCCCGCCATGAGGATATGGGGGTTGTGACCGGCCGTGACATGGATCTCCTTACTTGTGTCATCCGGCACGACTACCCGAACCTCCCCTATCTAGCAGCCTCCTATTTCCACTCTATGTTTACTGGTCGTCAGGGAAACCTGAACGGCAGGTTTTACGCCACTCACCTCACCCACCACCTTGGGGTTTTCGAGACTTATTTACCCCATGACTTGTTAGGTTCTCCCCAGAGGATGGAATATCTCAGTCTTATTCGCATGGGATTGGTCCGGAAGCAGGGGGTGCCTAAATCCCTTCCCAGGCTCATCCCCAGCCACCCGCTGACCCTCCTGCCCCAGCTGATGCCCCTACTCCTCCTTCCCCACCCCCTCCAGCTTCTCCACCTCACCCACCTCCTACTGAACCCACTTCTTCTGGCCTTCCTTCTTCTGTCCCACCACCAGCCCCACCTACCCCCGCACCCTTGGCTGATCTCACCTTTTCCATCCGCCTTGCCGTGATGGAGCAGCAGTTGGTTCGTCTCACCGACCGCCAGGATAGTATTGGGGAGCATTTGGTTTGTATAGACAGCCGCCAACACCGCATGGAGAAGTTGTTGGGCCTTATTGTTCATCATTTGGGTATTCCTTTGCCCCCGCCCCCCGCCTCAGTTCCTGGCCATGCTACTGCTGCTCCACCGCCATTCACAGCACTAGCCACATATTCCATTCTGCTATCTACTGTGGGCCCTGCTACTACCACTCATGTCGCCACCACTACTTCCAGTCCAGGGGGGATGTTGAGCTTCCCGTACTACGTCCGGTTCCTATCGCTCCTGTGTCTCCAGCTCACCATCCTGCCGCTGAGTCCGAGCCTCCAGCTTCCACGGCTCCTGCGTCGTCTCTTCCAGCCGATTCTGTACTGGATAATGCCTCTTCTGAGGCAACCCCATGACTGATTTTGGGACATATTCTTTTCATTGTACATATATTTTTGTTCTCTCTCATCCTTGTTTCTTCTTTGTATGCTTTCCTTGATTTCTTTCTCCCACCATCACAGGTACCCCGACACATTTTGGGCTTCTCTTTTCCACCACCTACCATTTCAATTATCCTAGAAACGATGGGAGTATTATTTTTCCATTATTTTCTTTTCTTTCTTGATATTACTACGTTCGTTACTTCCCCTCAGTATGGTCCACTATTGTGTCCCCACCTTACCTTGTTCCTCTTTTTGGGCACTTGGTAGACCACGTGCACTCTTAAGTTTGGGGGGCATCTCTCTCAACCGATTTAGTCTTCGCCCTTATCATCAATCTAGAAGACATAATTGTTGGATTATATATTTTTAAAATTTGAAGATATTTTGGTTAATTATAGTTTTAAATAATAAAACTGAAAGTAAAAAATTTTCAAAAATTTGCATGCTGATTTTGATTCTTAATTTTTTTAAAATGATTACTGATATAATTTAAATTACAACTTGTAATCTATGGATAATTACATTAATTAGACTAATCAATTACTTGCAAGTCATGACCTGATTGTCTCTTATTTATTCCCATTCTTGGGAGGTATTTTAAACCCTTTTTTTATATTCTTTCTAATACCCTCTTTCTCGAGAGATTCATAGAATATACATAACTACCAGAATTTGCAAGTTTTCTTTTCAAAACATGAATAATTTTTGAATTACATTAAAATGATTGAGTAATAAGATTGTTAACCCCTTTATCTTGAGCCTACCCTACATCTGAACTTCGTAAAGCCCATAGAAGCCATGAATAGCCTTAATAGGAAGCCATATTACAATCTTATTTCCCTTCCTACCCTAATTCTTTTGTGATTTTGCATGATTATTCATTTAAGCTTAAAATAAGTGATTGGAAACACATGGCATAAATTTGGGAATTTTCAAGAAATTAATTATGGGGGAGTGCCTCTTGATCATTTGGGGAGAAAAGAAAAGAGTTCTAAACCTCTATTTTGGAAATTCAGAAGGGTTACCTTTGTGAAAAAAAGGGATACAAACAAAGGGACCTTTTAAACACTTGCTGGTTTGTGACTCCTACTCAGCTAAAGGGGATGGTGCTGATGATATCGTTTGATTAAGCTTGTTGAGGACATTTTTACATTGAGTTTAATTTTGAATATCATGCATTTTTATTTAAGAATTTATCCTCTTTTTTCAACCTCAGAATTATTTTTCACATCTTTACCTACCAACCTTTATCCATAGAAACATCTAATCCTATTCAGAATGGCCTCATGATTTTATTAAGTTAAATTTTCTAAAGTGGAGAACTAAGAATTCTTTCAAACCTATGGATAGAGTGTCTATTTCTTTTATTGAGAAAAACTATTTATTTAAAAATTATCAAGTGTTGAGTTCTTTATTGGTGAGGTAGATCATTAAGTGGCTTTCTTGTTTTTGAAAGGTTGAAACATGTTTTTGAAGAGGATGACAATAGTTAATTGAATTATATATGAGGCATGATTAGAATATCTTCAGAATTACAACTGTTGTGTAATATTTTTCGAATTTTCTCCTGTAACTTATTATTTATAATTATGATTAACTAAAGTCCTTACTTTTAAAGTATAGACTCTAATAATTAGATGTTGAGATTTGCTTGAGGGAAAGAAAAGGACTAATTATGGGGGAGTTTGATGCACCCAATTTGTGTATACATTTTCATAACACTTTATTAACAATAAAAACAAGTTTTCACCAAATACCTACCTCTTAGAGGGAAAATACTTTGATTTTGGTGACCTTTTCTATTTTCAGGAGTTTTATATCCAAATACACAAATCAAGGGAAGTCTGTGAAAAGTTTGAAACTACATGGTGTGTACTTTTATACAGGTCGGGTACATTCAGACAGGGACACGGATAAAAGGGGGAAGTACACACCCAAGTCACTAGCCAGACACTACACGTCGTGTGGGGCATAATTACACACCGTGTATGAAATTCTAGAAGCGGTTGGTGGCCGAGAAGATTCTACATGCCCATGTGGCTACTGAAGGCGACACGTTGTTTTCCATTTCTATAGGCTGTGTTTGCTATTCTATAAGGGGTTGGTGGCCAAATTTTGATACTACACGTCGTATATGGTGGTCACTACATGTCGTGTACACTCACCTACTAGGAGGCGCCATGTTCAAAGTCAAAGATGGTGTGTTATGCCGCCTAACAGTGGAAAAAAGGAAGACAGAAGCACGCTGAAAAAAAGTACACGGAGTGTACTTTCTATACACGTCGTGTACTTATTTTTCCTATAAAAAGAGGCATTGGACTCTAGACTAAAGAGTTGAGAAGTGGAGATTGAGGTGTGGTGTGTAGAACAAGGGATGAAGTTCTGAAGGAGAGACGCTCTACCATCGCAATACCGTCGTTCTTATACCAAAGAATCATTTCTACCTAAAAATTCCAAGCATGATTTCATCAGGTATTAATAATTTTATGTTTTTAATTTTCAATATGTGTGACTAAAACACCCAGTGTGTTGGGGTTGTGGAGACTGATGATTTGTAATTTGAATTAAGTTGTTGTGAATGTGTTTGTTTTAATAATCTCTTCGTATTCTTCTTAAATTACTTCATATTATCACTGAAAATTATGTACCAGACCAAGGGAAGAATCTTCAGGGATTCAAAAGAAGAATAACAACGAATAATTTCGTGACCATTGAAAGGATTTGTCGGCTCAAAATGGACTAAGCCAAATAAAGATCTATTAAAAACTAACTACCAGACCAAGGAGTTGGTTACTTAAGCTCTTAATATTAAGTGATCCGGACCAAGGAAACTTAATTAAAAACTGTAATCCAGAGTGTTGGATTACCATGAACAACACAAACTCATAAGCAATTCAATTTGATAATCAACTTATCACAAATCCATAACCGCAACGCATTCTTATTCTTATTTGCATCAAAACCAATTTTCCTGTCTTTTCTTTCATTCCAGCAATTACTTTGTTAAAAGAAACTTACAAACCAATTGTTCTTTTTATACCTAAAAACAACCCAAAAAAATCGACTCTAAATTCAGCAGCCTTCACTAAAATAAATATACCAACAAAGTTGAAACAAGATAAGAGTAACCTCTTAAAAGTTCCCTATAGATCGACCCCTACTGGTGCTATACTTGTTAGGGTAATTATAATTTGAGACACTGATAACATAACTTCGGTGGAACAACTCATCAATTTTGTTCTTATATCTTGTATAGAAAATATATAATATGATTTTTAAACATCACATTGATTTTATATTTAATTAATATAAACAAAAAATGGTGATATGATTTTATAAACATAATTATTCTCATTTAAATAGGGTTTCATAAAAAAAACATATCTTTTATATTCAATTGGTTTTTATTTTCATTTCTAAGAAATTTGGTAACCAATGAATAATTGTATAAACATGTGTAAACCATTTTTTTGTAATTTAGTTATTATTTTTCATTCCCTCCATTCCAAAGGCTATGTTATAATGATAACATTTAAATAATAATATTTAGTTACTCGTTTAAACTCAATGTAGCATGTCATGTATGCTATTGAACATAGTGTTTCTTTCTTAAAACTCGAGATGTTACATGGACTATGGTGACATTGTTCATTAGGATGGTCTTTTCCTAGGATACTAGGGGTGGTATTGATCACCAGGTTAGAAAACATAGTTGTCGAATTAAGGTGATGAGGTCTTAAGGATGTGGGTATGGCTAGTGCGATATGAGACGGTGTGGACTATCATGATTAGTGACATGGTAATATGGGAACAAGGTGTTGGATGATGTGTCTTAGATACTATTTTGGTGATTTCCACTTATCGTTCATTGGTCGGTGCACCATTAGATTCATGTTCATATGGATAAGACTTAGATCAAGGTGGTGTTGACCACTCTTATGGGTAGAATCCCTATATATACTATGAACAAGGTGATGGTGTTGACTATCAATTATGTTTGAGGGTTATATAAAAAGAAATCCATGTGGATAGTGATGGAAAATCACTTGATAGTGATGAGACTATTCGCTCAGTACTGAGGCTTATTGGGATACTTTAGGCTCTTGGTCTAGAACATTGAGGGGTTGGATATTTTTATGCCTTGAGACATCAGATGTGAGCCAAAAGTGGTTATTATTTGGAGAAGATACATCATTATGCCTTGAGAAAATAGACTTCGAGCCAATGGGGACTTTTTAGACAATGTCTGAGGGACCAGGTACATTTTGATTGGTTGTGTCATGGGGACTCCAAGTATTTGACAGATGGCACGTGGTACTGGGTGAAATTATTTAGGTGGAACCTAAGGGTTTGCCTTGGTTGAAAATAATCAGGGGATGCCTTGGAAATTATGCCATGGATCCTCTCTAATACTATTATATATGTGTAGACAAGTGTTGTATGTTATTTATATAATTGGGGGTACATATTCATACTTATCAACAATGCCTAAAGTATGTGATTACTTCCTTGTGGTTGTAGAGAATAATGGAAGTAGGTATTTATTTATTATTCAGGTGCTTCCTTTTTTAATTTATATTTAGATACATTTAAATTATCATAGATGTAAGATATGAACACATTGGTGGTGGCCTACTAAGATTTATTCTCACACCCTACATGGGACCGTCGGGATGTGTGTAGACATTATGTCTCTAAAACCAAATAAGGGACTGATATCCGAAGCTAGACCTTAGTGGTCAAGTGGGAACTTTTGCATGGAATGGATTTAAAGGGACCAGGGTAGTTCCTATATTAGCTAGGGTTACTTTTGAGTATCTTTTTGATCATCATGTTTTATTATATTTATGTATTGATGGTCGGTCATGGATGACCCTTAGGATTATTTCATTGTATAAATTTCCATTATTTTTTTAAGTTTTAATAAATGGTATTTAGCCTTGGGCCTTGTTTATTAATAATTCTAATATTATTTCTTTATTATGCTTCCTCTAGTTTTATATTGATGTTTATGTTGTGTTATGGTCTTTCTTTCACTGTTATATAAATATGAAACATTAAAATTATCACCACCTTAGGTTATAGTCTCCTCACAATCACTACTTTACACCCTCATTTCTAGTCTACGGCCTTTAGAATATAGGTATTTGATCCTAAGGTTGAGTGGACAACCAGCCTGAAGCACCATTTAAAGTGGCATCCGAGTCGGGGTGCTACAACCTCTATAATAAAATTATTTATACAATTACACTTAATATCCATTAAAAATTAAATTAAATTCATATAATCTATATAATATTGGAATATCCTAGTGGATTCAAACCTTGAAATAAGTTAAAATGTTTCCTCATAATTTATTAATTCCTATTGATTACAACCCATTGTCTCTAATTTATTAGTTTTAGGAAGATGGAAAGAGTGATGTGAATTTAATGTTAAAAAATTAAAACTACATAATGGAATAAAATTAAATAATTAATAGATAAAATTAAATTAAAAAACTAAGTTTACTATTTATGAGTCAAAGAGTAATGGAAATGGAAATTAAAAATAAAAGGAAATACAATTTGATAAAATAGTTTTGTAATAACTCAATATGAGTCCCTACATATCCTCCCCTAAATAGAATGATGGATTTTGATTAATACAATGACTTTAATAGTAGTCAATAAAATTTAGAATAAGGTCCAATGGATTTAGTGTAATCCAAGACTCTTGAGAAAGAATAAACTTAATTTTTAATTGATTGTTGTAGGAAACCTAATACAAAGAAGATAAACTTGGGTTTTAGATGGTTTTAACAAGAAACCCAAATCCCTCACTTTAATGGTATGGATAAACCAACAAAATAAGAAGAAGAAGAAGAGGTAGATGTTTTATTAGAGGAAAACCCCATACAAGGACCACACTAATATATTTATAAGATTTAAAATATTAAGAATGAGAGGACATAATAAGAGATGAGAGAAGTTGAGTACACTAAAGAATCACTAGAGTATTCATAAGAGAAGACACAAGATTATTTTATTCGCAATTGATTGATTATTTTTTTCATAACCATTGAAGTTAAAGCCACTTTGGGGTTCTATTTATATCCTTCCAAAATCATCTGGTCATTCTAGAGAATTATCAGTTCAAATAGATCTTTAAATGGTCAGTAAAAGCAGTGGGGTATACCAAAAATGGTTAGTTGATTGGTCTCACTGGATAGACTGATAATGCTACAAGCTAGAGGCTAGGACCACCATGTAACATCCTATTACCTTGATCGGGTATTTTTTTCTCTATTAGGTTTCTTCTTTTTTTCATGGAGTTTCTATATGTTTATTTTTGGATTTTATGGAGGCTAAAGGAGAATTTCATGCCATGTAACTAGGTTACACAACGTGTAATGGTTATTGGGTGAATGTCATGAAAAGGATTCACACTGTGGAAGGTTACATGGTGTGATGATCTTTTACACATGGTGAGTTATTTAAAGATCATATTTTAATAGGAGGTGATAGGTTTTTCAGTGTATTTAAACATCATGGATTTCAAGACATGTAATGGAATTACACATCATGTAATTTCCCGAGTAGGGATTTTTTAGTGCACCGTACAGGGTTTGAGTGCCCATTGGGATGTCTGTTCTTATTTTATCTCAACTAAGGGTTCCTCTCTAATGCTTTTTAGAGACACCATTCCTTCTTGATCGATCTGTTCGGTGTTCAATCTTTATTATGGTGGTGGTGTGTTTCTCTGGGTGAGTGATCTTTCTGATTATTCATTTATTTTGATCACGGTAGCACCCTTGAGTTGTGTTATCAGATTTTTTGGTCTAAAATTGGGGTTTCTTCATGTATTATTCTAGATCCATTGTGTAAACTCATTCTAGAGGTTTTTCCTTTGTTGGTTGTGATGTGGCTAGTGTTTTCTTTTGAGTTATGTGGTGTTTTCCCTTCTCCACCAACCCTCATTCTCAATTGGATTAATTTTGATATGCATGGATTGGTTTTTGGGGCCTTTATTGATGTTGTTGGTTTTTCATTGTTGGTGGATCCCGTTGCAGGTGCGTATGACCCAAGTTTTAAGGTAAGTGGTTCTATCTCTATCCTATGTTGATGAACATTATAGTTCCTATTTTATAAACTGATTTATAAAAGTAATTGTCATAATTTTTTTGTGTGTGTTGAAAATATTATTTAATGAAAAATGGTTTTTACCTGGTTATTGATAAATGGAAAGAAAAAGTGTATTTTCATAGAATTTGAATTGATTTTTGAAATGGTTTTGAAATTGTTTTTCAAATCATTAGAATGAATTGTGAAAATGAGCATATGGTTTATCTTGGATAATTAGGTGGAAGGTTAAGCTGTATTCCATTGTCTATATTTTTGTGATTATCAGGATTTTTTTTCATGGGTCTTTCTTCTATTTCCTAGGGTCATTGTTCCAGGGGACTGATATTGACTTTCTGGGGGTTAATCATGGGTTATTCCCCTACTTTCCATGCCTTTGTTCTTGGATCCATATTTTTCACTTGATTGATTGTGGTAGGAGTAGTCTGCTACTCTAACCTATAGTGATCCATGGTGCTAATACATGTGCTTCCATTTTATGTTTCTTATCTTTGTTCTTATATCATTAAAATACATATTTATGCATGTGAAATATGATATGGAAAATGTTCTTTGAAATTGATTTACTTTCTTTTGTTTTAGTAATTTGAAAAATTGAAATGTTTACCTTGTTTTCTATAAAATTTCTTTACTGATTACAATGCCACGTTTTATTTTAAATGAGTATACATGAATTTTTATACAGATACTTGTTATATAACACTTTGGTTGGATCATATTTAGCATGTTATCTCACACCCTGCGCACCCCTTCAGTGGTGTATAGACCCTTATATGTCTTCCAATGCATGGAAATTCAAGGATTAATAGTGAGGTGGTGATATTTCATGTCGACTGATTTGGGTAGCCGATGATGAAATTGTGGTAGTTCATCCACAATATCAAATGGAGTGGATATTTGGGTTTTGTCCTTTGCAGTTGGAATTGTATCTTAGAGATGTTGGATACTTTTATTGTCTTTTGTTTCTACTATTTTTTTACAGTTATGGAATATATATATATTATTTTTTCATTATTCCTTCTTACTTTGTATACATATATGACATGTGTTTGTTCAGGTCGGTAAAAATTGTTCCATCTGGTTTTTTTCGATGCTTGGGTGCTTGTTGATAGCCCATGGGGATTGGGAACACCCTTTAGTTATGTGATGAAATGGGTCAGCTTCCTAGTTTTAGGGTTACTTGGGTCAGGTCATTGCAAAATGGTATCATATGAGGTTTTTCCCTAGGATTCCTTGTCTTGGAACGAATGTTAGACTGGAGATAAGATTTTTAGGACTTGAGAGATATGTTGTGATAAGTTCTTTTCCATTTCTTATCATTACAAGACTCAAGTTTTCATGGTAAGTTGGGATATGTGCCTCTAGTGATGGTTTTTGTTTTAAATCTCAGTTCCTGCTTATGGGTATTCTAGTTTGAAATAAGATTTACTTTTTGAATGATTATTCTTTTTTTCGGTGTGTAGTAGTATGCCTATGAGATGTCTTCCATGAGTTACTCTAGAGGGTGTAGGTGATGATCCTCAATGGAATCCACCTATAGATTATAATCTCATTGAGGCTATAGTACAAGAAGTTCATCTTGTTTATTAGAATGTGTAATAATTTTAGAACGTAGTTGTTGAGGTATATCTAGGAGCTGGAGGAGAGAGAGATTAATCTCATGAATTCTTGCGTGAGAATATACCATCCTTAAAAGGAATTAATGAAACTCAAGAGGTGGAGGAATGATAGGATAGGATCAATAAAATCCTTGACTTTATAGAAACACCTGAGAATATCAAGGTAATGTGTAAAGCATTCAGGTTCAAGGGTTCTGGTAAGAGATGGTGGGAGTCCATATTCCAGGAAGATAGATATGTGGACTTGGATTGGAAGGGTTTCAAAACCATGTTCTTCTAATAGTTTTTTCCAGAGTCATTAATGCTTTAAAAATATTTGGGGTTCCTCTCTTTGCAGTAGGGAGAGAATTTGGTGTCAGCATACACCAACTAGTTTTTTGAGCTTTTCTGTTATACTCCAGACGTGGAAAATAATGACCAGTTGAAGGCACAAAAAGTAAAAATAGGGTTTGTGACTAGATATCAGATCACAGGTAATTATTTTAAATCTATCTACCTATTCAGAGATAGTAGACTGAGCTATGATGGTAGAAATGAATATGGTTGGAATGTTCTGGATTTTCCACCTCTTCTCTTCCATCCAGTGGCAGCTTTAGTGATGTGTATGGGAAGAAGAGGAAGTATAAGGATCATCACGGCAGTGGTGTAGGTGGATCTTAGCAATGAGCCTCCTCTACACTTCTTTCTATAGAAAAAGTGTGCCTATTAATTTCTATCAATGTGGAAAGGTTAGACATAAAATACATTCTTTTCCTATTCCCATGAAGACATGCAATAGTTGTGGACATGTTGGTCACTTACTGCACTTATGCTAGGTTATGACTCAACCACTTTATGATCAGGGTTCGTTATCTCCAAAGTCTACTATGGGGTACTCATATGCTTCAAGTACTAAAGGGATCCAACCACAAGCCTTAGGAGTGAATAAATTTCACGCAGTAGATTAGTTCCCAACAGAGGTCAATGTAGGTCTGACAATAGTGAGATGTACTATCTTTATTGAATCTTTTGTAGTGATTGATTTATTTGATACTTGCACCTCCCACTCATGTATATTTTCATGTTTTTTTGGTATTCTTAAACTTACAATATAACTTATGTTCTTTGTAATGGATTAAGTGATGCCACTTGGTAAGAGGAAAGAGTAGGGGTTTCAGTGTCCTTATTGGTTAATTATAGATGATATGGAGTTGGTCTATTATTCTCTCTTTATTTATCTGGACATTTTTGACGTCATCATCAGTATGTATTCTCTTGTACCTCATCGAGCTAAGTTTTATTATTACCATTGGCATGTTCTATTTCTTACTACTGATGGGATCTCTTATGTGTTTCAGGGGAAGTAGGACCCGAGGTATGGTCGTACAGGACCTTCCCACCCAAAGTTCAAGTGTTTGTTGTCTTCTATTGTGATTGAGCCCGATGATTTTTCTTATATTTTTTTCTTTGAGTTGTTGTTTATAACTTTCCTGGTGTTTTCCAAAACGAATTATCTTGTCTTCCTCTATAGATAAAGGTAGAGTTTATGATTGTTTTGGTGCCATGTACATAGTTGATATCTATACCTTCTTATTTTAAGGAACTAGAGGAGCTAAAAGAGCTTAAGATTTAGTTGGATGACATATTGGAAAAAGGTTTCATTCACCCCTAGTGTTTCACCTTGGTTATCCCATGTTCTCTTTTCCAACAAGGTAGATGTTTCGCTTCGTTTGTGTGTGGACTATCAGAAGTTGAACTAGGTAACAGTTAATAAAAAGTATAATTTTCTTTTTATGGATGATTTTTTTGATAATTTGAATGGGAAAAGTGGTTTTTAAAGATTGTTCTTCGGTCAAGTTATCATCAGCACAGAGTTCGGAAGTCTTCTATGTTGAAGATAGTTTTCAAGAGAAGGTGTATCAATTATGAATATCTTTTTATTCCTTTTATTCTGACTAATGCTCCTAAAGTTTTTATGTATTTTATGAATTAAATATTCCATAAATATCTTGACACTTTTTTGGTAGTGTTCATGTATGATATTTTGGTTTACTCAAAATATGAGCATGAGCATAAGCACCATCTAAGGTCGGTTCTAGAAATTCAAATAAGTCACCATTTTTATAGAAAGAATTCAAAATGTACTTTATGGATTCAATAAGTGAAGTTCTTGAGGAATGATATTTTTAAACATGGATTATTAGTTTATCCTAAGAAAGTTAAAGCTATCTTTCCTTGGAAAGAACCACAGAATGTCTTTGAGATTCACAGTTTTCGTGGACTTGATAGATATTATTGAAATTGTTTTAAATATTTCTCTAAACTGACACACCTCTCACTTCCCTTACTAGTAATGATGCAAACTTAACATGGGATGAAAATTTTTAGATTTCTTTTAATGAACTGAAATTAATTCTGACAATGGCTCCTATCCTGATCTTACTTGATCCCAGTAAGGGATATTTGGTATTTTTTTATGCTTCTAGTGCTAGGTTGGGATGTGTTCTTATGAAGGATGACCATGTGGTAGCTTATGGATCTCCTCAACTCTGGATGTATGAGAAGAATAAACCCACCCATGATTTATATATTGCTACTTTTTTGCTTGTGCTATAATGTTGGTGGTGATATTCTTTTGGGGAAAGCTTCATAGTCTTTTCTGATCATTGGAGTTTTAGTTATATATTTTTTCATAAATACATTAATCTCAAATAGATATGATGGGTAGAGTACCTTCATATGTTTTAATTTGATATAACCTACACCCCGAGGAAGGGGAATGTCATTTAAGATGCTCTTAATTGAAAATTACCATCGCCAACTATTCTAGAATCGAATGAGGAGTGAAACCTTATAGATATTTTCACTCAGTTTCACCTACATGCTTAGGAGGATGTTTTAGGTATGGTTTTTACTAGTGTTCAGATATCATAATCTCTCTTGGAGTCTATTTTTTAGATTTAGCATCAGGATGGTGATCCGGCCATTTTTGGTTGGTCTCTCTCTTCAGATGGTATGCTCTAGTTTGGGAAGTGGGTTATCATCCCAGCATCTGTGAGAATTTTAATCTTGTTTAATTATCACAAATCTTCATGGGTTGTTCATCTAGGAAGTAAAAAGATGTATTATGACATGAGATGATGATTCTGGGGGGTGTGTATGAAGAGTGACATTACAGATTGTGTGTCCTGTTGTTAAAAATGCCAATGGATAAAGGCAGAACACTTGAAACCCTCTATTTTGATTCATCCTCTTCTGGTGTTATTCTATAAATGGGATTAGGTATCCATGGATTTTATTGTTGGATTACCAAAAACTCTTCGAGGGAGGAATACTATCTGAGTAGTTGTTGATTGGTTGACTAAGTCTTCTCATTTCATTCTGATTAAGGATACCACTAAGGTTGAAGATCTAGGTGGGTATATTGTATGTGTAAGAGACTATGAGGTTACATGGGATTCCTTATTACATTATTTTGTATAGGGATCATAGGTTTACCTTGAGGTTATGGATGAGTCTCCAAGAGTTAATGGGAACTTGGGTCAAGTTGAGTACAACTTACCATCCATAAACAGATGATCAGACTGATCGAGTGATTCAGATCCTAAAGGATATTCTTTGTGCATGTGTCTTGGATTTTGATGGATCATGGGATATCTATCTGGGAATGATTGAGTTTGTTTATAACAACACTTATCATTCATCTATCAGAATGTTTCCCTTTGAGGTGTTGTATGGTCACCCATGCAGGTCACCTATTTTTTGGGTTGAGGTGGGTGAAGTATATTTGGTTGGACCATATTTGGTCTAAGATAAATCAGTAATGATTTAGGATATACATCGATGTCTGGTTTTATCCCAGGGTCGAAAAAAATTGTATACGGATCAATGGAATCACCATTTAGAGTTTTTTGTTGGTTACTAGTTTTCTTGAAAGTCTCTCCTTAGATGGGTCACCATTGGCTTATATAATAGGTAAATATGGCTCTGAGATGTGTTGTAATGTTTGAGGTCATTGAGCGGCTCAGGTAGGTTTCATATCGGTTATCATTTTAGTTCATTTGAAATTAATTAATGATTTTTTTCACATATATCATCTCTATAAGTACCATCCTAACCCCACTCACAGTCTGAGATGGGAATAAATTGAGTTAGATCCAGATGTTTCTATTTTAGAGAAACCAGTTGATATCATTAACTCTCAAGTGAATGTTTTTCAAGGGAAATCGATTTCATTATTTTGATTTTTATGGAAACAAGGATAATATTCTCTTGAGACTTGGGAAAGTGATTCGTTTATGTGGTAGTAGTGGCCTCTTATTTATCTAGTGGTTACATCTTCCAAATGACTTCCTGGGGATGAAAAGTCCTTATGGTGGGGTGTTTGTAACATCTCGTTACCTTGATTGGGTATGATTTTTCCTCTCTCTTATTTCTTCTTTTTGGCATGGATTTTTTAGATGTTCATCTTCGGTGATTTTTGGAGACATTGTTCCATCCCCGAATGATCTATTAAGTGTTAGATCTTCATTGTGGTGTAAATGTGTCTCTCTAGGTCAGTGATTTTTCTACTTCTTCAATTCCATAGAACATGGTAGCTCCCTTAAGTTGTGTTATCATATTCGTTGGTCAAAAATTGGTGTTTCTTCATGTCTTATTCCAGATCTATTGTGAAATATTGTTCTAGAGTTCATTCCTATGTTGGTTGTGGTGTGGTGGATGTTCTTTCTTAAGGTATGTGTTATTTCCTCTTCTCTATAGACCCTCTTTTGTAGTTGGATTAAATTTTAGATGTGTGGACTCGGCTCTAGGTAATTTATTAATGTCATTGTTTTTTCATTAATTGTGGATCCTATTGTGGCTGTATGCGAACCGAGATTCAGGGTAGGTGGTTTCACCTCTAACCTGTGTTTATGAACATTATTTTTTTTTATAAACTTTTTTATAAAAGAAATTGGCATGATTTTTTTGTGAGTGTTGAAAATATGTTTTATAGAAAAATGTTTTTTTCTTGATTGTTGATAAATGAAAATAAAAAAGGGTTATTTTAAAATTATTTTAATGGATTTGTTAAATGGTTTTGAAATAATTTTTCAAATCATTGGAATGAATTGTGAAAATGATCATGTGGGTTACCTTGGGTACTTAGGTGGAAGGTTTAGCTTGAGGTCATCATCCATATTTTTGTGATTATTGGTAGGATTGCTCATGGGGATTTCCTCTATTTTCTATCCCTATTGTTATATGGGACTGA
Organism: Viscum album; assembly: GCA_963277665.1. Taxonomy (NCBI): domain Eukaryota; kingdom Viridiplantae; phylum Streptophyta; class Magnoliopsida; order Santalales; family Viscaceae; genus Viscum; species Viscum album. Next base: position 1,869,949,327 of record OY728131.1, read on the forward strand.
TATTGACTTTTTTGGGTGGTTTACTCATGGGGTATTCCTCTTCTACTTAGACCTATGTTTTAGGAGCTAGATTGTGTACTTGATTGATTGTTGTATGAGTAATCTGCTAGTCTGACCTATAGTGATCCTTGGTGCTGATACATGTTCTTCTGTTTTGTGTTTCTTGTATTTTTTCCCCTGATATTCTTGTTTATTTTTGTGAATGATTATATGGAAAATGTTCTTTGAAGATTATATACCTAATTTTGTTTTAGAATTGTGAAAAAGTTAAATGTTTACCATGTTTTATATAAAACCACTTTACTTCCTATCCTTCCATGTTTTATTTGAAATGAGAATACAAGAATTGTTATATAGATACATTTTATGGAACACCTAGGAAAATCCAATTGAGCCCGTTAGTTCATTCCCATCACACCCCTTTATTGGTACATAGACCCTTGTATGTCTTCCAATGTAGGAAAAGGAAAGGCACTGTAGTGAGGAAATGAGGTTTCTTATCACCTGAGTTGGGTAGCTAGTGGTGAGATGTTGGGGGTTCATCTACACTATCACATGGAGTAGCTATTTGGTTTTGGTCCTTTGCAATTGGACTTGTCACTTGTAGATTTTGGTTACTTTTACAGTCTTTTATTTACACTATTTTCTTATAGTTATGGAATATATTTATTAGTTTTATGTTGTTCCTTATTTATTTGTGTATATATATTCCATGTGTTTATTTAGGTTGGGAGGAATTGTTCCCTCTTATTTGTTGTTCAATGCATGAGTGCTTGTCATCAACATGTGGGGATCCGGAATGCCCTTTGATTATGTGATGAAACGGGTTGAGTTCTAGGTTTGAGGGTTACTCGGGTCAGTTCATTACACACTGACAATCCATTGGGTTTTCACTAGCTAGCTGGTGGGCCTAATAGTGTTGTGGGGAATCTTATGTAGTTGTCAGCTGGTCAGTGTTTCTCTACTGGGTAGTCAATGGTCTTGATAGTGGTATGGTTCCACTGCATATTCCACTGGCTAGCTGATAACTCTACACCAACTAGGAACTAGTGGAGGTTAGTGAGAGTCTTAATCCCATCCCTCTAAACTCCTTTTAATGTATTTATTTGATCCATAAATTCCCTATCTTCATATTCAAAAATTATAACTAAAATGCACTTGGTTGAAATGTTAAATAAATAATATATTTTTGAGATAATTTAAAATAAACTAATGTAAAACATAATTTTTAATTATTCCTAATAATTTCACCATGATAATCATGTTTATTTATAACACTAATTTTTTTCTATAACTAGATAGTCATAGTGTCACATTCCATCCTACTTTGGTATCACCCAAGCCGACGACATGACAAAAGATACACCTCAAGCCTTCCTTCAATAAGACAGGTGATGGTGACTCGTACTGAGTAGTCATAACACATATATGGGAGGCATCATCCTAATGCACCTACACACACACACACACACACACACATATCTCCATACATACCATGGTAATGCAGAAAGTAAAGAACTAGAATAGTAAATGCATGCACAACCTCTAGAATCCCATAACAATTATGATATCACATAATAAATGTAAAGAGGGAAAATATAGTCCCAATAAATAAAAAGTATATCCAACTAGACAACGAGAGGGATAAATAGTCCTAATATGAAACACCAGCCTAACCATGATTCCCAATACTATAGCCTCCAAGCACAAATAAACACTTCCCACACTAGGTCCGCATATATCTTTATCATATAGACTATCATATTCATAAGACACAAAACATGTGGGCTGATCCCAAGTGGTTTTTTGTATATACATACCCAGTAGGACTACCCGTAATCACCAATAAGTAAATTATCAAAGATAGAGTGAACTAAAACCCAAAACCAAGATGTCCAAGGAAATTAGAAATTTCTAGATTTGCTCATAGAGTGATACACATCCCAAAATATAGTCTCAAAATCATAATTATCCAAACAACTCAACATCCATAGCTTCTGATCAATAAATCGCTACAAACTACATGACCATTTCCTTAGATGATCTTGTAGGATCACTAACCCATGGTAGTGGTTGAAATAAAACACCAGTGGAGGATCCCTATCCTGTTTGGGCTTAATGAATATCCCAAATAGAAACTCTCTTGATAGAGGATTTATATATCATATATGTGGGTGAAATATATCACCATATCGAATTTTATAAGTAAAGGATCCTAACCCTATTATCATATGGGAGAAATTACTCCCTGGGAGGATCCCAGTCCCAACAGGTTAGATACAAACTCCACCTAGGAATGAAGAGGGTCAAATCCACATCTGACTGAAGTATCCCAGGTAAAGAGGAATTACATGGGATTCCCTAGTTGTAAACATAATGTCAACACACACCAGCCACTTAGTCACATAATGTCATTCCACATGGTGTGTCTCAGCCTCACTACATGATATTTAGAAGTGTCAAACAATGCATAATATCAACCAGTGTACATAGAATATACTCCATCTTACCAAGTCATGTTCCTTAAAGATTACAAGGGATGTGGCACAACACACACGATGTGTTGGGCCACATGGGAGTTTGGGAGTATACTTCGGGTACATACCAACCTAGCCAGTTAAGGGTCACAAGGTGTGTGACTCAATCACATGGTCATGTCATACTTAACTTCCCCTGGAAACCCTAGGATATATATCAGTGATATACACAATTGTGTTATTCTGAACTATATTTCATGTATTCTTGAAATTTCTATAGGGTCACGTATGTGACATGGTTTCAAATTTTCAAGCCTAGTCTATCATATTTTCCATGAAATCCATCTTAAACTCTTATAAATTATTTGACCTTCATCAATGGCTAAATAGAATTCAGATTTTGGTTACTCTTCAATAGAAATTATATCATTTTCCCCTCCTAATTCATCTATACACCATGCACTGATAATTCCATTGTTTAATTCTTCTATGGATTTATGTCATCATCATTGCATCATTGTCATACCAAAATCTAAAATGGAAAACACATAACCTTAACCCATGTATTTTGTGATTGACCATGAAATGAAACATATATGTGGGGATGGTCGAACCGATATACAATCAAATACCATGATTGCACATATAATAATGGGGAGAACCAATACATCAAATTGAAGAATGGTCATTGGACGTGTTTAGTTTTTCCACCATTCATTGATAGATAGTGAATGGTAATAATCAAATATAAAAATTCTAAATAAAATCAAGAATTAATTGACATGGAAACATTGATTCTAGGTTAGTTTGTTTGAGAATAATCCATAATCACTCCATTGTCAATATTTTAAATAAAATCATAAAATAAATTCCCTACATCAAAGGGGATCAATCATTGATGAATAATATGTTCATTAGTGATTTCATCAAAGAATATATTGTGGTAGTTATTTTCTCCATGAATATCCATGATCAATTGACAAAGAAAATAGTCTTGTATTATCATTTTCAATAACTTCTTAATCCCAAGTCACCAACTAACATCAACACCACCAATAGATCTCCCTCCCTCTCTTAAAATATCTATGGTTTAACATATCTTTTTAGGGATTTGTCATAGTTATGGATAAATAGGAAACATCTAGGTTATTGTAAAAAATAAAATAAAACCAATTTATAATTTATTTTATTAATTTGTATCTATCTATGACTATGCATCATCCTAAAACCTGATGTGAATGAAACTTATATCAGTTATAGGGTAGTGTATATATCCCAGACTCAATAGAAATCTTGGTTTCCCCATCTAGGACACTAGTTGAAAGATATAGCATAAAGCATGAGTGATCATAATAATTATTAAAAAAAATTTAATACTCTAGGATGAGGTTTAAATAGACCCAAATAATTATGAAATTACCAAAACAAAATTCAAGTTCATTAATAAAATTTTTAAAAAGGGTCCAAATCCTATAACTAGGGTTATTACATTCTCCCCACCTTTAGAACTTTTATACCTAAATTCACAAATCACTCGAAGATGTGAGGGTACTGAGCTCACATATGGTTCTCACACACCCATGATATCTTCTAGATATTCTTTTGTTGCCTTATTACATTCACTTTGGGAATCACTCACCCTAAAATGATATTATCCTATCAAACCTTAATTTCCATTGGGTACCCTTTAAACATTCCCATGTCTTTAGTGTTTATCTCACCCTAGTCAATAACATGTGTTGTATGATGTGTGTATATCCACATCTATGAAACATGGAAGACATCATGGACTTGGTCCTACTCTAGAGTTAAATCCAAGATGTATGAAAAATTTACAACCTTGTGTTATATTTATAACATACTGATGTACCTCGAAGATAGATTACTTCCTCGGCCAACTATTAACAAGTTACATTGATGTGAGACCTTTAGAAACACATTATCACCCTCATTAAACTCTAAGGACCTCCATAAAATTTCTACATAAGATTTATGAAATCTATAGGTTTTCCTCATCTATTCCTAAATGATATATACCTTCTTGAATTTCACCTTCACCAACTTTAAACCTATTAGTATTATCTCTCCCAACTCACACCAGAAAAATTTTGTCCTAGAGGGTCTTCTATAAATTCATCCAAATTGAGACATACCAATTGTGGAGTGATATTTTTTTATATAAAAAATTATCCAGTGAAAAAATATCATGAGGAAGAGATGGTTTGCATGGATTGTCTTTTGTTGATTCTAAGGAAGTTTTAAAAAAGGAAAGACACCTTGAATCTCTAAGAATTAGGAAGCTAGAAGCTTGAAGATTAATAACTAAGTATATTGAACATTCGGAACCTAGTGATCGAAGAATTTGGAGTCTGGAATTCGGAGTCTGGAAATTGAGAAGTTTGGAACCAACAAATTGCAAATTCTCGGAAGCTGGCTGACAGGAGATGTGAAGGCATTAATTGTGATGATGCTTTGCTGTTTTGTAAATCTAAATTTTGAGTATATACAAGTACTCACAATACATGAAAAAGTTGTATGAGAAGTCATTCCTAGAATCAGGAAGAGATATTCTGAGAACCGGTGAAGTTGCAACGAGAAACAGAATTTGCGGAGTCTACTTCCTGAACAAAATTTGTAGAGTCTACTTCTTGAACAGAATTTGCGAAGTCTACTTCCTGAACAGAATTTGCAGAGTCTATTTCCTGAAAAGAAGTTCGTAGTTGACTTCCAGAGTCAGAAGTTCATTACCATAAGTTTAGAGTCGACTTGCTGAAGAAGAAGTTCGTTGCGAGAAGTTCGGAGTTGACTTCCTGAGTCATAAGTTCGTAGCGGGAAGTTTCTGATTCGACTATCTGAGTCAGAAGTTTGGAGTGAAGAAGTTCATAGTCGACTTCCTAAACCTGAAGTTCGTAGCCAGAAGTGCGGAGTCATGTCGAGAATTGTTGAAGTTGTAACGAGAATCCATACCGAGAATTGGTGAAGTCGTAACCTAAAGTTGTACCGAGAACTAGTGAAGTCATATCGAGATCTAGAGGAGTCATACCGAGAGTTAAAAATATTTGGTATAGATGAATAAATAAGGGTCATACCGAGAATTGAAATGGTGTCATGCCAAAGAAGCAATGAAGATTCATGCTGAGAATTGAAAGTGATGCCGAAGACTCAAGAAGAGTGGATCCAAGAATGTGATACCGAGAAACTTGTGTAACAAGGTCGGATCCGAAAAAGGCCAAAGATCTAAATAAATTGAAGGGGAATAATATTATAAAAGATTCTATAAGCATTTATAAAGTCTTAATTACTTTTAGATTTCAGGAGAAATTAAGATTTGGGTGAATTTAAGTGAGCGGGAAAATATTTTGGTTTCCCGCCTAAGCACACTTTGGAGCACCTATAAAAGGAGATCAAGGTGATAAGTAAATTGATGATGAAAAAGTAGAGAGAGAAGCTCTGATAATCTAGAGAGAAGAAGAAGTGTTTGGCCGATAGAGTTTCATTGAAGTCTCAATTGAAATGAGAATTTGATACTGGTTGACACCGTATTGAGTTTCTCAGATTGAGGAAATTCAGAGTGAAGAAGATAATTCAGAGTAGAGATTTGGAATGGGGAATCAGCACTGTCTTTCACCGTATTGAGTTTCTCAGAATGAGGAAGACTCAGATTGAAGAATCAGAGTGAAGAAGAAATTTGGAGTTAAGAATTCAGAGTGGAGATTCAAAGTGAAAATACGGAGTGAAAATTTAGAGTGAAGAATTCAGAGTAGAGATTCGGAATGGGGAATCAGTACTGGCTATCACCGTATTGAGTTTATCAGACTGAAGAAGATTCAGAGTGAAGAATCGGATTGGGAAAATTCATAGTGGAGATTCGGAATGGGAAGTTCAGACTGTAATTTATCTATCTCAAGTCCAAGGAGTTCTTGCCTTTCTTCTGTGTAAGGAAGTGAAGATTTGTGCTGAACTTGCTTACACTTGTGTATTTGAAAATAAGTGCAGGTAACATAAGTTGTTACAAGAAAAGAGACTTTGCCCTATTATGCTAAGAGGGTGCACACGCACTGGAGTGATTGTTTCATAGTGCTTCACGAGTGTAAGGGTATATCCAACTCATTGTAATCCAAGGATTGTTTTCTTAGTGGATTGTATGGTTCTGGATTGTTTCCAACCATACCAAGGACGTAGCTATTATTATTAAATAGTGAACCTTGTAAATTGTTGTGTTCCTTTGGATGTGTGCTTGTTTGTTTCTCATAAAGGAAGTATATCTTTAACAGGAGACAAAGGTTGTTCTCATTTTAAGGGAACTTAAAAGAAGGGAAAAAGGGGTACCACTGATTCACCCCCCCCCCCCCCCCTCTCAGTGGTACATTACTCCAACTGGGTCCTTACAATTGGTATCAGAGGGAGGTTCCCTTTATTTTCCTTGCTGATGGAGAATATGAATTGTGTGAACAGTAAAGGCATTCTGGTATTCAATGGGAAGAACTATCACATCTGGAAGGATAGAATGCTACCATATCTCATGTCTATCAGTTATGAAGTTCTTGAAGCTGCAACAGTTGGGTTTCCACCCATTGAAGACAATGTTCCACTTACACCTGTTGACAAGATGTTTCTTGAGAATGATGGAAGAGCCAATAATGATATATTATCTTCACTTTCTGAAAGTGAATTCTTAAGAGTAAAAGGAGTGGCCACGGCCGAAGTTATATGGGACAAACTGAAAAACATATACGAAGGAAATACAAAAGTCAAGAAGGAAAAACTTCAAATTTGGAGATTGAAGTATGAAGACTTGAAGATGGGAGAGCATGAATCTGTTGGGGATTTCTTCACCATGGTAAACGATATTGTTAGTACCATCAGATGTCTTGGTGAAGAGCTGAAAGACTCTACTGTGGTGTAAAATATCTTGAGGATTATTCCTGATAAATTCGATGTGAAGGTATCTTCATTAGAAGACAGAGACTTAGAGACTCTATCTATTGATTATTTTCATAGCACACTCATTACTTACGATATGGTAAGGGAAAAGGCTATGAAGACCAATACAAAGGTTGATAGAGAATTATCTTTAAAAGCCATGAAGAAGGAGAAGTCTAAGAAGATCTTGATTAAAGAATATGGTGGTGACTCTGACTCTGAAAGTCAGGTATGTAAAAATCTTAGTGATATTTTATCCTTGTTTTCAAAAAATGTTAAAAGAGGCACAGGTAAATACAAGGGAAAACTTCCCTTGAAGTGTTTTGAATGTGGAGGCATTTTCCACTTTGCGGAAAACTGTCCTCGAAGGGAGAATGAAGAAGATAGTGATGATGAAGAAAGAAATCCAAGAAAGTTATGGAAGAAGCAGGGTGGTAAAGGAAAGTCAGGGAAAGATAATAAGTTCTTCAAATCCAAGAGAAAAATTCTTCTATCTATAAATGAATAAGATGAAGAAATTGATGCTGAATCTGAAAAAATAATTTGAGCATGGTGTTGAAAATACATTCATTACAACAGTGAATGATGAAGATTTCGGAAGCAGCAGCTCAGAAGAAGAATAAACTTAGCTTGAGATGCATCTAAAAGAAGAATTGAAGGAATGTTTAAGGAAGATCAGAAGTCTGGAGAATCATAACAAAAAGTTGGAAGATGAATGTTCCTCAGTATGCAATCAAGAGAATGTTAAAGAAGAACTTGAGAAAGAACTTGAAAATTTGAAGAAGTCTCTTGAAGATGAGAAAAACCAAAATGAGCACATGATAGTTAAGCTGAAAAAAAAGAGGAAGAATTAGAGCTCTTTCAAAAGAAGCTCTCAGAAGTTGAGTTAATAAACATATGTTTTCAAAACTCAACTACTTTTGTAGGTGAAAGCTCCCAACAAGAAAATTCTGATAAAATTCAACAAAAGAATAAAGTGGTTGTTGTGAAGAAGAAAGATGAGAAAGCTGTTTATGTGGCCAAGACCATTGTTTCTGGGAACTCTGAAGTTTCAAGGAAACCTAAGTCTAACACTGGTGAAAAAAATGCAAAATTAGAATTCCAGCAGAGCAATCTTGCTAACAAAAGAATGGTTGGTGGGGCTGAAGAAATAGAAACAAATAAGTATCATAACAAAAGTTTTAGAGGAAGGTACTCCTTCTATGGGTATTGTTGGTATTGTGGTGGATTCGGGCATACATCGAATATATGTTGGTTCAATCAACATTATTACCACCACCCCACAAGTTATGAAAGGCAGAGATTTAAAGGGAGTCAATCTCCTGAAAGGAAGAATAATGAAAAGGTTTTCTTGAAGAAAGTTTAGAAGAATGAAGTCAAGACAGAAAATAGGTTCCATCCTCTGGAGACTATTTCAGAAAGATGTGAAAAACCTGGACATATTTCAAAAGTATTTCTTGTGTTGTTACCATCTCAACAAAAAGTTCTTAATTCTCAGAATCTGAAGGAGAAGAAAGAATTTAAAGAAGAAAAATCTCTTGTTATTGAAACTGATCTAAAAGTTACAAAGGAAGAATGACCTTGGATACTTGATAGTGGGTGTTATTCACATATGATAGGATACTTGAAGTCGCTAAAGAATGTGAAAAATTTTAAAGAAGGCACTGTGACATTTGGCAATGATGAATCTTTAAAAATCAAAGGTGTTGGATCAGCCATCATTGGGAAGGAAAAATTGAAGTCCAAGAAACTCTGTATGTTGATGGGCTGAAGAACAACTTGCTGAGTGTATCACAATTTTGTGATGAGGGTAACAAAGTTATCTTTAAGAAAGATTTATTTGTTGTGAAAAGTGAAGAATATTGGGAGATTGTTACAAGAGGAAAAAGAACTAAAGGAAATCTGTTTCATGTTGGAAATTCACAAAACTCTTGTTACATGAGCATGGTGGAAGAAAATCAGTTGTGGCACAGAATACTTGGACACATGTGTTAGAGAAATATTAGTAAGTTATCTCATAGAGATAGTGTTCGAGATATTCCAGATTGGCCAAGAAGAATAGATTGGTGTTGCACTACCTGTCAGAAAGGAAAGATTACAAGTGTTGTTCATAAGAAGGTTGACATTTGTTCTAAACAACCCCTTGAACTAATACATTCTGATATATGTGGGCCAATGAGAAAACAATAAACAAATGGAGACAATTAATTCATCACTTTCATTGATGATTTTACTTTCATTACCTGTGTTATGTTTATGAAGCACAGGTCAGACTCCCTGAAAATGTTTAAAAGCTTCAGAAGGAAAGCTGAGAAAGAATGTGAGTAATTTGTGAAGAAGTTGAGAACAGATAATGGTGGTGAGTATAGAAGTGAAGAATTTGAAGACTATCTTGAGAATCATGGGATTCAGCATGAATATATTGCTCCATATACACCTCAACAAAATGGGTTTGCTGAAAGGAAGAACAGAAGCTTGGTGGAAATGGGAAGAACCATGTTGCTTGAACGTGGCCTTACTCATTACTTTTGGAGGCAAGCTACAAGTACAGCTATTTATATTCAAAATAGATGTTTCTACAGGACTCAATAAAACAAGACTCCATATGAACTTTTCTATGGAATTACTCCAAGTATGAAGCATGCTAAAGTTTTTGGGATCCCATGCATTATAAAAAAGAAAGGTGGAAGCAGTGGAAAACTCAAGAAGAAAGGAGAAGATGGAATTTTTCTTGGTTATGCACCAGAAGGAAGAGGTTATAGATGCTTTAACAAAGAAATAGGAATAATTGTGGATGCAGTTGATGTAAAATTCATTGAATCTCCAGGAAAAGATAAGTTTTTCCAGACAGACAAGGAAGATGAGGAAGATGAAGTTAACGATTCTGATAAGAATGCAATGAATTGTAATCCTAATCAAGATGACGAATCGGATTCAGCCATATCAAGTGATGAGGAAGGCACACGAAAAAATTATCCAAGTCTGATGAAACAAGTGAAAGCTCATAATATTATTGGTGATCAACGTCACACGGTTCAAACAAGAAGAACGAGTAATTCTATATCACATACTTCCTTGTAATCCAAAGTGGAACCAAATGATGTTAAAGAAGAATTTGAGAATCCGGAATGGGTTCAAGCCATGAATGAAGAGTTGGATCCGATTGAAAAGAATGACACATGGGAACTCGTACCCAAGCCTGAAAGTAAGAACATTATTGGCACCAAATGGTTCTTCTGGAATAAGTTGAATGAAGAAGGTGAATTTATTAGAAATAAAGCAAGATTGGTTTGTAAAGGCTACTCTCATATTGAAGGAATTGACTTTGAATAAAATTTTACTCTGGTAGCCAGATTAGGAACTATCCAAATCTTTCTTTCATTGTTGCACAATGAGGCTACAAAATCTTTAAAATGGATGTTAAATCCGCATTTCTTAATGGTGATCTCAAAGAAGAAGTTTATATTGAGAAACCATGTGGATTTGTTGTTGGGAAGAATGAAAGTTATGTGTAAAGGTTAAAGAAAGCCATGTATGGGCTAAAGAAATCTCTAAGAGAATGGTATTCCAAACTGGATACTTGATTAAAGAAGATGAACTTCAAGAAAGGAAGAGTTGATAGCAATCTGTACATCAAGGAAAGCCAAGATCTTTCTCTCATTGTGATTGTCTATGTTGATGACATTATTTTTGCTGGGAATGATGAAAGAAGCTGTGAAAGGTTTGCTAAAGAAATGAAGAATGTCTTTGAGATGTCCATGTTGGGTGAAATGAGATAATTTCTTGGGTTACAAATTTTTCAACAGAAAGAATTCATTTTTCTCTCCCAAGAAAAGTATGCTAAGAAACTTCTTAAGAAGTTCGGGATAGAAAACTCAAAACCTGTATCAACTCCTATCTCAGTGGGAATGAAGTTTAGAAAAGATGATGAAGGAAAAAAATTTGATCAGAAAGAATATCAAAAACTGATTGGAAGTTTGTTATACCTGACTGCATCAAGACCAGATATTGTTTTTTTTGTTACCTTATGTGCAAGATTCCAGAGTGCTCCTAAAGAATCACATCTTATTGCAGGAAAAAGAATTCTCAGATACATAAAAGGCACAACAAAATTTGGAATCAAGTATAGTGGCTCAAATAAAATTTATTTGTTTGGCTATTCAGATGCAGATTGGGCAGGAAATATTGATGATAAAAGATCCACATCTGGTGTAGTGTTCTTTTTAGGAAAAAGTTGTGTTGGATGGAACTCGAAGAAGAAAAATTCTGTGACAAATAGTACGGCTGAAGCTGAATATGTTGCTGCCACCATGGCCACTACTCAACTTATCTGAATGAAGACACAGTTGGAAGATTTTTTAGTTGAAGTGAAGCTGCCCTTGCTCTTGGGATGTGATAATCAAAGCACAATTAATTTTACCAAGAATCCAGTCCAACATTCTCGTTCAAAGAATATTGACATCAAATATCATTTTATCAAAGAACATGTAGAAAATAATGAACTTAAACTTGAATATGTTTCATCTACTGAACAAGTTGCTGATATTTTCACGAAACCTCTTCCAAAGGAATCATTCTCAAGATTGAGTTTGAACATGGGTGTCCAACCTCTTTCTCTTCAAGGATAAGGTATTTGTTACGTCCCCTCTCTCTTCTTACCTTTGGATTGTTTTGTCAAGGAGGATAAGTTGTTTGTATCATAAATCTATTGTTTAAAAAGAGAGTTGTGGGTAAGCTGTGAACTCAGAACTACTTGTGTATGTGAACTATTCTAACTGTTTGTTGGAGTGGTTTTAGGAAAGAACATGAAGTTGTTTACAGGATGTATGAAGCTGAAGATATATGAAGCTGAAGATGTATGAAGTTGAAGATGTCTTTTTCACTACCTATGGACAGCATGGTTTTTCTGTCAATGATTCTTTTTTCCTACAATGAGTTAGCTCACGTAGGCTTAGAATTATTGATAAGTAATCCATTGCTTGAGGTTTCAAAGTTTGTTGATTTATGAAAACTTGGTTGACAACAAAATCCAAAGGGGGAGATTGTTAGGACCAAGCTGAAGGAAGAATGTTTTTCATGGATTGTGTTTTTTTGATCCTGAGGAAGTTTTCATAAAGTAAAGACACCTTGAATCTCTAAGAATTCAGAATCTAGAAGTTTGAAGATTAGGAACTGAGTATATTGAACATTCGGAACCTAGTGATCAAAGAATTCGGAGTCTGGAATTCGGAGTCTGGAAATTGAGAAGTTTGGAACCAGGAAATTTCAAATTCTTGAAAGCTGACTGATAGGAGATGTGAAGGAATTAATTGTGACGATGCTTTACTATTTTTTAACTCTAAATTGTGAGTATATTCAAGTACTCATGATGCAAGAAAAAGTTTTATGAGAATTCATTCTGAGAATCAGGAAGAGCTGTTCCGAGAACCGGTGAAGTCGCAATGAGAAACAGAATTTGTGGAGTCTACTTCTTGAACAGAATTTGCGGAGTCTGCTTCCAGAATAGAATTTGTGGAGTCTACTTCCTAAACAAAATTTACGGAGTCTACTTCCTAAACAGAAGTTCGGAGTCGACTTCTGGAGTCATAAGTTTGTTACCAGAAGTTCAAAGTCGACTTGCTGAAGAAGAAGTTCATTGCGAGAAGTTCGGAGTTGACTTCCTAAGTCAGAAGTTCGTAGTAGGAAGTTTGGAGTTGACTAGCTGAGTCAAAATTTCAGAGTGAAGAAGCTAAGATTTGACTTCCTGAACCTAAAGTTTGTAGCCAGAAGTGCGGAGTCATGCCAAGAATTGGTGAAGTCGTAACGAGAATCCATACTGAGAATTAGTGAAGTCGTAACCTGAAGTCGTACCGAGAACTGGTGAAGTCATATCGAGATCCAGAGGAGTCATATCGAGAGTTCAAAATCTTTGGTATCGATGAATAAATAAGGTTCATACCAAGAATTGAAATGGTGTCATGTCGAATAAGCGATGAAGAGTCATGCCGAGAATTGAAAGTGATGTCGAATACTCAAGAAGAGTGGATACGATAATGTGATACCGAGAAACTTGTGTAACAAGGTCGGATCCGGAAAATTCCAAAGCTATAAATCAATTGAAGGGGAAGAAGATTCGAGAAGATTCTAGAAGCATTGACAAAGTCTTAATTACTCTGAGATTTCTGGAGAAATTAAGATTTGGGTGAATTTAAGTGAGCGGGAAAATATATTGGTTTCCCACCTAAGCACACTTTGGAGCACCTATAAAAGGATATCAGGGTGCTAAGTAAATTGATGATGAAAAATTAGAGAGATAAGCTCTGATAATCTAGAGAGAAGAAGAAGTTTTTGGCTGACAGAGTTTCACTGCAGTCTCAATTGAAACGAGAATTTGATACCGGTTGACACTATATTGAGTTTCTCGGATTGAGAAAATTCGAAGTGAAGAAGAGAATTCGGAGTAGAGATTCGGAATGGGGAATCCGCACTGGATTTCACCGTATTGAGTTTCTCAGCCTAAGGAAGACTCGGATTGAAGAATCAGAGTAAAGAAGAAATTCAAAGTGAAGAATTCAGAGTGAAAATATGGAGTGAAAATTCGGAGTGAAGAATTTAGAGTAGAGATTCGGAATGGGGAATCAGTACTGGATGTCACCGTATTGAGTTTCTTAGACTGAAGAAGATTCAGAGTGAAGAATCGGATTGGGAAAATTCGGAGTGGAGATTCGGAATGGGAAGTTTGGACTGTAATTAATCTATCTCAAGTCCAAGGAGTTCTTTCCTTTATTCTGGGTAAGGAAGTGAAGATTTTTTCTGAACTTGCTTTCACTTGTGTATTTGAAAAGAAGTGCAAGTAACATAAGTTGTTACAAGAAAATAGACTTTTCCCTATTGTTCTAAGAGGGTGCACATGCACTGGAGTGATTGTTTCACAGTGCTTCCCGAGTGTAAGGGTATATCCTACTCATTGTAATCCAAGGATTGTTTTCTTAGTGGATTGTATGGTGCTGGATTTTTTCCAATCATACCAAGGACGTAGAAATTCTTATTGAATAGTGAACCTTGTAAATTGTTGTTTTCCTTTGGATGTGTGCTTGTTTGTTTCTTAGCAAGGAATTATATCTTTAATAGGAGATAAAGGTTGTTCTCCTTTTAAGGGAACTTAAAAGAAGGGAAAAGGGGGTACCACTGATTCACCCCCCCCCCCCCTCTCAGTGGTCCATTACTCCAACTGGTTCCTTACAAATTTCAACTTCACCAACTTTAAACCGATGAGTATTATCTCTCCCAACTCACACCAGCAAAATTTTGTCCTAGAGGGTCTTCTATAAATTCACCCAAATTGAGACATAACAATTTTGGAGTGATATTTTTTTTATATAAAAAATTATCCAGTGAAAAAATATCCTCCCAAATCCAACCACTGAGACACATTCCCTTAGGACATCCTCTACAACCATAATGGTTCACATAGTCTCAAAATTTCTCTATGGGAGTAAAGTACTTCTCATAAAAAATCAAGTTCTCTAAGCCTCCTAAAAAACCCTCAAAAATCATGACATAAATCAAGTGTTGGAATCATAGAAATCATCATGGGAAATCCATGAATTCAGATGATATCCTACACATTTAGTAATCTCGGTCTTTCCACCAATCTCTACTCCTTTATGGAGATAAAATTAGTCAACTTAGTGAGTTAGATGAAAATAAATTAGATAGTTTCATGGCCTCTCACTGATCACAGAAGTCCTATAACAATATTTATGGATATGTTATCCCATTTCCACTCTAGAAACTTGAGGTCTTGTATCAAACATACTGGGACCTAATTATCAACCTTCACCTACTGATGGATAATTAATTAGGAGACAAACTCCACAATACTCATCTTTATCACTGGTAACCATAACTACCATCAAATATCTGGGTACATATTCACGAATAAAATATACACCACTAAGTTAGGTTTATGGAATTCTCTTAGAACCTCCTACTTAAGTGAGACTATAATAATAGTATTTCCTTAGAGTATAATTACATACTCCCCGCCTTTAGATAATACATCAGGAGCATGTATTATATATTTTTTTTCATGTAATACCTCATAATCACCATATCTAATATTTTCTTCATTCATGTGATGGAAAAGTGGAGGGGTCACGGATATTAATAGAAATCATACTAATCCATATTCATATACTAAGGATAACTAAAATGATACTATCTTCTTTGAATTCTCACCTAGAAACTGATAATATGATTTCTTTCTGAGAGAATTATCCGCAACATTTCTATTACTAGGAGTATATACCACCTTGAAGTCATAGACCTATAAGAACTAGAGTCATCACATATACCTTAAATTAATACCTATCTATGTGAAGATATACATAAGAATCTTATGGTAATAAAAGAAATCTCTCCAAGATGGTAGTGTAGCCAAGAATTTAGGAAAACACCATATTTTTTATCCCCAAGTCATGGGTTGTGTAGTTCTACTCATGGGGTCTCAATTACCTAGACCTATATATTATAAATTCCAATATATAAATCAAAAAAACATGAACCATTCCCACATGCACCGTAAAAAAATATGTACTCAACCCCCTATTCTATAAATTCCAAAATAGGAGTGCTCTTCAACCTCTATTGCAACTCTTAGAATTCCTATTGGCACTCCTCTGACCATATAAATGGTTTCCACTTCTAGTACAAGGTTTTTAAAGGTTTTTCAATACTAAAGAATTCTAGAATGAATCTTTAGTATTATACAGCTAATCCAAATAATATTTATACCTCTATCACATTCATGGGTGGCTCCCAAGAAAGAACCACCTTAATCTTTTCTGGGTCCAAAGAAACACCCTCCTCTAAGAAGACTTGTCCCAAAAAGTGAACCTCTCTAATCTAAAACTGACACTTCAATAATTTCACAAATATCTTATTCTCTCAATGTTAATATAGGACTACTCTAAAATGCTTTGTATTCTTAGTCTCTAGTGTTGATTAAATGGTATTTTCATCGATTAAAACTATTATGGCTGGAATATCTAATTCATGAGTCTCATAAAAACCATTAGGGTATTAATAATGTCAAAGGTCATCACCAAGCAATTGAAATGATGGAAGTGATATCAAAATGTTATCTTTGATATATCGTCATCGTGTACCCATAGATGATGATACTCTGTCCTAAGATCAATATTCAAGAACAAACTCACCCCATTCAACTGATCAAAGTGGTTATAAATCTTTGTAGTTTTTATTTAATCTTAAAAGTGACTAGATTATAGTGATGAGAATTCACACATAACTTTAGGATCCCAATTTAAATCTTGGTTAATAATATTGGATCTTCCCAGGGGATACACTGGGTCTGATAAATTATTCCCTCTAAAGGTACCTAAATTGAAACCTCTATAATCAGAGCTCATCAGGAGCCATCTAATATGGTAGTGAATATATAAAAGTTATGCATGGATGAAATTAAATATAAAATTTTACCTCTTGATGAATAAGTGAACTAGGTATGTAATTGGGAAATATATATGGGTACTCCTCTAATACAATGAGGAACCAAGCATCCACTAAGTCTTCAGCACCAAGAGTCAGGCTAGTAAACTGAAGGAATATCAGTTATAATATCATACACTTGAGACCATATTTCTCTACTTAGAATTTAATCTCACCATTAGAGGATAATATAAACCTTAATACTCATATTCACATCATCCTAAGATTTAAAAAAAATTGGGCATGTATGGAAGAAGACTGGTCCATACCAAGAATGACATCAAAATGTCTCATCATGGATATAAAAGGTCCCATGAGAAAATTTCTTCATTGAGAACCAAGTCACGCTACTAAAAAAAGAGTGTGATCATGGAATCCCCTCAGGTAAGAGTTTTTTTCTATGAGTGTTGTTCTAGAGGTCCCATAGGTTTCTTGAAATCTCATATAAGGGATAAGGTTGAGAAGGAATGACTTGGTCTTGTGTCTATTAGAATAGATGATAAGGTAGAATATATATTTATCATACCTAAAATCATGCAAGGAACCTATAGGTAATAAGATAATACTACCTAAAACTGTCTACATACATATTTTACATCTCCCTAATCCTAATAGGGATCTCTTGGAGGAAATTGTGCAATTATCAACTCATAGCATCGACTGCCTCATATACCTCTCTTGGATCCTCTACCATGACTTCCACCCTATATTTCATTATTCTCACAGTACTTTGTTTACCTTGGTGGCCCATCCACAGTATTCCTATATGTTATTTTGAATAATATAGGATAATCTCAGGTGATGTGATCATTCCCATCATAGGAATATCATCACCTCTCCCTTGAATAAATGTAATCCCTTTACAAACCCTAGAAATGATTGTTCAATTTTTCCAATCCAAAAACTCTTATTATTCTATGATTATATAATATAAATGGTATAATAAATATACTATGATTTTTTTATTCTATTCTTTCTATCTACACTTTCACACACCACTATTTAATGTGTAACGAACATACTGTTTCTATGTACGGTGAACTATTGCCTCATGAAACGATGATTGTTCAATTTTTCCTTACCACCTCTCATGGTTTTCATTATAATAGACACTATTTTTACATATGATATATATTATATTTATATTATCTCTATGATTATTTAATTTTTATTTATAATATACCTTTATGCTTTCCATGTTGTGTAAATATGATAATTTCGTTTGAGAAAATGTGGACTACCGCCCTCTCAAGGCGATATGACTTGTTCCCACTATACATGGAATGTATAAAGGATGGATTTATTAAACCTATGAGATGTATATTACATTAATATAATATTGATATTATAATATATATTTCTATCATTTATTTATTACTCTTTTAATATGATAAAGAGATGAATGTAGCGTTCATGCGTACGTACAGCCTACCGTCTCCATAAATGGTATATTTCATTTCTTATCTAGAAATATTATATATTATTATAAATACATATATACTGGATATATATGATATTTAAATCATGAATAATATTTTTTAGATGATGAAATTTTGACCACATAGACAATTTACATCAAAACGAGTTCATTACTGACTCAAGTATTGAATATCGACAAAATGTCTAATATGAATCTAAATAGTTATGTAACTTTTATAAAATGGTAATAGGTTATATAAAATGAATAATAAACTTGAAAAAGGTTCTCAACAAAGTATAAATTAACCTAATTTTATTATTCGGGCAAATAAATAATTTATGAGACAAGTCGAACTCAAGGTAAGGGACTTCATCTCAATCTCATTTCATTGAGGCATATTTTGATAATATACACCACCTTTATTTATACAATTTATAATTATCCCATGTTACTTTTAATTTAATTCAATTAAATTAATATTTTTCTATGAATTGTTTTACTAAATGATAAAAGGAATGTTTTTAAAGTATGCGGTGACAATGACTTCTCCACCGCGGTAACCATGATATTTATCTTCCTCTATAAGCAACAATGTTTTTAAATGGAAAAGAAATACCTTATTCCATTTTTGAGAGTATTAGTATTAAAAATGGTTTTAAAAGTGGATTTAATATTTCAATATCTTGAAATTATTTCTTGTGACTACAAATAAAATGTTATGAGTGAAATGTTGATAATTTCAATATTTTATTTATTAGGATTATATAATGGTACTTGGAATTTTATAGGTGGTTATGTGATATAGAAAAGATGGTTGGTTATGTGACAAACCAAAGATGGGTGGTTCTATGATAAACCAAGTAAGGGTGATTATGTTATAACCTCTAATTCATTAGATATGAAATTTGGTCATATGGATATTCTATTTAGTGATATGTGTGGAAGTCAACTATATGGTTATTCCATTTAAATATGATTATGTCCCAAGTTACCTTTATATGTTATATGTTACATTATATGGTTTTTAAGGTATTATGTTAATTAAATAAAGGGTAATCAATGAGATTATATTGATTTAAGTGTAATTAATACTTCTTAAAGGTGCAAAGTATTAATTTAAGATAAAGTATTCATGGTTACATGTTTTCCCAAGACTAACAGTTTTCTTTCTTTTTCTATTCCATACTAAGATTTTTATGCTCATCCAAAGTTTTGAAATTTTTTTAACAGAACTTAAAAAAGAATATAGTCAAGGATACAATCAAGGAATAGTAATGTTGTTTAAACATGAAACAAAACCATATTTTTTTAAAAAAAAAATTGTTTTATAAAAAATGGATAGTGAGTATAAGTGTCTACTTGTAATATTTAAGTTGTTATATATGAGTAATGACCTAATTCTCTAAATCTATAAACCTAAAAATATCCTTTATGTAAATTAAAGTTAAATTTTTTACTTATATTGATATTATGTAATGTTTAAGGCTGGGTTATTATACTAAAACCACCACATTATTTAGTACGTGTTAGTCTACATATATCACTTTGTATGAGATACAATAATCCTCTATCCATTTTATATTTTCAAATTAAAATTTTCTTTGGTCGTTTTTCCAAATTAATAAGATACTAAAGTATCAAAAGATTAATAATATAATGTGTTTAAAAATCATATCTATATATCCTTTATCTATGTTTCTCATATATAAATCCAAGGTGAAAATTCTAATGTTAGTTAGTATTAGAATCAAACTTGACCTTATTATTTTTAATTTTATATGTAGGATTATACATATATATAATGTATAAATAATTTATCATATTATCTATTCCATAAATAATTTAATTCATATATATATATATATATAATAAATCATATTCATAATAATTGGTGAAAATACCTTATTTTCTAAACAATATACAAAAACCAAATTTTGGTTTATGTTAAGAACATAATAAAAATTCTCCAATTTTAGAAATAATACACTAAATAGACCAAGATAATAAGTTTTAACTTATAATACATTAAATCTTTCTCCATTTACAATATATAATTCTACTTTATATTTATTAAATTCTATATTATCTTTAAGGGTATGTTTATTAGCACAAATGTGTGATGCACATCCAGTATCTAATATCGATGAGTTAGAGTTGGAGAAAATTATTTCTATAACATTCGAATTCAAATTATTTAAATTAATTGTCATTGAGAACACTTCTCAATCTTATATACCTATCTATAATTTTATTATGTTGTAATATTAATGTCATTCTAATATATCTCATGCACTTTAGGTTTTGGTAATCTCAAATACCCTTCATACTTTACTGATGATTTTTTTCTTAAGTATGATCATAGAGTTTTATCTCTATTTTAAGTGTTTGAACTATTAAATTATTTAATCCTATAATTATGGAAACTTTGGATAAATTTTTCCTAAGTTAGTAAAGATAAACTACATAAGTAATTTGGCTATGTAGAGAAATGGATATATTAAGAATTTGGCTACATAAATCACCTATGTAAAGAATTAACCTATGTATATCAGATACGTCATGAAATCACCTACATGAAATTCACCTACTTCATTTTAACTTCTATATGAGAGATTATCATTGTAGATCAATAAATTTCATGAATCATTTACATGGATTAATCTACTATGTGAATCATATACATGGTCAAATCAACTATGTGTTTCCATTCATCTATGATAGTTTTGGATACGTGAGTAAAAAAACCTATAAGTTCAAATTGGATATGTGATGAAAATAATATATTTCAAGAAGGCATATGTAAATACAACTACATAGATAATTCAGTTACATGGATCAAATCGGCTATAAGAATTTGAATATAGAATTTAGATATGTGATGATTTGTAATTATTTATGTCATTTACAACCTATAGTTATTACTTTTGAAGCACTTGGTTGATATTTTAATGATTTATTATAATCCTAAAATGTTTGATTACCTATTTATGTTAAAAATAATTATAATAAGTTTTAAGTACTGAGAAATGAAATAAATATAGTGATAATTTATTTTTATTTACTATTATCAAGGTATTTCTGAGAAAAGGATTTGCATTTTTAAGTTGAGAGGTGAGGATTTTATGTAGAATTATTGTTCATTTAAAAGATAATATTTTTCGTTAATTTCCATATAGATATTAATGGAATAATAAAATTATTATTGATAATAAAATAAGCACCTGAATACAATTTGAATAACATATATCTCTCTCTCAAATCTCTCCAACATTGCTATGTTTTACTTGAAAAGAAGAATAAGATTTTTGATTTTCAATTGTTTTATATATATAATAATTTATTTAATTTATAAAGACTCTCTTTGAGATATATTTTCCTTTTTATCATTTTCAATGGATATTTCTTCCTCCTATCAATTGTGTTTTAAAACTATGAGATTCATCTATAAACACTCTTCTCATTATCTCTTTCGTTGTAAATTTTTTTGATAAAATAACTTAAATCTTATTGTTTGCAAAGACTTTCTAGATCCTGGTTGAAATATCATGTGTTTTTATACCAAGAATTGACTACTTTCACTCAGTCATGCTGTCCTTGGAAAAAATACTGATGTAGTGGAAATCATTAAACTCATGGTGAAGAGTTTTTGTGGAGTGGACTAGGTAATTTCTATTCCCCGAACCACTATAAATATCTATGTCATATTATTTTATTTTATGTACTTTATCTCCACCACTACTTGTGTTTAAGAAATGATTATAAGTTATTAATATCCAAAAAAGTGTGGGTTTTGTAAGTAAAGAAATTTTTAAGGACTCAATTCACCCCCCCCCCTATTGAGTCCTATTGAAGAACTTTTGGGACAATAATTTGTATTAGAGATTGTGAATCTTAATTACCAACTATCAAAAGTTTAAGTATAAATGTCTTCTTTCAAATGGATAAAATTACTGACAATGGAGAAGGTATTTCAATGGTAAGAGATCCATATTTTAATTATGAGAATTATTGTTGTTGGAAGGTTTGGATAATCATATATTTAAATAACCTTGGTCTAAAGGTTTATCTCAAATCCATAAACCCTTATGAAAATCCAAAAACATAACTAGAAATATAGAATGTTGATACTAAATCTAGTTATGATCTAAATTCTAAAGATATTAATGTGATAATTTTTGTACTAGCTCTATATGTGTTCAAGTGAGTCTATCAATTCCAAATAGCCAATGAAATGTGGACTATAATAGTAGATTCTTAGGAATTTATAGATAATGTGAGAGATCTTAGGTATAACACTACCAAACTAAACATTAATAAAATATGATTGATGGAAGGAGATATCATCACACATTTGAATAAAATACTTATATATATAATAAAAAAATTGTTCCTTTATGGGAACCTATTTATGATCCATATAGAGCATTAAAAATTCTCAAAATTCTACCACTAATATGGAGTGGGATCTCAGATGCTATTAGAAAATCTACAGAGGTCAATAATTTCAAAATAAAATATCTTATAGGAACTATTATGATATATGAGGTGGAGACAGAAGTTGAAGCTAGTGAACATGGATTACCTAATAATAATAATACTTATTTAAAAGTTTCAGCTTTAAAAGAGGTCAAAAAATGAAAATAAATTCAAACATTTGAGACATCTGATGAAGGTGAATCCAGTAGTTCATTTTTAGATGGTGAGCTTTCTCACTTTGGTATAAAATTAGACAAGTTCTATTATAATATTAGAGGTTCTAAGAAACCCTTTAACAAGTATAATAATTATGATAGTAATTATAAATAAATAAGATTCTATGAATGAAAAAATCTTGGACACACCAAACTAGATTTTCAACATCTACAAGACAACAAAAATTCATAGAAAATGTATTTCAAGAATGTTAGTCACAAGAAAAAAATCCAATAAATCCATAAAATCCACATGGAGGGATTCTGATGATTCAAGTGATGTCACATATTCAAAATCAGATGTTGAAGATTCTAATAATAAGCTTAACATAATCTTTATAGAACACTATAATGGGGTACATTAATATTATTCTTCTATGCATAATTATGAATCTAAAAAATAAATTTTTTGATATGAGGAATTAAATGAATATTATACTATACTGGAATCTAATTATAAATCCTCAAAAAAAATCTATTAAAAATTACAATAATGATATATTAATTAAAAAAGACTTAAATAAACAAATTTCATTTTTGAAAACAAATTTGGAAAATTCTATTACATCTTCCATTGAACATAGAAAAAATATTAAAAATTGAAAAAATAAGTTCAATATTTAAAATATGTTACATGTGGTTTTAAAAATGGTGATAATTATTTAAATAAAATTCTTCAAAATAATAAATCTTATAAAAATAAATTTATAATATTAATCCAATGTGAGAATCCAAAATTTTATAAAAATTATTTTATGCCTAGTTCCAAAAAAAGAACCTCTCTAAAATTACTTGTTTTCATTATAAAGAATTAAGGAATTGTACCAATAATTTTATTTTGATAAACCCTCAATTATGTAAATTCAAACATTATTTTATTTCAAAATATTTTTCAAAACTTAGTGCGATATATTTGGACCGCACAAACAGATTTGGATTCCTAAATCTCTAGTTTCTAACATTATGGATCCAAGAAAATAATTGTAGAAAAACAATTTCATTTTTGATTTTCTTTTGAAAGGAAAAGTTATAATAGAATCAATTATAAATAGTATATATAATTTGGATGCTCAAGGTATTTTAGTGGATATTACTCTAACTTTATCTCTTTATTTGAAGTTTAAGGATGTTATGTCACATTTGTTGAAAATTACAATGGAATAATTATGGGAGTTGTATTAGTTGGTAATTTAAGGTCATTCTTAATCAAAAAATTTATTTATGTGTAAGTATAAAATCATATATTGATAATTAAATATCAAGTTGTGAGGAATATTATTTTTTTGATTTATTTAATAATTTATGTTCTATTTTTAAAGATAAATTTATTGAATTCAAGGCACTTAGAACATATATTGTCTATACTCTATATCTTAATTATTTGATTAGAAAAATCTAGAATGTTTTAAATGCATAAAAAATGAATATTTTATTTGGAATAGAATATTGGGACATTTTAATGTCTATTATTTGAGAAAATTATCCAAAAAGAATTAGGTTTTAAATTTACCTACACTTAAATTGTATAAAAAGAATCTATGTGATTTATTCCAAGTGGTAAAGCAACACAAGTCATATTTTTAACCAATTAATGGGGTAGATACATCTAGAACTCAAGAACTAATTCATATAGAATTTTATGGGCCATCTATATTTGCAATCCTAAAAAAGAAATATTTTTTATGTATTACTTGATTATTTTTCTAAATCAACTTGGGTTTTATTTTTAAGGGTTAAAAGTGAATCATGTACTCTTTTTATAAGTTTTTTAAAGTTTATTCAAAAAATAAAGATAACAAAATTATTTATTTTATAATTGACCATGGGGTAGAATTTTTAAATCATGATTTTAATTCCTATTATATAAAACGTAGTATTAAACATATTTTGTATACCCTTAGGACACCTCAACAAAATAGGTTTATTAAGATGAGGAATATTACTTTGTAAAAATTGATAGTACAGTGTTATGGGAATATAACCTTCCTACTTGTTTTTTGGGTGATTCTATAAATACCGCATATTATTTCATAAACAGAATTCTAAAAAGCCCTGTTTTAGAGAAAACCCCCTATGAGATATGGAATAATATAAAGAAAAAATCTGGTTACTTTAAATTGTTTTGATTAAGTGTTTATATTATAAACACCAATGATAATATTTTTAAATTTGATCCAAAAATGGTGAAATAATATTCTTTGGATATTCTACTAATTCAAAGGAATGTAGTGTTTTTAATAAAAGGTAAACGGTTGATAAAGAATAAACTCATTTTAAATTAGATGAAAGTTGTCCTTTTGATCACAAAATGACTCAAATTGATTAGATAAGTGATTCTTTTGAAAAAATGGGACTTACAACTCTCTTTGAAAGTAAAAAATAGATAATGAGTTGAAACATTATTTTCCAAAACCAATTTCTAAAAGGATCAATACTAGTTAATTAGAAAGTGTACTACTTAGACATAATATAACCCTAAAGAACCATACCTTATAAATATTTATAGGACTCTTAGATAAAGTGATTAATACTATAAGGGGTATAATAAACCTTGTAGAGTTTTATTCCTTTATATCTCAACTTGAACCTAAGACTATAGAATAATTCTTAGTAGACGAGAGTTGGGTTGTAGAAATGTAAGAGGAATTAAATAAGTTCAAGAGGAATGGGTTTGGAAATTAGTTGATAAACCCTCTAATTATCCTATAACAGGTATAAATTGGGTTTATAGGAATAAATGGGATGATTGTAGTGTGATTACTTAGAATAAAGACTAGTTTCTAAAGGTTAAAACCAAGGAGAAGGTATAGATTAGGAAGAGACATTTTCACTTAAAGTTATATTAGATTCCATTAAGATTCTCCTAGATTATTCATCACATATGATTTTGAAATTATATAAAATGGATGTAAAATAATATTTAAAAAATTATTTTCTTATGGAGTAATATTATGTTGAACAACCTCCGGGTTTTTAAAATCTTATTTTCCAAATTCATTTTTTACATTAACCAAAACTCTTTATGGCCTTAAAAAAGAACATAGAGCTTGGTATGAACATTTAAGTTGTATTTTTAATAAAATGGGTTATCAGTAATTTGGAATATCCTACTATATTTATGAAAACTTCATCTACATATATTTTTCTTGTTCAGGTATATGTTGATAATGTGATTTTTTTTTCAAAAAATAAAAAATTGTGTAATGAATTCTCAAAACTCGTGAAAAAATAATTCTAAATGAGTATGATGAGGGAGCTAAAAAATTAATTATTCCTTTATAAAAGTGTCCAAGGTAGGTTTATTAAAAGATAAAGATCTACATGAGTCTAAAATATGGGATTTTACAACAATATATATCATAAATAGATATCCAATTAAAAGTAAGTTCATCTAACCAATAACATTCATATCAATACTATCATTAGCGAGACCATCTGCAAAATGTTTCACCTCTTGATAAGAATTTATGATAATGTAGTATAGACCAAATAGATAAATCAAGTATTCCATCTATCGCGCCATGAGCCTTCATGAGATATGAAACAAACAATTTCTTATGTCATGAAAAATAGTTGTGGAATCACTTTCAAGCCATATATTTTTTCATCCTTTAGATTTAGAAAATGATATCGCATTGATCACACCAAGGATTTTTTTTAGAAACATTTCCAATACACATGTGCCATAAAAAATCTAAGAGTCCTACCAATATGATCATGATAAATATACCTACATCTAGAAAAACTAGTCTTTCCTTTCCAAGCACCATCAGAATTTATTTTAATCTAGTGATGAACAGGGTGTTTCTATAGGACATCAATGGTACCATATGGTGGTTTAATGTTTCATAAAATTATAATGCATATTATAATAGTAAAATAATGAATAATATTATCCTATAAATCATATTGGATTATACTGAATTCCATGATGGGAAAAATTAACCTTGTAATAGAAGATTTTATGCTAAAAGTGGTGTTGCAATGAATCAACAAATTATAGCCATTCCAAATGAGATTGATCCTCTCCACTTATATCATGCCAAAGAGGTTAGAAAGTTGTAATGATAAATAAATAATACCATTTTTAATCATCGATATAATTGACTCAACCATCAGAAATGGTAGTTTGAACATGTCAAATATCACCTTCAATAGTGCTGAAGTCGGGGAACAGTAAAGGAAAAGGTGTTTGGTATCTTCCTAATACTAATTTCATATTCGACACATATAATAGAGAGAAAAACTGAAATTTTTTATGAAATAATTGGTAAGAATGTGATTTTTTGCTAATCTCTAGATTAGGGTGAATCTCAAGCTCTTAATCTAGGCCTTGTTAAACCGATGAATCTAGTTGAATACATCATTGGAGCCCATTATGTAAATTGGTAATATAGTGAACCATTAAGAATGAATTTTTTCACCAGTTCTTGTATAATTACATACTCCTGAGGAGAAAATGTTTAATTCTTTATGATTTTAATGACCCCATTCTGTAGATTTAGAAGAGGGGTTTCAAAGAATTATTTTATTGAGATCTTAGAGTTTGAAGTAGAGTCCAATGGATGAAAGTTTGAGATTAGAGTAGTTCCTATCCAATTTTCCTACCAGATATTGAGGGTATAATTATTTCTATAATTGTATATATATAAATCCATAATGTTAGAATAAATTTTTTTTATTGAAGTTCAAGGTGATGATTCCATGTAAGCAGTGTTACCATACTTGAATATCTCCATAAATTTATCTCTAAGAAATTAAAAATCATTTGAATTATTATTAATAAAATTCTAGTTGAATCGAGTACAAATTTAATAATTAAAGAGATTAATATTTTTGATATCAATACCACCACTGGAGAGAGAGTTACTACATTTTTTCAAGGAATTGTGACGAATTTTCTCTCAAGAATACTATCACTCCTAAAAAAATTAATGCAGGCATTTGAGATCTCGATCATCCCCAAGGGCCATTTATAAACTAGGAATGATTGAACTATCTTAGAGAAATGGTATACTTGACAAGAGAAATATGTCTATCCATGGAGAGTGTCTTTCCCTTCTAAGTCGGGAACTGATTTTTGATCTATTCGGAAAGGCTAAGAAAAAATATTACTTTTGGTCTTCACCAAAACAAAGTAATTCCAAGATAAGTGAAGGGTATAGACCCCGATCTAATTGAAATTTATAGCTATATTCTATATTTTCTATAAATGGTGAAACCCTTTCAATAGTAAATAAAAGATTTATCATAGCTAATGGATTTACTTGAGACACTTTCATAATAGTAGAGCATATCCTCAAGATTTTGAATCTTCCTATTGTTACCTTGTAAAAATATAATGATGTCATCAGCATAAAGTAAGTGATTTGGAGTATAAAGACCTCTAGAATCATGAATAGGTGTGAGATTTCCATGAAATACCATGTCAGTCAGTGGATGACTAGATAATCCTCAGCAATTGATTATAAAAAAATGAGATAGGGTATCTATGTCAAACTCTTTGAGATCACTTCATATATCCCTTAGGAGAACCATTAATTGAGCACCAAAATGTGGTAAGAACTAAAAATATATTTCATACATCCAATAAAATTATATTGAAACCAAACTTTTGTAAGACTTTATAAATAAAAATTTAGTCCATGGTGTTAAAATATTTCTTAATATCATGATTGAGAGCAATATTACCACACTTGTTAGACTTTATGGGTAGGTTGATGCACTTGAAAGTTATGTCAAGGAAATATTCGATGCACCTACCTTTAATAAAACAAAACTAATTCCATGAAATTATATTATTGGAAATAAGGTTAAGCCTATTAGAAATAATTTTGATGATAATATTGTAAATCATGTTAACAAGAGCAATGGGCCTGAAAATTTTTATCTCCCAAGTATTCTCAAACTTTTGTATAAAAGTGAGAAATTGAAAATTAATTACACTAGGAATAAAACAATTATAAAAGAAAAATATTTACATATTACAAACATAAACCTATATTACATACCAAAATCCTTGAAATAAGAAATTAGAAAATCAATCCAATCGAGGATCACTTCTGAGGTTCAAACTAAAGATAGTATCTCTTATTTTGAACTAAAGAGTTGTGTTAGTGAGTTATATATTATCCTCATAGATGAAAAAATTATGAATAATTCTACTAATAAATTCCCCATCAATAATATTTCCATTAAATAAATTAGAGTTGTAGGAAATAATGTGATTAGTAAGGTTTTATTTATCCTGAATGATATTTCCATCCACTTTCAAAAAAGAAAAAGGCATACAAGATTTCCATGTCCTCTTAAGGTAGTCATAAAACTTTGAGTTTCTATATCCATCTTGGAACCATTTGATTTTAAGTTATTATTTTTTATTCTTTTCTTTCATAGAGAGTAATCCATTTGGCTTGTAAGATAGGAAAATATCTTGAGACACATAAGGAGTGAAATCCATATTAATTTTGACCTCTAGAACCTATTTAACTAGGTCTTCAAGAGATATAAATTCTTTGTAAATTTTATTGAAAGTATCTTAACTTAGTCCCTTAATCTTATAATTATATAGTTTTAGTTTTAGGATATAATCCATAGAATTATTACCACAATACATGGAATTCAAAAACAACCATGTAATATTTTCAAAGTAATTGTGGGATTCCCATGCATTATTAAAGAATAAGGGTAGGGGAAAATTCATATACCTGGTCATAAGGATGAAAAGAATGGGGTAATGGTCAGAATTTATCTTGGGGAGAGTAATATTGGAAATAGTATCCCATTTATCAAGATCCATAAAATTATAAAAATCATGATCATGCTTTTGTAAACTCTTTTATTCATATCTCTTCTATACCAAGTCTATTTAGCTCCAAAAAAAAATTAATTTCCATAATTTCATTCTCCTCCATACAAGCCCAAAACTCCCTTAGTCAGATTAGATAATGGAAAGATCCAAGTTTTTCACTTTTATAGAGGATGGTGTTGATGTCCCAAAGGATATCCAATGGATCACCAATTATACCACTAATCTTGTTAAATTCCTACCATAATCTTCTTTTCTCATGGTGCCTATTTTTAGCATAAATTAAAGAGAATAAAAGAATTAATTGAGAGTGTTTCACTTCACAAGTAACCATATGGTTATCAATACTCTAGGAAAATACATTACCCATTGAATAATGTAAAAAAACCCAATTAGTTTGAATCAAGGTAGAGCCATTGTTAACCCCAATCAAATGTCAACCCATTTTTTCCAGACCAGCAATACAAAAAGAGTAATTCATATGTGGTTAAACAATTCCCAAAATATGGGGTTTATGTATGTAAAAATACCTATGAAGATAATTGGTTCTTTTATAGTTTAATAATCCTTATAAATTCTATTAAAGGAAATTCATTTGGACCCATATTTATATTTAGCGTTTCCCCTCCTATTTATTCCCTTAGAATTCTTTTTGCTAGAGGACTTACTAAAAGACTCAACCATTATGGTAGAATTTTAAACTTGGAAATGGGATGTCGAACTAGTTCCAGCCCAGTCATGTGAGGAGGTGATTATATTATGGTTACCACCCTCACTAAATATACTTATAATATTTATAGAGAAATAATTTGGAGTCTATTGTATTTGATTACTAGTATAATAGATATTATGTTTTCAGTATGTCTTTGTTCTCGATTTCAAGAAAACCCTAATTAATCTCATTTAAAAGATGCCTTAATAATTTCAAGGTATTTAAAATGATTAAATTATATTTCCTTACTTTTTTAAGAACATATGATTTAAATTTAACTTCATATTCAGATTATGACAATGGTGGTTGTAGATTATATAGGAAGAGTGCTTCAGGAGCTTTCCATTTTCAAGGAAAATACCTACAATCCTAGTCTAGTAAGAAACAATGCTCTGTTTCATTATCTACTAATGAAGGAGAATATATTTCTGCTAGTATTAGGTATTTAAAGGTATTTTGGACAAAACACACCTTAATGGATTTTGGATTCAATTATAATCAAGTCTCTAGTAAATGTGGTAACACTTGTGCTATCAACATCTCAAATAATCCCATAAATAATTCTAGAATAAAACATATAGATCTAAGGTGTTGTTTCTTGAGAAATCACGCTAAAAAATGTGATATTACTCTTGATTTTATATCTATTGAGAATTAATTAGAAAATATTTTTACTAATCCCCTTATATGTAAATATTTTGGTTTTATTAAAAGGTAATTTAGTTTATTTGATTTTAAGTGGATTTAATTTATCTTATTTTGATAAATTTAAAATTAAATTTTATTTATTAATTATTTGTGTCAAATTATTTATATCTTTTATTTCAATTTTAAATGTTTTGGTTTTTATAAACTATAAATTCCTTTATTTTAGTTTATATTTTATTTATTATTAGTTATAATCGTCTCAAACCCAATTAGGTAAATAAGAAGTATGGGATTTAGGTTGATGCCTTTATTTTTATTTTCCACTCAACTTATTCTATCTTCACATGTGTATCTTATCCTAAAAGTTGATCTATCACCCCCTAACCTATTGATTGTATATTGGCCTCCACCTAACCTATCTTATATAGGAAATTTGATGTTTGGTGAGGAGGGAATTTCCAGTTCATCCAAGAAATCCAAAGGTAGTTCATAGTGAAGAGTCCTTGTTAGGAAATCCATTAATATGGAAAGGATAAAATCTATAGAGATTATTCTGAAGAGGGTTCTTCAGTTCTATTTTTGGGAATTAATTTTTGATGAGGATAAGTATAGTTTTATATTTAATGAAGAGGTTAATAAATTTAATAGGAACATCAAGTTCCAATTAAATCAAACAGAGAAATTTATCTCATAAAACATCAGTGGTAAGATTGGGCTAATTTTATCTACTTAATTGGATGAGTTTATTCATTATACCTATAAGGGGAAGTTCAATTTCAATGAGAATCTTGTTGGAACAAGATTAGTTGGACCAACATAGGTATTAAATTTCTTATTAAAAACATATACATTTGAGATTAAACCTATAAAGGATTTAGAACCTGAGTGGAAATATTTTTTCAAATTTTTTAGACTGGGACAACCTGGAGAGATGGTAAGATAGAGAAGGTTCTATTTTAGGACATGTACTTGTTGTATGCTCTGATAAAAAAAATTAATCTCAATCTTCCAAGTTACATAATGACCTTTATGTATCACTATTGAAAATGAAAAGGTAATATTGATTATTATCTTTATGGTAAGAAGAAATCCATAGTTTTAAAGAGAAAATAAGTATATATTAATGGGGGATATATATGGAAATTACATAAAATTAACACTTTGTCTATGGTTATTTTTATGACTATTGTGTACTTTTGGAATTATGTTTCAAATTCATTAAAACATATTTGTCATGATGGTGTGTCCTAGGGGGATCCATCCCAAACCTCACCACCTAGGGGTGTAGCACCTACTGAGATGGTGACTTCTAAAGAGGTTTAGGAGATGGTGGTTGTTAGATATGAGTCTTAAATTATAACAATCAGTACTACTATGGTTGATCCAGTTCAAAGTTAGGAATCAAAAGATTTTCATATCCAAACTAATGGTTTTTTTAATCTATTAAAGTAGCATGTGGATCTAGTTATTGAAATAACTATTCTAGTTTAGGAAGTGAGGTTAATTAAGATTGTAACTATGGTTTCTAATTCTCAAGGAAGATATGAGGCTAAGGTTGAAGCTCATATAATAGATCAAATTCTTCTTGGATTACATGTTAATGTATATAGATTTAGTGATGTGGTTATGGAGACTATTAAACACTCCCATACACCAACTTCTCTATCACCACCACCTATTTTTCATGTGGAAGAAACCTCAATTAGTAAAATATCTAATAGATTAGAAATATAATATTTTTCTAATATTTTTATGGTTGAGTCTGATAATATCAAGGAAGGTTATAATGAGATTAAATAAGATTTGAAATCATATAAGGATGAGATCAGAGAACTCAAAAATTCCTCTATTTCCAAGGCTGATTTTAGAAGTTGGTTGGGTAATTGGATACCCAAACAGAGCTGATTAAGATTCTCTAGTTAGTTCCTAATGTACAAACAAATACATCTGGAATAAGTTCAAAAGATATTTTATAGATGAAATATCTTGTAATAGGTTTAAAGTATGTTTGTCCTACCATGTTTGAGTTTATTGAGCTTGAAGTAATAGTTTCACCTCAAAGAGACTCCCTTTAAAATCATCGAATGGTAAAATCTTGTATGTCCCAAGAAGTACTTGATGAGATTAAGTCTTTTAGGGTAGATATTAAGGAAATCTTTCACACTTTATGAAGTGTTTCAATTTTTAAATTTAAATTCATTTAGATCATTCAATCCTCAACATCTTCCACATCTCGAAACCATCAGTGGTTGTTAACCCTATTGAACATGGTCTATGAATAAGTTCAATTGATATATTTTGATTCTTAAAAGGTGGAATCATGTTCAGAATCTATAGAAAATCCAATTGTTCCAGTATCTATTATAGGAAAGGAAATGTTTGTCTATAGACCTCCAAGGCCCTTACCTGTTCCAGTTTCTCTTATTCCTTCAGTGGTACCTATACCTATTCCTATTTTTATTAGTGTTCTAGTTCCAGAATCTTCTATAATTATTGTTAAATAAGTCGTAAATAGTTTCATATAGATATTTTAAATAATGGATAGAAAGCTATAATATGTGAATGATGAAATAATCTGTATATAGAGTTCAGTGGACCAGATTTTATAGAATCTTTTAGTGAAAATTCCATTAGGCCTATCTAGTGCTGAAAATGCTCCTTTTATCAATCTTCTTATTATTAGTGCTCCCTAAAATTTTTCTTCTAATCATCTACATTAATTCAAAGTATTTCTAAATAATTTCTTAGAAATAATTTGTATAATTCATTGACAATTTTCTATGGTTATCCTTGAATATTGTAAGTTTGATAACATCAAAAGGATAAACTTGTGTTTGGATTCCCTATTCAATATAATAGGTATAAGAACTCTAGGACCTACTCCACTAAATTATTATTGAGGTGAATCATAGAATATAGATTCTGATTTTGATGCCTCAAAAATATATCAAAAATAGAAAGCTAAAGTGGATGTTCCCTTAGCAGTTGATAATTATAAAGAAGGATCCTCATCTTCAAAACCTCCAAAGAGAGTACCTTTTCATGCTACTAGAATCTATGATTCCCGTATAGCTGAAGGTAATATAGAAGGAGTTATCAGAACCCATGTTCGAAGGCTTTAATCTAAGTTGGTTATTGGTATTGTAGAAGGATCTTCTATAGACAATGGAAAGGTTGTACCACCTTCTCCAATGGACCCTCCAAATACCTCTAGGACTGAACCAACCTTCAAAATACCTCTACCCAAACCACCTTCATAGTTTTAACCCACACATAAACCTAGTTATTCTAACTGATATATTTTATTTTTATTTTTATGTGTATTTAGTGGATGTAATTTTTTATACTTTTTAACATAAATTAAAAATATATTTATTCTTTTTTAATGTTTTTCTTAGTGATTTTTTTTCATTTTATGTTATTATTTTCTTATCTTTTTATTGATTATTGTTTTCATTTAAATTTATTAATATAATTATTGATTTTACTAAATTATAGTCTTTCAATATTTATATAATCAGTTTCATCATAATAAACAAATGTTTCATTCCTCTTAGTACTACATAAACTGTGCATTTTACTTATCCTTACCCTACCTTTTTAATGAAATAAAAAGGGGGAAATTTATATATACTTTCCCTAAGTTCAATAAAAGGGAAATAACTTCTCTATTAATAAAATGAGAATAAGTGTCTAAATAAGGGGATAAACACTACATTTTAAAATCCACATATATTATATAGTTTTGTGTAAAATCCTATTAAATTTTATCAAATTTTCATATCTAATATCTTATGGGTTCTATGATCATAAAAATGGGGGGTATTTTTAGAATAAAAATTTTATTCCAACATATCCCATGCACTTTAGGTTTTTATGATCTCAAATACCCTTTATACTTTATTGAGGATTTTTTTTTATTAAGTATGCCCATCATTTTTTATCTCTGTTTTAAGTATTTCAGCAGATAAATACTTTTTGTCTATAATTCTAGAAAATTTGGTTACAATTTTCCTATGTTTGGAAAATTGGTTACATAAGGCATTTGGATATGTAGATAAATGGATATGTCAAGCATTCAACTGTGTAAATATCCTATATGAATGATTCAGCTACATAAATTAACTATGTCATGGAATCTTCATTGTGAAATTTTCCTACATCGTTCAAATAGATACATGACCAATAGGCTACATAAATCAATCAGTTATTTGAATCAGTTACGTGGAATAATAGGCTATGAAAATTGAATACATGGTGAAATTGGATATGAGGTTCCATTTAAAATCTTTAGTTTTTTCTATGTGAGTAAAAAATCCTACATGAATCGATTTGGCTATGTGGAGAAAATTCAACTACATGGAAAATTGAAAACATAAAGAAAATAATCTACATGAAGAAGTCCTACATGAATTTGGATACATAGATAATTCAAGTACAGGGATAAAATCAACTATGTGAATTCAAATGTAGAATTAATCTATGTAATGATCTGTAATTAGTTGCATCATGCTAAAACCTATACGTATTTCCATTAAAGTACTTTAGTGAGATTTTAATGTTGTTGTGAAATTTTTAAATATTTTATTACCTCTTTATGGTAAAAATGATTATAATAAGAGTTAATTATTGATAAAGTAAATGAGTAAAAGTATAATTTATTGATTTTTACTATTTTTTAGGTATTAATAATAAAATTTCATGAATTTTTAAATTGATAGCAATAGATTTTAGGGATGAGTGTTGTGAATTTAAAAGATAAGATTTTACATGCATTTACTTAAACATCTGAAGTAAATAAAAAGATTATTATTGAGAAGAAAACAAGTACCTAAATAAAATTCTAAGAATATATCTCTCTATCTGTAGAAGTTATTCAATGTTTATCTATTTTACTTGATAAGAAAAAGAAGATTTTTTATTTTCCATTGTGTTAAATCTATCATCTTTTCAATCATTTATAAAGGCTCTCCTGGAGCTATATTTTCTTTTTTTATCACAACCCTTTAAGATTTATTAATATTTTCAGTTTTATTTTACAATAGTGAGTTATATATATACAAATATTATGCTTATCATCTCTTTTTTATAAAGCTTTTGGGTAAAATAATCTAAAGGTTGTTGTTTGTAAAGCCTTGTTAGAGCTCGGTTGAAATCTCATGACTAGAAGTCCCCTATCCTCCAATTTTTTCAAAATAATCACTTTTATATGGCTCAGTGAGAAAATGTACAATTAGGTAGCAGTAAACCAAATACAACACAAAACCCAACAAAAAGTCCAAAATTCAAAACTCCCTCCAATAACATCACACCAAACCAAAATTACAATCATCAAAACTTATGAATTTACACCACCTTGATTTATAAATAGGGAACATCATCGTTGATCACCATAAGGAGAAGTATCAACCACAGTTGAGATAAAACACTATCGAAGCAAACCAGTGAATCCACCATACCACCACCAAAGAAAACAAAAAGAAAAATAATGAAAGAAAAATTCATCATATAATAATGAACACTACCTAACCAAATGATAAAAACAAAGGAAGAAAAAGACCACACCGCCACCACTCCCACTACCACATTCCCAAACCACCCTACCTAAACCAACGCACCTGAATGATATGGGGTTATGCATGTTGGACTAGGATAGCAGAGAAGGGGTGAGAGAGGGGGGGAATAATCCACTCCATAGATCCAAAACTCTATCATAGAACTATTTTTATTAAGGATGAAAATAAAAAAACACCAAACCTTCAATTCTAGTGAAATAACCCACCACATCATCAAACTTCACAAAACACAATTGATCCAACCAAGCAACACTTCAAGAATCCTTCACTATGATCTTTTTTAACTTGACCAAATCCAATTCCTGATACACCATTGCTAAAATCTACATCGTAATAGAACAACATACCAAACTGAAAAAATTTGAATCTAAACTAGCATAATACTATGATACTAGAGCTGCAATGTCAAGAAACACCCTTGATGTCGAATATATCCACCAAAACCAACCCAAAACTTCCACAAGCACCTTTATACCAAAACGATATGGAGTCCAGTACAATGGGATAGGTAAAAGGAGAAGATGTGGTCAAATGGTCCAATAGGAAGATCCACCAAGTATCGAGTGCAACTTAATCCCAGACCACTAGATTTCCTTTGGTTCAAACCAAAGTGGGGTTTGGGTTGAGGGTTCTAATAATAATATCATTTAAGAAATAATCAATAAATAAAAAACAACATCAAATATCCAAGAAATGTAGAAGAAAATAGAAATAAAAGTCAAAAGAAAAGAGAATAAGAAATCCTGAAATTAAAGGAAACCCATTGGAAGATATAGTCGAAACGGATATCCAATTGTTGCAAAGGCCGATGATAATATCCTTAGGGGGGAAGTAAAAGAGACACCATGGAAAGTGATGAAGAGGGAGATAGATGGGATAAAACCAGAACACCATATAGAGAGAAGGCTCCACTAAGTGGGGAGAAGAGTAAACCCTAGAGATAAGGAGAGAAGAGGAAGAAAGGAAGGACCATGGGAAGAGGGAAACCCACAAAGAAAGGGAATATAAGAAAAAACTAAGTGGTGAGAGGGAACACCATCCCTACTGGAGGAGACTGCATGAAACCCTAGAAAGTGGTGGGAGGGAGTGAGAGTGAGAGCTCCATGGGTTGGGGGAATGCAGGGCCATGTTTTCTCCTCAATTTTAATTCCCCTTTAAAAAGGACTAATCTAGTGGGAATCATCAAACACATATATAAGAGTGTTGGTGGAGTGGACTAGGGGATTTATGTTCTCCAAACCACTATAAATATATTTTTTAGATTATTTTCCTTTTTTTCTTTATTTCCACTTCTTCTAGTCATTAATAAAAAATTAAAAGTTAGTCATATCTAAAATAGGTTGGGTTTTCTAAGTAAATAAAATTTCAAGGACTCAATTTACCCCCCTCATGAGTCTTATTACAGACCTTTCAAGAAAACATATTTTAGTTCATAATTATAATAGATCTCAAAATAATTAACATTATGTATTCAATAAACAATAATAAATATATATATATATGGTTGAGTATCATGTTTTATATATTTTCATCAAGGAATTTTAAGGAAATTACTCCCAATAAAAATGATTACCATATACATCATATCCATTTAGGTATCCAAGATCTATATTTCACTAAGTAATGAGTCTATTATAGTGTTACTCTCACCTCTTTAGTTTTTTAAGTTAAAAAACTTTTAAATTATATCATATATAACTCTAAGATAGTGTAGTGAGAAACTCTTTACCCAAATCTATCAATGGGTGTAAACTCAACTCTATTCCTATAGTATCCTAATTCATAGGGTTTCTTATCTAAGTTTCACCCAAATATCACAATAGTGTTTGGATCTTAGGGTTATCCATTTCCACCATTAATTACATAGAATTATATATGGTCACTCTAATTTAGAGGAACCTACTCAGTTGGATGATCAAGGTCTTAAAATGTGCTTAATTTGGAAATAATGTCACACTTATTATTTGAGACGTTTTATTTTAAACTATCATCAATTTAATATGCATCACATGCATATTAAATCCATAATTATTTCATCTAATTAAAAAAATTAAATATCACATATTTTATTTTATTTTATTATGTATGAATGCTTCTATAAATTTATATTTGGAATTCATATTCCAACTAAAAAATTAATATATTCACACTATATTAATATGAAAATCTTTACACAACCCATATTTTGTGTTACTCACCCAAAAAATAGAAGATAAACATGTACATACATTTTTAAATGCGTCTTATTCATAAAGTAAATAGACTATTCATGTAAAGGATTAGATTTATATGAAATTGAAAAAATCTACTTGATTAAGTCCATATCCATAGATTTCCAACCCCCATTTTTATAGAATAAGGAATAATTCTTCATGTCAGTGGGAATTCTGACCCAAATTCCATTAACCCAGGGATAATTTACTCAAAGGAAAATCTAATTCATAATAACTCTAAAACCTAACATTTATAAACTATATTCAACAAATAAATTCTAGATTAAAACTTTAATTACAAATTTAGGCCATGGTGTATATGTAAACTAAATCTTATGTTGATATACCTAGTATGTAATTTATTCCATGAAAATATATAAGAAAATTATCTTAAAAATTAAAGCACACATAATACCGTTATTTCATTAACATATTATAAACAATAATATTTTAAAGGAATAAAAAAATAAAAAACACTTTATTTATTTTCTAAACATGAGATATAAATATGAACATTTAATATTTTATATAGTCCTAAAAATATATTATTTATAATTCCTAAAATTTATCATTTATTAAAAAAATTATAAAATATAAGAGAAAATATTCAAAATATGAAATTTTAAACATTTTAGGATAAATCATTATTTATGACTAATAAAGGGAATTATAAATCTTGTGTTACAATTTATAGGTAAAGGTAATCATGCATGAACCTTATATATTAGATCGTATATTATAATAAGTGTGTTTATGTGGTTCTTATCATATTTGATGATATCCCATATATCATTCATATGACACAATGATCTTTTTCTTATGAATTCCAAGATTCAATCATAAGTTACGATATTAAATATATCATATCATATGTTATATTAAATGAATCAACCCAAGATAAACATGCATATATTTTTTATTTTTTCTATAAATAAAAAATTACATCTCACAAATAATCCCACAATCTAAGTACCTGAAGGTGAATTTTCTTTGGATATTATCAATATATGAAATCTTATCATACCTTATTTCTTTAAAATGTCTCATAAAAATATCTACATAAAACATTATTTTACTCATAGTCCTGCATATATTTTCCTGGTGAAGTGAAAAACAAAAGAATGAGTGAGAAAAAAGGCCAAATAAGGGAAAACTTATCAATGAGCCATAAAGGATTAAATCATAATAATGTGAATTAACATTATAATGGGATAAATATATGATAAAAAGTTATATAGAATAATAATAGATAATCATAATAAATGATATAACATCATAGATCATGGAATGAGATCATAATATCATTAAATGACCATCATTGAAACATATACCATGGCTAGGAAACATAAATTAGAGTGTGGAAAAAATATAAGCGTATAAATAATAAAATTTTGGATTAGGAATAACTATCAGCATACCTTAGTAAAATGTATCAGGAATAACTACCATCATCCCTTAGTTCAATGGATCGGGCATCACTACCAGCATCCCTTAGTATAGTGGATCAAGCATCACTACCAACATCCCTTATAAATATCATGAGATATAAATCATCAAACAATGCATTAGAGGGGTATATAGGACCTCACCTATCATATAATGATAAAACCTACTTATGTATTCCATAAGATCATAATCACATCCATAATTCGTTCATATATTAATTATCCCATGAAAATGGGATTGGTATCTTGATAATTTCCTCAAAGCATCATCGAATTTCATCCCAAGAAAGAAAATAGATGGTTTCATTTTATTATATTGCCAATAATTTGTAATAATCATTAAATTATATTAACATATATTCAAATAATTTTGTAAAATCATTAGAATTATACTTTTACAAATAATAAGAAATATGTTTTTCTTTTGGTGGGTTTTAAAAAAACTAAAAATTCATAAAATAATGGGAATAAGATTTTATTTTAAAAGGGATGAAAATTTATAAATTTATATTGATAATGAAGAATGATCATGAGGATGGGAAAATATTTCAACTGGGAAATATTAAAAAACATAATTTTCACACCTTTTTAAATAATGTCAAAAATTATCTGTATAGAAAATGTTAAAAAGATTCATTTTAAAACTTTATAAAGAAATATAAAGATAGTTTAAAATGATCTTAAACAACCATTGAAATATAGAGATTAACATTATTGAAAAAATATAAAGAATATTGATTATAAATATAAATATCTAGGTAAAGGAATTCAAAAAATTTAAATCTTTGATTTAAAATAAAACCCTTAATGTAGCACCCTGAGATTTAAGAAAAATTATGTTCAATAGTGTATATAACATGCAACATAGAGCCTAAACCAACCATAAAATAGTAATATTTAAATATGATAATTATAATCATGTCACTAAACTAGATGGTATTAATATTATTAACTTCTTTAAAAAAGATGCATCAAGGTTTTATTCAATATTGATAAATTCTTCGTAAATAATCACTTAATTTTTATTAGTCATTTTACTCTTCAAAAATACTTTTTCTTTAAAAATAATTTTTATTGCTTTTTGTGAGAAAATCTTATAATTAAATTATAGAACATTTAAAAAAATTATTTTATAAAAATTATATAATTATTCAAATCATAATATATAAATTATCTTATGGTGAGGTTTTGATATTTTTCTGAAAAGTTTGATTTTTCAATTAATAGTGAAAAATACTGATATTTATTGAAAACTGTATTTTCTTTTCAAGTATTTACAAAGTAAAATTATATTTTATATTTTTTTTAAAATTTTATTAGTCCATTTTTATTAAACATGATCTAATTATGGTATTTTTAATGAATTGTATACTTGGATATGGTATAAAAATTTTATACTAAAAAATACATTTTTCTAAAAAAACCCATTTTTCATCGCCTCTCACGGGTCTAATTTTAAATAAAATTCTACCAATTAATTGAAATGGATAATGAAAAATGGATTCCATATTTCTAATCTAGAGTTACAAATTTTTTAAATAGACCCATTTTATTTTTAGTCATTATGAATAGTGATTATAGTAATTAATTACCACTATAGTAAGGGTAAATCAAGTAATTAAGGTTAACTATAATATTATAAGGAATAAATATTGACCTTATAACTTTACTTTAACCTATTTAATGGGTATATTTCATCTATTTCCAACCAATTCTCAAATATATGGCCACTTTTTCAATATTTCTTTTAGATTGATCTTTATAATATTTAAGTAAAAGATAAAGACAAAAATGTCACTTTCTTACTTTTAATAACTATAATATTTATAGATATGGATAAATACAACTTATATTTGGTACTGAATGGTTATTTTAAATATAAATTATTTTTTATCATGATAATTTATTTTTAATATTTAGGGTTGAAATAATTACCTTAAATTCTTACGCAACACCAATATAGTATTTATTCAATTAATATAAAAAATAAATCATTTTAAAAATTCTAAAAGTAATATAACTTAAATAAATTTTTTTATTCCATGAATTATTTAGAAATAAATAAAATATAATATGGTTTTTATTTTAATATATTTTAATTTCATTTCTATCATGTTGTTTTCAAAGTCAACTTAAATGAATAGTTCCAAAAATGATATTAATGTTATGTTATAATAAATAATATTTTGATAAATGATTTAAAAATAAGAAAAAAAATACTATCTTAAGCCAATTTATTTGTATATGTTGAAAAGTATCAACTATGTTCCACTTATGGACCAATTTTTGTTTTATAATAAATATATTTACCATTGAAGAGTAAAAAAACTTTGTTAGCATGGTAATTGTCAAAAAGGGTTAACATGGGTTAAAATAAATATATAAGAGTAAAAACATAATCTAATATTGATTAACTTTTTTTCATGATACTATTCCAAACAATAATTTTTATATATTCAAATTATATAAGTTTGGATCCTTTTTTCCATGAAAATTAATTTATATTAATTTAATTTCAAAAGTAATTTCAAGAATGTCCCTCCCCTCATTATAAAAGGACACCTCCTCTCATATTTTATTCACACTTCAAAAACATTTTGTTTCATCAAATACCTAC
Source organism: Viscum album (assembly GCA_963277665.1). NCBI lineage: Eukaryota > Viridiplantae > Streptophyta > Magnoliopsida > Santalales > Viscaceae > Viscum > Viscum album. Next base: position 1,869,992,349 of record OY728131.1, read on the forward strand.
TGAAATACATTACTTATTTATATTCCAATATTCTATAGGCCATTTATTTATTATAAGAACCTCATAACATGGCTTTGGGTGTATACATAAAGAGTTTGTTTGAAGAAGACACATCGTCCTTAACAGGTCATTTTTGTTTTATTTCTTATACTACCTAATTCAAATAATATATAACCATGTTTACATAACATAATTATTATCTATATATATATGTTATTATTTTAATTTTATAACCTATATTTATCTCCTCTTCCACCAAATTAAAAAATAAAAACATCGTTTGTGTGTACGGCGGACTACCGCCTCATGAACCGATGTAATTTTTTTCCATCATCACCTCTAAAGACTATTTATGATGATGAATTTAATTTATATATATTATATTAATGATATATTTATCATTATAAAAATTTTATATATCATATATTTTCTTACCTTTCCATTCATTGAATGATGATCATGTCATTCTTCCGTACGTGTAGATTACTACCTCCACAAAGTGATGTGATTTGATTTTCATTACCATATCACATGGATGGTATATATAAGTGTATTTAAAGAAAAATTATGATTTTTATGATATAATTATCATTATGTAAATATAAAATATCACTTAACTTCTTTCCATCGTAATCTTTGAAAAATGGAAATGTTACTCTTGCATATGTATGGCCTATTGTCTCCATGATTGTAATTTTTTAAATTTTTCATTACCATATTTAATGGTTGTATTTAGAAGTTTAATTTATGTATAAAAAATATGATTATTTCATGGTTATTATTCTATAGATTATTAAATAATTTCTTTGTTGACCATATTGATCCTACCGAAGTCATTTTGGACTTATGAATCGAATATTATAAAAATGTTTGATGTGAACTTAATATATTAATTAATTTAATATGAAATTGTATTAATGAAAGTAAAAGGAATTATAAACTTAAAAATTTTATTAATAAATTTAATAATTAATAAAAACAATTATTCATGAAGATAAATAATTCACATGATGAATTAGACTTTAGGTAATGGACTTTCTTTTAAAAAAATACTTTTTTAATGATTCCCTTTCTAAATATTTCCAATAAATGTCCATATTCTTAAAATTATTTTATTAATATATAATACTTAAATAAATAAATTATATAGAAAATTTAATTTCACTTTTTACTTTCTTAAAGTGGTTTTTAAAAAGATTTTTTTTACAAATTTTATACATGAATTTTTTACTTTATTTATAAAAGACAAAAGGAATGTTTTATTTTAATATATATGACATCAACAGATTTTCCCACCTATTAATCCATTATTTTAAATTTATATTTCTTTATAATATTCCTTTTTTTCAAATAAAAACCCTCTTTCCATTTTTTCTATGAATTTTCAAAAAGTTTTTTTAATGTAATAGATATTTTGATATTTGGAAATGTTTTTTCTTATGGGTTTACGGGATCTCAATAGGCCACACTTTTCTTTAGAATAAGATAATTCTATCTCTAACTCACTTTATATATCTTTTTAATGTTATTTAATGATTATGAGTTTTCTATATATGTCTCTCACATATATACCTAGCTTAGTCTGCCTCTCTTTGATGGTTAATACATGCCTTATGATCATTTCTCAAATGAATTCTTTAAGAAATCTATTTTGATTATAATATGATGAAATATTATAAAAACCATTTATTTCTATGGTTAATTATTATTATTATTACTTATGAATAATTTATTTTTGTGGAACACATAATCATGAACATTTTATGAATGGTGCACCCAGATAAGACTCTAATGCATTGGGTGAAACTTTTGTCTCAGGAAATGCTATGTTTGGGGTTAAAGAGTAAACATAATCCACTATAAAACTTTTTACACCATGTGATTTTATCTTGAAAGTTAGAATTAACTTATTATAATGTCATTTTTTGTTTCTATGATACATTTTATATGTTTCTATGATCTTATGATACCATGTTCTTTATGTTATTCTTATATGTGATTAATAATGAGCTTATTTATAAAGAATATTATATATTACGTCATAAGGGTGAAATGTACAGCTTTTTTTGAAAATTTCTTATAAAGTATTACATAATTTAAAAAGAAACTTTATGAGTTTCATTTTTTCCTTTAATATTTCTTATGAAATTTTTTATGAAAATATTTGCACATATTAGCCATTTCATGGGTAAAAAAATGTTTATTTTGAGTTTAATTTTGAAAAAGAAAAATCTTATATAAAGATTCATGAACTAATAGGTTTATTTGTTTTTTTATATGTTCCTTACTAATATTTTGTGATCATAACACATTTGAAAAAAAATTTATAGGGTTTCAAGGATTAGTGGGGATAAGGATGAGGTTAATAAGAAAATTTTGAAGATATTTCATGAAAAGAAAACTTGTTATATCATACAAGGTTTATTTTGTGGGAAAAAATGATACTAAGTGGAAGTGTCCACTTTTTTATGTAATATTTATTTATGTAAGGGTGGTGAAAAAAAATTCTAAAACTTTAAACCATAAATATAAAAAAAATGTAATAAAATTAATTATTGGCATGAAACTCAAGATTATATAATGTTTAAGGTCAGGTCCTTATACTCTACAACCTTTAAAATAAAAACCAATTGAAAGAAATAACATGATTGGGAAATTAAAATATAATGAGTATAAATATATTCAAGAAATAATATTTTAAACATAATTTATATACATCACATAAATGAAAATATGTGCATTATTCAAAATATATCTCAAAGAAGAAATTTTATAGTGATAAGTCCTTACCTCAAACTTCTGTTTGGGAAGACATGCTCTAACCTCTTCTATAATAAATTAATATTTATTAAATATATATATATATATATATATAAATGATATTTATATTTATCTTACTAGATATCATTCACTTGTAATTTCCTATTTCCCATATTGTAATAATTATTTCGTAAAATTAATATTTTTGTGTTAACTATTCATTTTTCCACAAATGCTTCGATTCTGTGGTTATGATCCTCCAAAATTTAGTCATGGTTAAATCATATAAAAAATGTTCATGAAGGTGTATTTTAGCAACCCATGTAATTATATAATAAATTATTTTCATGTTTATTAAAATTTATGAATTAGATAGTTATATTCATTATAAAAAAATATTAACTACTTTTTAAATAAAAAAATAAATAGTTTTAATTAAACCCTTTTGATATAAGGTTTTATTTAAAAGTATAATTTATAAACTATATAATTATAATTTTATAGAATTAATTTTATTTTTTAAATCATCATATCAAAATTAACTTAGGATAAAATTTTTATATTTTTCTTAAAAAATTAATTTTTTTATGGATAGTGAAAAATACTATTTTTTAAAAATTTGTCATTTCTATTCAATAAATTAATTAATTTAAATTTCCCATTGTTATTTTAATTGTATTTAAATTAAAATAATTATTATTTTTTTATATTTAATCCAAATAATTATATTTAAATCATCTTTATACTAGATGTTAGTATGAGTTTATTTTTGGGTTTAAAAATTGGTTTTTTTAAAAAAAATATTTTAAAGTGAATAATGTTTCTCCAATTAAATAAGTTAAAATAATACCTATTAAGGATTGATTTAAATGAATTATATATATTATATATATATAATTTTTATTTTTAATTCATATAATTATTTTTACTAGTCATAGAGTTAATATATAATCTTACTATGCTTGATAAATACATCTCTTGAAAACCCACTTTTTCATCATGTATGTAGGATTAATTTTAAATAAAATTCATAAAATTTTGAGAATTAAATTTGTTAAAAAGGATTAAATATTTTGAATATTAATAATTTATATTATATAATAAGTTAAACTTAGTTTTTTGTCTTAATTAAGAGTAAAAATAGTAAAAATATTTTATCACGGCTCGATAAAAATGAATTTACCAAGAGTTAAACTAGAAATAAAATGGTTTAAATAGACTAAAACCTATATAAATTCTATTATATGATAATATTTATACCATATATAATATAATTCTCCATAATTTCCCATTTTTTATCCTTTTGTCATGTGAAATATGTGGGTATCACTTCTTCTTTTCAAAAATTTCAATTGTGTCCTCTCCCCCACTTATAAAAGGATATCCTATGTCCACTCATCTTAACACACAAAAATCCTTATGGTTTAGTCAATAAATAACCAAATACCTTAATTAATTACCTACTCACATCCAATAATACTTTTTTATCATAAAATCAATCTATTATATATTTTTCTGTAAACCTTAAGATATTGTCCAAAGAAAATGTATCATTATTAATCAAGTGTTTTGATTTTATTTCTTCTTATGCCTCCTTCAAATCTTCTTAAATTATGATAATATAATCAAAACTGTATCTACCATATATTGATATTTTATTATTTTATTAGAATAACCTAAATCCATCTCCTTTTTCATCAAATGGGAAATTAATTCATCCTCGTGTGTACAGAGGACTACCACCTCGTGAACTGATGTAATTCGTTTTACATAAACACCTCTTATAGATTATTATAAATATGGATTTAAAGTATATACATGATATTTATAAAATAATTATACTTCTAGACCACATTATTATGAATAATAGTTTTTTAACCATGCTCTACACATGCATACACCTATTCCTAGGGAACAAACCCCGAATGGCCTACAATGCATTGTTATACAAACCATGCATAGGTTATGTGATCCCCTTGTGGAGCCTTGCATCACCCCACATGGTTTATCTAACCATTTGACCTAGTTTTTTTCCTCCAAAAGCTGGGTCTTTGGGCTTCAAACAATCCCGAGACACCATTTTTCTTTCATAACCTCATTATTCATTCATAAATGGATTAAACTAAGGAATTAAACCAAAATTCAAGGGTTTCATACCTTAAGGAAAAGTTGGGATCTTACGCTATTTTAATTTCACTAACTTCTTAAGTAATGGCACAAGTATAACTTTTATAATTGAAAAATCAATTGTAGGGGGTTCTATAAAAAGGTTTCATTCACCTAGAACTTCACCATGGGGTTCTCCTATTTTGTTTGTTAAAAATAAAGATGGTTTTGTGAGTCTTTGAATTGATTATAGAGCTTTGAATAACATCATAGTTAATTATAAGTTTAATTTTCCTCATTTTAATTATTTGTTTAAACAAATCTATGGAGCATATTATTTTTCAAATATTGATATCAAGTTGGAATATCATCTATTGAAAATCAAAGAGGTAGATATTTTGAACACTGTATTTCAAAATAGATTTGGAGATTATGACATTATAGTTATTCCCTTTGGGTGGTCTAATTCATGTGTTGTAATTATGAAACTTATGAATATATTTTTCCATGTGTTCTTAGATAAGTTTTTTTTATTGATGATATTTTGGTAAATTCTAAAATTCAAGAAGAACATTAAGAAAACTAAAGAGTTTTTTAAAAACATTGAAAGAAAAGAATCTATATAGGAAATTTAGTAAGTGAGAATTTTAGTTTAAAAAAATTTATTTCCTTGTAAATATTATCACTAAAGATTACATAATGGTTAAACCTACTAAAAATAATATTTTTTAATAGTGTAAAATACTTAACAGCATCATGGAGATTCTTATTTTTCTTAGTTTAGTAGGTTAATACTGGAATTTTTTCGAAAACTTTTGTTGGTTATCTAGACCATTGACTAAGTTAACTTGAAAGGGAGTTAAATTAATTTGGAAAAAATAATTTGATGATTTTTTTAGAAACTAAAAAATAGATTGGTGAATGCTCAATTTTTGTCCTTTATCACTATAAATGTTTAATTTTTTATCTATGGTGATTATTATTTAAAGGGAATTTATTTTTTCACTGATGTAGATGGATTAGGTAATTGTTTATACTTCATAGTAAATCAAGCCTCATAAATTAAATTACCCTACACTTGATCTGGAATTATATTTTGTGGTTTTTGCTTTAATATTTTAGAGGTATCATTAGTATAGAGTAAACTGTGAGATATATACTGATCATAAAAGCTTTCATTATATATTCACTCAGATATAATTGAATATGAGAAATATAATATGGATAGAACAGATCAAGATTATGATTACATGATTCATTACTATCCTAGAAAAGTAAATAATGTTTCTGATGGTTTGAGTCTAAAAAATAACTCTACATTAACCATGTTACATTTGGAATATGACCCTTTGGATAATTATTTGATAAATTTTTCCCTAGAATTTGTAGATGTAGGGACATCCACTTTATTACTTCAAGTTTTAGAGTAGTTCAATTTATCAGAAAAAATTAATCAAGATTATAAGGAAGATCATTCTTTGGAAGAAAATGTAGAATTCATTAAGAAGGGTAAGTTTTAGGACATTAATGTTGATGAAAAATGTGTTATCAGATTTGGGAAAATATTATGCATGCATTTTGATTCCCAATTTAAGATAGAGTTGTTGGTTGAAGATCATATTTCTATGTTTTTTATTCACCTTGGAATTACTAAGATATATTAAGACCTTTGGGAGTATTATTGGTGTGATGGTATGAAAAGATATATTACTAAAATTACCTTGAAATGTTTAAATTTTCATTAGATTAAAGTAGAATGAAAATAACCAAAGGGGATGCTTCATCCTTTTTTAGTGCTAGAGTGGAAATGGAATAATGTATTTATGGATTTCATGGTGGGATTGATAAAGACATATTAAGGTAACAATGCGATTTGGGTTACGGTTGATTGACTAACTAAATATGAACATTTCATTACTATTCAAGATAATATGTCTTTAGATCAACATTATTGAATATATATCAAGGATATTTTTAGTTTGCATGGAGTTACTATCTCAATTGTATCTAAAAGTGATCTTAGGTTAACTTTAAATTTTTTGAAAGGAATTCAGATATCATTGAGTACTAAATTAAATTTCTGTATAGATCTTCATCCTCAAACTTATGGTTAGTCCAATTAGATTATTCAACCCATGAAATATATGCTTCATTATTTTTAAATGGGTTACCAAGGAATTTGGGATCAACATATTTATTTTCACTAGTATAAATAGTGTCTTTAACATTGAACATATGGAATCAGTTTTCATTAAAATGATGAAAAAGGTAGGTTCATGAATTTTTTGGCGTAGGTTTTAACATCAACTGACACCAAGAAAAATTGGTTTTTCATGTCAGTTCCTTTAAAAATTACCTAAAAACATTAACATGTTTCATTTATGGCATCGGTTACTATATAAAACTAACATCATAAATGAAAAAAAAATCGGCGTGAGTTTTAAGTAAAATAGACGTCGTAGTTAAACAAATCAGGGTCAGTTTTAAGTAAAACCGATGTTAAAAATCAAAAAGAATAATTTGGTGTCCATTTTCCTAATAACTGACACTAAAAATTTTTAAAAAAATATATGGGATCATGAAACCCTCATTTTTTCGAATATTGAAACCCTCTCTCCCCCTCGCGATGAACCCAACAACGGCAACCCATGATCCCAATGGTTATTATTGATTATTTGTTGCGATATTTATCATTATTTTATGATTTGTTGTTATATTATTCATTATCTAGCATTATTTTATCATCTATGTATTTATTTCTCTTCACAAACCATTTTTCAGGCGACATTCAATTGTGGTTTGATTTTATTTCTTTGTTCTTGTTTATTGTTCATTTATAAAAACATTTTTGTTAGTTATTTCAGTGTTTATTTCTCCAAAAAAAATGAGGGAGCAAGTTCAAATTAGGTTTCCATTTACCTTGGAAAATTCTGAATTTTGTAGGTTTTTATTTAATTTTGAAGTAAAATTATTTAGTAGTTACTTTTATTGTTGATTTATTGTTTCAATTATTTGTCAACAGTTTATTCTTATTTATAAATTTTGTTCTTAAAGCTTGTTTATTATGATAAAAAAAATTATTGATCAAATAATCTGATGGTTGTGATGATATATATTGATTAACGTGTTTGTGTAGTAATGATATGTAAAATATATTTCTTTCATATATTTTTTTTGACATTGTAATGTGTGTTAAATATTGATTAATGTTTTTATGAAACTTCTATAGTTGTTAAAGTTGGTCTATTATGATGAGATACTAGAAAAGGTTATAGATAAATGTAATATTTCATTAAATTAGATAACTAAGGATAATTTTATGTTATTTAGCCGATGATAATGGTGAATGTAGATGAATTTATAACAGGAAAAAGAAAAAAATAGTGGCAGTTGAATAATTCACCTAAATTATGTGATTTGAAGTAGAATTTGTGTCTTTGGATATTTTCTTAATAATGATGATATGAATAGTTGGAATGAAATGTTTAAATGATAATGTGGATTGATAAATAATATTATGATAATTTTTTATGGGTGATCAATGTGATTTTATATATTTATATAGTAAATTACTTTTTTGAAAATGTTATTCAATCATTGATATGATATTGTTATTTGAATATAATTTGATAATTTGATCTAGAAAATATCACTACATTGTATATTATTGATGTCATTATTATTTTCTATCAAATTGATGCTATATTTTTATATTTATATGGTATAAAAGTATGTCGTATTCCTCGAGAGAAGTTTTATTCCCTATTGATGATGTTGTGAGAACCAATACTTTATAATTTTATTACCCATCATTTTTATTAAATTTGTATTTTTAAAAAAATTTATCTGTTTATATATATATATATATATATATATAAATGTTTATATGTTTAAATATATCCACTAATCATATTATGATATTAGGTATTGAATGGATCATAATTGGATAAATTTATGAAAAAACAACTAGTGAATATGAAAAATGAGTTGATGAATTATTGGAATTTTCTAAAAGAAATATTCAAGACATTGATTTGATTTTCTATCCATGTGTAAACTATTTGAATATGATAAATTTTAACTCCAAATAAATCAAGGATCATCTCATTTTATTTGGTTTTATCCTCAATTATACGTGTTGGATCTTTCATGGTGAAAGAACTAAATATTCAACATCTAATATTGATAACAATATTCATAATTAGGTAGAGGATAATATTGTAGAATTAATTCATGATTTAGGTGTTGAAACCATCAAAAAAATAGCAATTATTTAATGATTGTTTGGAGATTCTAAGAAACCATTATTCCCAAGTTATATTAAATATATGGTGTTATCATTAATTTTTAGATTAGTTAACTTTAAATCAATAAATGGGTGGAGTGATACCAGTTTCTCAAACTTACTTGATATTTTAAAAGAGATACTTCTAGAAGGAAATGGGATTCCAGATTCCAATGATGAGGTGAACAAAATATTATACCCAACAGGATTGAGGTTTAAAAAGATACATGATTGCCCCAATGATTGTGTTTTGTATAGGAAAGAATATTAATATTTATCAAGTTGTCCTACATATTGGACATCATGCTATAATATAGATGAAAAAGTCAACTCAGATTCATTGTTAATTATTTCCATCTAACCTCATAAAAAATCAATTTTTTACTTTCTAATGATAGCATCCAATAATTTTTTCATAAAATTATGATAATTCAACTATAATACATTATTAGGTACCATAATCAGAGCTCTTGTTAAAGCAATTTGGTACCTTCCAATAATTTCTCATTTGAAGCATCTATTTTCAAATTCAATTGACTCAAAATGGTTAAGATGACATTCAGATGAGCATGTCTCTGATGGTAACTTACTTTACCCTACTGATTCACCATAGTAGAAGAGATTTGATAAATAATTTCATTATTTTGGAAGTGAAGTTATAAATATCATAATGATATTGTGTACTAAGAGAATGAATCCATATCAAAGCCTCAATAGCCAATAAGTTCATATCTGGTTTTACTGGTAGTTTACAACTTGTCCCCATATCTATGTATGATGAAAAAATATATTATGATGAGCCTGATGATTTCTGTACTAAAATAGTTGGAAAATGATATTGATGTGTATCTTTCACCATTGATTGAAGATTTTAAACTTCTATAGGAGATAGGTGTTATAGTTTTTGATGCATACAAGAAATAGTATTTTCTTTTTCATCCTATGAAAATGTTCACTATAAACAAATTTCCTACATATAGAAATTTATCTAGATATAGTGTTAAGGTAAATAAAGCATATCCAGTTTTTGAAGAAGAGACTTCATATTATCAATTACAGAATGGAAGAAAGACACTATACATGGGACATTGAATATTTTTTCGAATTGATCATCCTTATAATATATTGAAAAAAGAATTTAATGGTTTACAGGAATACATCCTTCCCCTTAGAACATTGTTAGTTGAAGAATATTATGATAGGGTGCAAAATATTTATTCAACATTTGGAAAGAAAATAAGTTCTAGTCTTCAAAAAAATATCTAGAAGAAATAGTCTATCTTTTTTTAACTACCTTATTGAAGATTTTTAGAGATAAAACATAACATCAATATTATACATGTTGAGAAAAACATACGTGATTGTTTGATTGGAACTTTTTTAGACATAAAAGGAAATATCAAAGATGGATTTTTTACTAGATTAGACTTGATATCAATGGGAATACGTTTAGAGTTAGTTCCCACTATGAAAGGAAATAGAACATATTTACCTCTGGCTTGTCACACATTAAGAAAGATTGAAAAGATGAATTTTTTTCAGTATCCTCATGGTATTAAAGTACCCAGTGGTTATTCTTTAAATGTGAATAATTTTTTGTCATTGAAGGATTCTAAATTAATAGGTATGAAATCTAATGATTGTTATGTATTTATGAAACAACTTCTACTAGTAGAACTATGTGGTATATTGCTGACAACTATCAGAAAGACTATCATCAGGTTTTGTAATTTTTTCAAATCCATTTGTAGAAAATTCATTGATCCAAATTTGTTAAATGTGTTGGAGAATAAAGAAGTTCTTATTCTTTGTTAACTAGAAATTTATTTTCCACCTATATTTTTTGATATAATGGTTCATCTGCTGATTCATTTGGTGTGTGAGATAAGAATATGTGGGCCTATTTATTTAAGATGTATGTGTCCTTTAAAAAGATATATGAAAATTTTGAAGGTATATTTTAAAAATCTGTATCGACTATAGGCCTCTATTGTTCAAAAATATGTATTGGAAGAGGTGATTGAGTTCTATACTGATTATTTGTATGAAGTGGAGCATATTGGTCTCTCTATATCTTGACATATGAAAATTGATAGTGAAGTTAGAAGTATTTGAGGCTTAAAGGTGTATTACATTCCATGTGATTAAGTGATGCAGGTACATTTATACATTTTAAACAACATAGATGAGGTTCAATCATATATATCATCACATATTGATGAATTAAAGTTACAATATCATAAAATAAATGAAAATTAGCTTATGATTGAGCATAAAAATAAATTTATTTCATGGTTTAAATAAAAAGTCACCATAGATATATCTACATCAGAAACATTGAAGTGGTTGGTAGGGGGATCATCTCTTAATGTGATCACATGGTCTGGTTTTTATATTAATGGCTACAAATTTTACATAAAAAATATGTATGATAATAGTACCATTCAGAATAGTGGTGTAATGGTCTTCGCTGAATACTATATTTTTCGAGTGCCAAAGATAAAAACCCAATTTATGCATCAACACCATATTTTGGAGTTCTTCAAGATATATGAAAATTGAGTATGTTAAATTTTAGGTCACTGTGTTTAAGTGTAATTGGGTTCCAAGTAATAGTGGTATGAAACATGATGAATATGGATTTAAACTATTCGATTTGAAAAAAATTAGTTGTAATGAGGAACCATTTATCATGACCACACATGAAAAATAAATATTTTATGTCAATGATCCATCGAATGATCAGTGTTCCATAATTTTTCAAGGGAAAAGAAACCATTTGGCTGACGAGGATAATGATTATGATGATGATGATGATGTTATTGATTTATATGATTCTTATTCATCTATTACATGATTTTCGGATGACAATGATTATAATGGAGACATAGTGCATATAATAAAAAATTATCATGCTGAAGGGATATGGTAAAACACTAAATTTCCCTCCTAATTAATCTAGTAGTCATTTACATTATTTTTCTTTTTTGAAATTTACATGTGTAAAAACTGTATTATTTAATAAATATTAAATATTATATTTATAAATGTTTTGGTAATTTTAGAATTAATGTATATATTTAATAGTTTACCTTATATGTTTTTTTTTGGGTTAAGAATCATAACATCATTATTTTTTTCTTTAACTAAAACATGTGTGTCCTTTTTTTACTTATATATTTCAGTTTTCCTATTCTCTAATTATTCAATTGGATAATAAAATGTAGGTCCACAAAAATTTCATTACAATTGTCTTTTTCAATGAAGGGTATTAATATAGAGATAGAGGAGAATGTATTGAGGTATTTTTTCATTTTTCATATTATTAAATATCCATTAATATAATTATTTAATGGAAAAAAAACTTTTCATTTACAAAAAATAATTACAGGATGACTAATGAGACCTCAGTGGTAGAGTCCTCTGCTTTTACTTTAATAAAATCAAGTTCTTGAGTTGGTAAACGTGGAATTACACATTTACCAAAACTTTCAATTTCTTGGGGAGATGAGCTATTGCATATTACTTTTGATGATAATAATAATTAAACTAGACCAAATGTAACATAATTTATCAACTATATCTTCATTCATAGTCTTGCAGGATTATCATATAATATCCTCATTGGAAGGTCATAGACAAGATGGTGAAAGATCAACTTTGGGAGTCCATAAAGGTGTAATATCTCAATTGATTTATTTTTTTTCGTATTTTCAAATATGATATATTTTAAATAACTAATTTTTATTTTCTTCAATTACAGATGAAATTTATTTTTGAAGAAAAAAAAAGAAAATAAGAAAATATGTCTTACTTGGTGGCAGTTAGATGGAGATATTTCAAAATGAAGTTAACAAAAAATTATATTTTTGGAAAAATAAAAAATGAAAACCCATGCCCCAAGTATCAGTTTATATATGTAGATAAGTAGAAGAAATTTGTCTCAAACTGACATGAATAAGCCTTTATAAAATGATAATTATATTAAATTGTAAAATTTTATATATATGTACCTATTTACTTATTATTTTAATTTTTGTATAACAGGCCTCTAGGAAATACCATCAACACATCCAGTTGGGGAATGTATACCCTCATACTTTATCACGTGGAGGGTATCATTTTTTGGAGCAAAAAGTGATTGAGGAAAATTTTGAAGAACTAAGAGCTCACTCCACTAGTGGTTCTGATGATGTCTAGTTTGATCCTCCATCTCCCCCCAGTCACCATGAAAATGGAAATGAGTGAGAAGAATAAAAAATGAAAAGTATCTTATAGAGAAATATAAGGAAGTATTTGATAAAATTTAAAGTAAATATTATTTATTTGCTATAAATTTTTCTATTTTATAAATTATAAACACTAATATAACTTTTTCACTTTTCATTTCAAAATGAACTTTAGGATTAAGAGACACAGGGATCTTTTATCCTTTAGGGTAGGATAGACATCCTGGTCATTTCTTTAAGAAAGGAAGAACACCCCGTCCGTGTAAGAGGATGCCAGGTGGGTGTTAGTATTCAGAAAGTTTTTGGTCATCAGAGTAAGCAATCAAGAGACCCTTAAATAAAATCCTTAAAATCTAAACTGAAAGATTTGAAACAGTCTATGGGTGATGAAATTCAATCATTCATGCAATAGGATTTGTTAGAACACTTGACAAGACAGTCATATTTTGCACAACCTTCCCAGCTTGCTCAGCCAGTTGTGCAGCCTTCCCAGCCTACTCGGTTGGTTGAGCAGCCTCCATAGCCATCCCAAGTGGACTACTCTTGTAACATCCCAGGTAAATAATGGATATGAAATTTTCATATTTATTAATATTTGTGTATAAAATTTTAATATTACATTAAAGGAAATTCTATGTTCGATGGCGTACCCAATACGCAACAACGAGTTTCTTTGAAATCTTACGTTGCACACTAATAATACAATAATATTATTTTAAATCGTAGTTAACGCCTAACAGTTGTAATGGCGAGAATGAACAAAATTAACTACAAAATAATTATATATGTTTGTTAAATATTTTAACATTTATCCAAAAAAAGTTAGAGTCTTAAAATAAGAAAATAATTTTATTTTAAGCATAAATATTCTAATATTATTTAAAAGGTCTATTAACCGCCTTTTAATGGAGAACCCTTTTTAAAACTACTCTTTGTCAATTTTATATTTTATATTTGACAAAATAGAATCCTTATTTAGAATCGGGACATCAAAATTTACTTTGTGTAAATTTTTGTTATTTTTCCGATAAAGTTCATTTTTTAGTGAATAGTGAAAACACTGTATTTTAATTCAAAACTTACAATAATTTATTTATATGGTTATATTATATTTTTAATTGGGTTTAAATTAGTGTTGAAATATATTTTTACCATTTAATCCAATGGTGGTCATTGGAATTTATTTCACTTTGAAATTGGACATAAACAAGTGTCAATCTTTTGAGAGATATTGTTTCTTAAAAACACGCTATTTGTTTTGACAGCGGGAATTAATTATAAAATTAATTAATGAAACTTATATTTTTTTAATTTGGTAAAATTTACATCATTTTTGAATTTGGAATATCAAATTTACTTTGGATAAATTTTTGGTATTTTCCTGACAAATGTTCATTTTTAATGAATAGTGAAAAAAAACTGCATTTCACTTCAAAATAGCTTTTTCATCTAATTTAATTATATAGTTAGATTGTCCTTTTAATTGGTTTTAAAGTTTAATTTAATTATTTTTTTATCACATAATACAATTTTGTTCATAGGAAGTAATTTCACTTTTCAATTGGATGTAAAAACAAGTCAATCTTTGGATAAATTTTACTTCTTAAAAACCCATCTTTGGTTGTGACAACGGGAATTATTTTTAAATTAATTACAACAATTTATTTGTTTAGAATTTGGTAAAATGGATTCTATATTTGGAATCATAATTTCCAGATTATGTAATTAAGACCTTTTTTGGACATTATGAATAGTAACGACGGTAATTATCTTTAATTATCGTGATTAATTTGTAATTGTGTAGTTAAGGGTAATAAAATAATATCATAATAATATAAAATGACCCCAAAATGTGTCCAAATCCTCTTGTTTGATTCATGGACGACCATGGGAAGCTTTTTACCGAACTTGAGGGCCCATAGAGTCACATGGGTGTAATAGTGACATTTATGACATTTTTTTTAAAAAGAAGAGAAATATAACAAAGGTTTGTATATCCTAAGTAAAAAAAATTAAATTTTGTTTAAATTAATGATATATTAGACTATAAATAATAATTGGAAAGATAAAAATATTTCCTACATCATAGTATTTTTTTTATAATTTTTAGACATTAAATAAATAAATTTATTTATGACACCATGATGATGCAGTGATTACCTCATTAATGAACGATTTAAATAAAATGAAAATACAAGGTAAAATATAAAACTTAAACTTGTCTAAAACATATTGGATGGGTGGATTTATAACCCTTATCACCTTATCCTCGAAATATATCATTGTGGGACCTTTAAAATCCGAAAATCATTTTATAATAACTAACATTTCAAGACTTTCCAAAAGTGTCCCTCCTCCCTCTTATAAAAGGCCCCCACCTATACCCCCTTACCCACACCTCTCAAGCCCTTGGCTCCCCCAACCTATGCTCATATTATCTCTCCACATCCCTATATTACTTCTAGTAGCCTCACTTTGGGCAGAAGTATTTCCAAGGAAGCATTTGGCTCAAATCAAAAAGAGTTACCCGATTTAGAGGTAATGTCTTCTATCGAGTTTCTTTACATTATTTTCCTTCTTCACTCACCAATATATTCTTATTATTTTATCCCATAATAACACCAGTATCATCAATATACTAGGATGTTTTTATGATAAGTATTCTACCTACACTTACACACACCTCTATCTAATGGTTAAAGAACATACTGTTTCTGTGGGTGGCGAATTAGTGCCTCACGAAATGATGATTGTTCAGCCTTCTTTTAAAAAAATTCATGGTGGCCATTATGATGGAACTATATTTATATATGATATATATTATATTTATGTCCTCTCTATTCTTCTTTATTTTATATTTAAAACATACCTTTGTTCTTTGCATGTTGTGCAAATGCAATAATTTCATATGAGGAAGTGTGCACTACCACCCCCTCAAGTGATGTGACTCATTCATGACAAACATGGAATTTATAAATAATGTAATTAATGAACTTATTTTACCTATATAACATATATATTATACTGGAATTATAATATATCTATGTCTAATTTAGTTTTAAAGTCCATTAATATTACAAAAAAATGAAAGTAGCGTTCATGCGTACGTATGGCTTACCATCTCCATGAACGGTACATTTCATTTATTATATCCAAACATTATGGAATATTATTAAATAAATATATACTGGATATATATGATATTTAAATCATGACAACCATTCTGTAGATGATGTACGTATAACTACATGGGTAATTCTCTTCAAACAAGTTCATTGTTGACTCATGTACTGAACATCGACAAAACGTATTATATGAACTCACATAATTAACTAATTATTATAACATGATAATATGTTATATGAATTGAATAATAAACTTTAAAGGAAGTCCTTATACAATTATAAATTTACCAAAGTTTATTATTCAATAATATAAAGAAAGGAACAAGACAAGTCGAACTTGAGGTTTGGGGATTTCTTATCTCACTTTTAATTCCGTGATATTTCCATTATTCACCACTTATTTAATTCATGTGGTGTATTTTGTTCTGACATTTGATATATATTATCATGATTATATTTATATTCATGGTATTCTGTGATTCATTTGGTGTTTATTATCTTTTGGTCATACGACTCGATTTATTACAATGAGGTAAGGGGTTTTTATCTCACTATTTATTCCTGTGAGATTCATGCTATATTTGTCACTATCTCATTTTAGTGGTGTATGTACTTCCAATTATTCTACTCTTTGTGTAATATACTTTCATTTATGGTTATTTACATCAACATTTTATAGTCTTTCTTTCATGGGGTGTACGTTTCGAAAGTTACCCAAATCGGTAAGGGAACCTTTCACCCTCCTCTTTTTAAAAGACTTCTTTTTGTTAGGTATTTTAATTTACATCTTATTAATGTTGGGATATGTTCTTATATATCATTATTGCTATAAATTTTATGTACAAGTGATTTTATGCCCTTTTTATCTCTCATCAACTCATTTTTTGAATTTTAAAGTGATGTCGTTAGGCTGTCGAATTTTTGTAAGGGAACTTCTTAACCCAATTTCAATTCTTTGGGTTAAACCTCTACATCTTGATTATGTCGTACTATGAATATGTGTGGATGAAATCTGATTGTTTTAAACTTAATATAAACTTATATTGGGTGTGTTTATATTTTTCACACATAATTATGTAATTAATTTATCCTTAATCTAAGGATACCTTCTTTGTACGGGACTTCGTCTCAATCTCCTTTCATTAAGGCATCTTTTAATTTCTAGAAGACTTTATTTTATATGGTATATAAAACCCTTTTGAATTTTAATTTAGTTCAAAATTAATCTTTTTACATGAAACATTTTACTAAATTACAAAAGGAATGTTTTTTTGTCTTACATATGCGGCGACAATGACTTCTCCACTGCCATGACCAATATTTGAGTTTCGGCTTCCTCTACAAGCCATAACATTTTTTAAAAGAAAAATAAATACCATTTTTTAATTTTATTTTATTTTGGTATTTAAAACGGTTTTGATAATGTTTAAATTATGTCAATTT
This sequence comes from Viscum album, assembly GCA_963277665.1. NCBI lineage: Eukaryota > Viridiplantae > Streptophyta > Magnoliopsida > Santalales > Viscaceae > Viscum > Viscum album. The sequence goes on from OY728131.1 coordinate 1,870,010,297, forward strand.
GTTGTATTGATATCTTGTGATTGAAATGGGGAAATGTTATGTTTTCTTTATGCATTTTTTATATGATACGATTATGTTATGGTTCTTGGGCATTGCTTATGAACTCGGGTGGTTCCGTGATAAACTAAGGGCGGGTGAGCCCAAGATAGATCTCCAATGCATTGGTTTGTGCGAAGGAGTTAAACTCTAAGGTTTCTCTGAAAATATTTAGGGAATATACTGTGATGGGTATTCCAAACGTAACTATGAGGGTTAATCCCTACATAAGAATGTTATTAATGCCTCAAGTTACCTTTATGTTTTATGATTTCTATGTGTATTTCACAAATCATATGATTTCATGAGGTATGTTAAAAAGATTATGTTATGTATATATTGATGATCTAATGTTTTATTTCTTTGTGTATCCCTTACTGAGCTTTTTATGCTCATCCCAAGTTTTTGAAAAAAAATTCACAGGAAATAAAGTGGAATAGGGTCAAGGATAGGATCAAGGAAATTACATGTTGTCTAAAACATGGAACTAGACATGACTCTTTTGTTCATGAGTTTTTATTTTGTGAAAAAAATGGAAACTGAGTAGATGTGTCTGCTTTGTAATCATTGAGATGTAATAGTTATGTCCTAATTCTCTAAAACTCTAAACCTGAAAAGATCCTCAATGTGAATTATTCATTTAATTCAAGATTATGTAATGTTTTAAGGACGAGTCCTTATAGTTGGTATCAAAGGTCTTTTTAGATAAATTTAGAGGTTAGGATATTCTTTAAGCATAAGTGACATTACAATAATGGTTAGGACTTCCGAAAGAGTCATAGTTTTTTTAGATAAAGTGAATGAGTTTAAGATAACATGGATAATTATATCTTAGTATTATATGATGATTTTACTGATATAATCACACTGACATTTTTGGTTTTAGTAAATGGCTGGATCTAGCAGGCACCAATGTAACAATGGATGTGAAGGAAGCTGTGACAGTTTTCTGAATGAGAAACTGAATGATATGGGAGCTTCAATGAGAACTCTTGTGGTTATTATTAACCAACTATCTGGAGTCATGATTGACCACCTGAACCATAGTGATTTTTATAAGGCATCATATATGCAAGAAACAAATCCATATGGAAGTTCAGGTAATAATCATAAAGGTAAGAGTGTTCAAAAACCTATGTGACAAAGATGAGGAAAGAAACACATAGTAAAATGTTTCAAAGGGATAGAAAGATGCTATATATGTGGAAATGAATGTCTTAAAGCAATAACCTGCCATGGAAAAAGGAATCATCTAGTTCACTCTAGGAATGGTAAAGAAGTTCTTTATGAAGGATCAATTGAATGTTTTAAATGTGGTGTGCATGGTCATTATGAAAACACATGTCCTACAAAGAAGTTTTGGGAATGGGATCACCAGGATCGTATAAATATTCGTTTACGAATACCTAATGCCATTTCGATTGAGGATGAAGAAGTTGACAATGAATAATGAAAGGTATGGATTATTTCTTAACATATGTTTTCCTATTATTGAAATATTATGATATGATTCATGATTTTGTTTGTAGGAAAGAAGTATTTCAGAATAAGTTGGAAAGGAATGGTTAATGGATCATGAAGAATGTTGAATGAGTAAGATGTCAACATATAAGGGATTCAAGAGTTATGGTAGATTTTAGGATGGTGAAATTCTTAAAAGTATTAAGGCTCTTTTCATGATGAGATTACATTAGAAGACTTTTTATAGTATGTGTAACCATGATGTTCGATATATGAAAATTTTATTCATGGAATAACTATCTTTTCTTTTGTCAATATAGTTATAAAGAACCATTTTGGTTTATATTATCCTCAAATTTGAGGTAATTACTGGTTAATACATTTTGGGATGCAAAATGAAAGTTATTAGATAACCTTTGTGGTTAAAATATGTTATGGTTATTTTTGATGAATTTATCTCTTTTTGGGAATGTTAAAAAATTATGTAGTTTTTAAAAAGGGACAACACGCAAACTATGTGACAACCTATCACGTCGGAAGAAGCTGTAGGAATCGAACCCACAACCAAAGTGCAACTGGTATTTATCACCTACCACTGGACTGCATGAAGTCCCAGGTTAGTATGACTAATTATTTTTAGTTAAATGATATTATGAATCAGCAACAAGTTGGTTTTTGGGAAATTGTTAACCTATCATGGAGTATATGTGATTAGGTTAATTACTTTTTAGTATGAGACTTTAAGAGTAACTGATGTTATTTGGAGATAAATGTTGAGATTTAACTTGGAAGACTATGTGATTAAATACTTCAGAGATTTGGGTTTCAATATTAGTTTGGATTACATTGAAGAATTTTATGGATAGTTATTTATTTAATGGTCTTTCTTGAACCTTGGGATATTTTTGTTGAATTTTGGAGATTAAGAGTAGTTTTTCTTTTTATAAAGGATTATTCTTTTGGGGATTATCTGATCTTGTACTAACAATTTTGGTTTTGGTTAAGTTCTAAAGACATGGGAAATATATAGTTTATCTTTTTTGGATTAGGAGATTCCCTAGAAGTTGATTATAGCACTCTTAATGTGAATAAGTCATCCTGAATTCTCATCGTTTGGAGAAAATATGAGTTTGTGTTAGAAATATAGTAAAAGATGAAATTCTATATGAAAAGTAAGTATGTTTCCTTATGATCTAGTTAAGCTCATAAATAAATTCCTCAATGAAAAGTAACTTGAAACAAAAATTTTGTCTGTTAACTTTTCCTACGGGGGAATCAAATACCGTTTAACCCATCACAAGTTTGTGATTTTTTGTGGTTAACTTTCTCCTAAACATGTATTCTATCACTCTCCATCAGAACTTGACCAATTTCTTTCTCTTACATATCCATATTTTCATGGAATCCTAGTATCTGTTGTCTCGGTTGACCTTTGTACTTTTCTTTGTTCTTTTAAAGTGATATTTTAATTTACTCATTTTCCGATGTGGGGCTTTCAATGAAGTTTCTGAGCCTAATTTTAAAAATTGCGAGGACACAATTCTCAAAAGGGGGGAAGGATGTAACATCCCAGGTAAATAATGAATATGAAATTTTCATATTTAATAATATTTGTGTATAAAATGTTAATATTACTTTAAATTTAATGCTATGTTCGATGGCGTACCCAATACGCAACAACGAGTTTCTTTGAAATCTTACGTTGCACACTAATAATATAATAATATTATTTTAAATAGTAGTTAACACCTAGCAGTTGTAATGGCGGGAATGAAAAAAACTAACTAAAAAATAATTATATATGTTTGTTAACTATTTTTACATTTATCCAAAAAAAAGTTAGAGGCTTAAAATAAGAAAAGAATTCAATTTTAAGTATAAATATTCTAATGTTATTTAAAAAGGTCGATTACCCGCCTTTTGATAGATAACCATTTTTAAAACTAATTTTTTTCAATTTTATATGTTATATTTTAAAAAATAAAATCATTATTTAGAATTAGGACATCAAAATTTACTTTGTGTAAATTTTTTCTATTTTTCTGATAAAGTTCATTTTTTAGTGAATAGTGAAAATACTGTATTTTAATTCAAAACATCCTATAATTTATTTATATGGTTAGATTATCTTTTTAATTGGGTTTAAAGTGGAGTTGAAATATATTTTTACCATTTAATCCAATGGTGGTCATTGGAATTTTTTTCACTATGAAATTGGACATAAACAAGTGTCAATCTTTTGATAGATATTGTTTCTTAAAAACACGCTATTTGTTTTGACAGTGGGAATTAATTATAAAATTAATTAATGAAACTTATATGTTTTGAATTTGGTAAAATAGAAATAATTTTTGAATTTGGAATATCAAATTTACTTTGGATAAATTTTTGGTATTTTTCTGACAAATGTTCATTTTTAATAAATAGTAAAAAAACTTCATTTTACTTCAAAACTGCATTTTCATCTAATTTAATTATATAGTTAGATTTTTTTTTAATTGGTTTTAAATTTTAATTGAATTATTTTTTTATCACCTAATACAATGTTTTTCATAGGAAGTAATTTCACTTTTCAATTGGATGTAAAAACAAGTCAATCTTTTGATAAATTTTACTTCTTAAAAACTTGTATTTGGTTGTGACAATGGGAATTATTTTTAAATTAATTTCTGCAATTTTTGTGTTTTTAATTTGGTAAAATGGATTCTATATTTGGAATCAAAAGGTATAGATTATGTAATTAAGACTTTTTTTGGACATTATGAATAGTAATGATGGTAATTATCTTTAATTATCGTGATTAATTAGTAATCGAGTAGTTAAGGGTAATAAAATAATATCATAAAAATATAAAATGACCCCAACGTGTGTCCAAATCCTTTTTTTTCAGTTATGGACGACCATGGAAATATTTTTACCAAACTTTAGGGCCCATGGAGTCACATGGGTGTAATAGTTACATTTATGACATTTTTTTAAAAAGAAGAGAAATATAACAAAGGTTTGTATATCCTAAGTAAAACAATTTAAATTTTGTTTAAATTAATGATATATTAGACTATAAATAATCATTGGAATGATAAAATTATTTCCTACATCATATTATTTTTTTATAATTTTTATACATTAAATAAATAAATTTATTTATGACGCCATGATGATGTAGTGATTACCTCATTAATGAATGATTTAAATAAAATGAATAGTCAAGGTAAAATATAAAACTTACACTTGTTGAAAACTTATTGGATGGGTGGATTTATAACCCTTATCACCTTATCCTCTAAATATATTATTTTGGGACCTTTAAAATCTGAAAATCATTTTATAATAAAGTAACATTTCAAGACTTTCCAAAAGTGTCCCTCCTCCCTCTTATAAAAGGCCCTCACCTCTACCCTCTTACCCACACCTATCAAGCCCTTGGATACCCCAACCTATGCTCATATTATCTCTAAACATCCCTATATTACTCCTAGAAGCCTCACTTTGGGCAGAAGTCTTTCCAAGGAAGCCTTTGGCTCAAATCAAAAAGAGTTACCTGATTTAGAGGTAATGTCTTCTCTCGAGTTTCTTTCTTTTATTTTCCTTCTTAACTCACCACTATCTTATTATTATTTGATCCCATAATAACAACAGTATCCTAAATATACTAGGATGCTTTTATGATAATGATTCTACCTACACTTACACACAACTCTGTCTACTGGTTAAAGAACATATTGTTTCTATGGGTAGCGAATTACTGCCTCACGAAACGATGATAGTTCAATCTTCTTTTAACAAATTTTATGGTGGCCATTATGATAGAACTATATTTATATATTATATATATTATATTTATGTCCTCTATATGCTTCTGTATTTTATATTTAAAGCATACCTTTTTGTTTTTCATGTTGTGCAAATGCAATAATTTGATATGAGGAAGTGTGCACTACCGCCCCCTCAAGTGATGTGACTCGTTCATGCAAAACATGGAATTTACAAAGAATGTAATTAATGAACTTATTTTACCTATATAACATATATATTATACTAGAATTATAATATATCTGTTTCTAATTTAGTTTTAAAGTCCATTAATATTACCAAAAAATGAAAGTAGCGTTCATCCATACGTACGACTTACCGTCTCCATGAATGGTACATTTCATTTCTTATCTCCAAACATTATGGAATATTATTAAATAAATATATACTGGATATATATGATATTTAAATCATGAACACCATTATGGAGATGATGTACTTATAACTACATGAGAAATTCTCTTCAAACAAGTTCATTGTTGACTCATGTACTGAACATCGACAAAACGTATTATATGAACTCACATAATTAACTAATTATTATAACATGATAATATGTGATATGAATTGAATAATAAACTTTAAATTAATTCCTTATGCAATTCTAAATTGACCAAAGTTTATTATTTAGTAATATAAAGAAACGAACAAGACAAGTCGGACTTGAGGTTTGGGGATTTCTTATCTCACTTTTAATTCTGTGAGATTTCCATTATTCACCACTTATTTATTTCATGTGGTGTATTTTTTACTTCCGTTTGATATATATTATCATGATTCTAATTATATTCATGGTATTCTGTGATTCATTTGGTGTTTATTATCTTTTGGTCATACAAGCCGATTTATTACAATGAGGTAAGGGGTTTTTATCTCACTATTTATTCTCGTGAGATTCATGCTATATTTGTCAATATATCCTTTAAGTGATGTATGTACTGCCAATTATTCTAATCTTTGTGTAATATACTTTCATTTATGGGTATTTACATCAACATTGTATAGTCCTTCTTTCATGGGGTGTACGTTTTGAAAGTTACCCAAATCGGTAAGGGAACCTTTCACCCTCCTCTTTTTAAAAGACTTCTTTTTCTTAGGTCTTTTAATTTACATCTTCTTAATGTTGGGATATGTTCTTATATATCCTTATTTCTGTAAATTTTATGTACAATTTATGAGGTTCCCTTTTTATCTCTCATAAACTCATTTTCTGAATTCTAAAGTGACGTCGTTAGGCTGTCGAATTTCTGTAAGGGAACTTCTTAACCCAATTTCAATTCTTTGGGTTAAACCTCTAAATCTTGATTATGTCATACTATGAATATGTGTGGATGACCTCTGATTGTTTTACACTTAATATCTACTTATATTAGGTGTATTTATATTTTTCACACATAATTATGTAATTGATTTATCTTTAATCTAAGGATACCATCTTTTTATGGGACTTCGTCTCAATATCCTTTCATTAAGGCATCTTTTGATTTCTACACGACTTTATTTTATATGGTGTATAAAACCCTTTTGACTTTTAATTTCGTTAAAAATGAATCTTTTTACATGAAACATTTTACTAAATGAAAAAAGGAATGTTTTTTTATCTTACTTATACGGCGACAACGACTTCTCCGCTGGCGTGACCAATATTTGAGTTTCAGCTTCCTCTACAAGCCATAACATTTTTTAAAAGAAAAATAAATACCATTTTTACTTTTATTTTATTTTTTTATTAAAAATGTTTTTGATAATTTTTTGATTATATCAATGTGTTGTATTGATATCTTGTGATTGAAATGTAGAAATTTTATGTTTTCTTTATGCATGTTTTATGTGATACAATTATGTTATGGTTCTTGGGAATTGTTTATGAAGTAGGGTGGTTCCGTGATAAACTAAGGGAGGGTGAGACTTAGATAGCTCTCCAATGCATTGGGTAATGTGAAGGAGTTAAACGCTAAGGTTTCTCCGAAGAGATTTTGGGAATATACTGTGATGGGTATTCCAAACGTAACCATGAGGGTTACTCCCTACGTAATAATGTTATTAATTCATCAAGTTACCGTTATGTTTTAGGATTTATATGTGTATTTCACAAATCATATGATTTCATAAGGTATTTTAAAAATCTTATGTTATGTATATATTAATGATCTAATGTTTTCTTTCTTTGTGTATCCCTTACTGAGCTTTTAATGCTCATCCCAAGTTTTTGAAATGTTTTTCATAGGACATAAATTGGAATAGGGTCAAGGATGGGATCAAGGAAATTTCATGCTATCTAAAACATGGAACTAGACATGAATCTTTTGTTCAAGAGTTTTTATTTTGTGAAAAAAATGGAAATTGAGTTTATGTGTCTACTTTGTAATCATTGAGATGTAATAGTTATGTCCAAATTCTCTAAAACTCTAAACCTGAAAAGATCCTCAATGTGAATTATTCATTTAATTCAAGATTATGTAATGTTTTAAGGCCGATTCCTTATAACTCTTCCCAACCTGCCTACTTTGATCTTTTATCTTCTCACTCAGACTAAATCGTGTACTGTGAGTTGTTTTCTAGAGATCCTCATATCCATATAGTTGTGTTAGGACTCGTGGATTTTTTGGGGGATTCTTTACATCACCATATTATGTATATGGGTCATGTTGGAGTATCAGTACTTGATATTTATAGATCCTAATGCTCTACTACCATTTACTACTATGAAGATTACTAGAGTTGGGGATTGTCTGAGTCATTTTTTACTTTGGCCAACTGGACTTCTTCATTATATTTCATATGAGGTATGTGTTTTTTTAATATTAATTACATATGATTGAAAATTACTTATAATTATTTCTGAAATTTAACTTATATAGGATTATCTAAAAGAAAAATAATTTTTACAAATGAAATAAAAGGTTCAAGAATATTCGACTATAAATACTTTTGATATTTATAATGGAATATAATGATTATTTTAGGATTCTTCTTCATTGAAAAAATATCTATTATTTTAGGATGATGTTAAATATATGAGGAATAGATTATCCATTGATAATACTCAAAGAAGATATCATGTATCTAGTTGATTTTGAAGAGCTTGTCCTGAATGTGTTGTAGTTGTTTTCCATGTAAGTAAATTGACACTTTAATTTTTATTTATTTAATTAAAGATGGTTTATATTTACTAAATATATTTAATTTTTAAATCATGTATCTACACGCGCTTCTTATAAAAAATTTAATCACAACCATTTATGGTTTTATAGATCCAGAATATATTTTCATGGATGTGAAACATGTGAAGAATGCTAATAATATGTGAGAGATTATAATAGACGGAGATTGGGTGTTGGTTTTTTCCATTTCCTGATAAGTAATAAAAGAAACATAATTATGAACTAATTATCATTATAATTTCATTAATTGTGAACTTTTTTTATTTTAGTGGGTATTGGATGTTAGGTGTATTGTGCCCAAGTGAATTCACCTTATATTGGTTTTTCTCTTTATCAGGGAGTGTTCATAAAAAAATTCCATCTTATTAAACAAGTTTTTTTTATAAGATCTTTATGTTTAATTCTCATTTTTTATACATGTATTATTAGTTAATATATATGAAAATATAGTTCATGGAAAAAAAATTAACAAATAACACATGTCGATAAAGAAACCAAATGCAATCAAATATGTGGAAGTGAAGGTAATTATTTTTTATATTAGACATTATTCTAATTTTTTTATGTATATATATATATTGGTTTTTATTATCAAGTTAATGTTTTATAACCACAGTGTCATCCCCAACAAGGACATGTTGAATGTGGTTATTATGTTCAGCGATTTATGTACGAGATAATCACAACTTGGGTAACTACTGAATTTATTAAGGTGAGTTATATTAATTAATTTATATTTTCTATCATAGTAATCTATTTTTTAATCACATGTCATTAAATTTTATTATATACATTCAATAATGACCAGTCTTATACCCAAACTAAACTTACCTATCTTCAAACTTTGTTTCCAAACTATTTGTTAAGTCTGATTATGATTTAAGGTATATATATTCTATTGTATATAAATAATATCACATTTTACTAATAACATGTGTTCAAAAAATTAATTATTTTGTTATAATAGGTGTTTGAACATAATTATATCAAACAAATTCTTTAACAATAACCAACAATGACCTTGTTATAAATTTCAGTTATGTGTTTTTAAATTCTACTTTATATTAAAAATGCGTAGATAATTTTTTGATTAACTACATAAAAGCATGTAAGTTTTTATATATTTTTAGTTAATGATAAATTTTATTTTATTTCTATATACTGTGTTTTTTTTTTGTAGGGGTTTTGATTATTTTGGAAGTGTAATACTCTGAATTTCCTAAAAAAATTAACTTTCAACGTTCATTTTCATGAAAACCAATGTTAAATCATTTTACAAAAATACCAGGTTTTAGTCAATGGTTTTAATGAAAACAGACACCAAAAAATAGTTTTTGGTGTTTGTTTCACTATTAAACTGTTGAAGAAATTTGTCGTATGTGGTTTTCTATGTCAGTTTTTTACAAATCGACATGGAAAACAAGCCGGTGCTGGGTTTTTACTGTCAGTTTTTATAGAAACTGGCGTCGAAAACTAAGCTTAATATCATTTTCAACGTCAGTTTTAAAAAAATGATGCTAAAAGCATATTTTTTAAATCATATTTATAGATTTCAGTTAAAAATCAACATCAAAATGAAAAAAACTGATGTTAAATCCATTTTTTCACTAGTATTGGTTGATTTTTCTTATAAAAATAGTTTTCTTTCTAATATAAAGATGGAACCTTTTGAGGAATTATATGGAAATAAATGTTATATTCTATATTTTTGGGATAAAGTATGAGAAATAGAGTTTATGGGACAATATTTGGTAGAGGAAATGGCTGATATGGTGTATTTTATTTAGCAACATATGAATATGGCTTAGAGAAGGTAGAAAAGTTGTGTGGATAATCAGAGGAAAGATATTTCTTTTGATGTAGGTGATTATGTTTTTCATAAAGTATATCCATGGAAAAGTGTTATGTAATTTTTAAAAGGGGTAAATTTAATTCCAAGGTTCTTTGGACCATATGGAATCTAGTAGAAATTTAGATCATTTCCCTTCTTAGTGGATTTTCCCCCTGAGTTTATCTCATGTACACAATGTTTTTCATGTTTTAATGTTAAGGAAATATGTGTCAGATTTATATCTTGCATTGAGTCCTAAAGTAGTTCATTTGGGAGAGAATATTTATTATAGGTAGAATACTATTCAAATTCTTAACCATAAATAGAAATTGTTTTAGAATATTCTTATTCATCTTGTTAAGTTTTTGTGGAAAAATCATATGATTGAAGAAGCATTATGGGAATCTGAAAATGCTATGACAGAAATATAACCCTACTCCCTGCTTTTTTAATCATTGAATAAAACTGAGAGGATGAAATTTTCAAAAGGGGGATGAATTTAAAAATAAAATTAATTTTTCATGTTTAATAATATTTATTAATTAGATAGTTATATGCATTATAAAAAATATTAAGAAATTTTTAAATCAAAAAGGAAATGGTTTTAATTAAACCCTTTTCTTAAAATTTTTATTTAAGATGTTAATTTCTAAATTATAGAATTTTAATTTGATAAAAGTAATTAAATTTTTGAAATCATCATATCAAAATTAACTTAGAGTGAAATTTTTGGATTTTTCAAAATATATAAATTTTTCAATGAATAGTGAAAATAATGATATTTGTAAAACTACCATTTCTTTTCAATAAAATAAATATTTTAAAAGTTCCAATATGAATTAAATTTTATTTAAAGTAAAAAAAATCATTATTTAGTTATATTTAATCTAAATAATATTTAAACTCTATTTTTCCACTTTTTATCTTCAATCTCACGAGACCACTGAGAGCCTTTGATCTTCATTTCATCCATAAATGAAAAAGATACAATCTCATCATAGATATCAAATTCTCTAATTTCTGATGCTTTTCATAGAATCATATTTAATCCTCTAAAAAATTTATCAACCTTTCATTTAGTGTTTTTTAAAAAATACAAGGCATATCATGCAAGCCTTGTGAAGTTTTACTCGTATGCCAGAATAGACTCGTTTTCCTTATCCTTCGATCAGAGGAACTCCCTTTCCATCTTGAGATAGAGGGTTCATGGAAAATATTTATTAAAAATTATTTTCTTGAATTCTTCCAAATACATGGAATCAATTTCATCCTTGTAATTTGTTTTCTTGATCATTTTCCACCACTAATCAACTTCCATAAAAAATGATAGACCACTAACACAACTTTCTCTTATTATGAGCACTGGAGGATAGAAAATATATTCTCAATAGAGTTAATACATTGTTCTATGAGGATGGGATCATAAGATCTATTAAACATAAGAATCCTTTTATGCATGAAGGATTTGACTGCAATTTGATCTTTCTTCAGAGAATTAGGGCATTCCACGTTATTCCGGTTATTATTCATAACTTGGTCTAGTTGAGAAAGTATTATCATGAAGTTTTGACCACCCATTCCCATCATATCTGTTGTTTCATTAGGGAAATTATCACATTGCCTATCACATATATTGTTGCCACATTTTCTCTTATTTCTATCCATTAACAAAGAAAAAGAAAGTAAAATTAAGTGGGGCTTGAATACTTAGCTAATAATCATATAAAAATGAAACTTTGAACATATAGGGATAAGATTGTAAATTAAAAGTATATCCTAACTTGGGATTCCCTATGTTTGAATCTACATTTTCCATGGTGATAGAATTATCCCTAGGGTTCTTACTAAAGTTATCTAGTACAAATCTCCAAAAATAACTAGATCATTCTTTGATACCAACTATAATGAACCTATCCTTTTACAAAAATTATTTCATGATTTTATACATAACTAGACTTTAAATATAAACCAAGGAATATAGATTATAGTGTCTTTATAAGATTAGGAACATAAAACTGAAAACATGGAACCAAAATAAAAAATATATATTTTATTTTATCTTCATATATGAATAGGATAACCTATTGAATATGTGAACAAAGGGATAAGTTAAATATCCTAGTAAGGTATTAAACATTAACATATGAATAAATCATAGCACATGGGTTAGAAGGCATAACATGATGACATAAAAATATAATTGAACATGAATAAACATATGGAAGCATAAAAGATATAACATGGGATCATATAATCATATAATCATATAATCGTGGCAACAACATACAACATGACATAAGCATGAGTCAAGTATAACCACCAAGACCATTGTATGTGGAGGAGTATGAGTCGAGGCTAACCACCAAGACCATTACACATAGAGGAGCATAAGTCAATACTAACCACCAAGACAATTGCACATAACATCTCATGAGACTAAGAATAACCTAATTCATTAGAACACTATCTGGTAGCACCCATCATAACATGTTCATGAATTTGTGTTCCACATGAAGAATCATACATAAGTAATCAAACCTAAACATAAGGGTTATCCATGGAAAGAATTGGTTATCATAATCATGTCAAAAGGAATAAAAAAGGTAATATCATAATTTTTTCCATGAAATAATGGGTTTAAATCATACATGGACATTCATAATGTAAAATAGGTATAGGTCATGATAAGTGATGTCAAACTAAAGTGAAAATATTTAAAAAGTGAGTTTAAGAAACATTAGAAATAAAATATTTTAGTATGGTTTAAGAAAGATATTAAAGTATCTTTAAAATAGAAAATGAATAATTTTTTGTATAAAACTATAAATGAACCAGGATATTTTTTCATGATAAAATGAGTAATAAGATACAATTTTATCATTCGGGAGTGTTTGTTTCCTTGGTTTTCATGCTCGGTTCACTTGAATATGTGTATGGAAAATCATGTAAAATGAGAATAATTGCCTAGAATTTAAATTATATGTTAATAATTGACTTCCATAATATTAAATGGAATTATGTATCATTTTTTATCATATATGAGGACGACTCATTAGATAAAATGTTAATGTTAACCATTTATATTATTTTGGCATTCTTTTTTCAATCATAAAGAACAAGTTTTGTTTTATTAATTAATATTATGTGTATATATACTACTTCTAGAAAATTAAATAAGAAAAATACACATATTATAATCTAGTTTATCCATAAAAATGGTTTTATGGCAATCCTATAAAGGTGGTAATGGAAATTGAAAACTTGTTGTCCTCGATTGTGATAAATCAACACCTCACAGATGACGTTTTCATTTTTAGAATAAAAAGAGAGGGGAAAAGAAATGATGGTGGGTTGTTCCATTAACATAATAAAAATTTTTTATAAAAAATACTATATTTATTATTTCACCTAGAAAATGAAGGTGGGAGAGGAAAATAAAAGGAAATAAAATTAAAGGAAAAAAAAGAAAAAGAAATAGGTTTTTACCTCTTGAATTCTTCTCTTTGAAAACCTCCTTAAGGAACTTGAGTTTGGTATTTTATTAACAAAAAATGATCTTGGAAATTGGGGATATACTTGGAAATATTATTGGTCAGAATTTGGACAAGATTAAAGGCTTTTGAGGTGTGAATAGAAGAGATGGTGAGGGTGGTGTTTATAGTGGATGAAAGGGGTGTTTTTTGATTATTTTATTCATTTTTTTATTATTTTGTATAAAAACTATGAATAGTGTTGATTTTTATGAATAAATATAGTAAATAGTGCATATGAGTTTGAACCAAAGGTTATTACATCATCCATACATCATCCATGACTCAAAAATTCATATAATTAGTTTATACCTTAAATTACCGTATTTCACTATTCACCAAAAATTCATCTATTTTAGAAAAAAACCCAAAAATTCACCCTAACCATTTTTATACATTTAGAATTAAAAAATAAACTCCATTTTATGAAAATAATTTTCTAAATATTGGAAATTTAATTATTAATAAAAATCATCATTTATTTGAAAAATACTGATTTTAAAATTATAACTAATTTTATGACACTGAAAAATTAGTTAAGTTATCATAAAATTATCTTATAATCATAAGAAAAAAATATTAATTTATGAATATTTTTTTTTAAATCCATTTAAAACGTTATATTTATTATAAAATTATAAATAAACATTTATGTTTTATAAAAATACTAACACCTAATTTATCATTTTTAAAAATTCTAATTACTTATACTATGATATAATTATATAATATTTTCATTTATAAGATGGATAAATTTTTTTATTATTTCATAGGTGGAGTTGCTATTCTATTGGCTAGTTTAATATTCATAAGGGTCATATTGCTATTCTAAATGTCAAGTTACTATTCTATTAGTTTAGGTTCCTTAATTTCTATAAATACCACTTATTTAATTAATTATTCATTTATAAAGTTTTTATGGTGTTATATATGTGATTTTATATGATTTATACTATATGAAATAATTATAATAAGTTTAAATTTCATTGATAGAATTTTGGTTCATTACAGATGAGTTTTTAGAAATCCTTATGGATGACTTCTTTGTGTACGGACGATCCATTGATGTTTCCCTCATCAATTTAGAACTGGTCCCTCAACATTTTCAAGATAAATCCCTAGTTTTGAACTGGGAGAAATTTCATTTCATGTTCTAAGGAGGCATCATCATCAAACAAATGATTTCAATTTATGTAATAGATGTAAACCCAGTAAAAAATTAAGTAATCAAAGACTTTATTTAACACACAATGGTTAAAGTAATAAGAAGTTTTCTATGAAAGAAGGGATTATATCACTGCTTAGTTAAAGATTTTTCAAAAATATCCCAATCACTGACACACATACTATATTTGTAAATTCCTTTCAATTTCAATGAATAATTTTGATGGGTATTTAATATTATGATACATATCTTAGTGGCCACTCTTATCAATGTTTCACCCAACTATGATAAAGATTTTGAAATGATATGTGATGTAAATGAATTTTATTTTGAAATGGTTTTAGGATAGTGGGTTAGACATAACTTCTTCTCCATTTATTATTCCAATCATACTCTAAATGAAGCTCAGATCATTTACACAACAATATAGAAGAAGCTACTGGCAGTAGTCTTTGCATTTGAAAAAAATTAGTCATACCTTGTCCTCTCTAGAGTCAAAGTTTACACTGGTCATGTAGTACTAAAGTACATTATGAGTAAAAATAATGCTAGACTGTGGTTGATATTCTGGCTCCTGCTACTGTGAGAATTTTATATAGTCATTAGAGACAAAAAAGAACTAAAAAAATCATTCCTAACCATTTTTCTAGACTTATACTACCGATTATAGAGGATGATAAAGAGATTTATATTGAAGATGATTTACTTTATGAGACGTTGTTCAATATATATGTGCAATAAATACCATGTTTTAATGATATTGTAAACTATATTTCCACAGGATCCCTCTACCCACACTCCTCCTTTCAATAAAGGAAGAATTTCTTTATCGATGTTGTGTGTTATTACTGGGATGATCCACTATTATTTAAATGTTGTATCGATGATTTAATATGATGCTACATTTATTGTTTTATAGCTCTACCATACATCACCAAGTGGAGGACATCATGTTCCTGAATACATTATATATAAGATCCTATAAAGTGGAATATTCTTGCCTACACTTTATCGGGATGTAAGGAGTGTTGTACAAAGCTGTAACCGATACTAGTGGGTAGGCCCCATTGTGAAACATAATGATATGACCAAGAATATCATCCTAGAAGTAAAAAATCTTCAAAGTTCTGGGAGATTAATTTAATGGATCTATTTCCCAATTCCAATGGAAATTTTTATATCTTGGTTGTAGTTGAATATATTTCAATGTGGGTGCAATAAGAAGATATAACCGCTGAAATAGCCAAATTGGTCATGCACTTTTTAAATAAAAACATATTTTCCCAATTACACATTATTGATTAGAGGACACATTTCATAAATACTTATTTCAAAGTACTGTTGAAAAATACGGGATTTGATACAACACTGTAACTCCCTACTACTCGTAAACTTGCAGTAAAGTTGAATTATCGAATTGAGAGATCAAGTGGATCATAGAAAAGATAGTTAACATGATTAGGAAGGATTGGGACCTCAAATTGGATAATACACTTTGGAAATATTTCAAGGAATATAAAACACCCATCGACACTACTCCTTTATGAATTGTTTATGGGAAACCCAGTCATTTACTAGTAGAACTTGAATACTGATCATATTGGGAATTTTTAAAAGATAATGTTGGATGATCAGAAATATGGGGAAAATATTTCTATAAATTAATGATCTAGAAGATATCTAATTATACACTTATGAAAATGTCATGATTTATAAGGAAAAAAAATAGTGGCGTAACTAACACATCGTGCGATGGGTATTCACATTAGGGGATAGAGTTTTTCTATTAAATTCTCATATGACGTTATTCATTAGAAATATGAAATCCTGGTGGTTAGGACCTTTATAATTTTTTAAGGTTTTCCCTTATGGGACAATAAAAATTCAAAGACTTAATGGGCCACCCTTTAAGGGTAACAGGAAGTGATTGAAAATATATCCAGAACCATTTCAAGAAGGGTGTGTTCTTTTTAAAAAATTCACTAGATTAAAAGTTTTTCTAGATCTATACATTAAAAGAATAATTTACTATGAGGAAATACAGGTTAGATTCCTTGGTTTAGAGTAGGTTTTATGTGATTAAAATGGTTTTATGATGATGGAAGTAAGTTCGAGTCTCATATCCAAAAATTATGCAAAAAACCTAATTCGCATCATGTATGTACTTCATGATGTGAGTTTTTCGGGGTTGGGAAAAATATTTTCATGAGTAATAAACATCAGGAATTTGATTCATGGTGAAGAAAATTTGGGCTTCTTATATTTTCCATAAACCTAGGGTTTACAAGAGATGCCCGATATCCCCCCCCCACCACCACCCAGCTCCATCTTCTGTCATACGCTACCTCTATTCACACTACCTCCACCCTCATCCTCCTTCTATGGATGTGAAACCAACCTTCACCATTCCTTCCCTTCCTTACTCTCTTCATCCCTCATCTTCTCTATCCACCATGGCCCATATTAAGACTATCAAAATTTCATCTTCCAAATGCATATCTCGGTGTGAAAATCCTCCCACACCCAAGCACATATCATTAGATCCTCCACCATCACAAATATATCATTCCCCACATCCATATGTATCAATTTATGCTTCTCCATCTCATTCTCATCATTACCATTATTCTTCCCACCATTCTTATTCTTCCTCCCTCTAGTCGCAGGGAACTATCCAACCCACATAGCTCTATCCATGCCTGTAGTTTTTTGACCTAGAGCATCAGGTTCAATTACTCCATCTTCAATCCAATACCATGTGAACAAACAAGATACTCAACGTTTCAATGCTTGAGAAGATCCCCATGGTCTAGGAATTCATGGAGCTTCTCAACTGCATGCATCATTCCAGCCTCATCAAGGTGCATGAGGAGACTTACTGAGAATGATTCCTTGAGTTCTTGGCCACTCTTGATCTTGAAGTCGTTCACATATCCTTCCATCTAGGTGGTATTCCATGGGATCTCATGTTAGGTGAGTTCGGTATTGGAAAATATTTTTACACTCCCGACTTCACTACTTTTCTATTTATGCCTCCTTGAGGATTGAACTAAACAAGATAGACACTTCAAGGAGTTGGGAATTGATATCATGTAACCCAAATAGCTTCCATGACCAATGCATGGTGAATAGAACCTAACTATGGGGTGTTTCATTTCATATTGTTCACTGGGACTTATCCCATTCTTGGCTCACTCGAGGAGATTCTCATGGGGTGATCAACCAAATTGAGGACCTTATTTTATCTTATTCCATGGGTATCCCTACCATCAATATGGTGTGATAGTTTCCCCTATACTATGAGGCATGTAAGAGGAGTAATCATGGTACTTTGGTGCACAGGAACTTTATCAACCACCTAAAAAATCATTCAGGAACCTTCAACTCTGCTCATCCCCTTTCATCTTTAGGAATAATGCAATCAGTTGATCTTCTTTTACTCCGCAAGATGGGGATTATTTAAAAGAGAATGATGGTCTATGACTGGAAATCAAAGTATACTGAGGAGGATAATTAGGTGTTAATACCTCCTTCCCCTACTCCTGTTACACTAGGAACATACCCCACACCTCTTCCTAATGTTGATGTTAGGACCACACCAACTCCCACCTCTATTGCACCTCCTACTCCATTCGAGATACCACCACTTGTCTATTATGAGCCTACCCCACCAATTCCATCAGATATATGGTAGGTGATCCATCATCACAATAATGTTCTCTAGTATATTCTAGTGAAATAGAGGTAATTATTCCTTTATTTCATCATTCCATGTACAAGTTAATCCCGGTTTTCCTCCATTGCCCCATATCATATTGTACCCTCCCTTCTACCCAAACACTTGTTGTATCCACCAGAGTATCTTTAAGAACCATACTTAACCCTATCACCTTCCTGTCATTAACCACCCTAACCAAGCTTCCTTCAAATCTTACTAACATTTCAACCCAGTATAATTTTTTTATAGAGCATACTTGAAGGGGAAAGGGCCCTGCATTACCAACTCCACCAGAGGTTCCATTCATCGATCCTACTATTGAAAAATGGTTATTATCTATATTGACACTTCACCACCCACCGCCTCAGAACCACTAGCACCAGTGATGACCAATACCTCTACCAACACTTAATCTCCATTTATGGTGTTCAATCCTCCTACATCTATCTCTGTTGTAGCTATTGACATGGTGGGGTAGCTTCATCCACCCACTATTTAGGTGGGGATCATATATGTTGGTAATAGAGATTCATCCCACTCATCTTAGTTTTTCCCCAGTGTACCCATCCCTCACTTTAATCTATTTCTAGTCATTTTGTTGTATTCATTTTATATCATATACTTGATTGTATTTTTTATATCATATAATGGAAGGGTTGTCAATTTTGACTAAAAATTATTCTCTTACTTTATTCTATATATTGGTTGATTTAGTTTATTATGAATCACTCTTTTTCCTCTTATATGGATATTTATGCATCTGTTAGAATAACTTAGGGCCTACCCCAGGAGGTCTTTCCTCATGTAGTTGAAATACAAGGATAGATCTAGGAGATTCATATATAACATGTAAGGATTCTCTAGCTGCCGAATGAGATGTCTGGTCATCCCATTTATAAGGTGGTTAACCCCACCAAGTGACCTTTATATCTAGAGGATACCACATCAAGTTCCTACTAGAAGAAAAGGATAACTGAACCAATGGAATTTGGTGATTTATTTTTTTCCATATACTTGAATGGTGACTTCATTGTTGGCACTTTATTGGTGGAAACACATATTTTTTATATTTTTTAGTTTTTTTGAGTTTGTTGGGTCTTATATTTTCTTTTTATAGGTTTCCCCTTTCAATATTCCATTAGTAACTTATATTTTTTTATCCATGTATTCCTATATCTGTTCATACCCATTTTTGAATATTGTTTGCATCTTCCCATTTATATACTTTCATATTGTATTCATAATATAAACTAATTATGTCTATAGTTTATGATTCATGCTCAAATTCACCCAATAGATTAAGGTATAATGGTCCTTGTAGTCTAGCTTGGTTTTTCGAATCCACTAAGACCTAAGAAGATACCTAAGATACACAACCTATGAGATGGATTCTTGGATATGAAGTTTCCAACTTTGGGTTGAATTTAGATGGGTTTAAATTATCACTGACATATTTAATTTAATTCAAATTAAGATAATGAGTTTATCCTAGGTTAACGCTTGGGGTGGATTAGATGAATTCCTTTTTTTAAAGATTTCAATTTCATTAACTCGATAAGGATTCATTCAATGAATTCATAATAACCTCATAACCTACTAGTTAAAAACCTTCACAAACATATTTTAATCACCTATACACTTGTAGGATCATTTTCATGAGCACTCCAAGGTAAAGGATCTTATTAGCACATAAAAGTGGGGTGATTAAATTCAATATGGAAGAGGAAGAGAGAAAATCATTGAATAAAAGAAACTCAAATAAAAGAAATTAATAAAAATTTAGAGAGTGAGAAATAACATTAAATCCAGGCCCTTTATACTACCTTGGATCAACTCATTAAATATTTATCCCTCCATTGATGACATTTCCTCAATGAAAGCGGGAAGTATACTTATGAGGGTGGAATTGAAGAAGTAAAAACAACAACAAAAATCAATCACTCCACCATTGTGTGATAAATCTCACAATGTATGGTGTGAATAAATTCACACTTTTAGAAAACGGTATCAACATGATATGTAAAAAAACATAATAAGAGTAAATGAAGAACTTTTATTAAGAAACTAAGTTTAATTGAACAACTTACATGGGAAAGAAATGAAATTACAAACACAAAGCGGCAGTATAACACTACAATGAAACCAAGCACCAAATATGATTAAATACTTCAAAACCACTACCTTAAATAGGAATTTTGGGAGCCTTGGGTAGATCATACAACATTAAAAAGAATCCCACTTGATTATGGTAGGCCTATTGTGGTGTAAAGTAAGGGAGAGTGGACTTCTTTATCCTTGACTCGAAGTTGCATCCAGCTTGCATCCACCGAACAGACGCACCTATATGGCCTTATAGATAGCCAAATTATAGTGGTCCACAGAAGAAAAAATTGAATATACTGATGTATCTTATCTCTCTGTAAAACTTCATCCCAAATGAATTTGTGTTTGCTGAGATAGGATTAAATTGGTGCACTGTTTTTCTGGGCCACAGAATCTGGCCCAGAATTTTATCTCTAAATTGGGCCACCTTAATAACCATAATGAAGACCTAATTAGAACTAGATCCTGTATAATTATATGTTTCTATATATGTATTCTATAATACCACAAAATTTTGGCTTCATTGGGTCTATATTGTGGGCCCCACATTCTCATTAGTGGGCTGGTGTCCAATCTGCCTTCTCCAGAATTGTTTCCTTTCATCACCAAATATCCCCATCATCCTTTATGAATCATCAATTGATACCTGAATGAAAAATGTTCATATTGAATTTTATATCCATTTGTAAAAATACAAAATTAAAATATGGATAATAAAATTCCTAAAAATTAGATGAATCATTGGGCCTAAATTGGTGTACATTAGGCATGAAGTGCACAAATGATGAGAATGGATGTTCAAAATTAAAATCCAATAACTCAGGACCATAAGATAAAAAATGGATATTTAATACCATTAAAATGTAATTAACATATGTATTTTTATTTTCTAATTGGTGTAGGTATATTTTTTTATAACTTTATTGCAGGCAGAACAATTCCAAAAAAACATCAAGAATTTCCCCCCATTGTAGGACATTTTTTATAGGTAGATCTTGATTCTCTATAGTATTTTCAAACTTTATATTTCAAAAAACTTTATGCTGAAATTACAATTTCTCCCACATAACTTCTTTAAACAATGTTTAAATTGTTTCCTTTTAAGTCTGTGGGGAATTATTGATATTTATTTCATTTACACATGGACTATTTCTTTTTCTCATTATTATAGGAGACATTTTTCATTTAAAACATGATTCAACTTTAAATATCATTGCACCCATGTAAATAAAATAAAAATTTTGAATGTAAAATGATAAAATATATTATTTATTCTTACTTATAATTTTAGCATGATTTTTAAGTTGAGTAATTTACTTTAGATTCTAAATTATTGTAGTTTATTTTAATTTACTAATTGCTAGTTATTATTCCATGAGTGATTTACCTTTTATATGTTTTTCCATTCCCAATAGCATTCTAGGAATAATTTCTACTATTATTTTTTTAGAAGATTTATTAAGAGATAATTGAGCCATGTAAACCTATCATAGCATTCATTGGAATCTTATCATGGCTATGAATAAACAAATATATTATTGAAATTATTGATGAATTTTTTTTAGAAGTATTTCTTGAGACTCACCTATACATTTATCCTTATTTATCCAGTAGAATCCATGAATGACCTTATTAGGATTGAGCTGAGTTACAATCCATTTTATCCCTTACTACCCTTATCTTGGTTTTATTTCATGATTATTACATGAATAGTATGGGGGAATGACTATTACTTGTGTAAAATAGATGTTTTTTATAGAGGATATGTCTGGTTTATTTTTCACTTGACCTATAGGATGTGGTCTGTGGTTAATTTTTATATACTTCATGATTATCCTATTTCTAAAAAAATGGGTTATGTGTTAGGAATGTAAAAAATCATTATTACCATATTAATGATCTCATGGTAGATCATGTGTGGTTAGGTGTTGGATGTGAAATTTTTCCAAAACATGAATTTAGGAATAAAATGAGAAAAATAAGAAACATGATACTTTAATTACATTTTAATAACACATCCATGGAACAGCCTTGAGTTTTTGGAGTGTATAGATGAAACTTTCAAGAGGATGTTCTTTATTTCACTATTCTTGATTATCATGCATTTTACTTGAGATTTTACTCTTTGTTTTGATCTTTATTTTTAACATTTAACCACCAATCCTCAGCCTTAAAGTCATTTGAACCTTATTACTGAATCCCTCATTATTAAGTGTGTGTTTTTATTTATAAAGTGGAGATGTTATAATCAATGAAAGCCTATGGTTAGAAATATATATTCATGGTATGAAAATAACACTAATTTTATTTTTTCTTGATTGGTGAGATAAAATTCATGCTGAGGTAAATTGAAAAATGGGTATAGATTCTAAAGGAATAGTTGAAGATTATAATTGAAGGGAAAAAAGGAATTTGATTAAAGAATTTGGAATCCTCATTGAGATTTTTTTGCTTGAGGATAAGAAATTTTTTTAGTGTAGGGGGATTTAATAAGATAATTCATATATATATATTGGATATGTTTTTATAGGATTTTTCATGTTTTATAATATGATGCCTTGGATTTTGGATGGTTTTATAGAAAATAGAAGTTTAATTATCAAAATAGGGGCTATTATAAATTTCATAAATGTTAGAAATTTCACATCATGAATATGAATCATAACATGTAATCCTCAAATATAGGCTCCCTGTAGACTAAATTCCAAATCAGGAAACCATTAAAATCTATGAATGTACCAAATGAAGAATTACATGATGTGAAAGTAACTCATGGAATGAAAGTGTCGATTTTTATATCGACCAGCCATCCATGAAGCGTTGATCATGTGAAAGTAATAAAATTCATGAATCCTTTAGCCATAGATGGTTTGGGACATGAATCATGTACACATCATGAAAGATTCAAGAAAACCCCAAGATTATAAATTCAATCCATAAACTTCAGAATATTTTGAATAAATTGAAGATATTGAAGATCTTATTACAAACATCATGAATGTTTTGAGGAAGAAAAAATTTAAAATTAAATCATGATGTGAAATCATTACACATTTTGAGATAATTGGGCCTATTTATATTCTAGTTCCTCCAACACTGGATAGGCGGCTCGGAACTCTTTATTTTATTTTACACTTTCTTCTCTGTATGTTTTAGACCTATTTTCAACAATTTTATTCTCTATTATTTATTCTTTATTTACTTCTATACATCCTTCCAAGGAATTTTTTATTACTTTTCCATTATTATAAACCTTTATTCTTGTAATACCAATTGTCATGATTTTCTATTTCTTCATTCTAAGTAAGTACATTGTTCTCTTTTAATTTCATTGATTTTGAATTGTTTCCATTAGGAATTTCTTATTAAACATGTCAATCATTATTCTGTTTTCTCATTCATTTAATATAGTTATTTCTATGTTCCATTAAACCTCTTAAGTTTAGGGGTCAATATTAAGGGTGTCATAAAACTAATTAATTCATAAATTGAAACTTAGGTAACCCTTTGGCTAGTAATTAGGTTAAAAACTCACATTAAACTTATTATTTTGGAAAACCCTAATCCAGGGAGTTGAAATAGAAGGAACCTGGCCTGATTGGAGTTAATTATAATAGGACTAATATAATTTGATACTTTCTATATTTGAAGATAATATTTATACACTTTGGTTTTTTACCAAATCTTGACCAAATAATAATTTCCAATACAAGTGGATTCAATTGATTTGACTCAAACCAATTGGTGACTTTCGCACTTATTTACAGCCTAATCCATAGGAATATCCCAAGATAGATTTAAGAATACCCTTTTCATAAGCTCCTTAAAATTGATCTTCTTCCATACTTTATCATCTGAAGTTAAAATAAATCTAATCCAATTTAGAAACCCAACCACTGAGAATCATGTGAGGAATCCTCCTACCAAGTTGTAATTTCTAGGTCACCTACCTTGCCAACTCTTCCTTGTAGATAGGCCACAGACTTACACTATCCTAAATTTCTATATAGTATTGCTAGTTGAGTTTTATAAATTTATACTTTAATCATGCCTATGAAGATTTAAAAACAATATGCAGGCCCATCATTATCCCATGATGAATGTGAATCAACACCACTAATAGATTGATTCTCGGTTCAATCATGCTATGTGGGTATATGGACTTGAGCAGTTGGCACACACCTAGTGTTAGGCCAAACTCTATATATTGGGTTTCCAAAAAGGACACACCATGTATATAGAGAAATACATGTTGTGTGAGAAGGTGAGAATTCTCAGACCTGGGGTAGAAAATGCACACTGTGTACTCCTTGTACACACCGTGTACTCCTTGTACACACCGTGTACTCCTTGTACACACCGTGTACTCCTTGTACACACCGTGTACTCCTTGTACACACCGTGTACTCCTTGTACACACCGTGTACTCCTTGTACACACCGTATACTCCTTTTGCACACCATGTACATTCTACATGGTAGATTGTAGACCGCGTTTTTTTAGTGTATACTAGTATCAGTCAGGTGTGTTCTCTTGGTCTATCCCTATGAGGGTATAGTGATTCATCACATCTTATACATAGTATTATGATCCCCTATCTGGGAAAAGTATCGGATGTAGTTTTGGAATCCCCCACTGTGACCTAAGGTGTGATTCTCTATAATTATTTCCACTTTCCATAGGTGGGTTTTGAGGAATCATTATAACCAACTTACATGGTCATATGATCCTCTACTTAGTGGGTTATTCCATGTAGGTTCCAGTATACCCCAAAGGAGCTAGGTAAGATCCTCTTTTTCAGCATTATGATATTCTAAATTTTGGTGATTACTTCTTCATGGTGAGGACCAATGAGAATAACCTCTCAGATAAGTTTCAATAGTGATTTCATGGATTTTGGTATGAGTTCTCCTAGATGAGCGTTAACCTAAATCCTTGAGAAGAATCTTATGGCTATAAGTATGATTGAGACCTATTTTAGACTTAGTGTATATAAGGAGTATATCTGGGCGTTTTAATTATTGGTCTTAAATTTTTATTGAAATAACTTCATGATGATGAGCCGACTACTCTCTTGATGCATTATGTTTGGTGATTTTGGGGTTTTCTATAGGGTATTTTAATATTCACCCCTACATCGGATTGTCTCAAACATGTTATGTATTATTCAAATTAAAGGCCTTTTGATGGAGTTGTAGGAGGACCAAGAGTGGGTGGAGTATAATGATCTTGAAAACCCATGGTTTTTACTAGGTGCTGCACTTGAAATTAGTCTCTTCCTTCTTAGTAGGTTGGACAATTTTACAGTTTTTAGTGGGCTTGAATTTGGTCCTTTTTTTTCTAGTAATTTTTTCAATATTTGATGTGGTATAGATATTATTCATGAATTATTATATCAGTTTTGTTTCACCATTAAACATTTTAAGGGTATTTTGATATGTTTTTTTGTGCAGGTACATAGTCTAAGGCCTCCCAGGTGTGAGATATGCATACTCAGTGCTTGCTTCTATCCCCTTGGCTATTAGAGGTGAGCTTGGGGTGTCTCACTTATCATACCACCATCTAGATGGGACCTTGGTGGGTTGGGTTGTGATATATTTATATCATAGGAGTGTTCATATTATTATTGGATTTTGGAGATTTTCTAGATATGATTTTAGTTTAATAACTAGGTAAATAGTGTTAAAAGTGTTTTGAGTTCATATCTATAGATAGGGAATTCAATGATGGTGTTAAATCTAGAATATCTATTCACTAGTAATTTGAAAACCTTGTTTTTGACTAATACGTATAGGCAATGGTTTTAGGGAAAACATTGGTGCATTCATCATATTGGAATGGGTTGTGTTTCTCATATCCTTATTGAGTCAGTACCCCAAATATACTTTTTTACCATGGTACTTATTGATTATTTCATGATAACTCTATCATGACAGCCAAAAAATATTTTATAGTAGTATCATGAGGATTATCTTCCTAGTGATGAGGCTTCAGCGTAGGGTCCTATACAAAAGGTGGTACCTCCATGTGTCTTTTCAGTTTTCCACCAATTATTGAGTAGTAGGTCCTGTTGGTAATACTAGCTGAGGATTTTCACTGGATGAGTACACCTTGTAAGTTTCATAAGTAGCACCCTCTCAATTTTCAAAGTGATCTAGACCCCCCGAGTAGTTGAGGAATAGATAGAGGTAGTTACCTAAGTTTTCCACCTTGTGAGAACACCTCCAGACCAGATTATGGGCCTATAGGAAAGTATTTTTCAGAGCTCTATAGGGTAATGGTGGAGTCTGGAGACTCAAACACGTGATAATATGTATCTCTTTTGGATGTATTTTGATCACATATTTAGGTAGAACTTCTATATAGCCATGTTTTGAGTGATGCTCATCTAGGAGCATCTATAACTTTAGAAGGGCATCATGAACATGGAATAATATTCATTGAGGTTCACAAACCTCGCATGATACTCTCTATATATGGTTAATGATCCATTATTTCAATCAAAGACCTTCAATTGGGTCCTATGATCATATATCATGGATGGGGTGATATCTATTTTCATTCCTAACTATGCCAGAGTTCTCAAGTGTACTTTGGTATTTGAGATCATTTTGGATTAGAAAAAAATTGGTGTTGGTATTAGACACCTAGGAGTTGAGATCTTGGTAGATAGTAGCCTATGGAAGGCATATGTATCTCAGCATGAAAGATACTTCAGGATATTGTCTCATGAAAATGATTTTTTAGTTCAGGGATCTCAAAATGGTTCTAGTTATCCAAGAGAGGGATGGTGTTTCTCATATAACATTCTAGGACACCTCGAGGGGGGGAGGGATTGTCAGACCCATCATAAAATTAACAAATATATGATCGATGGACCACCCAGTAGAGATAGTAGTAGGTTCATAGAGGTTTTTAGGGTGGTATACATAGAAGAGGATAAGTTATGGTAGTTATAGCTGGCATATGGTTTGTCCTATTACAACCACCACCCACAAGTGGTCTATACCAGGTTCAGGGAGATTGTGGTCTGTGATGAGGATAGCTATAGGAAGTAGAGTCCTATAACCTAGAGGCTCCCTAGATGATTAGAGTTATGATCTAATTCTTATGTACTTTAGATATATTACTTATAGATATAGGTATGATCCACTTTTTTCACTTCTCTAGTTTGAGACTTAGAGATTCTAGTTGAGCCCTTGGTTCTACCCTTGCGCATGGAGACTCCGATTAGAGGGTATTTAGTGACCACACACTTTTGATAAAAGTGTGATATAACTCTTAGAGGATAGATATTTGTATGGGATATATTTGTATAATTGATGATTCCTTATGAAGTTATCCTATGTATGGATTGGATATCTACAATTCATGCCTAGATTAACTATTATAGGAAGAGGATATAGTGTTTCTATGATGATGGAATGAGTTTTTCATTCAAAGTTGAGAGGGAATCCCATGAAGAACATGATGGTATCGTATATAGGAATATATATCTAATTACTTATCTATTGGATAGTATTATCCTTGGAGTATTGTATGTTATGGGATTTTAAATTCTTGCAGTTCTGACAGAGTATGAGGATGTTTTTCTGAGGACATGTTGGGCATACCTCTCCATTGTGATATATACTTCTTCATAGACCTACACCTAGGGATTTCCATAATATATAAACCAATATATCATATGGATCCCTTAGAGATTCATGATATAAGGGTGAAATTGGAGGACTTACATCGGAAGGGTTTTGTCAGACATAGTGTTTCCCCTAGGAAACCCCAGTTTTGTTTGACAACAAGGTGGAAAAAATATTGAGTTTGTGTTTGGATTACTATCACTTGAAAGAGGTGACCATGAAGAATATGTATCCACTTCCAATGATTGATTACCTCTTTGACTAGCTGAGAGGGGTGATATGGTTCTCGAAGATTGACCTCTGATAGGGTTATCATCAAATCCAAGTATAAGACATAGAAATATTGAAGATGGAATTTAAATGCCATTATGGTCATTATGATTACTTTTTTATTCTTTTCTGTTTGATGAACTCCCTAGTAGTTTTCATGGGACTCATGAACCAAATATTTCATCCTTTCTTAGACCGATTTTTGGTGGTCTTAATCGACGAAATTATAATATACTAAGATTTAGAGAAGGACCATGAGAGACACTCGAGGGTGGTTCTAGACATACTCTGAGAGAACCAAAATTATAGGAATATCTCAAAGTTTTAGTTTTGGATTTGATAAGTCAACTTTATGGGACAGGTTATCTCAATAGAGGATCGCTATAAAAAAATATTATATTAGAGGTGGTTAATTAGAGGGGGTTATGTACAACCCCCTCTAAAGTAATTTTTTGTATAATTAGATGGGGTTATACACAACCTTATAGCACCCTTATTTTCAAGTATGTAGCCATTTATTTATGACTTTTATGTGTGTAAAGTTTTTTAGTGAATTTTGGGATGGTTTGGAGGACTTTCTGAATATTTTGGTGCTTTTCAAGAGGTGAATGGTTTGAGCATGGTTAGTATAAATCATGCAACACATCCAGGAGACCACGCAGGGTGAATTAGAGGATAATGGGTAGGAACATAGTTAGTTGCATGGTTTGGAAAAACCATGAAGACACTAAGGAGAAACCATGCTTTTTGGACAGAGTGATTTTTCATGGTTGGCGTACTATTTTTCTAATTATGAAGGTCAATCGTGTGAGGTGCTTCTTGTGGCAGAGGCTTTTGTATGGTTAGCACATGATTTTCCTAACTGTGTGAGCTAACCATGAACAATTAAAAGTTAGATCTAAAAATTTTGTATCTAACTCATTTTATCCACTTACCTCTTATTTTCCTCTATTATGACCCTAACTCAGTTTTATCTCCTCTTAAAGGAAACAGAGACTCTTCCATTTGATATGGGAGTGATCTGTTGGAAAATATTGGTGTGTTGAAGGCTGGATTTCTTGGTAAGTCTCCATTATTTGTGGTTTTTATTAGATATATTTGTATTCCCTCTCTTAGAATGTTAGATTCAATCTGTTTGGGATGGATCTAGTTGGTGTGATGTCAATCATGTTGAGATGTGGTTGTGTTGATATTATGGAAAGAGATATAAGGCATGTTTTTGGTGTTTCAACCTGGTTTTGTTTAAGATTTAATGTCATTTTTCATTTTCACCATAGTTTTTAAGGTAGTTAGCTTCACTCTCAACTCCACTTGCAAGAACTTGAAGGATAGTTTTCAAATTGGATAAATTTATTGAATATGATTTTGAAATTTTTGTGAAAATCTTAGTATAAACCTTCTTTAGTAACGTTTTTTGAAATTGTGGAATGATTTTAAAATGTTTGTTTGGTTTGATTCATGGAAAAAGGATTTTTAGAAAGGTTTTAAAAAATACTATTTTATTTAAGTAGTTTTTTCATAATTGGTTTTTAATGGTTTTGGAATAATTGGTTGGTGTGAGTTCATGATTTCTGTGTGACCCTGAATAAGGGTCATGTACCATTGGGGTAAAAGGGACATGACCCTAGATAAGGGGCATGTTCCATTAGGGCGCAAGGATATTCGCTGCTTACCAATGACTTAGTGTATGGATGAGAAACTTCTCATGAGTATAGAACTATCATTGAAGCATTCATGTGTGGGTGTTAGTGTGAATCATGGAATGGGTATGCCAAAAGGAATGTGAAATGGTTTAAATAATGGTTTTTTTGTTTTTTTTCTTTGGAAATGGTTTTAGTTTGGAAAACTATTTTGGTATGAAAACTATTTTGTTGAGAACTACTTTGGCCTTGATATAGATTTTTGAGATTCTTTTAAATTGTTTTATATAAATTTTGTTAACATGTTCTATCCTAGTGACATGAGTAGGGAATTCATTTGGGGAAAAGCCACTAATTTTCATTACTGACCCCTTGTTTGGGCATGTTGGTGTATTTGCAGATATTTTTTATCAAGACATAGGTAAACGCAAGGTATCTCATTTATTTAGTGATGTTTCCTAATAACTTGGGTATTGATTGTGGAGTTTGAGCTTAGATCATGTTGGTAGATATAGAGTTGGTGTCTTGGAGTCTTTGAGATTTTTTAGTTGTGTATTCTACTTTTTACTCTAATATATTTTGGTGTATTTGGTATTTCTGTCTTCTGGTATTACTTAGAGTTGTATTACATTGTTATCATGAATCATATATTGGTTTTTTCTATAGTATGCTAGGTTGTGGTTATTTTTATTTTTAAAGGGAAAATATTCCCCCAATTTTATTTAAGCTCTTGGTATTTATTTCTAGCCTTAGGTATCTTGGGGATGTCTCCTAAGCCCAAGTAGAAATTTTTCCTTGACTCAATCCAGTGTGGAGGGTGGGATTTTGCAAGTGGTATTAGTTTTTTCAATCCTTTTGTACCATTTTTGTAAATCTTTGAGTTGTAAAATAATTCTAGTATATTCTTTGAGTTGGTATGGTAGAAAAGAGTAGGATCATCAAAACATAAAATTTATAACATAAAAAGGCATAGCTAACCTATTTATGATGAACCTAAAGTTACCAAAGAGTTCGGTACATAAGTGTTTAATACATTTATTGGAGTTATAATATCATTGTCATGGGTTTATCTAATGACAATCATGACATGAATTTTAGAAATGACTACCCACTAGGATTTTATTTTTCATTTGAAGTAATGATTTATGATTTGGTGAAAATGTTGATTTTTGAAAAATAGTGAAATTGTTTTCGAATTGGTGGTTTTGAAAAGGAACGATATTAGTATTTTGAAAATGATTTTATTTTCAAAAGAATGGTGAAATTTTTAAAAATGGTTGAGCATAGAAAATATTGAATTTTGGAAAGCAATGTTGTGATATATGATGTGGTAGAATTTTAAATTTCTAAGCCTTCAGTTTCTAGAGAGTGAGACTTATGACATTTTGTTTTGGATATAGAAAATATAACCTAGTGGACCTAGAAGAAACCAACTGGAAGAAGTTGTTAAAAATGTGGTTACACTTGAGCCACAGGTGAACCAATAACTGGTTCAGATTATTGTCCAAGATTTTCAAGCTGTGGATAGAGAAAACTAAAGGGATAAACCAAGAAAAGTGGATCATTCCATTCAGTTCCATAAATTGAATCCACCCATATTTCATGGTGATTTGGAATAAAAGAAAGTATATGTGTGGCTAAATAGGATGAATAAAATATTTGATTTCTTAGGAACACCAGTAGAGATAAAATTCAAGTTGTTGATGTATATGTTAAAGAATATTTCATGCTAGTGGTAGGATTTATAATTTCATGCTAAATTACACCAAGGAATTTCATGGGAGGATTTTAAATAATTGTTCAATAAAAAATTTCTATCCTCACATGTTCAAAATTTCTATAATGGTGTACTTTTTCAGATTGAAGTGGGATAATATCTCAGTGATAGATTACACAGTTAGATTTATGAATTTAGTCCAATTTTCACCTGAAGTTGTTGAAATTTCATCCTTGAAGGCACACATTTTTGAATCAGGTATGAGGCAAGAAATTCTCTTAAAGATTTTTTAACTCTGTATAATGGATTATACAGAGATGGTCAATAGAGAAATGGTGGAATAAAGGGACATCTCAAGAAGTGATGGTGTAGGAATCATGACAATACCTACAAGAAATGGTGGGAACTATAATTTTGGGAACAAGAGTAAGAGGAACACCTATTTACAAGGTAGTGGGATGACAAAAAATTATATGGATAGATTAGTGAATATTCCTCCAAAACCAAAGGTAAACCTGGATGTTTTCAATGTGGTTCATTTGACCACATGAAGGTAAATTGTACGACACCACCTAGAGCATGCCACAATTGAAACTAGATAGGGCATCTTCAGTGCTATTGTCACAGTTCTCCAAGGTCACGTGCTAGAGACACATATTATGTTTTTCATACATCATATGCTTTAACAATATGAGTATACCATAATAATTATTATCAACAAAATTGATATATCTAGGATGATTCCAAGAATACCATGACTCCTTAAAAAGGGAAATCTCAACAAGGAAATAAAAAAACAAAGTTTAGAAAGTAAGTAGTTATATGGAGCTGAGAAAGTTATTATGGATTATTAATCTGGACCATCGATAGTGAGAGGTAAAAAAATTTAATTTTGCACTTATGAAATATTTTTTTAATATGGGTTAATCCCATTCATTTATTTCTTCTTGTACTATTTATCTTCTGGGTTTAAATGTTGAGATGATGTCTTCAATTTTGAAACATCAAACTCCTCTTGGCCAAAGAGAATGTCAAGACTTTATGTGAAAACCATGTTCTATAACGATTGATGAAGATGAATTGATATGGGATTTATCTATGCATGATATGTATTTCTATGACATAATCTTGGGTATGGATTGGTTGACTATGTCCAAATATCATATAAATTATCATACCTAAATGGTTTGTTTTACGACTGATGATGGAGTAAAACATATCATTAGGGGAGACCAGAATGTAAAGGCATGTGAAAAGGGTTTTTTAGCACCATTGGTTGGATATATCTCATACTAGTTGGTTTCTTTGACCTTGGAATCAGTGGAAAATATTTAGAAGAGTCTTTTTCTAGAAGTTTTTTATCAATTTCCAAAAAAAATCCCAATAATTTGTCAGGGTTTTCACCCATAAGAGAAGTGGATATTTGGATTGATCTCTTCCTATGGACCAGTATTATCTCACTTACATCATATCATATGGAACCAAAAAACTAGGGGAATTGAAAGTGTAGTTGGAATAGCTGGAGTTAAAAGGTTTCATTCAACCTATCACATATATATGGGAATCACTAGTCTTTTTTGTCAAAAATTCATATGGAACTATTCATATTTTTGTTGATTATCATAAGATTAACCAAGTTGTGATAAATAATAGGTATCCATTTATATTAATTAATGATATATTTGATCAATTGAGGGAATATCATTAATTCTCTAAGATTTAATTTCAATAAATATATCACCAATTGTGGGTTCGGAAGGAGGATATTCTAAAAATAGATTTCATGAGTAGATATATCCATTATGAATATGTGTTTATACCTTTTGGTCTTAAGAATTCACCAATAATCTTTATAGAATATATGGATTATATATTTTAGAGATATCTGGATTGTTTTTTGGTGGTGTTTGTTGATGACATATTGGTGTATTCAAAGGCAAGGGATGAGCATGTGATACACTTGGAGATAGTATTGAGAATTTTGATAGATCATCTTCTGTATGAAAAATTATCAAAGTGTGAATTTTGGACATAAGAGGTATGTTTCCCTGGCCATGTTATCTCTGAAAGAGGTGTTTCTATAGATCCATAAAATATAGAGATTTATCTTGGAAAACACGAAAGAATTTCTTTGAGATATACAGTTTCATTGGTCTAGATGGTTATTACTAATTCTTTTTTCGTGACTTTTCATGACTAACTTCACCTATGAAAGTGTTGAAAAGGAAAAATTTTCCATTCTAATAGAGTGAGTAATATTAGAAGACTTTTCAGAAGCTTAAGGTTCACCTTACATCAGCACCGGTCATGATATTTCTAGAATCAATATTAGGGTATATGGTGTATTTTGATGCTTTGGGATCATGTTTAGGATGTTCTCTCATGTAGGGATATCATGATGTTACTTATTGATCATGAAAGTTGTGTTTTCAATAGAATAACTACCCAACACATGATTTGGAGTTAGCTATTATAGTATATTATTTTAAATACTTGGTGTCAATGCCTCTTTGGTTATAAATTCATATGGTTTATACATCATAATATCTTGAAACATATTTTATTACAAAGCAATTTGAATTTTATAAAAAATAATATGGATGGAGTATCTACAAATTTTTTACTTTACTTGATGTATACACCGAGTCATGGATATTCAATGGTAGATTCATTAATAAGAAATTTTCATGACCATTTGGAAAAAAAGGCTTTATAATAGTGTAAATTGAATTCAATGATAGCTAACATACACTTGGATTGTGAATACCAAAGTAGTGCATCAATTTTCTTTCTAGTTTCATTGGTTCCCAATTTTGTAGAGATGGTTAAAGAGGCACAGACATCTGGTTCTAAATGTGTTGCGATGAGGTCAAAAATCAATGGTGGGGAGACCATTGAGGGATGGAAGATGGACACGAGCATAGAGTTTTGGTTCAAAGATTGGATGGGATTACCTTTTTCTTGTAAGGAACAACTTATCCATGTTTACCAACATTCAATATGGGTTGTTCTTCCTAGAATACAAAAGATTTATAAGTCATTCAAATCACAGTTCTTTTGGGTTTTCATGAGAAGGAAGGTGGATGATTTTGTTTCAATATGTCTCACCTATTAGCAGGTTAAGGTAGATAATCAACGGCCAGTGGGTATGCTAAAATATTTACCTATTCCTATTTTCAAATGGGAGAATGTAGCCATGGATTTTGTGATAGGTCACCTATGGATAGTTCGGAAACATTATTCCATATGAGTGATAATGGATTATAACACAAATTCTACCCATTTCATCTATATTCATGAATCTCATATGGTGGAGGACATGTCTAAAATCTATATTCGAGAAGTGGTAAAGAGGCATGAAATACTAGTTTTGATAGTGTTGGATCAATATTTGAGGCTTAAATATTGTTTCTGGAAATACTTATAGTAAGACCTTGGGACTCAATTGACCATGAGTATAACATATCATCTTCAGATGGATTGACAATCCAAAAATATGATATAAATGTTGGAATTCATACTTCGAGCTTGTGTAATGGCTTTTGGTGGCTCATGGGAAGATCACGTACTATTAGTAGAGTTATAATGTAACAAAAGTTATTAGGCCTCGATACATATGTCTCCTTTTGAATCATTGTATGGGTATCCTTGTCATTAACCACTTTATTTTATGGAAATAGATGAGACTTCACTAGTTGGGTCAAGCCTTGTGTAGGAGACAACATAGAATATTCAGTTGATTAGTACGAGAATAGATATGGCTCATAGTCATCAGAAATCATATGCAGATCATCATCGATGGCCTTTTTCATTTGAGGTGACTGATTATGTGTTCTTAAGAATCTCACCAAGGCTTGGTCATCATCATTTTGGAAATCGGGGAAAGTTTTCTCCTTGATACATAGGCCCTTTTAAGATACTTTGATGATTTGGTGAGGTGGAATATCAGTTAGTTTTTTCACCATGGTTAAGTTTTTTGCATAATGTGTTTCATGTATCTCAGTTGAAAAAAGTATCATCCTGATCCTAACCATGTGATTCAATAGAATCACATTAACCTAGAGTCAGATGCTTCTTTGGTTCATATGTGGGTATAGATTATGGATAGTCAAGAGAAAGTATTTCATGGAAAAATCATCAGTTTATTGTGGGTTTTGGGCAACATGGTTAGATTCAGGAAGAAACATGGGAATGAGAGAAGGAAATAGTCAAGCAATGGCCCAAACTCTTTTGGTATAGAGGTGGTTTTCTACTTTCTGGGGATGGGAAGGCCAATGGTGGGGAGAATTTAACACCACCAGTTTCATGTGAGTAGCCCTTTATTTATGAATATTAATTATGTAAAGTGTTTGGGTAATGTTTAAAAGGGTTTAGAGGACTTTTGGAATATTTTTTAGGGATTTTCTAGAGGTGCGCAGTTTGAGCATAGTTAGTAGAAACTGTGCAATGCCTCCAAGAAACTATGAAAAGTGAATCAAATGCTATTTTTTAGGTGTACGATTAAGCGCATGGTTTGTATAAACTATGTGGACACATAGGGGAAACCGTGATTTTGGGATGGAAGTATTTTTCATGGTTTCCACATGTTTTGTCCAACCATATAGGTAAACAGTGTGAGGTGATTCTTGAGTCAGAGGCCTATGCATGGTTTGTGAATGGTTTTCCTAACCGTGTGAGTTAACCATGAATGAACAAAAGTTAGATCCAAAAATTGTGGATATAACTTGGTTTATCCCCTTAACTCATTTTTTCCTCTATTACCACCCTAACTCAATTTTCTCTCCTCCTAAAGGTTTTGGAGGCTCTTCCCTTTGATTTGAGAGTGATCCATTGGAAAATATTGATATGTTAAAGGCTATATTTCTTGGTAAGTCTCCATTATTGGTGGTTTTTCTTAGAAATATTCTTCTTCCATACCTTGGAATGTTATATCCAATCCATTAGGTATGGATCTTGGTTGTTTGATGCTAATCATGTTGATATATGGTTATGTTAATGTTAGGGAAATAGATCTAAGGTAGGTTTTTGGAGTTTAAACCTAACTTTTTTGAAGAATTCATGTTGTTATTAATTTTCACCATAGTTTATGAGGTAGGTGGCTTTAATCTCAAATATTATTTCTAGAACTAGAAGTCAAGATATAAAATTGGTTAAATTTCTTGAATTTTATTGTGAGATTGTTGTAGCTTGGTAGAAACCTTCTTTAGTGATGGTTTATGAAATTGTGTAAATTTGGTGCAAAGTGATTAGTTGAATGGTTTTAAAATATTTATTTTAAAATGGTTTTTTGGTTTGATTCATGGAAAAAAGTTTTGGGTAATGTTTTTTAATAAAAAAATATTTTATTGCAGTGGTTTTGGAACAATTGGTTCGGTATGATTTTGGAATAATTGGTTATCATGAGTTCTTGATTTTTATGTGACCCTAAATAAGGGGAATGTACCATTAGGTTACAAGGTAAATGACCCTAGATAAGGGGAATGTTCCATTTTGTCATAAGAAGATTGGAAACTTAGTGATGACTTATTGGATAGATGAGAAACTGCTCATGACTATGGAAGTTTCACTAAATCATGCATGTGTGGGTGTAAGTGTGAATCATGGAATGGGTATCCCAAAAGGACTGTGAAATAGTTTAAATAATTATTTTTTTGTTTCTTTTCCTTGGAAATAGTTTTGGTTTGGAAAACTATTTTGGTATGAAAACTATTTTGTTGGAAACTAATTTGTCCTTGATACAAACTATTGAGATGCTTTTAAATTGTTTTATATATATTGTTTTATATAAATTGTGCTAACATGTTTTGTCCTAGTGGTGTGAGTAGGGAAGTCATTTGAGGAAAACCTACTAAGTCTCATTACACACCCTGTTCTTGGGAACTTTGGTTCATTTGCAGATATTGTTTATCAAGATACAGGTAAAGGAAAGGTATCTCATTTCTTTAGTGATTTCGCATGATACCTTGGGTGTTGATTATGGAGTTGGATCTTGGAGCATGTTGGGAGATGCAGAGTTGGTGTCTTTGAGTCTTTGTGATTTATTGGTTTTTTCTTTCACTTTGTACTCTGAAATAGTTTGGTATAGTTGTATTGTTGTCTTTTGGTATTAGTTGGAGTTGTATTACAATGTTATCATTCACCGTATAGTGGTTTTGGTTATGGTATGTTTGGTTGTGGATGTTTTTATTTTCAAAGGGAAAATCTTCCCCAATTGTAGTCAATCCCTAGGTATTTATTGTCAACCTTTAGCATCTTGGGAATATCGCCTAATCCCAAGTAGCAATTATGTCTCGACTCAAACCAATGAGTAGGGTTGGGATGTTACAATACCCTCTAATCATCAAATTTAGATGGGGTTATGTAAAAATCTTGTTAATCGTCTAATTTAGAAAGGGTTATGGGTCCCCTATAATTTCTTCAATTATAGGGTGTTTTGAACCCCCTCTAAAATTTTTAACATTATTTTTTTAATATCTTATTTGATTTTAGAGGGGGGTTCATAGCTGATGTTATTCTATGGGATTAGCGATTGTTCAGAACCCCATCTAATATCTTAAATTAGAGGGGGTTCAAAACCCCCTCTAATGTCTTAAATTAGAGGGTGTTATGAACCCCCACTATTTAAAAAAACAAATTCCAAAATATATATATATATATATATGTATGTGTATATATATAATTAATTAAAACACATTATATAAATGTATTCAAATACATTATATGAAAATATTATATAAATATTTATATGATTGTATATAATTGTATATATATGTATACATAAATATAATAGTATAATATTATGTACATTAATATGTATTTATTTTTATAAATTTTATTTCATATAATATTAATTATATATAATATAAAATCATAAACATATTATATAAATATATACATAAATATAATTTATTTAATAAATATATCATATAAAAACCCAAGCTTATATTTTTTATAATTGATCTTATAATAATAATAATAAATATATTTTGAAATAATATGTTTATGCATTTATATTATATATAATTAATATTATATAAGAAACAATTTATACAAATAAATATATATTAATGTACACAATATTATACAATTATATTTAATAAAATACATATATATTAATATATATAATAATAAATATATGAATTGAAATAAATGATATAAATATTTTTTATAAATTATATTTCATTTAATATTAATTATATATAATATAAGATTTTATTTCATATAATATTAATTATATATTTGCATATATTTTATTTAATATAATATTAATTATATATAATATACATATTGATTATATATAGCATAAAATTTTATTTCATATAACATTACATAAATATTAGTAAAAATTGTATTTCATATATATGAATTTCATATAATATTAACTATATATTATATTATACAACTTATACAAATTAATATATATTAATTTACATAATAATAAATTTATGTATTGAAATACAATATATAAATATATTTTTAATGACGTTATATAAATATATTAAATAAATACTTATATATATTATATATAAATAAACTTGTATATAATATATAAATATGTATTTAAGTATATAAATGATTTACATAAATATATTTATAAATATATAAATATATGTTTGTATACATAACATAAATATAATTATAAATATATTTAAAAAATATATTTACTCAAATGTATGTAA
This sequence comes from Viscum album, assembly GCA_963277665.1. NCBI lineage: Eukaryota > Viridiplantae > Streptophyta > Magnoliopsida > Santalales > Viscaceae > Viscum > Viscum album. The sequence continues at coordinate 1,870,050,061 of OY728131.1, forward strand.
ATACACATATAAAATATATAGTTTATATAAATGTATAAACCTAATACAATATAAATGTATTATAATATAAATACATAAATACATAATATAAACATGTATATATTAATTTATATAAATATATATTAGTTATTTATTTATATTTATTTAAATATTTATTTGAATAAGGTTCTGAATATATATAAATATAATAATGTGAACTTAATATAATAAAATCCAGTTTTCCACGGTGGTAGAGGTGTTGGCAGAATAGAGTGGAGATCCTAAGTTTGAAAACCACTGGATGATAATTTTAACATGGGTGAGGGAAATGGGCCCATGTGTGGGATAGGTTCAATGGATGGGGGTCCTCTCATTGACCAAGTGTTGAATGGGAGGGGGGGAGAGGCTCCCGTACTTGCAGGGAATGGGAGGAGGGAGACTCATGCATTGTGAGGGAACGAGAGGGGGGTATCACTAATGGGGGGAGGGTAAATTCACATTTAAAATAAAAAAAAATATTAGGGGCGGTTTTAAAACTTTCCCTAATATGTGTACTTACATCTCAATTAGAGGCGATTCAAAATTGCCTTTAAATTGAGTTCTAAATTAGAGGTGGTTAAAACCCCCTCTAATTCAATGTCAAATAGGGGTGGTTTCCAAAATTGTCCCTAATATTTGTATTTATAACTCAATTAGAGTCATTTTTCAACCACCTCTAAATTGAGTTATAAATTTGAGGGGCTTAAAACCGCCTCTAAACTATCTGTACATGGATATTTTAGGTTGAAATTATAGGGGGTTTTAACCCCTTCTAATTTAACTGCCACTAGTTTAACATTATTGTACTAGTGGTTTAGGAAAACCGCTACTAACAACATCAAGAGGTCACATTATCATTGGTTATGAATAGCCTCTAATAATGTATTTAGAGGTGGTTTTAACCCCATTTAATCGCAAAAAAAAAGACCCTTTTAATTGGGGAATTCTTTTATAGTGGGTGTGGAAGTGTACCCATTGTAGGTTGGGGTAGTGTTGGCTTGGGAGACACCCAAGAGTGTGATAGAGATATGAAGCTTACCTGGGTTGGCAGGCTATTATAGGATATTTTTACCCAATTTCTCTAGGATATCGATGCCCTTGACTACTTTGACCTAAAATGGGCATCCTTTCGCAAGGAAAAAGAGGTGAAAACATGATTTTCAGGATTTTTGGTAGAGGTTGACAAGTAACCCCATTTTGAGACAACTATAGGAGGGTGTTAGGTACATAGTGTTCTACAATGTATCCAAGATTGAGCATGTATGTGTTTTGATTCATAGTCAGTCATTGATTGCATATGGGTCCAAATAGTTGATATCTCATAAGAAAAACTACAAGACCCATGATCAAGTGATAGAAATAGTGGTATTTACCCTGAATATGTGGTGAAACTACCTTATTAGTGTGTGGTTTTTGTCTATTATAACCCTATATTCTCAAGTATATCTTATCATAGAACGATCATAACTTGAGATATAATTTTTTGCTAGATTTCCTCTGGGATTATGACTTAGACTCTTAGTAAGAAGAATGTGGTGGAAGATACTCTCAGCAAGAGATCTTGTTCATAGTTTTTTACTGAAGCATCGAAGCAATTAGACTCACTGGAGTTTTCCTTAGTGGACTAGGATGGTGAAGCTTATATCCAATTGATGGTTGTTACCTCAATTCTCCTACAGTGTGTTAGGGAGGCTTGACATAGAGATATCGACTATGAGACCATGTATATTCATATATCCACTAGATGTTCTCCAGATGGATTCTATTAAGGTGGAGAGAACTTCATCCTTTTTAGAGGGTGGAAAATGGTTCCTGGGAAGTTTCATGAAGAGGTTCTAGGGTATTTTCATACATCCCCCTTGGTGGTGAATCCATGTTTGGTGATGATATACCATGTTATTCAACATTAGTTCGAGTGTATAGGGATAATGATCTGTATAGTATAGTTTGTCTTTTGATACCACACTTTTTAATAGGTGAAGGTTGAGAACCAGGTTCCAATAGGTTAAGTTCAACCCCTTGAGGTGAAAAAGTGGAAGTGGAATGGTATATCTATGGACTTTGTTAAAAGGCTCCCATAAACCTATAGAGTTAATGATTCCATTTGGGTGATTATAGACCAACTCGCCAAATTGTACCACTTCCTAGATATCTAAGAGAAATGTTCAGTATAGATCTCAATATACCTTTACGTGTAGGATATAGTTCAACTTTATAGAGTTCCCTCAATGATCATTTTAGACCATGATGTCCGCTTCATTTCATGATTATAAATAGGATTACTGGATTCCTTTGGGACTCAATTGTGTTTGAGCATGGTGTTTCACCCCCAGATTAATGACCAGACTGAGTGAACCATTCAGGTTCTGGAGGACATTTTGTGGGATTTCATGTTGGACTTTTTCCATAGTTGGGAGGATCACCTACCATTGATTGAGTTTACATACAAGAAAATCTAATATTCTAGCATTGTCATGGCACCATTAGAGACCCTGTATGGGAGAACCTATAGGTTACTACTGTGTTGAAATGATATAGGATATTCATCGCTCATGGGACTAGATTTGGTGCAAGTAATGAAAAATAATGTTCATATCATCCAGTAGTGGATGAGGACTGCCTAGAGATATCAAAAGTCATATACAAACTGGCGATGGAGGCTTTTGGTGTTCAAGGAGGGATACCATGTGTTCCTAGAGGTATTACCTTGGTTTGGATTGTAGAGATTTAGATGGGGTGGAAATCTATCTCTAAGATTCATTAGACCTTTCCAAATACTACATAGGTTCAGAAAGGTGGTATACCACTTAGCCCTACTAGTGTAGTTAGACGGGGTACAATACATTTTCTACATGTCACACCTAAGGAGTTATGTGTGTAACCCATTTCATGTTATTTAATGGAGCGACATAGACATTAAGGATGGATATACCTTTTTAAAGTTCCTACTAGAGATCAAGGATCAGAAGGAGAAGATCCTTTATTGGTGAGATATTGCCTTGGTGCATGTCTGATTGTATCATAGGAACCTTTGGGAGAGAACTTGGGAGCGAGTGAACCAGATGAGATCCCAGTACACTCATCTTTCTGTATATGATTTTTTATTTTTATAAAAAAAATCCCTAGTGTGAGTAGAATGTAATGACTATATTTTTTCCTTGTAAATATTTAGAACATTTTAAATAATATTTTCAAATCTAATTGTTGATTTATAATGGTATTTCAAGTCTCAAGGATTCCTAGTTTTGATATAATAAAAATATTAAATATATTATATCATCTACATGAAGATTTTCTGAAATAATGGAAGAACTCAAAAATAGAGTCTCAGATTGGAAATCTAAGACTCCCATTAAATATATAATGTGGGTTTTACCCTAGTTGTGATATAATCTTTATGTTCATTGGGTGTTTGGATTTAGTGAAATCATGGGCAGATTAATAAATAAATAAATTTATTTATTTATTTAATAACTATGGTTTATCCCCTATTTAAACCCAGCTATGGTAAAATCTTAGGGTTAGCCGTATAACTATAGGGATTGAGAGAAGATCTATAGGAGGAGTGTTCTTGGAGGAATGATTATGGATCATGATTTGGCAATCAATTTTCCAATCAGAGCTTGTGGGTCTCACTAATGACTATGACATGCGACCACTCTTCATTATATATCAATAAAAACCCAAGGTAGGGTTATTGTTTTTCATTATTTTATTACCCATTTGTTTATCCCATGATAAACATGAATCAAATCTACTAAGAGGTTGATTTGTGGGTTGATCGTGCTATTCAGATATGGGTTATATCTTCCTAGGATTCTGGGAATTATTTTTTTTATTATTGTTCATTTATCTTCATTATCCATTCTAATAGAAAAGAATTAAGGCCAAACCAAAAAACAACTAAGGTTCATTACTCTTTTTTTTTTGTACACTTCTTCCCTCATTCATCAGACCTTCACCACTAGTATTTTATTTGGTATATTCTTTGACTAATACCTAGTGGAAAATCATTACACTATCATTGTTTGGTAAAATAGATTATCACTATGGGTTTTCAATAAATTAATTGAAAAAGATGTGATAATGATGGTGGAAGATATGAGTAGGATTAGGATCAAATCGTTGTTCCCCATTTCTCGGTTGGGCATGCAGTGACGATATAGAGAGATGAGGTTCATTTTAGATCAGATTTGATGGCTAGAATCCAGTCATCAACAACAACCAGGATCAATCGATCCCAAATCCATGTTTATTGGTGGGTCTAGTTATAGATACCCAATACTTTTATGCATATTATTACATTATTACAAAACATAAATATATATTAATATAGCATAGTGATTGCAAAGGCCTAGTGTCTTTGGAAGACTAGGTTCATAATACATCAAAATGATAAAGAAATAAAACATTTTATTTTATTCTCCATAAAGATATCCTAAATATTCTCAATATCCTAAAATACATGGGATAACATGGGGAATATATATACAAAATTGGTGATCTAAAAATACCATTAATTGAATAAACATGATAAAGAAACATAACTTGTGAGTCGAAGGTATAACATGATATCATAAAAGAGAAGGATCATGAGTAATTACATTGAAGCATGACATAAAGAACATATAATAATATAATGGTAACATTGTAAATGTTTTGGAAACATATAACATGATAGTGAGTCAATTATAATTTCTTAGACAAAATCATAAGAGGAAAAAATTTCCATAATGGATTAGGTTTCCTCCCTAATCTCATACAAGACATCTCATAAGACTATAACATTACCAAGTTCATTGAAGCACTATATGGGTGAACCGATCAGAACATGTTCATATTCTATGTGTACCACATAATATAATTCAATTTTAATTCATAACATCATAATTTCTAATGGAAATAAAATGGGTTTTATAATCTGGTCTCATATCATAATTAAAGTAAATTTCATAATAAAGGAATTTTAAAAATGGATATATGGAATGTATTGCCTCATAAAAATAAGGGATAATAATCTAGGTATATATGTGAGAGACATGTATACCTAATTTAGAACTAATAGCATCAAATGTTGTTTTAAATGATTAAAATAATTACTTTAAAAATATTAAAAATACTCTTGAGGAAAATAACATTTCCACAACGAAAGTCACTTTTGAAAAACTAGAAATTCAAAAAATATTGTGGAAATAATTTTATTTTAAAATAACCTTGTAAACTTATAAAGGATTATTCAAAGAAAATAATTTTTATGACATTAGGTAATTTTTTACATGTTTTATAAGTTAAAAAACTCTTCAGATTTTGTAAGAAAATTCAAAATGTGCCTCAATTGGAAAATGATAGGAAGATTCATTTTAAACCATTTATTTAAAGTATAAAATGGGTATAAATTTCTTTAATAAATCATTATATAATAGTAAAAAAAATTAAAACATTTTTAGAAAACATAGATTTGGAAGAAAAATGGATTTTTGACCAAAGAGAGAAATAAAGTCAGATTTTCTTAAAAAATGTATATATCATTTTAAGAACCAAAGAGATTAAAATGGTTATATTACTGTATATTTTCATTAATAAATATAGGATAATAAAATTTAAGTGTTATTAAATGATCATATAATTTGAAACAATTGAAATTCAAGCATAAACAATCCTGATTGAAATGAGATTGAAACATAAACTCTTACCGATTTGGTAACTTTTGAATCATAACTACCATGAATGAAGTAAATTAATTTTAAATTAATATATAAATAAGTATAAATTATTGATTATATAATTTTTAAATTGTCATTATATACATCATTTAAAATAAATTAGGTGCATAAAAGAACATGTGTCTCAAAGAAGGATGTTTTGAGATGAAACCCTTAACTCGAGTCCAGGCTTGTCATGTATGTATTTTATCTCATGTATAATAAACTTATTTCTATTATTATTTTTATTAATTAAATTTTATAGGATTAATAAATTATACTTAAACCATTTAATTTATTTATTTTAATTACATATTTAATTAATTAATCAGTTATGTCCATAATGGGTGTTTTGATGATGCTCAATTCATTATTTAAAAATGTTGTTGATGTGATGACTGTGGTAAAAAGGGTCATTGTTACATAATATCCAATATAATAATCATGTAATAATTATAATTTTTATACATAAATTATACTTTTACAAATAACCATGAATTATGGTTATGAAAAAGGAACTATATTATAATCATAGAGATGGTAGGTCATACATATGCATGTGTAACATTTCCATTTTTCAATGATCATGATAGAAATAATGTAAGTGTTATTTTATCTTTATATAATGATAATTATATCATAATTAACATTTTATTTCATAAAATAAACTTACATATACCATCCATTTGATGTAGTAATAAAATAAATGAAGCACATCACTTTGTGAGGTGGTAGTTCGTCATACACACGAGAGACGCTATCATTTTCAATGGATGGTATTGTATAAAAGTATATGATATATTACTTTTCAATAATGGTTTATATTTTATGATTATCACATATAAAAAAATCTATCATTATGAACATCTTTTAGAGGTGATGATGGAAAATTAATTACATCAGTTAGCGAGGTAGAATTCTCAATTGAAATCATAAATAGATCCAAAAAATATTGAATACCATATATTTAATAGAATATTTAGATTTATAAGAATTAAATAAAAAACTATATGATATTTTTTATAAAGGTTTTATTTCACTAAGTGTGTCTCTTTAAGGAGAACCTTTTCTATTTGTGAAGAATAAGGATGGATCAGTGTAGTTATAAATTAACTATAGTGAACCTAATGGGATCATAGTAGATAAAGATTACCCTCTTCTAGGGATTTATGATTTATTTTACTTGCTTCAGGGGGTAAATTCATCTATAATATTGACTTATAATCTTGGTATAATAATTTTAGGGTGAATAAAGATTATATCCCAAAGACTGCTTTTCGAAGAATATATAGAAATTATGAATTTTTTATTATGACTTTTGTCTTAAATAATGATCCTTATTTTAGTATGGATTTGAATAATAGAATAATAGAATAATTTGGGGATACCTTGATAAATTTTTGGTGGTCTTTAGTGATGATATTTTTATATATTACAAAATTCATAAGGATTATGAGGAACATTTAAGGGGTTTATTAAAAACTATAATGAAAGAGGGGATTTAAAAAAAATTAGTAAATTTGAGTTTTGATTACAAAAAATATCATTTTTAAGACACACAATAACCAGTGAAAGAATATATATATATATATATATCTAGTTAAGATAGAGGTTATAGAGGAGTGGCCTCATTATACAATAATGACTGATATTTGTAGTTTCCTTAGTCTGGACGGATACTATAGAAGGTTTGTGAAAAAAAAATCATGGATTTATAATCCACTAACCAAGTTAACTCAAAATAGAGTAAAGTTTATCTAGATAAAAGAGTGTGAAGAAAGTTTCTAATAACTAAGGAATAGGTTGGTTAGTGAACCTATGTTAACATTACCCTCTAATAGAGAAGTATTTTTCTTATATACTTATGCATACTTGAAAATACTTGAATGTGTACTCATATAAAATGACAAGATGATTGGTTATGCATCTCGATAGTTAAAGTATAATGGGTAGAATTATCCTACCCGTGATTTGGAGTTAGTTGAAATTATTTTTTCATTAAAGATATGGAGGAATTATCTTTATGGGTATATGTGTGATGTATACAAAGATCACCAAAGATTAATTTATATATTCACACAAAAGGAACTAAACACTAGATAAAGGAGATGGTTAGATCTTCTTAAGAATCGTGATTTTTTTATTCATTATCACCCAGGAAAGGAAAAAAAGTGGATGATACAATAAGTAGGAATGATCCCCATGTTCTTGGAATGATGATAATTGAAGGATATTCATTGATCGAGGACTTCTTAATGATGGACATGGAATTAATAAGGTAAGTAACATTATTATTCTTATTCTAAATTATTTATCAAGCATCATTAATATAAAAAATCAAGAATGCATAAATAGATGATCCTATGTTACAAAATAATATAGAAGATATGAAAAATGGGAATTTTCCTATGTTTTGTGTTAATCAAGAGGGAGTAATAAGGTTTTGTACAAGGATCTATATCCCATATATTCTAAAGTTAAAGAAATAGATAAAGGATAAAGCTCATAGCTATATATTATCTATACATCCTGGAAGTATCGAAATGTATAAATATTTGTGTGATCATTATTGGTTGGATAATATAAAGTGTTATATTATTAATTATATTGTAAGATGTTTGGTATGTCATCAAGTGAAGGAAAAGATACAAATTTACAAAGGAGTACTGAAACCACTGCACATACATATATGGAAGTGGGACAATGTCTCTATATACTTTATTACTAGACTTACTAAAACATAAATGGGAAATAATTACATATGTATAATCATTGATTATTTAAAAAAATACCATTTTATCACTATATGGTGGGATTTCTCCCTTGAGCTTCTTACTCATTTGTATAATTATGAAATGGTGAGACTTCATGGAACACCACTGTCAATTATTTTTTATCATGGTCCAAGATTTACTTCTATGTTTTGGAGGATCCTTCAAAAGGATATAAATATAGGAAGTAAACCTAATCACTTCCAATAATCCTCAAACAGATGGGAAGTCTGATAGGACTATTCAAACTTTATAAAACATTTGAAGTAATAACTCACTTGAATTTATATGGATTTTGGACCAAAATCTTAAACTTATTGAATTCTATTATAATAATAGTTTCTAATTGAGTATTCAAGTGGCTTCTTATGAGAAACTCTATAGAAAAGGGTATATAACTCTAATATGTTGGGGTGAAGTTGGAGATGAAAAAATGTTGGGATGAGATTTTTAAATATACTACAAAGAAGATACAAGTGATCTAGAATATGTTCAATGTCGATAAAAAGGTATGTCAATAATCGAAGTAGTGAATTAGAATTTAAAGTTATAGATCATGTGATCCTCAAAATATCACTATGGAAGGGAGTCATGGGATTTGTAAAGAAGGGAAAACCAATTACAATGTACATTGTATCGTGTTATATTCTAGATCATGTTGGAGCAGTTGTCTATCGATAGCACTACCTCTAAATCTTTCCAATGTCCATGATATCTTCCATGTGTCGCTATTAAGAAATTATATGTCATACCATACACATATAATTTGAATAAATGGTGTCAAAAAGGAACATAACAAATCATATAAAGAATAACCAATATAGATTCTTGATGAAAGGGAACCAGTGTCATAACTTGGCCCAACAGGGCATGAGTCTCAACTACCCCAAGCCTGCCTCCATAGGCCAGGGGCTGGAGATAAGTGCCAAATGGAATATCTAACATGGGAGGCCTTTTCCTAAATTACCTATACACACACACACCTGACCATCTCAATGAATAATTGTAGAGGAATAATAATAAAAATATGCAATATCTAGAATACAACCATGCATATAAAACCTCTAGGGTGTACAAGAGTATGACAGTGTAAACAGAAAAGTAAAGGGGAAAAATACATGCCCAACCAGATCCTCATAAGGGTACTACTCCAAACACCATCCCAAGAGTCAAACCATGCTCTAATACCAATCTTTCATGACCCAACCCAATGGGGCTCAATCCACAACTACCTCGATCTCGCCTTCATAGGCCAAGGTCTAGCAACAAGAACCAAAAGGCATATCTAACATGGGAGGCCTTTGCCTAAAGTTCCTATAAGAATAAAACTAACCATACCAATACATAAGTGAAGAGGAATAATAATAAAAAGATGAAATATCTAGAATAAAACCATGCATATAAAACCTCTAGGGTGTACATAAGTATGACTGTATAAATGGAAAAGTAAATGGGAAAAATGCACGCCCAACCAGAAAGATTTACCAACCTGAAAAAAGTATAAATTAAAAGTATTTAGAGAGTCCAGCTCCTAATCTCCAAGTTTTGACCACCATACATGGTCCAATACACTAGTTATACCTAACTTCCTTTGTGGTCACCATCGATATATCTAGTGTTTACATAAGACATGGCATGTGCGGGCATAGCCCATTCAAGGGTGAGTATATACATACCTAGTAGGATACACAAAAATATAAAGGGGGAAGTAAGAGATAAGATTGGAAAAGAAAATAGACATATCAACCCAAATAAAGAGAGTAAAAAATATCCAACAACATGGATACAGATATATATATGTGTGTGTGTGTGTGTGTCTTTATATATATATGCTAAAATCAAATAAATCCAAATAAATGAGAAGGGGATCTCCATCACACAAACTAGGAAAGAGTGTAATCAGTTCCATAAGTCCATCAATGATACTCAGCATCTCATGTATCTACCCAGTAAAATGAATCCAAGTCACACCGCACCTCTCCATTATGTTTCATAGTCGAGGGGAACAATCACAAAGTAGAGGACTCATTCCTCTGTATAATAGGATGGTGTCACTCAATAGTTTAAAGAGGACACATGCCCTACCTAGCAGGAGGGTGACCCTCTGAAGGGTGAGGAATCATTACCTAAATATGTTGGAGGGTTCCACTCTTATAGATGAGGACACATGACCTCACTCCATAGGAGGGTTCCACTCAAGTAGTCGGTAGAGGATACATGTCCAACCCAGCTGAAGGGTGACACTCTAATAGTCAGTAGATGACCCATGTCTAGCCTATCTGGAAAGTTCCACTATAGTATTCAAGGAATCATATCCTAATACCGTATGAGGGTATTATAGATATCCCGGCCCTAGTTTCCCAGAGCCAGTGCCTTACTTCATTACATTGGCATAATAAAAACAAGGAAGTCGCATCCCAAAGGACCAAATAGTTTATTAGTTTTGGAAAACTAGATACAAATATAATTTTTACATTAAAACTTGAAAGGAAATACATTATATATATTTTATTATAAACATCTATAACTCCTAGATTGTCCCTACAAGTCATTCATAATATTAATCTTCACATCTTAGGGGAAAATAGAATATAAGAAATGAGTGAGCTATTATGATTAGTAAGGGTAATTAATACAAAATAACCTAATATAAACAATAAGTTATGGTTAATGACTGAAAACACGTGTTGTTAGAACATAGACTTGAGGATAATATGGCAAGAATAAAAGCTGAATAAATAATTCCATAAAAATAATCACATGAGAATAGAGATTAATCATGGATATTCCATTGGTCGAATATTCACATGGATTATCAATTACTAATATCATAATGAGGGAATCCATTATGTTGAACATCTAAAACATACCATCAAGGCCTCTTCTAATACATCTAAAAATAAATGGTTAAGAACTCGGCTAAAACTATATCTAAAAATGGGTAAGGCCTCAACCAAGTCCATATTTGTTTTGTCTCATGAGACCTACCAATGCATCAAGGGGCTACATAGGGCCCCACCCATGACTTTATAAGTCCAATTCATTTCTCATATGAATGGATCTAAACATAAATAAAATATACATATGAAATTTAAATAACTTTTCCTAATATTTAAACATAATCACTAATAATTCTGAGTAGTATGGTAAATGCAATCAAGATAGAAAATCCAAAGTCAAATAGATCATAAAATTTTAATAAAATATGGTAGATGATGATCATAATAGATCAATCACAATAAATAATATAATTAAATATAAGTGTTTAAATATATGAAAATACTTTAATAAAATCATCAAGAAATTTTTGAGAGAAATACCCCTTTTACTTACAAAGAAGAGTTATTTTGGAAAAATCATTTGTATTTGTCATAATTGTTTGTATAAAATTAGAAATGAACAAATACAATTTTTCATGAAAAAATTAGTGATTTTAGAAAAATAATAGTTTTGTAGAACATATTATATATGGTACTTGAAAATGGGTAAGAAATCGAGACATTCCCTTTAATTGTGTTTGCATATCGGGAAGAATTGAGAAAGGAACCTTGAAAAAAACATGAATTTATTATAAATGAAAGATGAACTTATCTTGAAGCATGAGTTTAGAATGTATAATCATAATTTATAATAAATATATAAAAATAATTAATATTTAAATTGGTTTATAGAGGGATAAATCATAACTCGAATGAAAATGGAGGTTTCGGAAGAAAACCCTTACCTTATGTCTGAATGTGTTCTGAACTTGACCTTAATATCCTAGATAATAAAATTAAATATACTAATTAATTAATTTAAAAACTTTTATACTTATATTTGATTCATTATAGTATTATTAAGTTCATTTATGGCCTTATTAATGAGTTTTATACTTTAATTTTACCATTCAGGAGCATTCGTTTTCCTGGTTTTCATGATTGATTTGTTTATTTATAAGTAATGAAAAAAAGGTTGGGGCCAAATCCGAATTTATATTATTAAATAAAAGACCTATTTTTTACTAGTTAGAGGGAGACCCATTACATATACTGAAGTCCCAAGACCAATTGGTCGGAATATAAGGCTTGAAATCCCATTTTTTGGACCAAATGGCCCTTCAGTGAATAGTATTGCTACAGTACCTAGGTTGTTACAGTACCGTCACTGCCACAGTCCCTACTACAGTACCATCCACTGCTACAGTTCCACCACTACTACAGTCCCACCACTGCTACAGTGCAACTACAACACCCTTCTACAGTGTTGTTATAGTAACTTGGGAACTCCTCCCATGCCCAGATTTGATCCTAGGTCTTTTGGATTCCAAGCAGGAACCTCTACCACTTGGGTAAAGGCTCATTAGCCTATTTATAAGTAATAAAGTTCCTGTAAAATGGATATAATTCTTCAGAATTGGAATTATATGTTATTAATAAACATCCAGAAGTGTAATTGGTCTTATATATTGTTATGTTCCCATATATGAGGGTGAATCGTTAGATAACATGTTAATGATAATAATTTAGATTAATTTTAGTGGTTTTAGATCACAACAAACACATTTTGTTTTATCATTTAGTATTATGTAAATATCTTACATACAGAACATAAAAAGGGTTTTAATATAAATTTTAAAATATTTTTCAACCATTAAAATTGTTTTATGAACAACCTTGAATATGTGAAGTAAAATGAAAACTTTTTATCCTTGAAGGTGATAAAACAACATCTCACGAATGACGTTTCCATTTTTAGAATAAAAGGGGGAGGGTAAGGGGATTGATGATGGATTATTCCATTAGCATGATATAATTATATTATATAAATGATACTAGATTTATCATTCCACTTGGATAATAATAGGTGAGGAGAGAATAAGAAAAGAAAATAACTTGAAAAGAAATTATAAGAAAAAGAAAGAGGTTTTTACCTCTTGATTTTCTACTCTTTGAGAAAATCCTTAGGGAAAAGGTTTTTGTCTTTCCATGAGACCAAGAGCTATTGGAAATGGTTGGGGTACTTGGAATGAGATTGTGGATAAATTTTACAAGTATCAAATCTTGGAAGGTGTGAGGAGAAGGGGTGATGAGGGGTGGAATTTTTAGTGGAGGAGATGGGGTTTTTTTGAATATTTTATTAATTTGTTTATTATTCTGGATCAAGAATATTAATAGATTCATAATTATCACCAAATATATTAAAATGATGAAGGATAGTTTGAGATTATGGGCTTACATCAGCCATACATAACTTATGACTCAAAAAACTCATGTATTTAACATTTATAAAAAATTATTGTATTTTACTATTCACCAAAAATTCAAGTATTTTAGAAAAATACCAAAAAATCACCCTTTCATTTATAAACATTTAGAATTCAAAAATGAACTCTATTTTATGAAAATAATTTTATAAATTCAAGAAATTTAATTTTTTAATTAAAATCATTATATACTTGAAAAATATAGATTTTAAAATTACAACTGATTTTATAACACTTTGAAAAATTAACTAAGGTCTCATAAAATTATATTAAAATCATAAGAAAAAAAATATTAATATATGAATCTATTTTAAGAAAATAAATTATCTTTTAAATAATTATATTAATTATAAAATTGTAATTAAATATTTATGACTTAAAAAAATACAAACTCTTAATTAATAATTTTTAAAATATTTATTTACTTATACAATCATATAATTATATCATAATTTTATTTATAAGATGCCTAAATTTTATTTATAATTTCATTGATGAGTTTACTATTCATTTATCTGATTTACTATTCATAAGGGTAATATTATTATTCCTAAGGTTAAGTTACTATTTCATCGGTATGGGTTCTTTAACTTCTAGAAATACCTTTAATTTCATTCATTATTCATTTATAAAGTTTTTATTGTGTTCTCTAAGTGATTTTATGTGGTTTATACTATATGAAATAATCATAAGAGGGGAAATTTCATTGATAGAATTATAGTTCATTACATTCCCCACTCCTACAAAAATTCTATCCTCAAAATTTCCAAAATGTCACATCATAAAAAGATTTGGGTAGTTATTCATCATAAGTTCCATATGCTCCCATGTCACCTCTTTAATTTTATGATTTTTCAAAAGTAACTTTTCCAATTGAGTCATCCAGTTCCTCAACACATGTTCTTTAGTGTTCAGAATCCAGATAGGCTCTCCAAGTAAGATAAATCAAATTCCAAATTTGTTTTTTTAGAAGTGAGGACATGCATTGGGTCTGGCATGTACTTCCCTAACAAAGATATGTGGAACACATTTTGTACTTTAGAAAGGCTAGGAGTCATTTCCAAATGATAAACCATAGCTCCAATTCTCTCTAGAATTTTAAAAGTTCCAATGTACCTTGGTCTCAGTTTCCCTTTCTCCCAAATCTTATAACACCCTTCCATGGAGATAGTTTCAAGAAAACATGATATCCCACTTAAAATTCCAAATCCTTCCTTCAATTATTAGCATATATCTTTTTCTTACTTTGAGATTATTTGATATGGGTTTGAATAGTCTTTACCTTTTTCATTTTTTCCTCTATAAGCTCTAGGCCCGTAAGCTTCATTTAACCAACTTCACCCCAACAAGTTGGTGTTCGACATCTATTTCTATACAATGCTTCATATGGTTCCATTTGAATATTAGAATAGAAAATATTATTGTAGGAAAATCTAATAAAGGTAAATATTGATCCCACATATCTTGAAATTCAACTGAGAATGATCTCAGCATGTCTTCTAAAGTTTGGATCGTCCTTTCTGACTGCCCATCAGTTTGAGGGTGATAAGAAATACTCAAATGAAGCTCAGTATCCAAAGTTATCTGAATACATTTCCATACTTTTGATGTAAATAATGGATCACAATCAGATAAAATTGAAATAAGTGATCCATGAAGTATTAAAACTTTATCAATAAATATTATTTTAGGGTGTTCCAATAGAAAATCCTCCCTTATTGTGAGGAAATGTGAAAATTTGGTGATTCAATCAACAATTACCCATATTGCATCATTAATTATTGGATTTTTTTCATGATCTAGTGAAAATTTACATGTTGATGTCATCCCATTTACATGTTGGAATAGGTATAGGTTGCATGACTCTTGTAGGATGCTTTATTTCATCCTTCGCTTGTTTATAGACTAAACATCTTGATACTTAATCAGAAATTTACCACTTCATATTATCCCACAAAAAATGTTCCTTCAAATCTCTATACATCTTAGTGCTACCAGGGTGTATAGATAAATTCATTCTATGGTCATCATCCAATAACTCCCTTTTTATCTCGGTTATAGAGGGAAGACAAAGCATCTTCCCAAATATCACAATTCCATCCTCACACATGAAGTCTTCCAACTTCCCATCATTCACAGCTTTACTTTTCTTTTGAATATTATCATCACCAGAATGATAACTTTTAATCCTTTACAATAAATATGGTTGGGAAACCAAAGTAATAATTTTTTACCTTCCTTGCTAATTCCTTAATCCATATTTTCTAGATACATATACACAGGATCCTTTTCAATCCTCATTTTGTTTAGAACTCCATGATTCTTCCTGCTTAATGCATATTCTACCTTATTCACCTTCCCTAGGTGGTAGTTTATTGAACAACCATAATCCTTGTGTATCTTGAGCCATCAAATTTTCCTCATATTGAGTTATTTCTTTGAAAAGATATATTTCAAGGTCTTGTGATCTGTATATATATCACATCTTTCATCATAGAGATAGTGTCACCATATCTTTAGAGAAAATATGACAGCTGATAACTCAAGATCATAAGTTGGATAGTTCTATTCATGAGTTTTTAACTATCTTGATTCATAAGCAATGACTCTATAATTTTTCATAAGGACACAACCAATTCCTTTAGTTGATGCATCGCTATAAATCACAAACCCACCGTTTCTAGATGGTAGAGTCAAGATTAGAGAATTCACTAATCTTTTATTCAATTCTTCGAAAACTTATTCACATTTCTTTGTCCAAATAAAATTAATCCCTTTATTAGTAATCGTGGTTAAAAGGTTAGCTGATTAGGAAAGGTTCTAAACAAAAGCTGATAATAACCTACTAAACCAATAAAACTATGTACCTCGGTTATGTTTTTTTTGTGTAGTCCACTCCTGAACCACCTTTTTCTTCACAGGATCAACTAAAGTTCCACCCTTAGAGAAAATATGGCTGAGAAAAGAAACAATTTTAAGCCATAATTCACACTTTCTAAACTTCACATATAACTCTTTTCTTCTAAGATTCTCCAAAACAACTCACAAGTGGTTCTCATGTTCCTCAAAGATTTTAGATTATACCAATATAACATCAATAAATACCTTAATAAAATCATCAACATATTACTTGAACGCTCTATTCATTTGATACATAAAAATAGAGGGTCCATTAGTCAGTCCAAATGGCATTACTTTAAACTAGTGATGTCCATACCTGGTTCAAAATGATGTATTTGGAATATCTTCCTTCCTCACATGCAACTAATGATATCCAGATCGAAGGTCAATTTCTGAAAAATATTGATATCTATGAATTTGATCAAATAAATCATCAATGCAAGGCAGGGGGTACTTTTTCTTTATTATAATAGTATTTATTTCTCTATAATCAGTTCACAACCTCATGGGTCCACCTTTATTATTGAAAAAAGAATAGGGTCTCCCTATAGAGAAACACTAGGGTGAATAAATCCTATATCACTCAATTCCTCTAATTTTTTATTAAGTTCTACTAATTCTATATTGTTAATTCTATAAGGAGTCTTTGATATAGGTCTTTCACCATGAATTAAATCAATAGAGAACTCAACTTCCCACTCCATAGGATGTCCATATAAAAACTCTATAAATACAACAATATATTCTTGAACAATAGGTACATATTAAATTTGAATATTTATTTCCTCGCCCATAGAAAATGTTTTCTCTTACTACTTAAGAATTTCATTTATAAGATATACTAGAGGTGGATTCATATATGACTCATATGATGAGGTTTCTTATTTAAAGATAAGAGATTCTACATCTTCCTCAGCAATCATAATTTCTTTCTTCTTGCAATAAATTTTCACATCATATTTTGAAATACATTCTATACATAGGATTAAATCAAATTTAATGATAGGTATGATGACAAGGTCAGAAAGTAAAGCATGTTTATGTGTCATAAAGGGTATTGACTGAAACATATTTATTATAATGATACTTCCCTTAAGAGTTTTGACTGAGAAGTCCTTTATTAAATAAAAAGGAAAATGTATAATTTTCTTGGAAAAATGGGAAGATATAAAAGAATGGGATGATCCGGAATCAAATAAATCATTGGATAAGTTTTAGGAAATTGTTAAAGTACCTTCTACCACATCATTAGGAATTTCAACCTCAATAGTTGTGATCGCATAAGCTTAGCCTTTCTCTCGTGGCCTTTTCTGAGGGATGTCACCTTAATGATTTAGAAAATAATTAGCATAGTGTCTCATCTACCTAAAATTATAGAATTGAACATTGATATCTTCTTTTTTACCCTTTCAATCATTAGAATTATGGACTTTCTCTCCACACTTGTATCAAACTCTTTTTCCTTTTAAGTAGGCAACATGGTGTTTCCTTCCACAAGTATCACATGTTAGAAAAATTCCCTTTTTATTCTTCCCTTTATCCATTTTTCCTCTACCACTCTATTCTTCTCTTGTTTTCCCTTAATGTCATAATACTTTTATAATTATTTCTCTGTCTTGATAGTACATGAGACTATATCTTCATATGTGGAGGAATTTTTAGAGACCAATTTCCTTCGAAGGAATGGTTTTAAACCATCAAATAATTGATCAATCTTGCTCCTTGGATTACGTATGTAGTCCAAGACATTCCTTGCTAACCTTGTAATATTGGATTCATAATTTGTAACATTTCATCCTATTTTTATTTTAGAATCAAGAAATGCCTCTCCATATCCACTTGTTATTCATGAGGAAAATATTTTTCTAGGAAAATTTTCTTAAAATCCCTCTAATCTATATTTTTAATTTCTTCTTACTAATTTTTGTTTTAAATTAATGAACACCATTGGTCTGTATTTACCAATAGATGATAAACTTACATAATAACCTTCTCCCTTTTGTTACATCCCAAAGTGATAAATATATTCTCTAAGAAACTTATCCACTGCTCTGCTACAAATGGGTTTGTATTCCCATTGAATGATGGAGGTTGTTGTCGCATAAAACATTCTAACATTTCTCCTCCATGTTGTGGATCGGGATGATACATACAGGTGAGGTTATTGTTCATAACCTGAGTTAGCTATCTCGGTATAGTTATAAGTTACTCAGCACTAGTCATAGCTCTAGTACCAGTATCATTATCTTGTATATGAGGGAAATCCAAACATGGGATACGTGTGTTGATACAGTTTCCATTCCTTCCACTCGGCACCATTTCTAAATAATGGAATAAACTAAATTAGGTTACAAATCATAATTTATAATTTTAAACTAAAAAAACTTAACATGAATTTGAAATATATTCATAGCTAATCTCATATTCTTAAACATGGTTTATTTGGGGACATGTTTACTTTTAAATCCTTCATAATGGTTTGTTATGAAAATGTGAATTGTCTTAAGAATATCCCCTAGGAGTGTAAAACCAGGTGCATAGTAAGACCTGTTATCATGTACTAGGTTACCTTGAGTCAGGCTCGGGACACC
Source organism: Viscum album (assembly GCA_963277665.1). Taxonomy (NCBI): domain Eukaryota; kingdom Viridiplantae; phylum Streptophyta; class Magnoliopsida; order Santalales; family Viscaceae; genus Viscum; species Viscum album. The sequence goes on from OY728131.1 coordinate 1,870,069,289, forward strand.
TTGTTGGAGTTTCTACCCCTAGGTACATCTATTTCAAAACCATGTCCACTTATAGTATCCATACATGGATGTATTTCTAGGAAGACCCATATAATCTCTACCTTACCAAAATTCTTATATGTTCTTCTATTATTATCCTCAAATTCTATCTTAGGGTTATGTTACCTAATTTATGTTTTCAAAATCTATCTTCCAAGGTTTCTACTAAACTTCATTTGATACCAACTATAGAAAGCCTGACCCCAGTTTCTCGGAGTTGGTGCCTTACTTCATCACATTGGCATAATAAACAAGGAGGTCACATCTCGAAGGACTAGATATTTTAGTAGTTTTGGAAAACCATATACAAACATAAGTTTTACAATATAAATTGAAAGGAAATAAAAAATATAAATTCCATTGGAAACATCAATAACTCATAGATTATCCATATAAGTCATTCATAATATTCATCTTCTCATCCTGGGGGGGAATAAAATATAAGAAAGGGGTGGGATCTGATGCTCGGTAAGGGTAAGTAATACAAAATAATATAAACAATAAGGCATAGTGAATGACTGAAAACACATTCTATTAGAAAATAAAATTGATCATAATATGTCTATAATAAAATCTGAATAAATGATTCCATAAAAATAATCACATGAGAATGAAGCTTAACCATGGATATTCTATTAGTCAAATATTCACATGGATTATCAATTTCTAATATCATAATGAGGGAATAAATAATATTGAACATCTAAAAAATATATTCAAGGTCTTATCCAAGAAATTCTAAAATAAATGGTTAAGGTCTCAACCAAAACCATATCTAAAAATGGGCAATGCCTCTTCCAAGTCCATATCTGTTTTGTCTCATGAGACCTACCGATTCATTGAGGGGCTATAGAAGGCCCCAACCATCAATTTCTAAGTCTAATTCATTCCCCATATGAATGGGTCTAAACATAAATAACATATACTTACGAAATGAAAATAAATTTCCCCAGTATGTAAACATAATCACAAATCATTCTTAGTAGTATGGTGAATGGTATTAAAATAGCACATCCATAGTCAAATATATTATAAACCATTTAATAAAATATTATATATGATAATCATAAGAGACCAATATCATTAAATAATATAATTCAATGGAAGTATTTAAATAGATGAAAATACTCTAATAAGATCATTGATTAATTTTTTAGAGAAATACCTCTTTTACTTGTAAATAATAGTTCTTTTTGTAAAAAATTATTTGTATTTGTCATAATTGTTTATATAAAAGAAAAAATTAAAAAATATAGTTTTTCATGAAAAAAATAATTATTTTAGAAAAATAATAATTTCTTATAATAGACTATGTATGGTACTTGAAAATGGGTAAGAAATTGAGTTGTTTCATTTAATTGGGCTTGCATATCATGAATAATTGAGAAAGGAACCTTGAAAAACATATATTTATTATAAATGAAAGACAAACTAATATGGAAACATGATTTTTGAATTTATACACATAATTAAGAATAATTATATAAAAATAAATAATATTTACATTGGTGTATAGAGGGAGAAATCATAACTCGGATGATAATGGAGGTTCGGGAAGAAAACCCTTACTTTACGTCCGAATGTGTTTTTCACTTGACCTTAATGTCCTGGATAATCAAATTAAATCCATTAATTAATTAATTTATAACCTTTTATACATGTATTTTATTAATTATATTTTTATTAATTTCATTTATGGCCTTATTTATGAGTTATAAAGTTTAATTTCATCGTGTGGGAGTATTCGTTTTCTTGGTTTTCATGATCGGTTCACTTGTTTATAAGTAATGAAATTCATGTAAAATGGGTATAATTATCAATAATTGGAAATATATGTTATTAATGAAAATAAAAAATAATAATTGGTCTTATATTTTTTTTTCTTAGATGTGATGATGAATCATTAGATAACATGTCAATGATAATTATTTAGATTTATTTTAACAGTTTTAGATCAGAATGAAATTGTTTTATTTTATCATTTAGTATTATTTAAATATATTACTTCTAGAACATAAAAAGGTTTGTAATATAAATTTTAAAATATTTTTCAACTATTAAATTTGTTTCATGAATATCCTTGAATATGGTGAAGTAAAATTAAAACTTATCATTCTTGAAGGTGATAAAACAACACCTCACAGACAGCGTTTCCATTTTAGGAATAAAAGGGAGAGGAGAAGGGGTTTGATGATGGATTATTCCAAAATAATGATATAATTATAGTATATAAATGATACTATAGTTATCATTATACTTGGAAAAAATTAGGTGATGAGATAAAATGAAGAGAAAATAACTTGAAAAGAAATTAAAAGAAAAAAAATATTTTAACCTTCTGATTTTCTCCTCCTTAAGAAAATCCTTAAGGAAAAGGTTTTCATCTTTTGATGATACCAAGAGCTCATGGAAATGGGTTATTTGATTGGGAAGAGTATTGGGAATAAATTTAATAAGGATAAAATCTTTTAAGGTGTAAGGAGAAGGGGTGGTAAGGGGTGGTATTTATAATGGAGGAGAGGGGTGTTTTTAGAATATTTTATTCATTTATTTATTATTTTTTCTCAAGAATATGAATAGTTTCAGAATTATCACCAAATATATTAAAATAATGAATTATATTTTTATATTATTAGCTTACATCAGCCTTACATCACCTATTACTCAATAATTCATGTATTTAAGATTTATCATAAATTATCGTATTTTACTATACACCAAAAATTCAAGTATTTTAGAAAAATAAAAATAAAAAGTCACCCAACCATTTTTTAAAATGTAGAATTAAAAAATTTACTCCATTTTATGAAAATAATTTTATAAATATGAGAAATTTAATTTTTAATTAAAATCTCTATTCACTCAAAAAATACAGATTTTAAAATTATAACTAATTTTATAACACTATAAAAAATTTACAAAGGTCTCATAAACTTATCTTAAAATAATAAGACAAAAAAATATTAATATATGAATCCAATTTTTGAAAATAAATTTTCTTTTAAATAATTATATAAATTATAAAATTGTAATTAAATATTTATGACTTACAAAAATACCAGCTCTTAATTAATAATTTTTAAAATATTTATTTACCTATACTATGATATAATTATATCATACTTTCATTTATAAGAAGTCTATATTTTATTTATACTTTCATGGGTGATGTTACTATTTTTAGATTAATTTTAGTGGTTTTAGATCACAACAAACACATTTTGTTTTATCATTTAGTATTATGTAAATATCTTACATACAGAACATAAAAAGGGTTTTAATATAAATTTTAAAATATTTTTCAACCATTAAAATTGTTTTATGAACAACCTTGAATATGTGAAGTAAAATGAAAACTTTTTATCCTTGAAGGTGATAAAACAACATCTCACGAATGACGTTTCCATTTTTAGAATAAAAGGGGGACGGTAAGGGGATTGATGATGGATTATTCCATTAGCATGATATAATTATATTATATAAATGATACTAGATTTATCATTCCACTTGGATAAAAATAGGTGAGGAGAGAATAAGAAAAGAAAATAACTTGAAAAGAAATTATAAGAAAAAGAAAGAGGTTTTTACCTCTTGATTTTCTACTCTTTGAGAAAATCCTTAGGGAAAAGGTTTTTGTCTTTCCATGAGACCAAGAGCTATTGGAAATGGTTGGGGTACTTGGAATGAGATTGTGGATAAATTTTACAAGTATCAAATCTTGGAAGGTGTGAGGAGAAGGGGTGATGAGGGGTGGAATTTTTAGTGGAGGAGATGGGGTTTTTTTAAATATTTTATTAATTTGTTTATTATTCTGGATCAAGAATATGAATAGATTCATAATTATCACCAAATATATTAAAATGATGAAGGATAGTTTGAGATTATGGTCTTACATCAGCCATACATAACCTATGACTCAAAAAACTCATGTATTTAACATTTATAAAAAATTATTGTATTTTACTATTCACCAAAAATTCAAGTATTTTAGAAAAATACCAAAAAATCACCCTTTCATTTATAAACATTTAGAATTCAAAAATGAACTCTATTTTATGAAAATAATTTTATAAATTCAAGAAATTTAATTTTTTAATTAAAATCATTATTTACTTGAAAAATATAGATTTTAAAATTACAATTGATTTTATAACACTTTGAAAAATTAACTAAGGTCTCATAAAATTATATTAAAATCATAAGAAAAAAAATATTAATATATGAATCTATTTTAAGAAAATAAATTATCTTTTAAATAATTATATTAATTATAAAATTGTAATTAAATATTTATGACTTAAAAAAATACAAACTCTTAATTAATAATTTTTAAAATATTTATTTACTTATACAATCATATAATTATATCATAATTTTATTTATAAGATGCCTAAATTTTATTTATAATTTCATTGATGAGTTTACTATTCATTTATCTGATTTACTATTCATAAGGGTAATATTATTATTCCTAAGGTTAAGTTACTATTTCATCGGTATGGGTTCTTTAACTTCTAGAAATACCTTTAATTTCATTCATTATTCATTTATAAAGTTTTTATTGTGTTCTCTAAGTGATTTTATGTGGTTTATACTATATGAAATAATCATAAGAGGGGAAATTTCATTGATAGAATTATAGTTCATTACATTCCCCACTCCTACAAAAATTCTATCCTCAAAATTTCCAAAATGTCACATCATAAAAAGATTTGGGTAGTTATTCATCATAAGTTCCATATGCTCCCATGTCACCTCTTTAATTTTATGATTTTTCAAAAGTAACTTTTCCAATTGAGTCATCCAGTTCCTCAACACATGTTCTTTAGTGTTCAGAATCCAGATAGGCTCTCCAAGTAAGATAAATCAAATTCCAAATTTGTTTTTTTAGAAGTGAGGACATGCATTGGGTCTGGCATGAACTTCCCTAACAAAGATATGTGGAACACATTTTGTACTTTAGAAAGGCTAGGAGTCATTTCCAAACGATAAACCATAGCTCCAATTCTCTCTAGAATTTTAAAAGGTCCAATGTACCTTGGTCTCAGTTTCCCTTTCTCCCAAATCTTATAACACCCTTCCATGGAGATAGTTTCAAGAAAACATGATATCCCACTTAAAATTCCAAATCCTTCCTTCAATTATTAGCATATATCTTTTTCTTACTTTGAGATTATTTGATATGGGTTTGAATAGTCTTTACCTTTTTCATTTTTTCCTCTATAAGCTCTAGGCCCGTAAGCTTCATTTAACCAACTTCACCCCAACAAGTTGGTGTTCGACATCTATTTCTATACAATGCTTCATATGGTTCCATTTGAATATTAGAATAGAAAATATTATTGTAGGAAAATCTAATAAAGGTAAATATTGATCCCACATATCTTGAAATTCAACTGAGAATGATCTCAACATGTCTTCTAAAGTTTGGATCGTCCTTTCTGACTGCCCATCAGTTTGAGGGTGATAAGAAATACTCAAATGAAGCTCAGTATCCAAAGTTATCTGAATACATTTCCATACTTTTGATGTAAATAATGGATCACAATCAGATAAAATTGAAATAAGTGATCCATGAAGTATTAAAACTTTATCAATAAATATTATTTTAGGGTGTTCCAATAGAAAATCCTCCCTTATTGTGAGGAAATGTGAAAATTTGGTGATTCAATCAACAATTACCCATATTGCATCATTAATTATTGGATTTTTTTCATGATCCAGTGAAAATTTACATGTTGATGTCATCCCATTTACATGTTGGAATAGGTATAGGTTGCATGACTCTTGTAGGATGCTTTATTTCATCCTTCGCTTGTTTATAGACTAAACATCTTGATACTTAATCAGAAATTTACCACCTCATATTATCCCACAAAAAATGTTCCTTCAAATCTCTATACATCTTAGTGCTACCAGGGTGTATAGATAAATTCATGCTATGGTCATCATCCAATAACTCCCTTTTTATCTCGGTTATAGAGGGAAGACAAAGCATCTTCCCAAATATCACAATTCCATCCTCACACATGAAGTCTTCCAACTTCCCATCATTCACAGCTTTACTTTTCTTTTGAATATTATCATCACCAGAATGATAACTTTTAATCCTTTACAATAAATATGGTTGGGAAACCAAAGTAATAATTTTTTACCTTCCTTGCTAATTCCTTAATCCATATTTTCTAGATACATATACACAGGATCCTTTTCAATCCTCATTTTGTTTAGAACTCCATGATTCTTCCTGCTTAATGCATATTCTACCTTATTCACCTTCCCTAGGTGGTAGTTTATTGAACAACCATAATCCTTGTGTATCTTGAGCCATCAAATTTTCCTCATATTGAGTTATTTCTTTGAAAAGATATATTTCAAGGTCTTGTGATCTGTATATATATCACATCTTTCATCATAGAGATAGTGTCACCATATCTTTAGAGAAAATATGACAGCTGATAACTCAAGATCATAAGTTGGATAGTTATATTCATGAGTTTTTAACTATCTTGATTCATAAGCAATGACTCTATAATTTTTCATAAGGACACAACCAATTCCTTTAGTTGATGCATCGCTATAAATCACAAACCCACCGTTTCTAGATGGTAGAGTCAAGATTAGAGAATTCACTAATCTTTTATTCAATTCTTCGAAAACTTATTCACATTTCTTTGTCCAAATAAAATTAATCCCTTTATTAGTAATCGTGGTTAAAAGGTTAGCTGATTAGGAAAGGTTCTAAACAAAAGCTGATAATAACCTACTAAACCAATAAAACTATGTACCTTGGTTATGTTTTTTTGTGTAGTCCATTCCTGAACCACCTTTTTCTTCACAGGATCAACTAAAGTTCCACCCTTAGAGAAAATATGGCTGAGAAAAGAAACAATTTTAAGCCATAATTCACACTTTCTAAACTTCACATATAACTCTTTTCTTCTAAGATTCTCCAAAACAACTCACAAGTGGTTCTCATGTTCCTCAAAGATTTTAGATTATACCAATATAACATCAATAAATACCTTAACAAAATCATCAACATATTACTTGAACGCTCTATTCATTTGATACATAAAAATAGAGGGTGCATTAGTCAGTCCAAATGGCATTACTTTAAACTAGTGATGTCCATACCTGGTTCAAAATGATGTATTTGGAATATCTTCCTTCCTCACATGCAACTAATGATATCCAGATCGAAGGTCAATTTCTGAAAAATATTGATATCTATGAATTTGATCAAATAAATCATCAATGCAAGGTAGGGGTACTTTTTCTTTATTATAATAGTATTTATTTCTCTATAATCAGTTCACAACCTCATGGGTCCACCTTTATTATTGAAAAAAGAATAGGGTCTCCCTATAGAGAAACACTAGGGTGAATAAATCCTATATCACTCAATTCCTCTAATTTTTTATTAAGTTCTACTAATTCTATATTGTTCATTCTATAAGGAGTCTTTGATATAGGTCTTTCACCATGAATTAAATCAATAGAGAACTCAACTTCCCACTCCATAGGATGTCCATATAAAAACTCTATAAATACAACAATATATTCTTGAACAATAGGTACATATTAAATTTGAATATTTATTTCCTCGCCCATAGAAAATGTTTTCTCTTACTCCCTAAGAATTTCATTTATAAGATATACTAGAGGTGGATTCATATATGACTCATATGATGAGGTTTCTTATTTAAAGATAAGGGATTCTACATCTTCCTCAGCAATCATAATTTCTTTCTTCTTGCAATAAATTTTCACATCATATTTTGAAATACATTCTATACATAGGATTAAATCAAAGTTAATGATAGGTATGATGACAAGGTCAGAAAGTAAAGCATGTTTATGTTTCATAAAGGGTATTGACTGAAACATCTTTATTATAATGATACTTCCCTTAAGAGTTTTGACTGAGAAGTCCTTTATTAAATAAAAAGGAAAATGTATAATTTTCTTGGAAAAATGGGAAGATATAAAATAATGGGATTATCCGGAATCAAATAAATCATTGGATAAGTTTTAGGAAATTGTTAAAGTACCTTCTACCACATCATTAGGAATTTCAACCTCAATAGTTGTGATCGCATAATCTTAGCCTTTCTCTCGTGGCCTTTTCTGAGGGATGTCACCTTAATGATTTAGAAAATAATTAGCATAGTGTCTCATCTACCTAAAATTATAGAATTGAACATTGATATCTTCTTTTTTACCCTTTCAATCATTAGAATTATGGCCTTTCTCTCCACACTTGTATCAAACTCTTTTTCCTTTTAAGTAGGCAACATGGTGTTTCCTTCCACAAGTATCACATGTTAGAAAAATTCCCTTTTTATTCTTCCCTTTATCCATTTTTCCTCTACCACTCTATTCTTCTCTTGTTTTCCCTTAATGTCATAATACTTTTATAATTATTTCTCTGTCTTGATAGTACATGAGACTATATCTTCATATGTGGAGGAATTTTTAGAGACCAATTTCCTTCGAAGGAATGGTTTTAAACCATCAAATAATTGATCAATCTTGCTCCTTGGATTACGTATGTAGTCCAAGACATTCCTTGCTAACCTTGTAATATTGGATTCATAATTTGTAACATTTCATCCTATTTTTATTTTAGAATCAAGAAATGCCTCTCCATATCCACTTGTTATTCATGAGGAAAATATTTTTCTAGGAAAATTTTCTTAAAATCCCTCTAATCTATATTTTTAATTTCTTCTTACTAATTTTTGTTTTAAATTAATGAACACCATTGGTCTGTATTTACCAATAGATGATAAACTTACATAATAACCTTCTCCCTTTTGTTACATCCCAAAGTGATAAATATATTCTCTAAGAAACTTATCCACTTCTCTGCTATAAATGGGTTTGTATTCCCATTGAATGATGGAGGTTGTTGTCGCATAAAACATTCTAACATTTCTCCTCCATGTTGTGGATCGGGATGATACATACAGGTGAGGTTATTGTTCATAACCTGAGTTAGCTATCTCGGTATAGTTATAAGTTACTCAGCACTAGTCACAGCTCTAGTACCAGTATCATTATCTTGCATATGAGGGAAATCCAAACATGGGATACGTGTGTTGATACAGTTTCCATTCCTTCCACTCGGCACCATTTCTAAATAATGGAATAAACTAAATTAGGTTACAAATCATAATTTATAATTTTAAACTAAAAAAACTTAACATGAATTTGAAATATATTCATAGCTAATCTCATATTCTTAAACATGGTTTCTTTGGGGACATGTTTACTTTTAAATCCTTCATAATGGTTTGTTATGAAAATGTGAATTGTCTTAAGAATATCCCCTAGGAGTGTAAAACCAGGTGCATAGTAAGACCTGTTATCATGTACTAGGTTACCTTGAGTCAGGCTCGGGACACCTTGTTGGAGTTTCTACCCCTAGGTACATCTATTTCAAAACCATGTCCACTTATAGTATCCATACATGGATGTATTTCTAGGAAGACCCATATAATCTCTACCTTACCAAAATTCTTATATGTTCTTCTATTATTATCCTCAAATTCTATCTTAGGGTTATGTTACCTAATTTATGTTTTCAAAATCTATCTTCCAAGGTTTCTACTAAACTTCATTTGATACCAACTATAGAAAGCCTGACCCCAGTTTCTTGGAGTTGGTGCCTTACTTCATCACATTGGCATAATAAACAAGGAGGTCACATCTCGAAGGACTAGATATTTTAGTAGTTTTGGAAAACCATATACAAACATAAGTTTTACAATATAAATTGAAAGGAAATAAAAAATATAAATTCCATTGGAAACATCAATAACTCATAGATTATCCATATAAGTCATTCATAATATTCATCTTCTCATCCTGGGGGGAAATAAAATATAAGAAAGGGGTGGGATCTGATGCTCGGTAAGGGTAAGTAATACAAAATAATATAAACAATAAGGCATAGTGAATGACTGAAAACACATTCTATTAGAAAATAAAATTGATCATAATATGTCTATAATAAAATCTGAATAAATGATTCCATAAAAATAATCACATGAGAATGAAGCTTAACCATGGATATTCTATTAGTCAAATATTCACATGGATTATCAATTTCTAATATCATAATGAGGGAATAAATAATATTGAACATCTAAAAAATATATTCAAGGTCTTATCCAAGAAATTCTAAAATAAATGGTTAAGGTCTCAACCAAAACCATATCTAAAAATGGGCAATGCCTCTTCCAAGTCCATATCTATTTTGTCTCATGAGACCTACCGATTCATTGAGGGGCTATAGAAGGCCCCAACCATCAATTTCTAAGTCTAATTCATTCCCCATATGAATGGGTCTAAACATAAATAACATATACTTACGAAATGAAAATAAATTTCCCCAGTATGTAAACATAATCACAAATCATTCTTAGTAGTATGGTGAATGGTATTAAAATAGCACATCCATAGTCAAATATATTATAAACCATTTAATAAAATATTATATATGATAATCATAAGAGACCAATATCATTAAATAATATAATTCAATGGAAGTATTTAAATAGATGAAAATACTCTAATAAGATCATTGATTAATTTTTTAGAGAAATACCTCTTTTACTTGTAAATAATAGTTCTTTTTGTAAAAAATTATTTGTATTTGTCATAATTGTTTATATAAAAGAAAAAATTAAAAAATATAGTTTTTCATGAAAAAAATAATTATTTTAGAAAAATAATAATTTCTTATAATAGACTATGTATGGTACTTGAAAATGGGTAAGAAATTGAGTTGTTTCATTTAATTGGGCTTGCATATCATGAATAATTGAGAAAGGAACCTTGAAAAACATATATTTATTATAAATGAAAGACAAACTAATATGGAAACATGATTTTTGAATTTATACACATAATTAAGAATAATTATATAAAAATAAATAATATTTACATTGGTGTATAGAGGGAGAAATCATAACTCGGATGATAATGGAGGTTCGGGAAGAAAACCCTTACTTTACGTCCGAATGTGTTTTTCACTTGACCTTAATGTCCTGGATAATCAAATTAAATCCATTAATTAATTAATTTATAACCTTTTATACATGTATTTTATTAATTATATTTTTATTAATTTCATTTATGGCCTTATTTATGAGTTATAAAGTTTAATTTCATCGTGTGGGAGTATTCGTTTTCTTGGTTTTCATGATCGGTTCACTTGTTTATAAGTAATGAAATTCATGTAAAATGGGTATAATTATCAATAATTGGAAATATATGTTATTAATGAAAATAAAAAATAATAATTGGTCTTATATTTTTTTTTCTTAGATGTGATGATGAATCATTAGATAACATGTCAATGATAATTATTTAGATTTATTTTAACAGTTTTAGATCAGAATGAAATTGTTTTATTTTATCATTTAGTATTATTTAAATATATTACTTCTAGAACATAAAAAGGTTTGTAATATAAATTTTAAAATATTTTTCAACTATTAAATTTGTTTCATGAATATCCTTGAATATGGTGAAGTAAAATTAAAACTTATCATTCTTGAAGGTGATAAAACAACACCTCACAGACAGCGTTTCCATTTTAGGAATAAAAGGGAGAGGAGAAGGGGTTTGATGATGGATTATTCCAAAATAATGATATAATTATAGTATATAAATGATACTATAGTTATCATTATACTTGGAAAAAATTAGGTGATGAGATAAAATGAAGAGAAAATAACTTGAAAAGAAATTAAAAGAAAAAAAATATTTTAACCTTCTGATTTTCTCCTCCTTAAGAAAATCCTTAAGGAAAAGGTTTTCATCTTTTGATGATACCAAGAGCTCATGGAAATGGGTTATTTGATTGGGAAGAGTATTGGGAATAAATTTAATAAGGATAAAATCTTTTAAGGTGTAAGGAGAAGGGGTGGTAAGGGGTGGTATTTATAATGGAGGAGAGGGGTGTTTTTAGAATATTTTATTCATTTATTTATTATTTTTTCTCAAGAATATGAATAGTTTCAGAATTATCACCAAATATATTAAAATAATGAATTATATTTTTATATTATTAGCTTACATCAGCCTTACATCACCTATTACTCAATAATTCATGTATTTAAGATTTATCATAAATTATCGTATTTTACTATACACCAAAAATTCAAGTATTTTAGAAAAATAAAAATAAAAAGTCACCCAACCATTTTTTAAAATGTAGAATTAAAAAATTTACTCCATTTTATGAAAATAATTTTATAAATATGAGAAATTTAATTTTTAATTAAAATCTCTATTCACTCAAAAAATACAGATTTTAAAATTATAACTAATTTTATAACACTATAAAAAATTTACAAAGGTCTCATAAACTTATCTTAAAATAATAAGACAAAAAAATATTAATATATGAATCCAATTTTTGAAAATAAATTTTCTTTTAAATAATTATATAAATTATAAAATTGTAATTAAATATTTATGACTTACAAAAATACCAACTCTTAATTAATAATTTTTAAAATATTTATTTACCTATACTATGATATAATTATATCATACTTTCATTTATAAGAAGTCTATATTTTATTTATACTTTCATGGGTGATGTTACTATTTTTTTGGCCAATTTACTTTTCATAAGGTTCATATTACTATTTCTAAGGTCAAGTTACTATATCATCAGTATAGGTTTCTAAACTTCTAGAAATACCTCTTATTTTATTCATTATTCATTTATAAATTTTGTATTGTGTTCTCTAAATGATTTTATGTGATTAAGACTATATGAAATAATAATAATAAGGTAAATTTCATTGATATAATTTTGGGTCATTACAGGTGCCACTCAGATAGCAGATAGAGGACTCATTCCCTTCCCAGTGGGAGGGTGCAACTCTCGTAGTCATGGACCCATATCGTAACTCTGTAAAAGGGTGTCACTCAGTGGAAATAGAGAGAACCCGTGCCCTATCTCAGTTCAATGGTTCCAATATGAAATTAGATATAGGACCTAAGACATGTCTTATAGGAGGTTTCCACTCTATAGATAGGTAGAGGACTTGTGTTTATCCTAGTTAGAGGGTGCCACTCTAAATTCCATGGTGACCCTGCATGATCACTGTCATCATCAAGCATCTCCTAATGAAACATATCACTCTGAATATATTTAATTACATCTAAAAAATCACTATGGATTCCACCATCATGTTCTGTGTGGAAAAATACTCAATATAGACTACTCACAAGCTAAAATCTAAGTCCAAATTAAGAAGATATGAGATATTGAAGTTTCCTAAAAAGGGTAGAATGGGGTACACAGTGTGTGAGGGAATCCACATGGAGTGTGTTCCAACTCTTTCATATAGTTATGTCTCTAAATTTACATGGATCATTTCCCATAGAGGTCTACAAATCATGTACATAGACTACACGGTGTGCCTTAGCCACCTAGGGTCATGTCCGTGCTCCCTTGTCATATCCGTGTATCATGTTTGTGTCCATGTATCTCGGAACATGGTGTGTACTTGTCCATGATCATGCCCATTTACTCACAGAGTACACATTGGGTCACCAGAACATGGTCACACGGAATTTTTGGGTCTCATGCTACTTGTGATCCTTATAATCTCGTGAAACCCTATCCACAGCAGCCAAGGCCCTACTTTTAATGTGTTCTTTAGACTATACAGTGTGTCTATGTGATTTTTATAGAATCTCATATATATAATTACATGTCCAGATCTATCTTTTACACTTTAAATCAGGCCTCTTCACCACCCTAAATCAAATGAAATGTCCTCAATTCACAGTTTCTGGCCATCGGTGGATGGAAATGGATTTTCATTTAGTCTGTCATTTCCCGCACACACCGCGTGCATATTCTGTCACCCACCATATCTAATTAAGATTACATTACATAAAATTTATCACCCAAAACCTATGATAATCCCAAATCCATCCTTGATTAATCATTCCATTGATCGCACGTGAAGTCCTCACAAATCTAAAGGTCCGATCAGGCTCAATATCACCTGGTAATGTCAAATTGTGACCTCATTGTCCAATGATGACTAGTGAAAAGAAATAAGGGAGAAATACACAATAAAATAGAGGTGTAATTATCATTTTCCAAGAGTTATTGACCAATGTATACAGAATTTTGGTGTTGGGGTGAGAAATTGAATAAACAAATTAATGTCAATACATGGGCATATGAACCGACTTACAATTGGTAAAAATCAAAAAAAAGGATGATCCTAATCAATAAATTTAATCAGTAAGGGAATAATCCATGAATTTATGATTTTTACCTAGGTATTTAATTTTTATTCATTGAATAAAATGCTCTTCAATGATTGAGAGGAGTATTTTCATTCGTTGTGCTTTGATCTTCTTTGATCTGAAGTCTCGTCATTGTTGGATGTCAATTCACCAATAGAAGGAGGAGGAACTCCTCTTGATTATCCTAGGGTTTATGTGGTAACCTTGGGAAAATTTTCATAAAATGTTGTTAATAGGAAAAATAATATTAGGTTAATTAAAATTAAATAAATAAAATTAATTTTTTATTAAACTAATTACACCCACCCACTTTCACTTTTTTCCCGAATGCCCCATTCTGACCTATTTTAGGTTGATCTTAGGGTAAAAACCACATTTTATAATTCAATGTGGTCTTTTATTTATGATTTGAGATTTTGTTTTAGAGTTATCCCATTTTCATTAAGAAAATGCAAGCGTGAAATATATAATATATTATTATTTTTATAAAATTAATTTCAGGCACACCGAGCCTCAGAATCACATGTTGTCTTAGCTCCTGGATCCAAAAATATATTTAAAAATATTTAAAATTCTTACAAGAAAAAAAAGGTATCTAAAAAATGTTTTAGGAACAAGATAACATGAATCTTAAAAGTCTTGTGGAGAAATCATATGTTTGAAGAAGAAACCTGGGTGCCTGAAGAAATGATGAAGAAAATATATCTCTGTTTCTTTTAAAGAAAATCATAAATTATCGGGGCGAGATTTGTTAAGGTGGGGGGATAAAATAAAACAAATTTTATTTCTATTGTTAGTAAAAGAAATCATATTTCAAAATGATTTTTTTATTATGTTTTACAATATAAATGCATAAAAAGACTATTATATCTCATAGGGACATTCCACATAATGAAATAATATTGACCATAATATCTAGAAATGGAATACAAAGATAAACACAAAATAATAGTGAAAACACAAGGGTAAACTCCATAGACTTGAATTCTCTCATAAAGACCACTTCTTACATAAATACTAATAAAATAAAGAGAATAGTTAGGAATACAATAGACATTATCAAGGGAAGTGTAGAACCTTTGTAAGTGAAGTAGTGAATGATGAAGTATGAGGATGGTAGGGTATATGTAGGGTGTAAAGGGAAATGTGAATATTAGGGTCTAACTATTACGTGACCATTACCTAAATAGGACAATGTAATCATTATATGACCATTAGAGTAATTAAAATGCCCAATATAATAGTAAAATACCATTTTAAAAGAAAATTCAGAAGTATAATATATGATAATTATATTTTAAATATGTTATTATATGTCTATATACTCCATAAGAATAAATATGTATGATATTATTAAATATAGAATTTTATAAAGTGAATAAATAATGTCTCTTTAAAAAATATAATAGTATTTTATAGAAAAAATATAAAATTTTATTTAAAATAATTATTTCTCGTAATTTAGAATTTATCTTCTTAAAAAAAAATTTTGAAATCATCACATTGAAATTAGGACATTATGATATTTTTAGATTTTTCTAAAATACTTTATTTTTCAGTTAATAGTAAAAATGCAATTTTTGTGTTTTCATAATATTTTATGAATTCATAATTATGTAATAGTTATGTAATAATATATTATGTTTTTTATAGACTAAATATGTTTATATAATTATTTTATTTTTTTATAAGTATTAAAATCATTTATAAAAAACTATAAAAAATTTTGAAGCCTCAAAATAACTTTTAACTTTTAAAAAACATTGGTAATGAATAAAACGTTTGTTTGTGGTCAAATTAATGTATAGAATAGTAATTCGGTTCTAAAATTGTAATATGTCAAAAATAATTTTCTTAATGTCATAAATTTTGATCCAAAACCATGGTTATCCCAGGAAAAATGTATTTTCCACAACCTATAATTCCAAAGGGTATATTTGAAAAATAATAATCAATTATCCCAATTTTTCTATAAATAACCACCTCTCCACCCCATTTAATTTACTTCCAATATCATTATTACATCCCTACCTATCTTATTCTATCATTAAACCCTTTATATAATCACCAAATCTCTCAAGGAATCTCCTGTCTAAGCTTAGGAAGCAGTACTTAACATAAGGAATTCTCTTCCTCTTTCTTTCTTTTTATTCATGGACTTCCTTTGATATAAGTTTTTTGATTTTATAATTATTATGTATTCAAGTATTTATAATCATTTCATGAATGTACAAATGAAGTTATATTAATGATAAACTACTATTCTCTCTCATTAATCTCATTTAATAATCCATTTTTATACCTATTATTCTTCCAAAATCATTTATTGATTTTCTATGACATACTTTTATATTTTAAATACCCAACCCTATTTTTATTCATTGTTATTCATATAGATATAATTATACTTCATTGGTTTGGTATTTTTCATGTATTAAATCTACAATCCCTACTCATGGGATAAAAATAATGAAATTTTCATGTCTTTAAACTCTTATGAACTCAATGATTTTTTATGAAACTTATTTTCTATTCCTCATGAGTAATTGATGATATAATTTATTATGATATATGATCTATGTGTTTCACATTAATTAATACATATGAAGGTTTCATCTTGATATCACTCTAATGAATTAAGTGAAGAATTAATCTTTATAGATAACATGTTTATGATACATTGGCAGTATACTTTGATAATGTTTCATGATACCTTGGTGAATAACCTTTGTAAAGTGTTTTAAAAAACTTGGTGATGAACCTTGGTAACATTTTTATGAATGTATCATTATTATATTATTTCCACATTTCCATGTTATGCCTCATATACTTATGATCATTTCCTTTTTTTATGCCTCGTGATTTATCTATGATGATCTCTTATTTTTAATGTCCTTTATTTTTTCCCCTTAATGGGATTTATGTTCACCCTTTTATTTTTATGTATGTCCACAGGAAATAATATGAATTAAGGTGACCTAAAATGGTATTATAAATAATTATTTAAATTTGATTAAATAAATTTTACTTTTTTATGTGATTTATAAGTATAATATATTATGTACCTAGTTTTCAAGATGATAAACCTTGAAAGATATTAGGTAAATCATCAATGAAATATTTTGTTATGTAATTATGATAAAAATAATGTATAAAAATCATCTCTTCATAACAGGATCACCCAATCCACCACATCACAACAAAAATCCTCTAGATAAGATAACAAATAAGACTATCGAAAGAAAAAAAAATGGAATCAAAATGCTTAAAAACACAAGGTTAAGAAAATATTTAATGTTTTAAACTTGGAACCTAATCCTAAAGGGTGATTCACTATTATTGAAGAAAAATATAGGATTATTACAATGACCAGTCGATGGTTTCACAATGTGACCAAATACTATATTTATAGTAGTTATCGGCTAGTGTGTCCAATAGTAACCGCCTTCCTATCTTTATATAATGCCTTCCACCTAAACCTATCTTTTTGTATTAACCCTCCACTCAGTCAAAGACTCCCCCCACCTTAACATGCTATGTCAGTGTACTTTTCCCACTTCCAAAGATCTCGTAGGATAAATCCATCTCATCTTTCCATTTCTCACCTTACCTCTTTATAATTGTATAATCTGATAACCTCAATCAACATAACTTCTAACCACATCCACATATGGGTGTCAAGACCTATCACTGCTTGTGTCCTCTGTCTTCATCCAAACCATTGTACATTAGGCCAGTATATCTTCTCCTTATTTTGGTCCAAGAGTCTTGGTTGGAAAACAGTTTCCACATGTGAATCCCAACAATCTCTCATTTGGAAATTATTTTAAAAGATTCTTCCACCAATTCCTCTGTAATCTTCAACATACCTCCATCTATTCTCTAAATGTTTGATGTAGCTTTTTGTTGTTCCCCCACCATGATCTTCTATTCAACCCAAACATACAAAGGGGAATTATTAAATAAAAACTTACTAAGTTATGAACTTCATCAACATGTCTGCTAAATTTTGAGTCCCCTATATCTTTATGTGATTCAATGCTTCATCCTCCAAAAACTTCTAGATGAAGTGTTACTTTATATAAATGTGATTTACCCAAAAATTAAACATAATATTTCTATCTAATTGTATTTAACTCTATGAATCATTAAATAAAACTCCAAATTCCTTCCCCTTTTTTAGATCCTCTAAAAACCCTTTTAACCAAACCAACTCCTTCTAAGCTTCTATAAATGTGACGTACTCTACATCTATTGTGAAGAGTGAAACTAATGGTTAAAGATTACATATCCAACTCATTGTTATTTCATTGAAATTAAACACATACACATAGGTTCTCTTATGTGTGTTTGAATTTCCATTAAACTCTTAGTCTACAAAACCTTGCAAGGGATCATCTGTTCCAAAGTAAAGTGTCAAGTGTTTGGAAATTTTAAGGTACCATAGAATACACTTCACATCCTACCAATTCTCTCTTATAGGTTTCTAAATAAACCTTATAATAACTCTCACTACTTGCATAATGTCAAGACAAGTACAAACCATGGATAAAATAAAAAATATAATAGATGATACATATCGAACCTTCTCCATGTACTCAATTACAGCTTCCATTCATAGTGACTAATCCTTTCTAATCTTGAAGTGTTTTACTAGGGATGTGGTTACCAATTTCTCCTAACTCATGTTTAAGTGCTCTACCACCTTCCAGATATAATCTAACTAGATCAGTAAAAAGTACTGAAACTTAAGTCTTTTATTTTTTGCATTCCTAAAATCCATTTTTTAGGATCATATCCTTTATATAGAAAATTTTGAACAAATAAATTTTTATCTCATCGATTATTTACTTTACTAGACCAACGATCATCATGTCATCAAAGTAGATAAGTAGGATAATAAAATTTCCATCACTAAACTCCTTTTGGTAACAATAATGGTTATCATTTCTTGGGACTAACTTCTTCTCCTTCATGAAGTTATTGAGCTTCATATTTAAATTCCTTAGTACTTGTTTCAAACTATAAAGTCTATGTTTGAGTTGGAACATGAGTAATTGGTTATATTGATCCTTGAAATGATTCTATTGTTACCTGAAGGTTTCCTCCACTAAGCCCCTGTGAAGAAATATTTTCTTTGTTTCCTTCTTCTTCAGATGTAATCCTTCAGATAAAACCACACTTAACATAATTTCTTTAGTCATGTGCTTTACTAATGGAGAGAAAATCTATAAGAAATACACTCCTTCTATTTTTTGAAAACCTTTCACAAATATCTTGGCCTTGTACCTCCATTTACTATCTACTTATTCCTTAAGTCGATAAACTCATTTGTTTTGCAATAATTTCTTCCAAATAGGCCTCTTTATTGGCTCCAATATTGCAGACACATAGAGGGAATCATGTTCATACCTCATAGTTCACTCCCACAATTCCATGATTTTAAACTCCTCAGGTATTCTAAGAATTTGGGATCTCCATAATTTGTAATAAGAATATGGTGAGAACTATTTTCATACCTTTTTACTAGAAATATCTCTCTGGTATATCATTGTAGTTTTCCCTATAGATAATATCCTTCCAACACTGCAACTTTTAGATTTCTAACTTATGGTTCTTTTTCTTGAGCCTCTACAATCCTTAAGCTTTCTAGTACATTAGACCTATGAAACACCATTGGAACTGAGCCTCATTCTAATACATCCTCCATATGGTCTAGTATTTATAGAACTATTGTTCTTCCTAAATTATTTGAAACATCATTTTTTGGATGTTCATTAAATTGAACCTCAACTTCTAATGAAAATTTGACTTTACTAGAACTTTCTACTAGATTTCAATCCTTCTATAATATCTCTTTATTGAAGATCAAATTTTGACTTCTAATGAATTTATAAGACTCATTGTCCCATTGTTGAAAATTTTGAGGTATTTGAAATCTTCCTTCCTTCAAGACCAATAGATCTTAGGAAGTTTCTTACCGATTGGAGAAAATGAACTTTGACTGATTAAGTAAGTCTCAAAATTCACTACCACTGACCTAAACACCTTTGGGAACCCAATGTGAATCTACATGCCTCTACATTTATCCACCCATGTTTGGTTCATCCTCTCTAAAAAAATTTTGTGTTCCAGATTCCCTAATATGGTCTTCTAAAATTGAATCCCCTTATGCCATAAAAACATTCAAAATTTTGTGCATCCATACTCCCCACCATTGTCAAACCATAAGCACTTAAACTTACATTCAACCTCTTTTTACACCATGGACCCCCACTGGATGAAAATATTATACACCATGAACTTATGAATTAGAAATTTCACCCACAATTTGTGTGTGGAATAATCAATAAATTTCACATAGAAGAGTTCTCCTCTATGATAACACTAGGGATGGCCCCCAAACATCCATGTGAACCAACTCCAAATTCCATTATTTTAGTTTTTTTTCTTCCATCTAGAAGGAAAAATTCCGCTACTTCACAAAGATATAGTATTTACATGTTCTATACTCCATGTTTTCATCCATCAATATACCTTTATGAGAAATTATTTTTATCCCTTTCCCACTGAGATTCCCAATATGATCATTTCATAACTTCACGGAAGTTAAATATTAGGGTGTAATACTCCTTTCGATGCCCCTATAAAGTACAGTGTCTCATACTTTACTCCTTTTGAAACAACCATGGAACCAATTGAAATATTCCATGCATTTTCCGTAAACATTGTAAAAAACTCACATTGTCAAGTTTCCCCACCGAAATTCAGTTTTTCTTTAGCCTTGGTATGTATTACACATATTTCAACTCCAAAATCCTTCTATTCCATGTTCATATTGAAACATCAATTTTCCCTAAAATCTTGAGAACCCTTTCATCTTTAAGATAAACAATGCCCAAAATTTTGGAATTTTGATTTCTCATGATTCCTATATCTTATGTAGAATGGAATAAATCTTTATAGTCGATCACCCAAGACCCTAATAAATTTGTGACACTGAAAAGAAAGTCACTATTTTTTTTGATACCGGGTTTGAAAATCCGCTTCTAAAGTAATGATTTCTATAATTATCCCTTTGTTCACTATAATACCTTTTTAAGTGGTATTTTCTCTTGCAATGACATCATAAGGGAGCATCATCCATTTATCTTATTCTACTTTAGCTCCTCCTTC
The DNA here is from genome assembly GCA_963277665.1 of Viscum album. Taxonomy (NCBI): domain Eukaryota; kingdom Viridiplantae; phylum Streptophyta; class Magnoliopsida; order Santalales; family Viscaceae; genus Viscum; species Viscum album. Next base: position 1,870,090,799 of record OY728131.1, read on the forward strand.
TTTTACCCTTCTGTTGATTCTTCTATTCAGCAATATGTCCTCTTCCTTACATATTTTAAGAGTTTATAGAAGATACTTAGATCTCTTTTTGATGAATTCCTCATTTAATATTAGTCCTTGGACGTCTGTGAACATAAAATTATCATTTCCATTGGAATTTCTCATAGTGGTTACCATCATATCATAGGATTCTAGGAGTGAGGAAAGTAACAAAAAATCCCATTACAGATCTCTAAATTTCACCTTCATATACTTCAATTGACTCTAAATCATGTTAAAATTGTTAATACGATCAACATCATACATACCTACTGATATATGCATGTAGAATTGTATCCTTAATAAGAATAATTTTTTCATTATCATTGATTTTGTATACATGTCTGTGAGGATATTGATGAGTTATGAATTGGTCTTCACCTCTCGGATGATAAACACCACATTTTTAGAAAATGACATTTGAATCAACCTAAATTATTTCTTATTGAGACTATCCAATTATTTTACTTTCATTTCTTTTGTCTTAGCACCAGTAAATGGAAGATCAAGGTCCTTATGCAAAAGGAAATCCTCTATATAAATATTTCAGAACCCAAAATCTGTTTCATCAAACTTCTCAAGTTAGACATTACTCTCCTCAAATACCATTCCTTTAGAAATTATAAACTCACAATACTTCCAGGTAATGTAGAATGAGGGGTCAAGAATCGTTTAATGATATTTTCCTAGAATAAAAGGGTATAATGTTTCTACTGAACCAAGCTCTAAAACACCTTCACTAGAGAACTTTTTTCTATAACAATCCAACCTTGATCTTTGATACCACTTTTTGGTTTCACGACCAATGTCCGATAACACCACCATACGCTCCTACACCAGAACTTACCACATAGAGAAAAGTCCCAAAATTAAAACCCAAACTATGATGTTCGTAGGTTGGAAGAAAATTAAACCCAATCCACTACACTGTAAATAAAAACCTTTGGATGAGAGAACAAACAAGACTATCAAAATAAATGATCAAAAGAAAAAAACTCAAGTATGACAACCCAAGTCCTTATTACACATTAATTCATGATTTATTACATAATAATACACTTAATAGAGCCTAGGAGATTGTTAATCCTAGTGTATTTGGGTAATTAGGTACATCACACAATAACTTATTACATGGATACAACAATAATATTTAAAACTTTTTTAATATTCTTCTAAAATCCCATATCTTTTAAAATTTTATGGGATAACCTAGGTACATACATCAGAAAGATGTGATCTATAAAGCCCAGTAAGGTAATAAACAATGTATAACATGAAGAAAGTATTAAATGTTAGACAATATTCATTTCCATGGGATATAAAAAGTGGTGATAATCATAATCATGAACAATGAGGGATAATATAGCATGATAACATAAAGGAAACATGGTAATTTGGAAAAAAATTTAAATAGATATTGTAAGCATGGGTCAAGGTTAACCACCAAGAAATCATAACATAATGTTATTAGGATAACCTCTCATGCACTATACATGGAATCTCATGAGACTAAAACATTACCCAATGCATTGTAATGTTGTCTGGGCATGTCTATCTTAATCATATCATGTACGTGCATAAGTGTGCCACATAGTTCACGTAACATAATAACATATTTCATCACATTTAATTCCACGATAAAGAAGTGTGTAATAAATACATAGAATTTCCAAATTAAATAATTATAGGTATTTATAGTTGAATACCCTTGAGTGTAAATGGAGAAGGTATTCACTACACAAAGGTCTAGCATGGATAATCGTAATAAAATTTTGGCTACATAACGGTAGTACATAAAGGTTCATAAAATGGTTTAATGAGAGAGAAAGGGGTATGTCATCATTTTTAAATAAAATGTATAGTTTAATACCCTTGAGTGTAAATGGAGAAGGTATTCACAATACAAAGGTATAGCATGGAAAATCGTAATGAAATTTCGGCTGCATAATGGTAGTATATAAAGGTTCATAAAATGGTTTAATGAGAGAGAAAGGGGTATATCATCATTTTTAAATAAAATGGATAGTAATAGTGATGTGTAAAAATATGTCCCAACATTTATAATTGGAAATAAAAGGCATAAAATGAATAATATTCCTGAATAAAGAGGAGAAGGAGAGGATCCCTTACTGAATTTCGGTATAGTAACGGTTTAGGAAACTTATATAATGAGATGGGATTAATGATATCTAATTATTATGAAATTAATTTTATAGTAAATGGATCTTTATAAAGTCATGAAAACATAACTAATTGAGATTCAAAATGCTAGATACAAATAATGTTCTTTGATGGAAAATAAGAGAGGCAAATATCTTACTAGATTTTGGCATGGTAATGGCTTAGGTAAAGGTAAAAATGATAGGGTATAAATGATATATAATTAAAATAAAATCAATTTTACAATAATTGGAAGTTTATAAATGCATTAAAATATAAACAATTGAGATTAATAAGGCTAATTACAAAGAAGGTGATTGAAATGAAAATAAGAGAGAAAGGTCCCTTACCTTGAGAGGGTGATTCCAAAAGCTTGGGAGGTGCTTCTTGAGATCTTGGGGGAACCTTGGGAGGAATCTAGATAGGGTTGGGAGGAATAATAATGTTCTAAAATATATTTAGTTAAGATTAATGGGATAATGGTTGGGTTTATATAGGAAAATAAATGGAAGTTCTTTATTATTTCTCAAGCTTAGGTTTTGGACCTTATATAATAAAGTAATCAAAACCAAAAACCTTACCATGGTTTTTGCCCATGGTTTCTGACATATAGGATTAGTTTTAATTATTTTATAAGTAAAAGGTCTGAACTCAATAAAATATAACCCTTAGTGATGTGTAAGTGGATCATGTTTATAAATAATTGATTTTAAAACCTTAAAATACATTATAAGTTTTGGAGGATTCATAATGGATTTATAAAATTAATAAAATAACCTAAAATATCATTATTTTAAATTTTAAAAATATAATTGTTCTTTTATACACTTTATATCATTTATTACATCAATTTTCTATCATTATGATGTCATAATACACACTGTATATTTATACCGTATTTAATTTTTACCCAAAAAATTGACTGTCTCAGAAAGTTATGAAAAAATCACCAGTGGATAATTTTGATGTGATGATTCCAAAAATAATATTTATTCTATAAAAATAATTTTTAATTATTTTGATTTTTACTTTTAAAATAATAATTTACATTTATTGAGAAATGTTGGTTTCTTTAACAATAACAGTTTTCAAACCCTTATAAAAATTACATTTGACTTCATAAAAATTATATTATCATTTATAATTAATAAAATTTACTTAAAATTATTATTTTATTAAAATATAATTTATTTTTAAAACTTATGAATTCATAAAAAAGGAATGTCTTAATTGAAATTTCTTATTGCACAAAAATACAATTTGTGTTTTATCGTATCAAAATCATTTCTTAATTATTTATAAAGAAACAAAAACAAATATAATAATTATTATATTGAAATAAAATTATACATATTCATACTATTAGTGTTTCTTTGTTTCTTTTCCTTGTTAAATTATTTTTACCCTTAATTGACCTATTTTTCTTTTACCGTGGTAATAAATATTTACTATAGTTACTATTCATATTATCTAAAAATTAAGTTGAAAGTATTACCAAATATTGATTATGATTATTCTAAATATGGAATCTATTTTATAAAAAACAATTTACATAGGTTTAATAATTTAATTTAAAATAAAACATGCCAGCATGATGGAAAGCAGTTTTCCAAAAAATGTATTTTTCAAGGAAAAAATGATTTTACCTTAACTCTATAATTATTATTCTTCATTATATGAATTTGAGTTCATAAATATAGATATATAATATTAAAAATTCATTTAAATCATTCCAAATTATGATTTATTTTAATTTATTAAAATGGAGAAACATTATCCATTTTAAAATAGTTTTCAGAAAAATTGTATTTTTAAGCCTAAAAATAAACTTATACTAATATCCGGTATAAAAATGATTTAAATATAATTAATTTAATTAAATATAAATAAATAATATTTATTTTTACTTTAAATAAAATCAAAATAATAATTTTACTTTTAAATTTCTTAATTTATCAAAATAAATGATAGTTTTACATAAAAATGGTATTTTTCACTATTCACTGAAAAATTAATATTTTCCAAAAAATCCCAAAATTCTTCTCTAAGTTAATTTTTATATACTGATGTTAAAAATGGGTTTTATTTTATAAAATATATTTTATAAATGTTCTATAAAATAATTATAATATTTTTTTCATAAAAATAAATAAAATTCATTTTTGAAAAAAAAGCGTATTTTGAAAAACAAAAGGACATTACCAAAAAATGAGTGATTATTTACCAAAAATTTATCAATAAATTTATTATTATTAGGATATATGTAACATATCTTATTTTCCATGTATTATTTTTGGATATTATATGGATTATTTTCGAGATCAGGCATTGAGACGGTGTGCAATTCTGAGGCCCGATATGCCCAAAATAAATGTTTAAAATATATTAAATATATTTAGTATCATGTGCAAAGAGTTTTTCTAAAAAAGTGTAATAAATTCTAAATGGTTACCTGGATCAAAAATTTAAGGACACCGTTGAGTTCATAATGGCGGTTTTACCCTAGGTACGACTTAACATTAGTTGGCGCAAGTCGTTTGTAAAAACGTTGTTGCGGGAGTAAAATGAATAAAATTATTTAATAAGATTATTTTTATACATTTAATTTATGTAACAAATGTTTTTCCTTTAAATATATGTTTAATCATAAATCTTAGGGTTAGATGCATAACCCTGGAGACATTGGAGGACCACTAGAGAGAACCTTACAGAATCCTCTCTAGCGAATGACGATAGATCATCAATCGATCGATCGACGCAACCTCGAATTTGGTGAATCTTGCCAACGAACATGATGTTATAATATTTCTTCATTAGTGATCAAACTAATTTATGTATGATGTTTGTTTTTTGTGTATTCTTACCCATTATTGATTCCTATAATGAACATGGACCAATCAGCGAACAGATTGATCTACGGTTTGATCATCTTGCGGGATGGGTATAATTGTAGGGTGATTTGGGAAAATTAATTTGAATCTTTTCATTTTTTATCTTACAGAAAAAAAATATCGAAAAAAAAATTGATCAAGGTTTGTTCCTCTCATTTATTCTTGTGCTTTTATCCCCTGATTCATCATTCATCGTGGGTATTCTTCGTTTGGCCCGCAGCTCGACTATTCCCAATCAATTGATTGTTATGCACATATTTTTTGGCGTAATGATCCGATATCAAAGATCTGGGATTGGCACAGCATGACTGAGGTGTGATTATGGATATGGAGTGATTCAGATTACATATGATTCTCTATTTCATTTTTTATTGTGCACAAGAAAGAATAATGATTTAATCCATTTTGGGAGAAGATCTGATGATGGTACGCATTTTTCAATGACAATGAGGTATAGACGACCTTGGATCATTGATTTTTTGGAGAATTGATTTCTAGATTGAAGGTGGATCATTGTCCGGGATGAGTAGAGGAATAATGAGTGATTATGGAAAATCATGATCCACACGGCGTGTAATCTAGGATTACATGGTGTTTGGGGAACCCTGGCTGTGGTGCTAGGGTTTGGCCAAAAATTAAGGATCACATGGCATGTAACTCCTATCACATAGCGTGTGAACCTACCTGGTTGAATCATTGTGCACTTTATAAGTACACATAAATGGGTTGGAGTACATGGTCACAAACACGTCATGTACTCCCACACGGACACGACTTGGCATACAGAGACCGATACCTAAACACGGCTTCGGTACATGGACACGACCAAGCAACATGGGTAGGACACAATGTGTCTCTACACGCTATATAATCATTCTACACACCATGTATATAGAGACTATATGTCGTGTGGGGCTCTTCCACATGGAAAATACTGGGGATAGCAGTACACACCATGTACCCCTTGGGACATGTCATGTACTCCTATAAAGAGTGATTAAGGATCTTCGTTTTATTAGTTTATTTTGATATAGGTTGAGTGTGTTCCCTTGGTCCTTTCCTTTGAGGTTAAAGTGTTGTATTACATCCACATCACTAGATTGTTGTCCCCTCTAGAGGTTGAGTCTCAGATACAGTTGTGGTGTCCCTTCATGAGACTAGAGTGCAATCCTCTATCATCCTTAGTTCCCTAGTTGGAGTTTGTGGAATCAGTGTGACCACCCTAAGTTAGGTGTTGATCCTCCTTCTAGTAGGTTGTATTATTAGGGTTGGTGTAATCATTGACATATGATCCCCTATGTAGCGGGTTGATCCAAATTTGGGTTCATGGTGTCTCCCATTGGTTCTAGGAATGACCCCCTATCTGTGTATCATATTCTAATTAGAAAAATTTGCTTTATTTGGGTGGGGTGAAATAATATAGACCTCTTCTTTGAGTGTATTTGATGATAGCATGGCTCGCAGAGTGAGTTCTCCTTAAACTAGCATTTCTTTGAGAAGAATATTATGGCTTACAGTTGATTATAAATGCCTTATGGTGTGATCTATTTTCTGAGTATATTTGGCATGTTTATATTATAAATTAATTGTTACATCTTGTATTGAGATGACTATACTTTGTGCATTGTGTTTAGGGTTTTTAGGGTTTCCTACTAAGTATTATTATACTGACCCCTGCATGGGATTTTCCCGCACGTGCCGTGTCTTGTGAAGATGATATCCTTTTTGACGGTGTCCTAGGAGGAAATGAATCAGGTGGAGCATAGCTGGGGCTTGATATACTGAGGTTTTTTCCAAGATCATACTTTTTACTTAGTCTATTCCCTTGGATCAAGATGTACTCTTTACAGTTTTTGGTTGGGCATATTTTTTTCCTTTTCTATTTTCAGTACTTTACTACCATACTCTATTGTGGGATATTAAATGGATGTATGCATTGTTTTAGTTGTTTTAAATTTTATAATTGTGTGGGCTTAGAGATGTGTGTGTTCATACAGGTACTTTAGGATAATACCTACCATTTGTGGGATATGACTACTCGGTGATGGTCGCTAGCCCGTGGCCTATTGGAAGTGGGCTTGAGGTAGTCACAACATGGGCCCCTTTGGAATGGTTCATGATAGAGTGGTATTAGAGGAGGTTGGTTCTACTTTAGAACCTGAGTTGGTGATATTGGTTTGGGGCAATAGTGTTTAGAGTTTCGAGTTTGAATTTTAGGCCATGGATTCTAGTGTTGGTGCAGTGGTCGATGTATCCATACACCAGGAATCCAATCACCTTATTTTTGACTCGGTACATGAGAAAACTATTTGAAAGGAAAATAATGGTACATGCATCATATATGAATGGTTGTTTTTTTCATGTCCTTATTGATTCAACTCCCCAGATATACTATTTTGAACATGGAACAACTTGATTTATTTTAGGATTCCTCCACACAGACAGCCAGTCAAGATTCCACTATGTGATCACGAGGATGATCCACCTAGTGAAGAGGCATTAGTACAAGGGCTTATACCAGATATAGTACCTTTGGGTGGTTTACCAACTATACCACCACCATTTGAGTAGTAGTTAGTAACAGAACTACCAGCTGAGGATGCACACAAGCTGAGTGTGTCGCATGAGTTTTGGATGTAGTGACCTCCCAAGTTTTAGGGTGAACCAAACCCCCTGGTGGCTGAGGATTGGATAGAGAAAGTCACTCATTTTTTCTGCCTTCTGAGGACTCCTACCAATCAGATAAAATTCCTTAATGCAAGTCTTATTTAGGGATCTATGGGGTGATGGTGGAGCTTGGTGAATCGGTCACACGACAAGACAAATCTCTCCAAAAAATACTTCAAGAATCTTTTCATAGAGGAGTTCTATCTAGACACATTGTGATCAGTATGCATACAAGAGGTTCTGCTTTTAAATAAAGGTAGTATGATCATGGTATACTATTTATTGAGGTTACTTATCTCACACGTTACTCCTTGGATATGTTATGAGATCATTTCTTCATAGCTCATACCTTTGAGTAGGTATTATGCTGGGACATCAGGGAGTTAGTGGTATCTCTTATCATTTAAACATATGATGGAGTGCTTGAGCAGGCCTTATTAGTAGAAAGTTTTTTGGAAGAGTGGACACCAGTAGTGGGAGTTAGTAGTGGGAACCCCATACTTGAGACCTTAGTTGCAGGTAGTTGATGACAATCATAGGGATCTAAGCAAGTCAAACACTTCAGGAGGCGATCCCAGGACTCAAGGTCAATGATGCAGGGATATCATGGTGGCTAGAATTAGCCAAGGGATAGTCATTGTTTCTCTTACGTTGTTTGGGGAAATCTGGCACAATATCTCTTGACCCATCATGCGGCTAATTGGGAGATGGTCGAGGGACTGCTGAGATAGAGGCAGAAGCAGGGCGGTCTAAAAGGCGGGGGATGTGGAAGAGGGTCCAACATGGTAGTAGGAGGTGGTCAGAGGATTGACATATTACCACCACCACCCCCAGTTGGTCCATGTTAAGCTTAAGGAGCTAGTGGGAAAGGATGAGTCCAGGTGCAAGCTATGGAGGTCTATAACCCCAAGGCTCTAAGGATGATACAAGGTACGATATGTGTCTTTTCCACTTTGGTTGCAATATTAATAGACAATGGTGTTATCCATTCCTTCCTTGATACTTCTATGATTCAATACTTAGAGATTCCTATTGAGATTTTGACTCGACCCTTGTAATTAGAGACTCCAACGGGCAGTGACTCAATGATTTTGCACTTGTTTTGATAGTGAGACCTTATGCTTGGAGGTGAGAGTTTTATATGATATCTATTTGTTACAACAATGAGGCCTTATGATGTCATATTGGGTATGGAATTACTATCTATATTTTATTCCCATATTTACTATTTTAGGTGAAGGGTGTCGTGCGTCTACAGTGAAGGAACAAGGTTTTCCTTTATAAGATAAAAGGAAACCTATGCAGTGCAGGATGGACTCATGAATAGGAGGGTACAACTGATTACTCATCAGTTGGATAGATTAACCCTTGGTGCATTGAATATTGTGAGTTCTTAGTTTCCTACAGTAGTGGCGGAGTATGAGGACATATTTTCTGAAGATGTTCCAGGTTTACCTCCCTACCAAAAGATAGAATTGTACATTGATCTACCCCCATGACAGCACTGATATCTGCACCAGCATATTGGGTGGATTCTACAGAAATTTATGAACTGAGGTTCTAGTTGGAGTAATTAAAGAGGAAGGGCATCGTGAGACTCGGTGTTTCACCCTAGGAATCCCTAGTGTTGTTTTCCAAGAAGTCATATAGGAGCTTGAGGTTATGTTTGGATTACCGGTTCTTGAAACAAGTGGTCTTGAAGAAAAAGTATCAACTACCAAGGATCGATAAACTATTTGATCATTTTAAAGGGGTGTGATAGTTATCGAAGGTTGACCTTAGATCATGATATCACCAGCTGTGAGTACGATATGAGGATATACCAAAGATGAACTTTAAGTGTTTTTACGGTCACTATGAGTACTTGGTGATGTCATTTGGAATGATGAATTCCCCATAATTTTTCATGGGACTTGTGAATCAGATCTTTTAACCTTTCTTAGACCAATTTTTGGTAGTATTCATCGATGACATCCTAGTGTATTCAGCATCTGATGAGGAGCATGTGAGACACTTTAGGATGGTCCTGGACACACTCAGAGAGGACCAACTTTATGGGAAGCTCTCAAAGTGTAAGTTCTAGATTTGAGAGGTCCACTTTCTAAGACACGTCATCTCATAGGTTAGAGTTTCAGTGGATCTAGTGAAGGTTGAGGCAATACTTTCTTGGGAGCCACCCAAGAATGTTACCAAGGTGTGGAGTTTCCTTGGATTGGCTAGGTACTATCAGAGGTTTGTACATGACTTATCCAAAGTGGTGGAACCCTTGACATATTTGACTAGGAAAGGGAATCCTTTCATGTGGATAGAAAAGTTCCAGTAGTGCTTTCATGAGTTGAGGCGGAGGTTGATAAGTGCTCTCGTCTTGAGGTTACTCGAGGAATGTGTTAAGTATGTAGTGTTATTCAATGCATTAGGGACCGGGCTTGGTTGTGTTATGATGTTGAGGAAAGTATTTTTTACCTATGGTTAATAATATTTTAGACCAAATGAACATAACTAGACGAACCATGACCTTGAGTTAGCATCAGTAGTTTTCACATTTAAGTTGTAGTGACACTACTTAATAGGAGAGAAATTTATTATGTACTCTAACCATAAGAGTCTAAAATATATCTTCTCTCAGAAAGATATTAACTTGAGATAGAGGTTATGGATAGAGTTCATCAAGGAATATGACTTTGATATTATCTAAACTCTTGGAAAGGGGAATGTTATGGCATCCCGCCTTTTTATTACATAACTTTTCATTACATTTTACAAACAGAGGATCTTTAAAGTCTAGTCTCTTGGAAATCAGAAACATAATAGATGAAAAACAACATAAAACATTCTTCTAATACACTTTTAAGGATTCATCATAAATTCATCCTAAGTACAATTACTACATCTCATAACCTAGAGACATACATTCAAAGGAAAGGGTGATCAGAAGGCCCAGTAAGGTAAACAAGGGAATCAGTTTACTTGTGACATCAATAAGAACTTGAATAAAAACATAAGGACATGAGAAATGTAATTATAGGCATATAATAATAAAAATAACTTGAATAGTAACTTGAATATGTGTCTACAACATTTCATTTAGACATTCATGAACATATCACCAAGGTTTATCCCCGAGGTGTCATAAAAATTACCAAGGTTATTCACTAAGGTATCGTGAAACTTGTCATCTCTAGAGATTAATTCTTTACCCAATGAATTGGAGTGCTATCAAGGAGTACCCTTAATATTTCTTTATTTTCATGTGATCCACATAGATCATAAGAAAACATTTCATAAATAACCCATAGATAATAAAATAAATGGGTTTCATTTCAAAATCGTGACGTTTTAAAAGTTCTCAAAAATAAGATCATTATATCATTTATAACCCATGGAAAGGGAGTAAGGGTTATATGTATGTCAATTCCAGAATCAAATATATCATCTTTATATATTTATGAACACAAATAGAAACTAAATAGGTTTGGGTATTCACATAAATAAACAAGGTAATTTCTTGAGAGAAAGAGATGGAAATTTTGAGACGAAATTTCTGTAGCATAACGTCTATATAACATGGTTTTAGAAAATAATAAAAAGAGAGGGTACAAGGTTAAACCACTCATAAATAAATCATATTAAAATATAAATATATAATAACATGGAGGTAAGAACATGGTATGGATATTTGAATGGCATACCACAAGAAAAGGAAACTTGAAAGGTATGAGAAGATGTGATTTCTTTTATGAGAAATTCGGCAGCTTAACGGCGTCACTTAAAAATTCAGAAAACAAATTGATGAGAGAGGAAAGGGTCTATCAACAATTATACATGAAATTTAAATTAATGATAACATATAATAACATACCCTCAACATAAAGAGATGGAAACTAGACGACACAACATAAAGGAATTCATGACTTAAAAGAGGAGGGTGAAAGAATCCCTTACCTTGAAGAGTGACTTCGAAATCATGAACGTCGAGACCTTGGGAGGCTTGTGGGAACCTTGGGAGAACTCCTTGGGAGGTAAGGAGACCAGAAATTTGTTGAGGATGATTTTGGAATGAAATGAATGAGTGAAATGGCTTGGTATTTATAGGAAAAGTGAGTGAATAAATTATTAATTTCCAAGGGACACCTCATCAGTGGTATTTGCAAAACCATGGGCTTGCCCATGGTATTGGAAACTTGGGAAACCTCATATAATATCTAAATATTCATAATTTGAACAAAATCTTACATCATTATTACATCATTAATGATGTCATTAAACACTCGAAACTCAAAACTGCATTTTTACTATTCACCGAAAATTCAATTGTTTCACAAAAATCTAAAAAATTCACCCTAACCTAATATAGATGATCTGAATTCAAAAATGAAGTCCATTTTTTGAAGATAATTTTCTAAATATTTTTAATTTAATTTTTAAATAAAATCATTATTTATTCTAAAAAATACAACTTTAAAACTATAACTCATTTTGTAACACCTTAAAAAAGTAATCAAGGTCCCATAAAAATATCGTATGCCCATAAGACAATAAAGTAATAATTTATTATTAAATTTTATGAAAATACATTTCTATTTTAAATTATTAAATTAATTATAAAATTTTAAATAAAATATTTATGGCGTACAAAAATACCAAAACTTAAACTATGATCATTTTTTCACTTTTAAGATGTCTAAAATGTATTTATACATTCATGGGTGAAGTTTCTATTTTTTTGGTCAAATTACTATTCATTGCTATTCATATGGGTATGTTACTATTCCTACTTTACTATTCACTAAAAACAAAGTTGATCTTATTGGACTCTAAATTTCTCACTGATCATAACTGTAGAAGGCCATTTTTTGAAAATCATTTCACATTATTAATTATTTGATGAATAAAAAAACATTTTAAAATACCCATTTTCCCTAAATTCATCAATAATACACATCCTATATTTATCTGAATATTTGAAATTTACAAACTTTTCCATAAGAAGAAATAACAATTTTATTTATATAAAAGGATTGCACAAAGAAGCTAAGGTCTTGTTACATATCCCCTTATAACACCAACATAGGACCTAAGTGTAAGGTGTGCTATGGTGATAGAATCTTGGGGTGGCTCAGACAACATTTCCTGAGTAGTGATTTCTATCAGCTTGAACTTCTCCCTTATGTGATTTCGTTCAAGCTTCATACGTTGAAGTTCGGATTGGGTTTGGTCTAGAGAAAATCCCAGTGATGCTACCTCCTTCCCAAGCTCTGGCAGATGGGTTTCATATGGCTTGAGTCTACTAGATGAGTCCATTCAATCTTCTTTCTGTATTAATTGACCAAGATAACTATATTTATAAAAACACAATGTTAAGATTATAGTTTCCAATGGTCATATTGGCCAACGGTCATATAACAGTCGAAACTCAATGGTCTCATTTTAATTATACCCACTTCATTAATTAAAGGATATAGTTTTGTTGAGTATAAAATAAAATAACACACTAAATTAGGAAACAAATATAATTAAAAGGTTCGGGTCATTACATTCTTCCTCCCTTAAGAAATTTCGTCCCTGAAATTTTATCTCATACCCTCTGATGGGAAAAGGTGTGGGTACTTCTGTCTCATATACTCCTCTGGTTCCCACATGGATTCTTAATATTTGTGGTTCCTCCATAACACCTTAACAAGGTGGGTAGTCTTGTTGTGTAGAACCTTGTCTCTACGATCCAAGATCTCCACCGGCTGCTCCTCATAAGAGAGGTCATGTTCCAGTTGTACCACCTCTAGATTTAGTACATGTGAAGGGTCAGGTATGTACTTCCTCAAGAGGGATACATGGAAGACATCATGAACTTGGGATATATTTGGAGGAAGTGCAAGCTGATAGGCCACTGCTCCCACACGATCAAGGATTTCATATGGTCCAATGTACCTAGGGCTGAGCTTTCCTTTCTTCCCAAACCTCATGACTCTCTTCCAAGGTGAAATCTGAAGAAATAATTTGTCACCAACATCAAACTCCAAGTCCCTTCGACGGTTGTTGGCATAGCTCTTTTGCTGACTATGAGCAGCCTTAATGTGTTGTTGGATGGCATGGACCTATTCTGTTATCTCATGCACAAGATCTGGCCTAAGAAGCTTTCTCTCACCAGCTTCATCCCAACAAGTAAGAGTTCTACATCGCTTCCCATATAGAGTTTCATAGGGTTCCATTTGAATTCTCGAGTGGAAGTTGTTGTTGTAAGAGAACTCAACTAAAGAGATGTGTTGATCCCATCCACCTTTAAATTCCATTGAGAAAGTTCTCAGTATGTCCTCGAGTGTTTGAATAGTACTTTCAGATTGGCCATCAGTTTGGGTGTGATAGGCCGTACTGAAATTCAATTCAGTGCTCAGAGCTTGTTGAAGACTTCTCCAGAATTTTGATGTGAACCTTGGATCACAATCAAATACGATAGAAATTGGAATTCCATGCATCCTTACCACTTATTTTATGTAAATCCTGGAAAGTTGATCAAGAGAGAAATCTTCCCGAATGGAGATAAAATGGGCATTCTTGGTGAGACGGTCCACAATAACCCATATTGAATTATTTCCTTTGGAAGTTCTCGGGAGACCAGTGATGAAGTCCATAGTGATATTGTCCCACTTCCATGCTGGTATGGGTAGTGGTTGCAATACCCCTTTAGGAAGTTGTTGCTTTGCTTTCACTTGCTGACATATCATACACCTTGAAGTGTAGTCAGCAATCTCCCTTTTCATATTATCCCACCAACAATGATCACGAAGGTCCCTATACATTTTTGTGCTACAAGGATGTATAGAGAAAGTAGAGCTATGATATTCATCCATCAGCTCCTTCTTTATTTCTAGAATAGATGGAACACGTAGTCTTGTATGAAATTTCAGTAAACCTTCTTGATCAGTATTGAACTCAGGAAACTTCCCATCCTTCACAGCCTCAAACTTCTTCTATAACAAAGGATCTTCTTTTTGAGCTTTCTTGATATTCTCTAGTAGTGACGGTTGAGAAATCATTTGGGTTAGGGTTGATGATGTCCCTTCCTTTATAATTACCATGTCCAATTTTACTAAGTCATTGATCAAAGGATCTATTTGAATCATCATAATGGACAAAACAATTGGGTCTTTCCTACTTAATGCATCAGTGACTTTGTTTGCTCTTTCGGGATGATAATGAATTGAACAATCATAGTCTTAAAGGAGTTTCAACCATCTCCTTTGTCTCATGTTCAATTCCTTTTGTGTGAAAATATACTTCAAACTTTGATGGTCTATGTATATATCACATTTCTCCCTATAAAGATAGTGGCTACATATCTTCAGAGCAAAAACAACTGCCGCCAGCTCTAGATCATGTGTAGGATAGTTCTTCTCGTGAGTCTTCAACTGTCGAGATGCATAATCAATGACCTTGTAATTTTGTATGAGGATGCACCCAATCCCATTTAGAGATGAATCTCTAAAAATAATGAATCCTTATCCACTTGAGGGCAGAGTTAACATAGGTGTAGTAACCAATCTCTTCTTTAGCTCTTGGAAACTTTCCTCACACTCCTTTTTCCAGATGAACTTGATCCCTTTTCGAGTTGACTTGCTTAATGGATTATAAAGTTGTGAAAAGTTTTTCACAAACCTCCTATAATATCCCGCTAATCTAAGGAAACTAGGAATCTCAGTTATTGTTGTAGGATGAGGCCACTCCTCTATAAATTTTTTCTTTGCAGGGTCAATTGTGATTCCTTCATTGGTAACAATGTGCCCCAAGAAAGCAACTTGTTTTAACCAAAATTCACATTTACTAAACTTTCCAAAAAATCTCTCCTTTCATAGAGTTTGAAAAATAACCCTTAGATGATCCTCATGCTCCTCATGACTTTTGGAATATATCATAATATCATCAATAAAAACTACCACAAAGTTATCAAGGTAGTCTTTAAAGACTATATTCATAAAATCCATAAAAATATCAGGTGCATTAGTCATTCCAAAAGGCATAACAACAAACTCATAATGACCAAATCTTGATTGGAAGGCATTTTTTGGAATATCTTCTTTCTTCACCCTCAATTGATGATAACCAGATCGAAGATCAATCTTAGAGAATAATTGAGCCCTACGAAGTTGGTCAAATAATTCATCAATTCTTAGAAGAGGGTATTTGTTCTTTACTGTTATTATGTTCAGTTATCTATAATCAATGCATAGCCACATTGATCCATCCTTCTTCTTCACAAAGAGAACGGGTGCTCCCCAAGGAGACACACTCAGTCGGATAAACCCCTTCTCCAAAAGATATTGGAGTTGTTTCTTTAATTCCTCTAGCTCCATATTTTCCATCCTATATGGGGTCTTTGATATTAGATGAGATCCAGATACGATTTCAATGGATAACTCTACCTATATTTATGGGGGAGGTCCAGGAAACTCCTCAGGAAATACGTTAATGTATTCCTAGATGATGGGTACATTTTCTATCCTCAAACTCTCATTTCCTTATTCTTCTTCACTAATCAATTCCATAAAGAAGGATATAGGAGCTTATTCTAGACAAATATCAGGTTGAGATATATCTCCTTGGAAGATAACTATAGGTTTTCCATTCAAGACTACTAAGATTTCCTTACTTCTTCATTTGATCTTAGCATTATACTTTGAGAGCTAGTCCATTCCTAGTATAATGTTGAATTCCAGCATGGGAATGACTACTAGATTTTCGATAAGATTGTGCTCACCAAAGTAGATACTAGAGTTTCTAAACACTGATGATTCTTGTATAATCCCACCAGGAGTCTTGACTAATAACTATACTTTTAGCAAGTCCAGGGTTGATTCTAAATTCTTTTCAAACTTAGAGGAAATAAAGAAATGTGTAGAACCATAATCAAAAAAAGTACTTGATAGCTTTGATAGAACAACAAGAGTACATGCTACCACATCATTTGTAGCTTTAACTTCAAATGTCATGATAGCAAAATCACATCCTTTCTCCCTTGGCATTTGCTGAGGCTGATGGTGGTTCCCCTCCACTACCCTCGGATTTGGATAATGATTGGAAAAGTTCCCCAGTTGTCCACACTTAAAGCACTGGACATCAGGTAGGTCATGCACCATATTCCCCTTTTCGTTAGTGTTTTGAAGTTGAGGTTTCACCTCACTATGACAATTCCTCGCAATATGGCCATCTCTTCCACACTTGTAGCATTTCCCACTCCCGAGCAGGAAGTTCCCCAAATGCTTCTTCCCACATTTATTACACGTGGGATGTTGTACTTTCTTGCCTCCTCTTACTTGATCAAAGATCCTAGCTAATCTTGGATCCATTGATCTCTTTTTTTTGTTGGATTTATGAGACCATTGCATCTCACCAAACCCCAGTTCGACTTTCATCGCACTCTGCATGATCTCCTCGTAGCTATCATAGTCTCGGTTGGCTAGAGTCTTCCATAGATGAGGTCTCAGTCCACCAAATAATCTATCAACCTTACCATTTGGATCCATGAAAAATCTAGAGGTATATCATGAAAGTTGGGTGAAGTTCATCTCATAGCTTCCGACAGATTTGTTCTCCTTCTACTTCAGCTCGAGAAACTCCTTCTCCATTCTTGTTCTCATGGATCGAGGGAAATACTTACTGAAGAAAATCCCTATGAACTCTTCCCACTCCATAGCTTCAACCTACACTCTTTGCCTCATGTTTTTAATCAGATCCCACCACTGATCGGCTTCTCCTTCTAAGTGATAGACAGCCAGGGTGACCTCCTCTTGCTCTAAACAGCGGAGCATAGAAAAGATCTTCTCGATAGAGCTGATTCACTACTCAACAATCAATGGGTTAGTCGATCCACTAAAGGTTGGTGGTCATTGATTCATAAAGGACTCAACAGAATGTTGTTCCCTTCATGGTGAGATTGGTCTCTCATCTTGATTCAAGTTATTTCCCATAACTTGAGTCAGTTGGTTCATCATTCACATAAATGTTTCCATTTCAGCTTCCATCGGAGGGCCATCAGCGCATGGTCTATTGAGGTCACCATTTGCACGGTTCCTCCTATTTCCCTCCATTTTCTAAAATAATAAAACCTTAATGAGAAACTTATTTCATTTACAAATCTTTTAACTATAAAGGATTTATGTATTAAAACTTTTTTTTAAACAATTACATTTCTCTATAAATCCTTCATAATGATTCATAAAAAGCTTATGATTAACCAAACATATCCCTCGGGAGTGTCGTAACCAATAATGCATCAAGGCTCATTTTCATGCACTAGTTCCCATTTGAGTCTAGCTCAAAGCGGTGTTTTTGGGTTTTACCCCTGTGTACATTTGTGCCAGAGCCGCCTCTACCCGCTCGTATCCAGACAGGGATGTATTTGTTCGATAAACCACTTACTCAATATTCACCAAAATACCAGGAAGTTTTCCTATATTTAAACTTTTATATAGGGTTCAACCTAAAGATTTTTATAGCCTAATTTCCATAAATAACTAAACTATCCTTTGATACCAACTATGGCATCCCGCCTTTTTATTACATAACTTTTCATTACATTTTACAAACAGAAAATCTTTAAAGTCTAGTGTCTTGGAAATCAGGAACATAATACATGAAAAAAACATAAAAAATTATTATAATACACTTGTAAGGATTCATCATAAGTTCTTCCTAAGTATAATTACTGAATCTCATAACCTGGAGACATACATTCAAAGGAAAGGGTGAGCAGAAGGCCCAGTAAGGTAAACAAGGGAATCAGTTTACTTGTGACATCAATAAGAACTTGAATAAAAACATAAGGACATGAGAAATGGAATTATAGGCATATAATAATAAAAATAAGTTGAATAATAACTTAAATATTTGGCCAAAACATTTCATTTAGACATTCATGAACATATCACCAAGGTTTATCCCCTAGGTGTCATAAAATTTACCAAGGTTATTCACCAAGGTATCGTGAAACTTGTCATCTCTAGAGATTAATTCTTTACCCAATGCATTGGAGAGATATCAGGGAACACCCTTAATATGTCTTTATTTTCATGTGATCCACATAGATAATAATCAAAAATTTCATAAATAACCCATAGAGAATAAAAGAAATGGGTTTCATTTCAAAATCATGACATTTTAAAAGTTCTTAAAAATAAGATCATTATATCATTTATAACCCATGGAAAAGGAGTGAGGGTTAAATGTATGTCAATTACAGAATAAAATATATCATATTTATATATTTATGAACACCCATAGAAACGAAATAGGTCTGGGTATTCACATAAATAAACAAGGGAATTTCTTGAGAGAAAGAGATAGAAATTTTGAGACGAAATTTTTGCAGCATAACGGCTATATAACATGGTTTTAGAAAATAATAAAAAGAGAGGGTAAAAGGGTAACCCACTCATAAATAACTCATATTAAAATATAAATACATAATAACATGGAGTTAAGAACATGATATTGATATTTTAATGACATACCACAAGAAAATGAAACTTGAAAGGTAGGAGAAGATACGATTTCTTTTATGAGAAATTCAGCAGCCTAACGTCGTCACTTAAAAATTCAGAAAACAAATTGATGAGAGCAGAAAGGGTCTATAAACAATTATACTTGAAATTTAAAGTAATTATAACATATAATAACATACCCTCAACATAAATATAAGAAAACTAGAAGACACAACATAAAGTAATTTATGTCTTAAAAGAGGAGGGTGAAATAATCCCTTACCTTGAAGAGTGACTTCAAAAGCTTGAAGTTCGGGACCTTGGGAGGCTTGAGGGAACCTTGGGAGGACTCCTTTGGAGTTAAGGAGACCATAACTTCGTTTAGGATGATTTTGTAATGAAATAAATTAGTGAAATGGCTTGGTATTTATAGGAAAAGTGAGTGAATAAATTATTAATTTCCAAGGGACACCTCATCAGTGGTATTTACAAAACCATGGGCTTTCCCATGGTATTTTTTCATGGTATTGGCCACTTAGGACACCTCATATAATATATCACTATACATAAGTCGACCAAAAATCTTACATCATTATTACATCATTAATGAGGTCATTAAACACCCGAAACTCAGAACTGCATTTTTACTATTCACCAAAAATTCAACTGTTTCAAAAAAATATCAAAAATTCACCCTAATCTAATATCAATGATCTGAATTCAAAAATGAATTCCATTTTCTAAAAATATTTTTCTAAATATTTTTAATTTAATTTTTAAATAAAATCATTATTTATTCCAAAAATACAACTTTAAAACTATAAATCATTTTGTAACACCTTAAAAAAGTAATAAAGGTCCCATAAAAATATTGTATATCCATAAGACAATAAAGTAACAATTTATGATTAAATTTTATGAAAATACATTTCCATTTTAAATTATAAAATTAATTATAAAATTTTAAATAAAATATTTATGGCGTACAAAAATACCAAAACTTAAACTATGACCATTTTTTCACTTTTAAGATGTCTAAAATGTATTTATACATTCATGGGGGAAGTTTCTATTTTTTTGGTCAAATTACTATTCATTACTATTCATATGGGTATGTTACTATTCCTACTTTACTATTCTTTAAAAACTAAGTTGATCTTATTAGACTCTAAAATTCTCACTGATCACAACTGTAGAAGACCATTTTTTGAAAATCATTTCACATTATTAATTATTTAATGAATACAAAACATTTTAAAATACCCCTTTTTCATAAATTCATCAATAATACACATCCTATATTTATTCGGATATTTGAAATTCACAAACTTTTCCATAAGAAGAAATAAAAAATTTTATTTATATAAAAGGATTACATAAAGCAGCTAAGGTCTCATTACATATCCCCTTATAACACCCGGATAGGACCTAAGTGTAAGGTGTGTTATGGTGATATAATCTTGGGGTGGCTCGGAAAACATTTCCCAAGTAGTGATTTCTATCAGCTTGAACTTCTCCCTTAGTCGATTCTGTTCAAGCTTCATACGTTGAAGTTCAGCTTGGGCTTGGTCCAGAGCAAAGCCCAATGATGTTACCTCCTTCCCAAGCTCTGAAAGATGGGCTTCATATGGATCGAGTCTACTGGATGAGGCCATTCAATCTTATTTCTGTATTAATTGACCAAGATAACTGTATTTATAAAAACACAACGTTAAGATTATAGTTTCCAACGGTCATATTGACCAATAGTCATATAACAGTTGAAACCCAATGGTATCATTTTAATTATACCCACTTCATTAATTAAAGGATATAGTTTTGTTGAGTATAAAATAAAATAACACACTAAATTATGAAACAAATATAATTAAAAAGTTTGGGTCGTTACAAATTTGGTGGAATATTATCTCAACAGAAGATCTAGTTAATAGTTGCTGAACGGGGCATCGGAGCAGTTAGCCTCATTGCAGTTGTCTTTTGTGGATGGAGATGGAGTGGCTTACCTTCAGTCGATGGTTTTCACCCCTCCACTCTTACAAAAATTTAGTGAGGCACACCTTAGGGATATCAACTACAAGTCCCTATATGCTCAAATATCTACAGGGCATGCTCCTGATGGATTTTCATAAGGTTGGGAGCATGTCGTTCTTTTTAAAGGATGCACGATGGAACTAGTGATGTTGTGGTAGGAGGTTTTGAGATATTTCCATACATATCCTTTAGCGGTATATATAAGTGTGTAAAAGATGTATCAAGACCTCTGATGTTAGCTTTGGTGATCATGGATAAACAAAGGAGTTTCATAGTTCGTCTCTCGATGCCTTACTTGTCATCAAGTGAAGACTAAGTACCAAGTTTCAGTGGGTTTAGCTCAAAACCTTGACGTACTAGAGTGGAAGTGGGGTGATATATCTATGGACTTCATTATGGGATTACCATTTACATATAGGAGACATGATTCCATCTGGGTGATCGTTGGCCGACTCACCAAGTCGGACCACTTCTTAGCTATCTGAGAACAGAGTTCAGTAGAGAGCTTGGGATGCCTCTACCTACAGGATATAGTTTAAATCCATATATTTCCATCAATGATTATTTTCAATCGTGATTATTGCTTTACATCCCAGTTTTGGAAGGGATTACAAGAGTCATTTGGGACCTAGTTACACTTGATCATAGTATTTCACCCACAAACTAACAGCTAAACTGAGTGGACCATTCAGGTTCTAGACGAAATGGTGTGAGTTTTCATGTTAGACTTTGGTTGTAGTTTGGAGGATCACCTACCATTGGTGGAGTTTTCATACAACAACAGATACAATTCTACCATTAGTATGGCACCATTTGGGGATTTTATGGGTGAAGTTGTATGTCACCACTTTGTTGGACTGGCCTAGGAGATTTGGTACTCATGGACCCAGAGTTGGTATGAGCTAAAATAGAGAAGGTTCAGATCATCCAGGAAAATATTAAGACTGTACTGAGCTTTCATAATTCTTATGATGATAGGATATGAAGACCTTTGGAGTTCGAGGAAGGATACCATGTGTTCCTATGGGTTTCACCTCAACGTGAATTATGGATATTTGGCCAAGGTGGAAAGATTTCTCTAAGTTTCATTGGACCTTTTCAGATATTGTATAGAGTTGTATAGTTGGCATACTTCTTAGCTCTACCTCTATAGTTAGATCGGGTACACGACATCTTCCATGTGTCACAGCTTGGGAGGTACATGCATAACCCATCACACGTTATCAACTAGGGTGATATGGACATCAAGAATGAGCTACCTTTGATGAGTACCTAGTAGAGATCGAGGATCGGCATGAGAGGATCCTTCTTGGGTGATCGATTCTTTTGGTGCATATTTGGTGGCAACCTGAGAATCTTCAGGAGGGAACATGGGAGCAGGAGGCTCAGATTCATGCTCAGTACCCACATCTTTTTTAATAGCCCTTGTTTTGGATTTTCGGGGATGTAAATCCCTAAGGTGGGGAGAATGTAACATATCTGATTTTATTTATATTATTTTTGGACATTATATGGATTTTTTATACCAAGTGCTAAGGCATCATGCAATTTTGAGGCCCGGTATGCCCAGAATAAATGTTTAAAATATATTAAATATATTTAATAGCACGCATGTGTGATTTTCCTGAAAAATGGAATAACTTCTAAATAGGTGACTGGATGAAAAATATTAGGTAACCATTGAGTTCATAATGGTGGTTTTACTCTAAGCGTGACATAACATTAGTCGGCATGGGTCTTTTGTGAAAAATTTGTCACAGCTGTAAAATGAATAAAATTGTTTAATAAAATTGTTTCTACACATTTCATTGATGCAGTTACTATTTTGTATTTAAATAAATATTTAATCAAAAATAATAGGGTTAGTCGTATAACCATAGAGATGTTGGAGGACCACTAGAGATAACCTTGGAGAATCCTCTCATGCGAACAACGACAGGTTGTGGATCAATCAATCGATGAAACCTTGGATTCAATGGATCTTGCCAACGAATGTGACATGACAATAATTATTCATCATTGAACCAACTGGTTGAGGTAGGATGTTTGTTTTTTTTATTCTTCCCCATTCGTAATTCCTATGATGAATTCAGAACAATCAATGAACATATTGATCTGTTGTTTAATCGTCTTGTAGGATGGGTATAATTGTGGGATGATTTGGGAGAATTACATTGAATCTATTCATTGTTTGTATTATATAAATGAATCTAGATCGACACGGACATCGATCTAGGTTCATTCCTCTTGTTTGTTCTTTGGGATTTTCTCCCCGGTTCATTGTTCGTTGCGGGCGTTCTTTGTTTGGTATGTAGCTCGATTATTCCTGATCAATCAATCATTGCACACTCATTTCTTGGTGCAATGATCTGATATCATAGAACTAGGATCAGAACAACATGAAGGAGGTTCGATGATGGAGATAGAGCAATTCAGACGATGGATGATTCGTAATTTCATGTTCTTCGGTGTTATTTGGTGCACAATGAAGAATGGAAATTTAATCTATTTTGTGAGCAGATCT
The DNA here is from genome assembly GCA_963277665.1 of Viscum album. Taxonomy (NCBI): domain Eukaryota; kingdom Viridiplantae; phylum Streptophyta; class Magnoliopsida; order Santalales; family Viscaceae; genus Viscum; species Viscum album. Next base: position 1,870,114,582 of record OY728131.1, read on the forward strand.
AGAAATTGGATGCATTGTTTGAAGATGACGAGGTATGGATGACCTTGGATCTTCGATTTCATGGTGAATCGATCACCAGATATAAGTCAAAGTATCAGTCAGGATGTTTGGAGGAAGAACGAGTGATTCTGAAAAATCATGATTCACACGGCATGTAATCTGGGATTACACGGCGTGTGGGGCCCCCTGGCTGCAGTGTTAGGTTTTGAAAAAAAATTAAGGATCGCACAGCATGTGAACCTCCCCGGTTGACTCGATGTGTACTTCAGAAGCACATGGGCATGGGTTGGAGTACATGGGCATAGAGAAGTCGTGTAATCCCATACGAACACAGTTTGGTGTACACAGACCGGTACATGGACACAGCTTCAGTACATGAACACGATCAAGTGACATGGGTAGGAAATCATGTGCCTCTACACGTTGTGTACTCATTATAAACATGATGCATATGGATACTACATGTTGTGTGAGGCTCTTCCACACAGGTAGAACTTAGGATAGATGGACACGTTGTGTACCCTTTGTGACACATCGTGTACTCCCATCAAGAGTGATTGAGGCTCTTAGTTTTCTTAGTTTGGACTAGTATAGGTTTAGTGCATTCCCTTGGTCCTTTATCTAAAGGGTACAGTGTGGAATTACATCCACGTCATTGGATTATGATCCCATCTAGAGGTTGGGTCTCAAATAGAGTTGTGTTGTCCCTTTGTGAAACTGGAGTACGATCTTCTATCATCCTTAGTTCTCTAGTTAGAGTTTGTGGAATCAGTGTGACCTCCCTGAGTAGGGAGTTAATCCTTCATCTATTAGGATGTATTGGTAGGTTTGGTGTAATCATTGATATACGATCCTCTACGTAGTGGGTTGATCCAGATTTGGGTCTTTGGTGTCCCCTAGCAGTTTTGGGAATGACCCCCTATCTGTGTATCATAGTCTTCTTAGACTAGTGCGCTTTCTTTGGGTGGGGCCAAATGATCTTGACCTTTTCATTGAGTGTATCTCATGATATAATGGCTCACGAAGTGAGTTATCTTAGAAAGAGTGTTGCTTCGAGATGAATCTTGTGGATGATAGTTAGTTATGACCACCTTATGGCGTGGTCTCTTTCCTGAGTATATCTGGCTTGTTTCTGTTATAAATTGATTTTTATATCATGTATTGATATGACTATAATTAGTTAATCATGTTTAGTATTTTCTGTGTTTCCTACTAAGTATTTTTATACTCACCCCTACACAGGATTTTCCTGCACGTGTCATGTCTTATGCAAACAACATCCCTTTTGACAGTGTCCTAGGAAGACAGGGAGAAAGTGGAGCATAACTGGGGCTTGACAGACCTAGGTGTTTACTAGGAGCGTATTTTTGAATTAGTCATCTCCCTTGGACAAGGTTAGACTCTTTAAAGTTTTTTGGGCTTGTTTTTTTGCCCCTTTTCTATTTTCAGTACTTTATTTTTATACTTTACTATAGGATCTTAGATGTATGCATGCATTGTTTCAGTTGTTTTACATTTCAGAATTGTCTAGGCTTGGAGATGTGTGTGTGTAGTTACTTTAGGCTAATGCCTCCCATTTATGGGATATGCCTACTCAGCGCTGGTCACCAGCCCCTGGACTATTGGAGGCAAACTTGGGGTGGTCACGGCACAGGCCCCTCTAGGACAAGTCATGACAATATATATATATATATATATCATAAAGTAGTTAATCATATTCATACCCGCAAATTTAACAGATAGATTATAATGGTTATATTTAAATAATCATGGTTTGTTTAGGTTTGGTGTTGCCTATCGTATATGCTATTGAACATAATTTTCTATTTTAAAATATTGGGGTGTTACATAAAAAGCACACGGACGAGGCAATTTTATGTGCTTTATACTTGCATCGTAGCCCAAGGGGGGAATGCTATGTCACTTTTTTCAAGAGAAACAAAGGGTGATTACAATTATCAGTCGATAGCTTCATAGTGTGACCACACCCTATATTTATATTAATTCCCAACTAGTGAGTTTAGTAGTTTTTGTCTTCCTATCTTCACAATATGTCTTCCACATGAGCCTTTCTTTGAAGATGAAGCCTTTGCCTGATCAAAGAATCTCACCACTTTAACCTATTATATCATTGTACTATTTTTTATTCTGAGGATCTCATAGGATGACTCCAGATCAACATTCTTCTTTTGACACTACCTCCTTCAGGTTATATCATCCGACAACCTTAGTCTGCACAACTTCCAACCACATACACATCTAAATGCTAGGTCTTGCTGCTACCTATGTCTTCCATCTTCATTTGGTCCATTGGACATTAGGTCAAAAAAACTTATCATTATTTTGGTCCTAAGGTCTTATCCAAAAAATGGTTTCCACCTCCGAAACCCAACAAAAACTGACACCAAAAGTCCTTTTGACGTCAATTATTATAAAATATGACATCAAAAATCTCTATATATGTACATTTAGTTGGGAATTCAAGGTCAGTTTTTAATAATAGACATTACAATGCTGCTTTTAATTTCAGTCACATTCACATTTCTTTTTAACCTATGTGAAAAAATAAAAAGAACTAATGTTAAATTGTAAATTTCTAGAAATGTAATTTAAGGAGTTAAACTTTTGTTCATGGTTTATTGAACGTTACAAATGGTTTGTAACCTGTTTCATAGTTCAAACATTGTTTACATTTGGAGTGATGAAACTGTGGATGGTTATGAAACATTTATTCTTCAAGTAGCATTCTTGAAGCCAATAAATTGAGGGTTAGACCATGAGATGATTAATATGATTCATGTTTTGAAACTCTTTCACTACTATAGATAGTACTTTTATCAGCACTAGAAAATGGTTTTAATAGCGCTAGAAAGACATTATTAATATCAGTGAAGATAAAGGGGGCGTCCCCTTTAACAGCGCTAAAAAAAGAGCTGATAAAGGGTGTCATTTATCTTTTCTAAAAAAGTTATGATAAAGGACCCCTTTATCAGTGCTATTTTAGAATATATAAAGGACACTTTTTATTAGTGCTATTTTTAGTGCTGATAAAGGACCACTTTATCAGCATTTTTTTAGCATTATTAAAGGGGGAATTTATCAGTGCTCGAAATAGCACTGATAAAGGCATACCTTATTGTGATGTGTTGTTTATATAACAGTACACCCACTAGCAGCACCTGCACATATAATCAGCACACTCACCAGCAGCACCTACATAGAACACACACACCACTTGTACAAAATATCACCTGTACAGTGCACACAATAACAAATTAGCACACACATGAACAAATAATCATACACAAGGGTTTGGAAAACAATTATATATACATTTCAAACAATGTTTTATATAATTACAACTATAATTATCCAACAAATAGTTAAAAACACTAATGTTTCATCCTTTAAAATCTGTGATCCCCTCTCAAAAATGTCCTCTCGTGGTATTAGTTTCTAAAAAAATCATCCCAACTCAAACAAAAGGTTCCACCTATATAAGAAAAAAAATATTATGTTAGTAATACTATAAAGAAATAAATTAAACATTAATATGAAAGAATACATTAATAAAATATCAATTTTTAATAAAAAAAGACACATATGGAGTTATACAAGTCACATTGTGCATCGTATTGAGGTAGGGTTGATTCTTACACATCAAAAATGAGTTATGAATCATTGTCCTAAAATATAAAAACAATCCGAATGGGTTATCTTGGTTTTGAGTGTGTCCCTTGATTTTTTACTAAAATTAATATCAAATTTAAATGACATATTTGGATTTATACCGGTCACATAATTTGTCATATTTAGGTTTGTTTGATTCCTACACATCACAAATGACTCATGGATCATTTTTATAAAGTATAAAAACAATCTAAATGGATTTCCTTGGTTTTCATAATGACATATGTGTGTTTTTACTAAAACATCATTTCAAACTGGAAACACCCATTTTGAGTCATACCGGTCACATCATGCGTCGGTTTGAGGTGAGACTTCTTTATACACATCACAAAGGACTTATGAATCACTCTCCTAAATTTTGAATACAATCATAGGGCATTTTCTTAGTTTTTAATGAGTGAAACGTTTTGAGCTAAAATGTTGATTTTAAAATGATAACAAACACTTTTAGTCATACTGGTCACACCATGCGTTGTATTGGGGTGAAGTTGATTCCTACACATCAAAAATAACTCATGGATCATTTTATTAAAGTACCAAAACAATATGAATGTTTTTTCTTAGTTTTTAGTATGTCACTTTCTCTTTTTACTTAAATTATTGTTAATTTTAAATAAAAACACATTTGGATTTATACCGGTCACATCGTTCATCGGATTGAGGTGTGGTTTATTTATACACATCACAAATGACTTATGGATCATTTTTATAAGGTATCAAAACAATCCAAATGTGTTTGCTCAGTTTTCAGTATGTCAATTGTGTTTTTTAACTAAAATATCATTTCAAACTAGAAACACACTTTTGAGTCATACCGCTCACATTATGCATCGCTTTGATGTGAGACTACTTCATACATGTCAGAAAGTACTTAAAAATAACTTTACTAAATTATAAAGACAATCGAAAATAATTTTCTTGGTTTTTAGTGAGTGACACATTTTGAGATAAAATGTAAATTTTAAACTGATAACATACACTTTTAGTCATACCGGTCATACTATGTGTCGAATTGAGGTGTGGTTGATTCTTTCACATAAAAATGACTTATGGATCGTTTTATTAATGTATAAAAATAATATGAATGTGTTTTCTTAGTTTTCAGTATGTCAGTTGTTCTTTTTACTTAAATTAATGTCAATTTTAAATAAAAAGACACTTTTGGATTTATATTGATCACATCATGTGTTGTATTGAGGTGGGTTTGATTCCTACACATCACAAATGACTCGTGGATCATTTTTCTAAATAATCAAAATAATCCAAATTCATTTTCTCAGTTTTTAGTATGCCAGTTGTGTTTTTTTACTAAAATTAATGTCAATTTTAAATAAAAAGAGACACTTTGAGTCATACCGGTCACACCATGCGTCGGATTGAGGTGTGGTTTATTCCTACACATCAAAAATGACTTATATATCATTTTCCTAAAGTATCAAAATAATATGAATGAATTTTCTCATTTTTTTAGTATGTCAATTGTGTTTTTTTACTAAAATGTCATTTCAAATTAGAAACACACATTTTGAGCCATACTGATCACATTGTGCGTCGATTTGACATGAGACTACTTCATACACATTACAAAGAACTTATGAATCGTTTTTTTAAATTATAAATAAAATCATAGTGAGTTTTCTTGGTTTTTATTGAGTGACATATTTTGAGATAAAATGTCAATTTTAAACTGATAACGGACACTTTTATTCATATCAATCACACTATTCATCAGATTGAGGTGTGTTTGATTCCTATACATCAAAAATGATAGATATATTGTTTTCCTAAGGTATCAAAACAATACTAATGTTTTTTCTTGATTTTCAGTATGTCACTTGTTCTTTTTTCTAAATTTACTGTTAATTTAATATAAAAATAAACACTTATCATAACAGTCACACCATACATCGTATTTAGCTGCAGTTGATTCCTACACATCAGAAATAATTTATGTATTATTTTTATGAAGTATCAAAACAATCCTAATGCATTTTCTCAGTTTTCAGTATGGAACTTGTTCTTTTTACTAAAAATACTGACAATTTTGAATAAAAATAGACACTTCGAGTCATGTCGGTCACATCTTCATGCCATTTATGTACATTATTCCATCAGGTATTTTGGCCATTCCTTTTTAAATAAATCTATATCATATTTTGAATAAGATTCTTTTCAAAAATTGTGGTAGTACTGAAAAAATAATAATACCCAAAGTATTAATAAATATTTTAAATGAAATAGTAATTATCTTCGAAAATACCTCTTCAGGGATGCTGGTTTGTTCATGGAATATGATATCTTTCATAAATTTACAAATATAATAACCACAATATTTATCGTTTGTTTATTTCAGATACTGTAGAAATATTGAGAAAAATAAGTAATTTTTTATATGTGTTTGTATAGTGAAATATTATTATATATACCCTAATCTGTATCGAGTCATAGTACTTGTGATGTCACTTTTCCTTTTCCCCTAACCTCATTCCATGATGTAGAATATATTCACACACCTCCCTATCATAATATAATACTCATTAAAAGATAATATAAATTATATAAATAGATGTTTAGTTCTAAAATGTTGGATGTAGTGTATTAAAAATTGATAAACGCCATCATGTGTGGTCAGTTTATTGGATATACATGCATTGAATCTAGGAAATAAATATTTGGAGTATCCAAATTGACCGCAATGAGAATACATTGTTTTCTAAGAACACAAAAAATAATAAGTAATGAAAGAAATTAAAATATATTTGATATGATTAAATTGTATAATTTTAACCCTACGTCATTGTTATTAAGAAGAGTATGGAATCCATAATTTTTTTGTTAAATAATTTAAGTAGGCCTACCACTATTTCACCCTCTTTCTTAGATTTTATTTCTTTTTTGTTCTGTAGATGTGACATGAGGTCTAACGAGTCCAAATTTATGTTCATGTATAAATCCCTTAAATTGTTTTTCATATATACACCTGTGAAAAATATGAAATGTATTTAGTCATAATTATCATAGTATATAAGCTTTTGGAAAATCAAATCATGAAAACATAACTCATGTATACATTTACAACTGATCCATTGAGCGAATCATACTCCAGGATTTCACTTAAATTTTCAACACTAATGAAATATGGATCTTCCCCTCTGTACAAATTTTCATCAAAAAGAATTGTGTGAACCCCACTATTTTTCAACTTCGTAATCACATGATCTTGTAATGATAATAAATGCAGATATATAATGGGTGGGTTTAAGGTTCTTTCGGTAGATTATTTCGATCAGTTGGTTGATCCTTGAGATGGTTTTGAGAAATTCTTTCTTTTTACACCCTTCCCCGTGTTAGTATGTAATAACATTCATTGGTTCAAACATTTTTTCATTAAATTTTAAAGTTTTATCTTGAAAAATAAATTATAAATGAATACCTCCTTGTCGATAAGTTTTTTTACAAGGTGTGATGTTCATGAGATGAATGTTCCTAAATCTTGTTCGACTATATGAATATCTTCATCATTAATTGGAATATGTAGCTTAGATATCGGCTCATAAGATACGTTAATAAACACTTTTACTTGACCAGTTAGAAGTGTTCTATTGTGTAACATGATGTTATGGATATTGAACATTGTATCCCTTGCTACAAGGTGATGGGTAGGTGTCGATAGATATAAATCACAGTCATTTTCACCATGCACAATATTAATACAGGAAAGTTATTGGTGTCTATCTGATTCACAATTCATAGAAACAATTATTAGAACATTGATTACCTCGGCTAAGATAGGTTTTTTAGGGGAATGTCTCACCTCAAATCCAGTGGGGGTGGGTTGGGATCTTCATGCACTGGTTTTTCTTGAGTTGTTTCTTCTCTTTCCCGCTATCATATTTTCCATGAAATCTCTCTTCATTTTCATATGTTCTTAAAGGATAGATATTCTTTCTCTTGTCATTTTTATTTCTTCACGTTGATCCTCCTCTTGTTTTTTTTCTCAAAAAATGTTCAGGGTGTCACCCTAAAACCTGCACCTCTGACGCAGCCATACTTTTTCAATTGCTTTAAGGCCACCAAAAGTATGTCTGCATCCGGTTTGGGTGTTGTTGATTCCTGTGACTATATCAGATAGAAAATATAGAAAAATAAGTAATCATTGTTATGTAATATTGATTTAAAGGAAAAAAATATTTATTATGTCATACTTACACATATTTCCCACACTTTTTGTGTGTTTTTATCTATTAGTGTCTCGTATTTATTTACATGTGCCTCCTTTCATAGAACATGGTGTGGGATGGAAGTGACATTGGATTTGGATTCATCAATCTACATATAAATAGAGGAATAAAGTTATGGTGTTGTTTTAGGTCACATAAAATTATTACAATATATTTAAAACGTACTAATATTTTTTTAAAGTGAAGCATGCCCCATTATTTCTTTATAGTAGGGGTACTCTAGTTTTTCTGCTCGTTCCTTATTTTCAGCACTCAGTTGTTGTTTCATAACTAAATAAATATCAATGAAAGTGATGAATACATGTATTTTCAAACAACATATTACCGAACACAATGTACCTAAAAATACTGATCAGCATGACGGCTAGTAAACGCATCCCACACTCCTTGGGTAATTAGGTGTGCATAAATAGGAGGTGGGTGTGGGTTTATTTTTCCTTCAGCATCTTTAAGATAATATTTTTTTAAAATTGTGCAAAATCCTCTATAAATCCTTCCATAAACCCTTAATACATAGTCTTTGTGTGAGTCATCCACTATAAATTCACTCTATAAGGGATGATTAAGAGTATGTCAATGTTTCATTATTTTATTTTTTAGTAAATTAAATAAATGATATCATAATTTTACTGTAATATCTCCCCACATCAGTGTCTTAAGCCCAGTGATAACATGGTGACACTACTGTACATCAATTGGAACACGTCATCGAGTAATGATTCCAATGTAACTACTAAACATGTATTTGTTGGGGTTAACATGTTGGTCCCATTTATTCCATCTGACCTCTTATGTGATGTCTTTCACTTTTTCCTTAAGGATTTTTACTAACACTGTCAAACTACGGTGCTCCTACTTTTTCTACACCACTAGTGTTTAGTTGCCTACCATTTACTCAATTTTAACATCATCAATATGTTCCTTAGGAGCGCTCGCATCGTCATGTTCAGATGGTGGTTGTACCTCTGCATTGGTAAAAACAACAATAATAGGTTAAGAAACATGTTGGTCCTCTATACTACGAGCAGCTGCAGGTTGAGAGACCTGTTGTACCTCGATATTAGGAGCATCATCACATGAAGAAGTCATTATCTACAGAAGTGGTTTAACATTTAATTTAGATTAATTAAAAGTAGTAGTGAACATATAATAACATAAAGTAACTTTATGTATATTATAAAAAATATAACATGATTGTTAAACTCTCTTTTCTTTAAAGGCTGAAGGGATTTGACCCCTCTATCGACTATCCAAATCCCTTTATTGTGGCCTCCTTTGACATACATAATGTCGTCTACATTAAGACTACTGTGAAATGATTGTGATTTCATAATTAAAGGTTCATCCTCTATTTAATTTTCATCTAACCCTTCAGTGGTTTTGGTGGATAACCGAACAATTGACCAGTTTTAGTTTGCAGGATATATAACATAAAATGATTGTACTACCTGTGATGACATTATAAATGGTTATTCTTTTTACCCTTCCTTACTAAAATCAACTTTCACAAATTACAACTCATCTATTTTAATAGCACTCCTATTATCAACCCACTTGTATTAAAAAATCGGCACTTAGAAGTTTGTATAATCCAACTCCCATATTAATTTGATGATGCCAAAGTATGACATATTTGCATAAATTGGATTTCTTTCCTTAGCATCGGAAACATGCATCGCTTCATCCACAAGTGTAACTCCACTATTCTACATAATAATGTCTTCATCATATTCATTATTATAGAATGTTTAAACGTTAATTACGTAATCATTATAAGATAATACATACACACTTGGTCCTCCAGCTAGCCATCGAAGTCGTTCTGAAATTGACTACGTATTTTCATCTGACTCCTTAAATATATGGTTCCAAATCCATCCTATAAGCTGTCGATTATGTGTATTTGATATCCATTTTTCATCCCTTGAAGGATTCAAATGCCTAAGAATCTATTTTTGGGTTTCGACATATGGGTCAACCTCCAAACTTTTATACAAAATGTAAAGGTGGTTCTACTCCTGATCTGTAATATTGATTGTGACAACCACTGTTCCAGAAATTACTTCACCCTCAAGCCACTCAGTGTGACGAGATTTCAGTAAACCAATGATTTCCACAGTAGACAGGTATTCATTACAGAATTCAATAGCTTCCTCAACAATATATCATTCTGAAATACAACCCTCTATAAAACTTCTATTTTTGACATACCCTTCAAAATATTCATACATCGTTCAATGGGGTACATTGATCTATAGTGTACATGACCACATAATCGAATATCTCTCACCAATTGAACCATTAAATGAACCATCATATCAAAGAATGTCGGTGGGAAGAACATTTCCAATTCACATAATATAAAAGCAATTTCTCTTTCCATACTCAGCAATTTTTTTAGGTCTATAACTTTGTTGCATATAGCTTTGAAGAAGAAACAGAGCTTCATTAATGTATAATGGGAATTCTAGGTAAAAATGCAATGTAAATCTATAGAAATTAGATCTTACATAAAAACTTGGCAGTCATGTGATTTTAAACCCTTTAAATTTAAATCAGTCATTGACATGATGTTCTTTATATTTGATGAATACCCATATGGAACCTTTACATCATTCAAGAAGTTGTAAAAATAATATCTCTTTTGGTTGGAAAGAGTGTGAGCAGCTGGAGGAAGAAAAGTTTGTTTTTCACTCTTCACTAACACCAACTCTTCTCGTATTCCCATGTCAACCATGGGAATAAAAGTTCGTTTTTCACCCTTTAATGGTGTCAACTCTTCTTTTATTATCTTTTAAACCATGTTCAACCTAGCCTTAATTCCATCCTTTATTTTTCTAGGTGAATTTAGCAACATTCCAATGACACTATCACATACATTTTTTTCAACATGCATAACATCGAGAAAGTGTCTGACGTATATACAATTCTAGTATAGTGATTCAAAAAATGATATCTTCTTCCAACTGGTTCTCGTAAGGTTTTTCAAAAATGGTTTACCAAAAGTAGTGTCAACATCTTTTAATTTCAAAAATAGTTGATAACCAGTTAGTGGAGATGGTGTTATATGTTCTTCTGAACTTCAATCGAATGATGTCATCCAAGATCGGTACTTATGTCATCAGTTTAGAAATATGTGATGTCCTAGAAACATGGTTTTCAATGAATGTTTCAACCTAATTGATTGTGTACCTTGTTCGCAGAAGGGACACCCATGACTTCCTTTAATGATATATCCTGAAAAATTCCCATAACCATTAAAGTCATTTATTGTCCCATACAACATGTCTCTCAATTTGAAATCTTCATTTCTATAAGCATTATACAATGTAACACCTGAATCCCACAATAATTTCAAATCCTCAATCATTGGATCCAAATAAACATCAATATCATTACCCAGTTGTTTTGATCCTAATTTAAGCATAGATAGCATGATGTGTTTTCATTTCATGCATAACCATAGTGGAAAGTTATAATTTACCAACATAACCAGCCATGTACTATGAGTGCTTCTTTTAAAACCAAGAGGATTCACTCTATCTATAGATAATGCAAGATGAAGGTTTCTCAACTCGTTTCCAAAATTAGGATACTCATGATCGATTCTCTTTCACTGAGAAGAGTCTGTAGGGTGACGTATTTTCTCATGTTTATTTCTTCTCTCTACGTACCACGCCAATTTCCATGTGGTCTCCTCACTTCTATATAGGCGCCTAAACCTTGGAATGATTGGAAAGTACCATATAACTTTCGTAGGATCGGATTCATCTTTCTTGTATCGAGAATCACCACACTTTGGGAATTCTCTAAGTGATTTGTAGTCCTTGAGAAATAGTGTATAGTCATTCGAGCAGGTGTGTATTCCTTCAGAGGTCATACCCATCGAACGTACTATTTTTTTGGTGTCATATGTTCGGCTCAGGAGATCATTTTATTCTGGGAGCTTGTCATTCAAGATATAAAGTAATTCTGAAAATTTGGAATTACTCCATATGTTTCCTACTTTCAAATTATACATCTTCAGTACGGATAAAAATGATTTATATTTACTGAAACCACCATACAAATGCTTCTTTGCACAACTCTTTAACTGCTCAAACAATTTTGGGTAATCACAAATTTCGTCTTCAACTGTCCTTGTCATTTCCTCAATATGATCTTTATCATCATTCACATTTGTAATCATGTCCTCGATACGGTCTTCTTCATTGTCTATACTTGTATTCATATCAGATGATCCATAAAATGCACTGTTATCCCAGCCACTAGCTACACTAACTTTTTTCCTATGTTTATTCCAACATTTATAACTTCGATCTATTCCATGATAGATAAAGTGTTATTAAAACTCTTATGGACTAACTTATATTGAATAACAATAGTATAAACACAGACAAAGGATTTGAGAAGGGTAATATTCATGATCTTTTGCAAACTTGATGAACACTTTCACTTCATCTGTATACTCTATTTTCAAGCAATTGGCATTCATCCAGTCATTATTCATATCCATCCTATTTTATTTGGTGATATTATTATTTAACAAAATAAATACAAAAAATATTGATTTAATTTAATGGTTTTCATAATTCTATAAAAATCTAACCTTAAAAGATTATGAAAAAACTACAGTTCAAATGTTATTTGAAAACTATTTAAAAAATCACACTTGAAATCCCATTAAAAAACCAACCATTTACACAAATTCCTCTTTAAAATAACATGCCCTTTTTAAAATAAATCAATCAGTTCCAAACACTCTTTCATAAAACCAAAATTCCTTTTTTTAAAGCACTCAAGACAACTTCATGACCCAATAATCTTAATCATTTAAAATGAGTGACATCCCTCTAAGAAACATTTCAAAACACTTGAATCATTTTCAAATATCCACTTAATAATTTTTACAAAGACATAGATCCCAATAGAGAAAGTTTATAAAAGATACATAGAAAACACCTCAATTCATCCCAAATCAATAAATGTTGTATGATTCCATCACATTATTCCAAAGTTAGGTGTAATAATAATAATTTCCAAAAGCATTTGATATTGTGCTCCCCACTATTGGATATCCCTTATTCATGCATCCATTGTCCAGTTATATCAATTATCCTTCACCAGAACACCAGATTCCCAAAAGATATGTTCCATAGTCAGTAACCACACTCACAACCTTGAAACACTCGTCTTCCAGTTTACTACAAACATTGCATTATCCCAATGATCCTTGGCTCACACCAAATAAATTGGTTGTACACCCCAAGAACAATGTATATGTCTCTCACATGAAGTATTATTGGTTCCTTCCTTTATAAATACACCTAAGAAAATCTATAATCATGAACACATTACATAATCAAAAATTTCTCAAGTGTCATTCCTTTCACACACAAAATTTACCTATGCCGCTCATCATTAGAAAAAAATATGTTGCTTTCTTGACCCTTTTAAGTACATAATGTCTCAAGTCAAAATAAGAAAAGAATTATGATACTAAACTAATAGATGGTATGATTTTCCATAGTCTATTTTCTAAAATCGTCAAAAAATACTTTATAAATGACATTACAAAGACTGGTCATTCTAAAATTCTTAACAAAACTCATATCAATAACCTCTAGAATCAAAGTGATGAGAGTATCATTATAAGTCTCAAGAGAATTATTACCTATCCAAAACTCATTCACGATATTAACAACATCAAGTACCAAAATAGTCTAGAACCTTTTAAAGAAATTTTCATAAAGAAAATCTAGGTTTGGTACCTTTGATGGATGCATCAACCTAAATGTCACGACCACTTCATAATATTGAATATAAATAGTTAATAATTCATTCATATAATTTGTTAAAGTTGTAATAAAATAATAATTTATATATTTAGATATAAAATTATGATAAGAAGAAAATATGATTTGATAATCACTTAAATTATATCATTTGTCCCTTTGAGGGGATTCACCATAAAGTGCTTTCAGGTGGAAGGATTCATTACATGTGTTGTTATGGTTATTTTTCTAGGGTATCCAAAAAGTGTCTCATGTAGATTTGGATAGGTAGGGCTAACAAAAGATGTGTTTCCATTATAACTCAATTTATCCCTTAATAAAAATGTCAATGTATTCCCCTATGAAGTAGGATTGTCATCCAAACAAAATAAATTTCATGTGGTGTGCTTATTCCATTTATGTCATGTTTTTATCCTTTATTGCTCATTTTCCTTTGGGGGAGGTATTTTCAAAACCATGATGTTATTGGAACTAGAAGGTAGAGATTTGATGTAGTGACTTAGTTGTAGCTTTACTTCTATGTTATGGTATATCAGGTTTGGGGATTTGTTTCAATTTAGGTATGTTCTAGAATTTCATCCGTTATCTGCAAGTTTCAGGGGTTTAATTTATGTTTTAGGGGTTTAACATTAGGATTGTTGATTTGTACCAAATCCAACTACTGGTATCAGCTCTTTTTCTTATTCTACTATCAGTTACCAAAAAGTGGTATTAAAGCTTGGCTACATAACATATGGTGATTATTTTATCAATACTCGATAGAAAGTCTTGGTTTCAAGACTAATGGGTTTCCTATAGTGAAGTGGTTTTCTAATATTTAGTGGAATTGCACTAGTAACAAAGTGGTGTTTCCATTAAAATGGGTAAGGTTTGGATTGATATTAAATGGTGGAGGATTCAGACTTTGGGGGAAAATGACCTTCCTACTCTTGGAAAGTTCAAAAGTTACATTGATTTTGAATTAGTCAGAAGCGAGATGTTCAGTAGAATGGGAAACCCTGAGATGAAACATTAGAAATTTTTTTAAAAGGTGTGTCCAAGAGAATTTAGATCCAAGAGGGAAGAAGGACATGCCTCAACAATGTTGAGCATTAAAGGTGGATGTGTAGTAGAGGGAGGGATCAAGGAGTATGATTGGTCGAGGTTTTGGTGCAACAATGGTTCTTGGTGAGAATGTATCAATGCCTAGAAAGTGTAGCATTCTGATCCATGTCTAGGGAGAGCATATTGGTTCCAAGTAAGTGTGAGGATGTAATACCATATTAGGGAGAGCGGATCAATGTCTAGAAATTACATTTCCTAGGTCCCGCCTAAATAACTGGGGTTCTCGTGATAAATAAAATGCAAGAGATCAAAATCAATCATGAAGTTAATCACATAAAATCTGAATGACATGAAAAAACTATTCATCTCACCTCTAAACACCCTTCACTGAAACAACCCCTTTTTACCCATGTACAACACATTCCAAAAGAAAATCAACCCACTTTATATAACCATCAAAATATAAATATAATATAGTAAAAATGTTCCCAAATCAAAAATGCTTTTTATAAAGTTCCAACCAGTCCTTTGAGAATTCATTGATAACCAAACACATGAAATTATTTTTAAGAATTCTCCAAATGATCCTTAAATATTTCACTCAAGTTGAACACATAAAATCCGTTTTTGGAGACCAAAAATGATTCAAAACTTAATAAACAACTCCTTTAAATAATAAATGAATTAAACACCAACATAAATATATCAAACATACATAATGGGGGGTCCAAAAATCATATAAGATATCATTACATATTACTAAATCAAATTAATATATAACATTCATAAAATGATAACAAAAGAACACCAAAGTTCAATAACAATCAAATCCCCTTCAAAAACCAACCAACATGCAATTCATTTAGTGCACAAACAAGGACCAACAATTTCTTTTAAAAAACCAACCAACATGCAATTCATTTAGTATGCAAACAAGGACCACCAACAACCACAATTTTCAGTGGGGGATTTAACCCGTATAATTTACAACATCGCCATCAAATAAAGAGAAAGAGAAGAAAACTCACTGCGGAGGTGTCGTTCAACGCGTGGAGGAGTCCTCTGATAAAGGAGAGGCGCACGACAGAGGAGAGGCGTGTAGCGGAGGAGAGGCACACAACGGAGGTGTGGCATGCGGCGGAGGTGGGGCGCGACAGAGGAGAGGCACACGACAGATGTGTGGTTCGCGGCAGGGGGAGGAGGTGGGAGAGGAGGAGGGGGAGGAGGAGGTGTGATGGCAATGATCGGCTTTTGGTAGAGCTTGAGGGGTGCGAGGAAGGAGGAGGAAGTTAGGGTTTTTTATAAAACATGGTGAACCTTTTATCAACGCTAGCTAAAAAACACTAATAAAGGCATGTTTTATCAGTGCTAAAATATAAAGCACTGATAAAACATGCCTTTATGAGTTCATTTTAGTGCTGATAAAGATAAGCATTTATCACCGATAAAAATATAGCGCTGATAAAGACATCCTTTATCAGCATTTTTTTAGCGCTGATAAAGATATAATGTTAATAATTTATTTCTATTATTATATATATTTATACATTTATATACATGATAAATATATATTTACATTTATAGAATTATAATTTAAATAATTATAAATTTATAAGAAATATACTTATTATAATAATAATCTTAGAAATATATATAATAAATATATTAATTATATATGTTTATAAGATTATAGATGTATATAACTATATTTCTTCTAATTTTATAATTATTTATATGAATATATATTTATTTATAATTATAATTATGAATGAAAATATATTTATTTATTTAAATAATTATAAAATTATAACAAATTAATATTTCTAATATTTATAATTTTAATAATATTTATATTTAATATATTTAATATAATTTTATAATTATTTAAATATATCTGTATTTATTTATAACTACAAATATAAATATTTGTATTTATTTCTCAATATTTATATATATTTATTTAATTATATATAATATTATATATGAAAATAATAAATATATTTTCTGTAAATTAATAATTATTTAAATAAATATTTATTTATTTATATTTATAACTAAAAAATATTTATTTAATTATTTGTAATTAAAAATTATAATAAATAATTTATAGTTGTAATTATAAATATATATATATAATTATAAATTTATAAAAAATATATTTATAATTTTAAAAATATATATAATTAATATATTTCTTATAATTTTTTAATTATTTAAATATATCTACATTTATTTAGAATTATATTTATAACTATTTGTATTTATTTATAGATATTTGTACATAAATATATATAATTAATATATTTATTATAATTTTTTAATTATTTAAATATAGTTATATTTATTTAAGAATTATAATTATAAATATTTTTATTTTTTTATAAGTATTTGTATATAAATATATTTATTTAATTATATATTTATAACTTTATAAGTATTATAACAAATATATTTATTATAATTATATATATATATATATTTATTTATTTATAGTTATAATTATAACTATAAATAAATATATTTATAAATTTTTGTATATATTTATAAATAAATATATATATATATATTTATAAAATTATAATATATGTATTTATTGTAATTTTACAATTATTTAAATATAAATATATATAGTTATAATTATAATTACAAATAAATATATTTAAAAAGTATTTATATATACTTAAAATTTAATAATTATAAATACAATAAATATATTTATTCTTTAAATATATTTAATGTAATTTTATAAGTATTGAGAACATAATATAGTATATGAGTAACATGAATTAATCATATACACCTAGTAAAATATATATAATAAAAAAGGAGTCGTCAATGGACAACATGAATAATAATAAGAGTGTAATGTATAAATGAACATTCATGATGATACATGACATATATGCACGCATGATCAATATATCAATTGACCAAATTCATTGGAAACACGTATATATTTAATTATAATCTTATACTTTTTTAAAACATTATATATATTTTTGAATTATTAAAAAATATATATTAATTACAAACATGCATTTTTTATTTAATATATACAAATAAACATTATTTTTGAATATAAATATAATAATTGTATTTAAATTATTATTAAAAACTTTTATCATCGCTTTTAGCTAGCGCTGATAAAGACCCATCCCCCCTTTATCAACGCTTTCTGCTTAGCGTTGATAAAACGATATGTTTCCCTTACTCCGTTTTGTAGTAGCGTTTGAACCGAAAGCACGTGTTTCTCTCTCTTTAATTATAAGGTTCCAACAAAGCATGAGGAAGAGGGTTCCCTTCCCAGTCATTGGAGATCTCCATAACAACCCATGGATATTCTAGGAGGAAAGAGACCTTAGGGTGCTTCTTAATGATTTTTGTCAACCACACTTACGGAGTAGTTTTCATGGGAGAGAGAAGTGTGTCCTTTAATATTTATTTAATTGAAACGGATGGATAAATTTTATATCAAACATGTTTTAATGGTTTGTTCACATTGCTTTTGTATAAATGTGATCAACATGTTAATGGGTGTGACATATGCCTGTTTTGAATAGACATATCCATTTAGATTAATTTTAATCTATTAGACTGCATCGTTTAACCTAGGGGTGTCCATGGGTCGGGTTGGGTCGGGTCAAGGATGTTTCGGGACCCGACCCAACCCAACCCATTGGGGTCGGGTTACCCGACGCATGGCCGAAGGACCCAACCCAACCCAACCGGCTATGGGTCGGGTCCGTTCGGTTCGGGTTCTATGTGTAAACCCGACCCAACCCGACCCGACCCTAACCCCGACCCCAACCCAACCCGACCCAACCTGATGGACCCAAACCCAGCCCCCAGACCCAGCCCCCCACCCACCCAGACTACCCCCTCCCCCTCCCCCCTGCACTAGCCCCTCCCCCTGGACTAGTCCCCACCCCACCAGCCCCCTACCCTCTACACCATCCCCCCTGCCCCCCTGCACCAGCCCCACCCCCTGCACTGCACCCCCACCAGCCCCCCTATCCCACCTGCTGCACCAGCCCCACCACCAGCCCATCCCCCCCTGCACTCCACCCCCACCAGCCCCCTATCCCCCCTGCTGCATTAGCCCCACCACCAGCCCCCTCCTCCCTGTACGACACCCCCACACCCCCCCCCCCACACCCCTTCCCTACTGCACCAACCCCTCCCCATCCCCCTGCCCTTGCACCAGCCCCACCCCCAACCCCCTGCAGCACCAGCCCTCCCCCCTGTCATGCACCAGTCCCCTCCCCTTGCCTTGCACCAGCCCCTCCCCCCTACTGCACCAGCCCCTCCCCCTGCTCTAAACCAGCCCCTCCCCCTCCCTCCTACTGCACCAGCCCCTACCCCCCTACTGCAGCAGCCCCTCCCCCTGCACCAGCCTATCCCCCTCCCCCCACCAACACCTACCCCCTACTGCACCAACCCCACCACCATCCCCTACCCACCTGTTGCACCAACCCCTCCCCCTGTTGCACAAGCCCCTCCCCCTCCCATGCACTACACCGGCCCCTTCCCCTACCCCCTTCCCTACACTACACCAGCAAGCCCCTCCCCCTCCCCCTTCCCTTACACCAGCACCCCCCCTGCTACACCAGCCTGAACCACTACACCAGCCAGCCCCCATTTATTACCCTACCTGACCTGCCTAGCCACTATCTACTATAGCTAGCTAGAATATACCAACGACAGAATTACTATACTGCCCCCTAATAGTAAATACCCCCTTACACAGCCCCAACTAGCCCACGTTCCTAACAATGTCCTTGGAAATGGCCCTAATTTTCATTGGGTAAACATGTTGTAGCGAAAAATAAACATTCCCCTACAAGTGGACAGAGTCACCACAAAAAATAATTAGTTGAGTAACCAGGTCAAACCACAGGGATAAGTTTGGATTACTAGTATTCTTGGTTGAATGTTTAACAAAATCACTATACAAAAATGGCTATGTGCAAATAGAAGATTAGTGGACAAGCAGGAAGAAAAAAACATATCATTCCTACAGTCGATAACTACTAACTAAGAGGATTACACCTTAACTAGAGTTACAAATCATTTTTGGGGGAAATGGAAATTAAAAAAAATCACCCAAGTATACCTACTGTTTATACAACTGAAATGAGGAACATTCATTGCCTGCTTGAAATGTGCACAGATGCACTATAATCCGACTCACATAAAAGCATAAATAAATTACTTAAAGGAAGATAATTTGAAGAATATGATTAAAAAAACTACTTACCTTACCATAAGTGCCACAAAAAATAACGCACGATACGCCAAGGAGTGAGCCGATAGGAGGGATTTCTCTCGATTGCTTGTGAAGGAATCCATCCGTCCAGGGAGGAGGCGATTGAAAAGAGGAGTAGGAAGGGAGTAGAGTAGGAGGAAGAAGGCCAGTCGCTGGTGGCGAGGGAAGGATGAAGATATGGGATTAGGGTTTGGCCACGCACGAGGGAAGGTTAGGGTCAGGGGGAGGAGGGGAGGAGGAGGAGGAGAATCTGTCCGAGGAGGGGAGGAGGTGAGCTAGGAGAGGAGAAGGGAGGCCATCTAGTCGTGCGTGAGGGAAGGTCGGGGATGTGAAGGAGAAGAGGGAGGAAGAGGCAGGCGAGCGCGAGGGAGGAAGAGAATTAGAGTGGCTAGGCCGAGTCGCGACCCTAGGTATGTTTTTTTTCATACAGCCTCGGGTCAATGGGTCGGGTTGGGTTGATATATAGCCAACCCGAGACTCGACCCAACCCATCCACGGGTCAACCCGATACAAACCCGACCCAAACATTTTTTTTCCACAACCCGACCCAACCCGGTCTGGTCGGGTCGAACCCATTGGGTTGGGTCGGGTCTGGACACCCCTAGTTTAACCGGAACCTTTTACAAAATTGACGAGAATAGCATCAAAAACACAAATTAAATATTAATAATTAATATTTTGGATCCGAATCCGTATATTCGAGGAGTAAGCCCGCCCCAGCAGGCACCGTGGATTAACCGCAATTCCGGGAGGGGAATAAAACCGGAAGATATGCTCTCACCGTCAGCCGCGGGCAGCGCCGGGGGATATTCCTATTTCCGCCCTCGAATATTCTGTCATCGATCTCCCCCATAAGTCTCAACCGCTTCCCTGTCCGTTTCGCCCCCATCTCTCCCTCTCCCTCCCCCTTTCCTGCACGCACCTGCACCGCACCCGTTTCCTCGCTGGTTATCTCGACATATTCCGTGTCGGCGATGAAGTTCGGGAAGAGCCTCAGCAACCAGATCGAGGAGACGCTTCCGGAGTGGCGCGACAAGTTTCTTTCCTACAAGGAACTGAAGAGGCGCCTCAAGGTAATCGATCCGCAACGGGGGGACGGTGTCGACGCCGGCGAGAGGCCCGGGAAGCGGCTCAGGGAGGGGACCGGCGACTGCCGGTGTTCCCCGAGCGAGGAGGGATTTACATTCATCACGTTGTTGGAGGGGGAGCTGGAGAAATTCAATACATTCTTCGTCGAGAAGGAGGAGGAGTACATCATTAGGTTGAAGGTGCGAGTCCCCCCCCCCCCCCCTCCCGGTTTGGTTTCCGCTGCTTGTTCTCGGAATGCTAGTTCTGTTTCGTCTAGCAGGTGAGCGAATCGTAGGAACCAATCCGAAAAACATAAATTCGTTGCTTAGCTTCCACGATGATTTTCACCAATCGTCGGCCGTTCCGCCAAATCTGGGAGTAGCGTTTGGATTGCAAAAGAATCATCACCTTGCCGGTATCAATTTCATGTTCACCTTGCAATCTTCAGCTCGTCTCACTACCATGTGTGAAGAACCATCTGAGGGGTCCAACCTTGGCGCTTAATTTCTTGTCCTGCGCTTGGGTGAGTTGCCATTCCCCAGGGCCGTAATTCTTTTGCGCCCTTCCCTCAATTAGTCGACCAACGTCGATCTATATGCCTGCACCGTCCATTTCCAGTCAAATTATGGGATGAAAGTGAAAGATTTCCCCTCTGATTTGATCTGGAAAGTTAGTTTTGAAAAATGGCTCGGCTATGGTCAAGATTAGGTTAGGGCGGTCCGTTCGGCCCCACCCGGAACCCACCCAATCGTTCTCTCTCGTTCATTGTCAGTTTTTGTGTTTAACTCTTCCTACTTGATTGTGCCATTTGGGCAGAGTGTTTTTGATTTTGGGTTTATATGGTCTGTTGGGGCTCTTTTAGGGTTTTGAGGTTGATTGGTTTAAGTGCAGGAGTTGCAGGAGAGGGTGGTGAACGTGAAGAATAGCTACGAGGAGATGATGAAAATCCGAACGGAGTTTGTGGACTTCCATGGGGAGATGGTTTTGTTGGAGAATTATAGTGCTCTTAACTACACAGGTAAGTACTCTGAAAGTTGTTTCTTACTAATTGGGGGCAAGAACATTTTCGTTTTGGGGACAAGAAGATGATCCAATAAGCCCGTATTCTTTGCAGGCTTGGTAAAGATCCTGAAGAAGTACGACAAGAGAACCGGGTCAGTCACCCGTCTACTCTTCGTCCAAAAGCTGTTGCAGCAGCCATTCTTCACCACCGACCTGCTGTACAAGCTGGTGAAGGAATGCGAAGCAATGCTGGAGCGCTTCTTCTTTTTCACGAGTCAGCCGGCCTTGCAGTCGAGCGGCCGGGGAGAAGGGGTGGAGGGTAATGCAGTTGGGACCTCCAGTTGCAGCAACAATGGTGGGGGGCTGAGGAGTGGGAGGGGGATGAAGCCGGTGGAGAGCATGCAGCTGAAGAGCGCCATATCTGCGCTGCGGGTGATGAAGGAGATTCGGAGCAGGAGCTCCACGGTGAGTGTGTTCTCCCTGCCACCGCTGCAGCTGGGTGGGCTGGAGGACCCGCGGAATAAAGTCCCGGTCTTGGAACAGGTAGCCGAGTAGACTGGTGGGTTGGGTCAAGAACAGGGAAGGTATACTGTGTGTAACTTGCAATACTCCCACTTGTGATTTGAAGACCAGTGGTATATTTAAAAAATATATATTAAAGCACCGTATTAATGATTTACATCTTTAATGGTGGAGTTATTCATAGTGGGATTTATCCTTTTAAATTATCATGTGCAAACTTTTTTCATGCTCAATCAAAATTTAAATAAAATAAAACAAGATCAAAACAATAAAATAAGGTCACAAGCATTGAGGTTTGATGAATTTTGTTACTGAGATTCTTCCAATAAAAAATATTCACAAGTGAACCAAGCTCTGTTACAAAACAAGGCATTTTTTATAAGTGTGAACATGTATATATGAATTAAATCTGAATACATCTTTAATACAAAAATGTGTTGAAACACACTTAAAAGAACGAGCTTTGGTGATATTGCTAAACATGTTATTTGGGGTTGATTTAGAAAATCAATAAACAGACCATTCCCTGAAATTAGTATTGACTCTTAACTCTTTAATGTAGACCTCAAAGAATGATTCTATGTTTTTAGATCCAAAATTCTCACAAAAGAATCATTTAGTTCATTTGTCTCGATTTTTTTTTTCAAACTCACTTGTTGTATAAGTATTTGCTGAAATTAGTATTCAGCATGATTTGGAAACCCTTTTACTTTTTGGAAATTCATTTAACGAATCCCTTTAATTTAGGAAGTGAATATCTAGTTCAAAGATCTTCTTTAACCATTAAAAGATAATAATGTTGTAATTCTAATAACCCTCTTGTGTAAGGTACATCATGTAAATTCCCAGCTTAAAACCTCTAAAAACCTAAAAAATGCTAAAACCTTTAAAAAACCCAAAAAACCCAATTCGGGAGTCCATATCCCTTCTCAGTTCCTTGGGCTGCCTCGACGTAAGTCCCACACCAAATTTTGACTAGACACCTTTCTCCTAGACGATGCTCATCCATGCGGTTTGAGCTAGAGCACCACATGACCTCAGACATGTCTCTCCATACGCTAGAGATTGATGACTCGTGGTAAGAGTCTGATAATAAGTCATGGGGAAATTATACCTTCAGTATTATGAGATACAATAACAAATAAATAATATATCATTCAAAAAATAGATAACCCAAATTAATGTAATATGTAACCACAACATTAACATACACCATTGAATAATAAATGAACTCGTGTCATGCAATAATAGTCATGCATCATAAAGATGATCGCCCATTGAGTTGAACGTACACAGACATATATACAAGAACACATCAAATAACAAAGGAGACTTGACTATAAGGACCTTAATCTTGCCTTGGTATTTCCCTAGTATCTCCTTGAGCGATTTTGGCTCAATCACCTGTATTAGGACACTTTCCCTCACCTGCATGTCAAACATAAGGTCTACACATCTACCAAGGTGTACATACATAGTGTGAGTATAAAACTCTGTGCACGACCACCAACGCGCCCCTAGTATAAACCAATATATATGTGCATGCATGTACAATATAATATGCGAAATAATAACCAGCGTCACATATCAAATATGTCGAGTCATCATGCCCTTACCAAGTTGCCATTGATTTCGACCTCATGTGAGGTGTAAGATCCTGACTTTTCAAAGAGGTACAAATCCTTTTAAATTCCATCTAAATTTTTTGTTTTATCTATATAGGAATGCATAATGAGGTCATGGAAGTTTCGAGAGCGTTCGAGCCTTTTTTGGAGTCTGAAGTTCCAGTTTTTGGAGAAAGAGCATGAGGTGCATGGTTGATGCACAGTTAGTAGTAACCATGAAGCTCAACTGTACAACCTAAAATAGAGAAGCACCGTTAGTTTAACCGTGCAATAGGAGGTGCACGACTGTGCAAAACTAGCAATAAATTGTAGGAGTATGTCACATAGTTTCTTCTAACCGTGCACTTAATTGTGTGAGGGGTGGAGCTATTGGACAAAAAGCATGCATGAGTTGCACACTGTTTGTCAAACTGTGGGCCTAGCTGTGCGAGGGGGTGTGCCACTTAGACAGTGGTGGAGCACAGTTGGTGCACAGTTTGGCTAACCGTGCAACCAAACCATGCACCCTTTAAAAAGGTAGGAAATTGCCAAATTTCCCTTCCTACATAACCTTTCCTCCTCCATTTCCTTTCCCCAAATGCATAGTAGCTCTCACATTGAGAGCTCTCATTCCTCCTCCTCTTAGACTCTAAGTATAAGGCCCCAGCCTTAAACATTACTTAATCTTGAGATATTTTAAGAATACACATTGAGGATCTTTTCAGGTTTAGAGTTTTAGAGAATTAGATCATAAAACATGCAATACATTCCACATTTAAACAAAGTGGTTACATAAAAGATAGTATTCATTTTTCCCATCAATAGAAACATATTTAAAATAAAACATGGATTCTTTCTTGACACTTCCTTGACACTATCATCATATCATGTACCTTTCCCTTGACCTGTGAAAAACATTTCAAAAAAACTTGGGATGAGCATAAAAAGCTCAGTAAGGGATATAAAAATATTGAAAGGAAACATGAGTACATGTATACATAAGAATCAATGAAATCATACTTTACTCATAAAACATAAGCACTTTAACATACCTCATAAAATCATGAATAAATCATAAAAATCATAAGACATAAAGGTAACTTGAGGCATTCATAACATTCTTATGTAGGGAGTAACCCTCTTGGTTACGTTTGGAATACCCATCACAGTATATTCCCTAAATCTCTTCGGAGAAACCTTAACGTTTAACTCCTTCGCATTACCCAATGCATTGGAGAGCTATATCGGGCTCACCCGCCCTTAGTTTATCACGAAACCACCCGTCTTCATAACAATGCCCAAGAACCATAACATAATCGTATCACATAAAACATGCATAAAGGAAACATAACATTTCCACATTTCAATCACAAGATATCAATACAACACATTGATATAATAAAAACATTATGAAAACCATTTTCAATACCAAAATAAAGGAAAAGTAAAACATGGTATTTATTTTTCATTTAAAAAAAAAGTTATGGCTTGTAGAGGAAGCCGAAGCTCAAATAATGGTCACAGCGGCGGAGAAGTCGTTGTCGCCGCATACGTACGACAAAAAAAACATTCCTTTTGTCATTTAGTAAAATGCTTCGTATAGAAAAGATTCCTTTTGAATAAACGTAAAAGTCAAAGGGGTTTATACACTATATAAAAAAAGTTGTGTCTAAATCAAAATATGCCTCAATGAAAGGAGATTGAGACGAAGTCCCATACAAAGATCATTTTTTTAAATAAAATAGATCTATTATGTGTATTAAATATAATTACACATAAAGAAAGTACAAATACAAGATAGGACATAATAATATCATGACATAATTTGAAAGTAGGAGATTGACCCAAAGAACGGAAATTGGGTTAAGAAGTTCCCTTACCTCGGGTCCGACTTGACTCGATCGTTCTTTAACCTCATGAATAATAAACTTGATTTAATTTATACTTGCTTAAGAACCTTTTTCAAGTTCATTATTCCTTTTATATCACTTATTACCATGTTATGAACACTATGTAATTATTTATGTTAATAATGGTCGTTTTGTCGATCATTGGTACTTGAGTCAAAAATAAACTCTTTATAATTACAAGTTGTTCATGGGGTAAAATATCCATTATATCCAGAATTATATTCATGATGTAGATATCATATATATCATATATATCCAGTATATACATGAATTTATAATATTACATAATATTTAGAGGTAAGAAATGAAATGCACCGTTCATGGAGACGGTAAGCCGTACGTACGCATGAACACTACTTTCATTTCTATTTCGTATTTTATGGAATGAAATCATAATGATATAAAGGTATATTATAATTCCAGTATAATATCATATATAATATCATTAATTCCATCCTTTATACGTGCCACATATGGCATTAACGAATCAAATCACTTTGAGGGGGCAGTAGTCCGCACTTCCTAAAATGAAGATATCACGTTTACCCATAATGGAAACCATAAAGGTATGCCATAAATGTAAAAATAGAGAATATTAAGGAAAACATAAACATATTATATATCATATATAAATATAGTGACATCT
The DNA here is from genome assembly GCA_963277665.1 of Viscum album. Classification (NCBI taxonomy): domain Eukaryota; kingdom Viridiplantae; phylum Streptophyta; class Magnoliopsida; order Santalales; family Viscaceae; genus Viscum; species Viscum album. The sequence continues at coordinate 1,870,141,370 of OY728131.1, forward strand.
TAATGGCCACCTTTTAAGGTGTTATAAGAATATTGAACAATCATCGTTTCGTGAGACAGAAATTCACCATCCACAGAAACAGTATGTTCTTTAACTATTAGATGTAGGTGTGTGTAAGTGTAGCTTGAATATTTCTTATAACAATATCCTTGTAACACCCCAAGCTTCTACGGTACGTTTCTCTTTGAATAATGGGATAGCATGTGTTGTACGCAACATCGAGTTCTAACACACCACAACCAATCAAACTAGCCGTTATGAATAGTAATACCTACTTTTTGAAATTTTATAAATTTTATCTCTCAAAATGGACTTCATTTTTGGATTTGGAGTATCGAATTTAGCCTAAGGTGAAATTTTGGTACTTTTCGGATAACTTTAATATTTTGATGAATAGTGAAAATTACTAAATTTTAATTAAAAACAACTTTTTTAATCAAAATAATTAATAGTGATAAATTATAAATTTGAGTGGTTTTGAAGTATATTTAGAATATATTTTTACCATTTAATACAATGTTGGTTATTGGACATAATTTCACAATTAAACCGAACATAAACAAGTATCAATCTTTTGATAGTTATTATATCTTAAAAACACGCTTTTTGTTTTGACAGCTGGAATTAATTTTAAATTAATTTCTGCCACTTCTGTGTTTTGAATTTGGAAAGATGGATTCCATATTTGGAATCAATATGTTCAAATTATGTAAATAGGTAACTTTTATTTTTAGACATTTTGAATAATTACTTCAGTGAATATTTTATTTACCATGGTTAAAGGGTAAATCTGGTAAATAAGGGTTAAAAAATAATATTATAATAATAAAAAATTACCCTAAAACGTGTCCTAACCTTATTGGTTGATACATGTTCGACCATGGGCATATTTGGGTCAATTTTGGGACCCCATGGTGCCACTTGTAAGTGATAGGGACACTTTATTTTAATTAAGTTAAAATGAATACAAAAATGACACAAGCATATATCTTTTTAAAAAATAATTTTTAAATAGGGTTATATATGTTGGATTTTAGACTATAAATATTAATTAGAAAGATAAAAATATTTCCTACATAATGGTATTTTATTTATAATTTTTAGACATTAAATAATTTAATTTATATATGACACAATGGTGATGCATTAATTACCATAATAGTGAAAAATTAAAATGATTGATATTGTAGATACCCAAATAAATATAATTTGAGACTTTTTATGAATTACACTAATTTCCTAGGTTAATATGACATGTTATGAATGATTTAATTAACTTTTTTCGAAGTAATAATTCTGTTATGATTTTTACAAAAATCAATTATTGAATAGTGTCAAAATTGACATAAAAGAGTTTTTAAAACAAATATTATATTATTAATTGATATTAAATTCCTAAAAATCTAAGGTTCGGCCAAGAGACTTATATCATGATAGGTGTATCATTAATGGACCACTTGGGGGTCTCTTGGATGTATATAGTAAGTTTATTAACCATATAATATAAAAATACAAAGAGACATTGTAAAAGTGAAACTAATTAACTAAGAGTTAATACTTAAAGATAAAGTTAGTATAATGACCCAAACCTGTCTAAATTTTATTGGTTGAGTGGTTTTATACCTATACCCACCTTAACATTTAAATAATCCACTTTTGAGCCATTAGAAACCGAATATGAATTTATTATAAAATAATATTTCTAGCTTTTCCAAAGGTGCCCCTCACCCCTCTTATAAAAGGGCACTCTCCCTTCTCATTAACTCACACCTTCAAAGCCTTTTGGTTCGGAAAAACTCTGCCCAAATACTCTCTCAACTTCCCTCACTTCATCCTAGAGGCCTTCCTTTAGTCATAAAGCCAACTTAAGGAACCCTCTTGATCAAATCAAAAGGAAGGACCCAAAGAAGAGGTAATGATTTCACCACCCTTTTTCAAGTTCCTTTCTTCTTCCACTTCTTATTTCTTTGTTATTACCATTCTAAAATAATAACTCCAGTATCTTATATATAATGTGATGTCATTATAAATATGGTACAATCATATTCAGTATTCTATCCATCCTTTGAATAACATGTCACCATACGTGCGTACGTACGGCTTACTGTCTCCACGTCGTGGTGTAATTGTTATTCAATAAATTATTATTTGGATGGGTATAATAATGATGTGTAATTCATGTAAATAATAAATGTAACATTATAATGATTCTGTATATATGATATACCATCCAATTATATATTATTTTAATATCAAAAGAATGATATTGTCGCTCGTGCGTACGTACGGACTACCGTCTCCACGAACGCGATGAGATTCATTCTCCATCGTATCCATTCAAGTATAATTCTCATTTGATGATTAATAATAGTATCTAAGGACTTGATATAATTATGGATATGATTAATATACAACCTATCCATGACAAACATGACTTACATAACAAAACATATAAAAGAAAATGAGTAAGTTAACACCCAAAACAACGATAATACTAAGATATTATTAACAAATCAATGTTAAAAGATCATATATTATATCATATTAATGTATATGATTATTCTATAATTTAATAACAATTATTTCACCATTATACATGAGGTTAACCTACCCCCAACCAAGGAAAAGTACAAGGTAAGGGTTATTTCACAATCTCTTCATTATCCGAGGTTGTTTATACGTAATAATCTGCTGGGATCTCTTTATCATCCACATCCATGTTTCTTAAAAATGTATTTCAAAACATTTTTACTATTTAAAAGAATATGGGTTAAATTCATTTATACCCTTGTTTGACTTTTTATAAGAGTTTTATAAAGGAATATTTCCGTCATTTTTCAAACAAGGTGCTTTTTAACCTTTTCGACAGAATTAAGGTAAGAATGTTTTTTTAACTTATACGGCGGGTGCAGCTATTTTCCGCCATTATAAATTCGTCGAATCTTCCATTACAAGCTTATAAGAATATTTTCAAAGAAAATGTTTTATTTTATAAATATATTACTCTTAAATTATTTCAAAATAGAAAGAGATATTTCTCTAAAAAGAGTTTTGATTTCATCTATGTCAACATCCTTTGATGGATTTTACACTTATTTGAAGTTGATTTATTATGATACAAAAATTCTATATTGTATTGAAGTTTTTTTGATATGTTTGACTGTGAATGTGCTATTTTTATACCATTCATGGTTTATGGTGAAAGTATTGACATTTCGTATGCTAGTTTTAATACGAATGTTTATGTTATGTTTAAACCTTTTCATATGGGAATGCATTGGACTTAATATGTGACTGGTGGAGCCCGCTATAGCTCCTCAATTCATTGGTATGTCTCATGAGACAAACTAGTGTCTTGGCACAAGGCCTTGGCAAAATCTTATTTGTAGTCTTGGCACGAGGCCTTGGCTATGTGGTTATGATAGTCTGGCATTATGCATTCTATCATTATGAAAGTGGTTATTGATCTTGCATGTGATTATTCGATTAGTAGAATATCCATGTGAATAAGTAAATGACATTATTTCATTTTATTTTTGCCATACTATATTGAAGTTCAAGTTTAAAAGGCTTTTGTTTTAGTTATACATTGCCTTAAATGTTTATTCTTATTTATGAAAGTTTCCGCTATATTGTTATCCTTACTGGGCATTTGAGCTCACCCATTTTCTATGTTTTATTTTTCCCAGGATGTGAAGAAGTAAATTATGAATGACCTGCATGGATATTATGAGGGGATAATAGTATGGTCTATGAATACAATATGTTTTTGTAGTAGTTTTTCACTTTATGATGTAATGTAAAACTCTATGAATATATCTAGTGTTTCCAAGGCTACTAAACCAATCGGTCTTTCGAGATTTGATCTTTCTTGTGATCATGCCAATGTTATGTAATAATGCACCGACTCTAGGTAACTGGGGTCGGGGCGTTACAGTTGGTATCAGAGGAAGTTTAGTACAAACCTTGAAATCTAGATTTAGATAAACTCTGATTAGAGCACGTTGACCTAAGATGAACTTTGAGGATTAGTATAGAAGAACTTCCTAGAATTTTGGTATTGTAGAGATTTTTTGAGTTTTCCGAGCAATACATCCCTGTCTGGATACAAGTAGGTAGAGGCGGCTCTAGCACAGATGTACCTAGGGGTAAAACCCGAAAACACTGCTTTGAGCTAGACCCGAACGAGAACTGGTGCACGACAACGGGCCTTGCTGCACTCTTGGTTACGACACTCCTGGGGGATATGCTTAGGATAACTCTCATTTTCTTTACAAATAATTATGAAGGGTTTATGAGTATATACTTCCTCAAAGAAAACATTTTTTATTATTATGGATTATATCCATACATAGTTCAATTTATGTTAAGTTTTTTATAAGTTTGGGATTATGTATTTTGATTCATAAACTGATCTAGTTTATGCCATTGTTTAGAAATGGCTCCTAGTGGAAGAAATGGAAACTGTATCAATGCACGCACTCCATGTAGGGATTTCCATCCTGATCAAGATAATTATAGTGGAGTTGGTGATGAAACTGGTACCGATCAGCTAATCACCATACTGGGACAACTCACTCAGGTTATGAATAATAAACTTACTCGTATGGAGCAACCTGATCTGCATCGTGGAGGATCAATGTTAGATCGATTCATGAGGCAAAAACCACCAACGTTCAATGGGAGTATAAATCCCTTAGTATCCGAGCAATGGATAAATTCCCTAGAGAAAATATTTCAGGTTTTGGGGAGTAGTGAAAGGGAAAAAGTTATCATGTCAGTTTACCACCTCACTGGAGATACTGATCAATGGTGGTCATTGATTCAAAACATGAAGGAAGATGATGAAGTATCAAATATGGAATGGAGGGAGTTCAAAGATCTGTTTTTAGAAAAATACTTTCCTCGCGACCACCGAGAAGATATGGAAAGGCAATTTCTGAGTCTAAGACAAAAGGAGGATGAGAATGTCAAAAAGTATGAGGCTAACTTTACAAGGTTAGAAAGGTATTCTGGAGATTATATACGTAACCACAAAAGTAAGATTGATCATTTATTTGATGGGTTAAAACCATTTCTCCGTCGAGCATTAGTCTCACAATCCTTCTCGTCGTACGAAGACATTGTCTCATGTGCTATCAAGATAGAGAAAGAATTCTCAAAGTCTTATGACTTTAAAGAAAAGCAAGAGAAGAAGAGATCTGCTGATCAATCTAGGAATGGAAATAACGGGAAGAAGGGAAAGGTTGAATATCCATCCTGTTGTAAATGTGGGAAGAAACACCCCGGTACTTGCTTGAAGGGAATGGGTGTCTATTACAAGTGTGGTGAAAAAGGCCACCAAGCTCGTGATTGCAAAGGGAAGAAGAAAGCTACCAATGTTCAGTGCTACAATTGTAGGGAGATGAGACATTATGCAAATGAATGTACTAATCATCAGGGGAACTTACATCAGAAAAGGCCAAGGGATCAAGGACAAGCATATGCTATCACTACTGCTGAGGTAGAAGCTCTGAAAGACGCGGTGGCAGGTAATTTAATGGTTTCCTCAAGTTTAGAAAATGCATTATTTGATTCTGGATCATCACATTGTTTCATATCTTCCCAGTTTGCTAAGAAAATTAGATATTTCTAATTTGATTTAACAAGGGAGTTGACAGTTAAAACTCCTAAGGGAAGTATCATTGCAACAAAGTTTTGTGAATCAGTCCCCATTAGAGCACATAAATGTTCTTATGCTCATCATACCTATGATTGAGTTTGATATAATCCTCGGTATGGATTTACTTTCAGACTATGATGCGAAGATTTATTATAAGAAGAAGGAGGTTACGATTTTTGATGATGATGATAAGGAACACCTTATCTTTAGAGCAGAATCATCACCACCTAATTCTTATCTAGATCCACCCCCAGTAGCTCAACTAAATTCAATTATTGGGGAGGAAGAGAATGAAATGACTATGGGTGAGGAAAAGAATGTTCAAATAGAGGATGTACCTGTTGTGAAAGAATATGTAGATGTATTTCTGGAAGATTTACCTGGACATCCTCTAGAATGAGAAGTTGAGTTTTCCATTGATTTAATTCCTGTATCAAGGCCTATATCGAAGACCCCTTATAGAATGGACACTGTAGAATTAGTTGAACTAAAGAAACAACTAGAGGAATTGAGTAATAAGGGATTTATTCGCCCTAGTGTTTCTCCATGGGGAGCCCCTGTTCTTTTTGTTAAAAAGAAATATGGATCTATGAGGTTATTTATCAACTATAGGGAGATCAATACTATAACAATAAAGAACAAGTATCCCCTACTTCTCATTGATGATTTATTTAACCAACTGCATGTAGCTCAATACTTTTCAAAGATTGAACTTCGATCTGGATACCATCAGTTGTGTGTGAAGAAGGAAGACATTCCGAAGACAGCATTTTGAACCAGGTATGGGCATTACGAGTTTACTGTAATGCCTTTTGGATTGACTAATGCACCCTCTGTATTCATAGATCTGATGAATAGAGTTTTTAAGGAGTATCTCGATGAATTTGTGGTGGTATTTATTGATGATATCTTAGTATACTCCAAAATCTACGAAGATCATGAAAATCACTTGCGCATTATCCTGAAGACTCTGAGAAGACATGAATTATATGGGAAGTTTAGCAAGTGTGAATTTTGGCTTCAGGAGATTTCTTTTCTTGACCATATTGTCTCTAAAGATGGAATCTCTGTTGATCCTTCTAAGACCAAGACAAACCAAGAATGGCCAGCACCTACGAGTATAACTGAGGTACGCAGTTTTATTGGTTTGGCAGGTTATTATCGACATTTCGTCCAGAATTTTGCCCAATTGGCTAACCCATTAACGAAGCTCACACGTAAAGGGGTTAAATTTATTTGGAAAAAAGAGTGTTAAGAATGTTTCGAATAACTGAAGAGAAGATTAGTCAATTCTCCTATATTGACTCTACCATCGGGGAATGATGGGTTCTTTATTTATAGTGATGCATTGAAGAAATGACTTGGTTGTGTCCTTATGAAGAATGATAGGGTTATTTCCTATGCATCACGACAGTTGAAAATTCATGAGCAAAACTATCCTACTCATGATCTCAAGTTAGAAGCTGTGATCTTTTCTTTGAAGATATGGAGGCACTACCTCTATGGTTAAAAATGTGAGATTTATACTGATCACAAGAGTTTGAAGTATATTTTCTCACAAAAATAACTCAACGTGAGACAAAGAAGATGGCTTGAATTACTCAAGGATTATGATTGTACGATACACTACCACCCGGGGAAGGAAAACAAGGTGGCTGATGCTTTGAGCAGAAAAGATCATGGAATTTTGAACAATATGAGAATTGAAAGGGATCCAATTTTCATGGATCTAGTGAAGATGGACATGGGAATAACCAGGGAAGGTGAAACATCAATTCTTTTTCAAATGGTTGCCAAACCATCTTTACTGGAAAGTATTAAGAGTTCTCAGACCGATGATGAAGAATTTCAAAAGAAGATTAAAGCTATGAATGATGGGAGATTGAGAGACTTTGTGTATGAAGATGGAATTTTGAAATTTGGGAAGAGAATTTGTGTTCCCGATATACCTGATCTAAAAAGGGAATTGCTGGATGATGCTCATAGTTCCAATTTCTCTATACACCCTGGGAGCACCAAAATGTATAGAGATTTGAAGGAACATTTTTGGTGGGACAACATGAAGAGGGAGATTGCTGATTTTGTGTCAAGATGTATGGTTTGTCAACAAGTTAAAGCTGGAAGGAAACAACCTGGAGGAGTCATGCAACCTATTCCCATACCAGAGTGGAAATGAGACAATATTACGATGGACTTTGTCATGGGACTACCAAAGAATCATAGAAGGAGCGATGAAATATGGGTTATTGTTGATCATTTTACCAAGTCAGCACATTTTCTTGCTATAAGAGAAGATCTACCACTGGAACGTCTAGCAAGACTATATATTAATGAAGTTGTGAGACTTCATGGAGTACCCATATCGATTGTTTCTGATCGTGATCCCCGTTTTACTTCAAGATTCTGGAAAAGTCTTCAGAAATCCCTGGATACTGAACTTCATTTGAGCACTGCCTACCACCCTCAAACATATGGACAATCAGAACGAACTATTCAAACCTTAGAAAACATGTTGAGATCTTTCTCACTTGACTTTCAGGGTATGTGGGATCAATATTTACCTTTGGTAGAATTTTCCTATAACAATAGCTTCCATTCGAGTATTCAGATGGCACCATATGAAGCATTATACGGAAAGAGATGTCGCACACCAACCTGTTGGGATGACGTTGGTGAAAGAAAACTTGTAGGCCCAGAACTGGTGGAGGAAATGATGGAAAATGTGAAGGTAATCCAAAATCACATCAAAGAAGCTCAAAGTAGGCAGAAGAGCTATGCTGATAATCAAAGGAAGGATTTGGAATTTCAAGTCGGTGATCATGTTTTCCTGAAGGTATCTCCATGGAAGGGAGTCATACGTTTTGGTAAGAAAGGTAAATTGAGTCCTAGGTACATCGGACCTTTCGAAATTCTAGAACGAATTGGGGTTGTAGCTTATCGATTGGCAATGCCGCCAAGTCTCTCCAAAGTTCATGATGTGTTCCACATATCTCTGTTGAGGAAATAATGCCTGACCCAACACATGTACTCACCTATGAGGAATTAGAACTGGAACCTGATCTATCTTATTGCGAAGAGCCTGTCAGGATTCTTGATACGAGTGAACAAGTACTGAGAAACCGGACGACGCATCTGGTAAAAGTTTTGTGGAGAAACCATAAGATGGAAGAGGCAACGTGGGAACCCGAGGAACTTATGATGAAGAACCACCCGAGTTTTTTCATGTGGTAGTATTCTATAAATTTCGAAGACGAAATTATTTGAATGAGGGGAGAATGTAACACCCCAAGCTTCTATCGTACGTTTCTCTTTGAATAATGTGATAGCGTGTGTTGTACGCAACATCGAGTTCTAACACACCACAACCAATCAAACTAGCCGTTATGAATAGTAATACATACTTTTTGAAATTTTATAAATTTTATCTCTCAAAATGGACTTCATTTTTGGATTTGGAGTATCGAATTTAGCCTAAGGTGAAATTTTGGTACTTTTCGGATAACTTTAATATTTTGATGAATAGTGAAAATTACTAAATTTTAATTAAAAACAACTTTTTTAATCAAAATAATTAATAGTGATAAATTATAAATTTGTATGGTTTTAAAGTATATTTAGAATATATTTTTACCATTTAATACAATATTGGTCATTGGACATAATTTCACAATTAAACCGAACATAAACAAGTATCAATCTTTTGATAGTTATTATATCTTAAAAACATGCTTTTTTGTTTTGACAATGGGAATTAATTTTAAATTAATTTCTGCCACTTATGTGTTTTGAATTTGGAAAAATAGATTCCATATTTGGAATCAGGATGTTCAAATTGTGTAAATAGGTAACTTTTATTTTTATACATTTTGAATAATTACTTCAGTAAATATTTTATTTACCATGGTTAAAGGGTAAATCCGGTAAATAAGGGTTAAAAAATAATATTATAATAATAAAAAATTACCCTAAAACGTGTCCTAACCTTATTGGTTGATACATATTTGACCATGGGCATCTTTGGGTCGATTTTGGGACCCCATGGTGCCACTTGTAAGTGATAGGGACACTTTATTTTAATTAAGTTAAAATGAATACAAAAATGACACAAGCATAAATCTTTTAGAAAAATAATTTTTACATAGGGTTATATATATTGTATTTTTAACTATAAATATTCATTAGAAATATAAAAAGATTTCCTACATAATGGTATTTTATTTATAATTTTTAGACATTAAATAATTTAATTTATATATGACACAATGGTGATGCAGTAATTACCATAATAGTGAAAAATTAAAATGATTGATATTGTAGATACCCAAATAAATATAATTTGAGACTTTTTATGAATTAAACTAATTTCCTAGGTTAATATGGCATGTTAGGAATGATTTAATTAACTTTTTTCTAAGTAATAATTCTGTTATGATTTTTACAAAAATCAATTATTGAATAGTGTCAAAATTGATATAAAAGAGTTTTTAAAACAAATATTATATTATTAATTGATATTAAATTCCTAAAAATCTAAGGTTCGTCCAAGAGACTTATATAATGATAGGTGTATCATTAATGGACCACTTGGGGGTCTCTTGGATGTATATAGTAAGTTTATTAACCATACAATATAAAAATACAAAGATACATTGTAAAAGTGAAACTAATTAACTAAGAGTTAATACTTAAAGATAAGGTTAGTATAATGACCCAAACCTGTCTAAATTCTATTGGTTGAGTGGTTTTCGACCTATACCCACCTTAAAATTTAAATAATCCACTTTGGAGCCATTATAAACCGAATCTGAATTTATTATAAAATAATATTTCTAGCTTTTCCAAAGGTGCCCCTCACCCCTCTTATAAAAGGGCACTCTCCCTTATCATTAACTCACACCTTAAAAGCCTTTTGGTTAGGCCAAACTCTGCCCAAATACTCTCTCAACTTCCCTCACTTAATTCTAGAGGCCTTAATTTAGTCAGAAATCCAACTTAAGGATCCATTTTGATCAAATCAAAAGGAAGAACCCAAAGAAGAGGTAATGATTTCACCACCCTTTTTCAAGTTCCTTTCTTCTTCCACTTATTATTTATTTGTTATTACCATTCTAAAATAATAAATCCAGTATATTATATATAATGTGATGTTATTATAAATATGGTACAATAATATTCAGTATTCTATCCATCCTTTGAATAACATGTCACCATACGTGCGTACGTACGGCTTACCGTCTCCACGTCGTGGTGTAATTGTTATTCAATAAATTATTATTTGGATGGGTATAATAATGATGTGAAATTCATGTAAATAATAAATTTAACATGATAATGATTCTATATATATGATATACCATCCAATTATATATTATTTTAATATCAAAAGAATGATATTGTCGCTCGTGCGTACGTACGGACTACCGTCTCCACAAACACGATGAGATTCATTCTCCATCGTATCCATTCAAGTATAATTATCATTTTATGATTAATAATATTATCTAAGGACTTTATATCATTCTGGATATGATTAATATACAACCTATCCATGACAAACATGACTTACGTAACAAAACATATAAAAGAAAATGAGTAAGTTAACACCCAAAACAACGATAATACTAAGATATTATTAACAAATCAATGTTAAAAGATCATATATGATATCATATTAATGTATATGATTATTGTATAATTTAATAACAATTATTTTACCATTATAAAGGAGGTTAACCTACCCCCAACTAAGGAAAAGTACAAGGTAAGGGTTATTTCACAATCTCTTCATTATCCGAGGTTGTTTATACGTAATAATCTACTGGGATCTCTTTATTATCCACATCCATGTTTCTTAAAAATGTATTTCAAAACATTTTTACTATTTAAAATAATATGGGTTAAAGTCATTTATACCATTGTTTGACTTTTTATAAGAGTTTTATAAAGGAATCTTTCCGTCGTTTTCCAAACAAGGTGCTTTTTAACCTTTTCGACAGAATTAAGGTAAGAATTTTTTTTTAACTTATACGGCGGGTGCGGCTATTTTTCACCGTTATAAAATCGTCGAAGATTCCCTTACAAGCTTATAAGAATATTTTCAAAGAAAATGTTTTATTTTATAAATATATTACTCTTAAATTATTTCAAAATAGAAAGAGATATTTCTCTAAAAAGAGTTTTGATTTCATCTATGTCAACATCCTTTGATGGATTTTACGGTTATTTGAAGTTGATTTATTATGATACAAAACTTCTATATTGTATTGAAGGTTTTGTGATATGTTTGACTGTGAATGTGCTATTTTTATACCATTCATGGTTTATGGTGAAAGTATTGACATTCCGTATGCTAGTTTTAATACGAATGTTTATGTTATGTTTAAACCTTTTCATATGGGAATGCATTGGACTTAATATGTGACTGGTGGAGCCCGCTATAGCTCCTCGATGCATCGGTAGGTCTCATGAGATAAACTAGTGTCTTGGAAGAAGGCCTTGGAAAAATATTATTTGTAGTCTTGGCACGAGGCCTTGGCTATGTGGTTATGATAGTCTGACATTATGCATTCCATCATTATGAAAGTGGTTATTGATATTGCATGTGATTATTCGATTAGTAGAATATCCATGTGAATAAGTAAATGGAATTATTTCATTTTATTTTTTCCATACTATGTTGAAGTTAAAGTTTAAAAGGATTTTGTTTTAGTTATACATTGCCTTAAATGTTTATTCTTATTTATGAAAGTTTCCGCTATATTGTTATCCTTACTGGGCATTTGAGCTCACCCCTTTTCTATGTTTTATTTTTCTCAGGATGTGAAGAAGTAAATTATGATTGACCTACAGGGATATTATGAGGGGATAATAGTGTGGTATATGGAGACAATATGTTGTTGTAGTAGTTTTTCACTTTATGATGTAATGTAAAACTCTATGAATATATCTAGTGTTTCCAAGGCTACTAAACCAATCGGTCTTTCGAGATTTGATCTTTCTTGTGATCATGCCAATGTTATGTAATAATGCACCGACTCTAGGTAACTAGGGTCGGGGCGTTAAAATCCTAGTATATTTAACATACTGGTGTTGTTATAAAATAAATTAATAAAAAGAGTTTAGGGGGTTGGAGAAGCAAAATAAAACAAAAGAACATTAGAGAAGTCTTTACCTTTGAATCGGGTAACTCCTCTTGGTTAGAACCAAAAGGGTTTCTTGAAGAGATTTCTTCCTAATGTAAGGCTTCTAGGATGAATAGAGGGATGTGGAGAGACAAAATGATCAGATCTTGGATGAGCCAAAGACTTGAGAGGTGTGGGTAAGGAGGTAGAGGTGGGGGTCTTTTATAAGAAGAGAGGAGGGGCACTCTTGGAAAAATATAAAATGTTAATTTATTTTCAAATGAGTTTTGGATTTTAAAGGTCCCACATTGATGTATTTTGAGGATAAGGTGATAAGGGTTCTAAATCCTCCCATCCAATAGGTTTTTGACATGTGCAGTTCTTAGATTTTACATTATCTTTTCATTTTATTTAAATCATTAAATAATGAGGTAATCGCTGCATCATCACGGTCTCATATATAATTTAATTTATTTAATGTCTAAAAATTATAAAAAAAATACTATGATGCAGGAAATATTTTTATCTTTCCAATGAATATTTATAGTCCAGGATATCATTTATGTAGACAAAATAAAAAATGTTTTATTCAGGTGATACATTCTTTGTTATATGTACTTTCTTTAAAAAATAAAAAGATAAAAAGTCATTATCACACAAAAGTGATTCCATGGGGTCCCCAAGTTTGGCACAAGACATCCCATGGTCGTCCATGACATAACCAGTAGTATTAGGACACATGTTGGTGTAATTTTATATTATTATGATATTATTTTATTATCCTTAACTACCCGATTACTAATTAATCAAGATAATTAACGATAATTACCGTCGTTACTATTCACAAAGTCCAAAAACAAAAGTGTATTAATTAAATAATTTGGACCTTATGATTCCAAATATGGAATCCATTTTACCAAATTCCAAACACATAAATTTCAATAATTAATTTAAAAATAATTCTAGTTGTCAAAACAAATAGCTGGTTTTTTTTAAACAATATCTATGAAAAGTTTGGCATTAGTTTATGCCCAATCCCAAAGTGAAATTAATTCTAATGACCACTATTGGATTAAATGGTAAAAATATATTCTATTTAAACTTTAAAACCAATTAAAAAGATAATCTAACCATATAATTAAATTATATGAAAAAGCAGTTTTGATGTAAAATGCAGTATTTTTCACTATTCATTAAAAAATGAACATTGTCAGAAAAATACCAAAAATTTATCCAATGTAAATTTCAATGTCCCAATAATAAAGAATAATTTTATTTTGACAAATAAATCTTATAAAATTGTCAAAAGTTTGATTTAAAAATTATTTTCCCTCAAAAGGCAGTAAAACAATCTTTTAAAAATATTTGTGTATTCCATGCTTAAGATTGGATTTATTCTCATTTTAAGCCTCTAAAACACTATATAATTCATAAATAGACATATATAAGAATATATATTATTCATTACTTACTTGGGATGTTACATCCTTCCCCCCTTTAGATAATTGCGTCCCCGCAATTTATTTACTTATCGAATAAGTGAGGGTATTTATCCCTCATTACATTTTCAGATTCCCATGTTGCCTCTTCAATCATGTGGTTTTTCCACAAAAAATTTACTTGATGAATCACCTTATTCCGCAACACATGCTCCCTGTGGACAAGAATCTGGACTGGTTGTTTCTCATAAGATAGATTCTCTTCCAGCTGAACTACCTCTGGACTCAAAACATGAGATGGATCTGGCATGTACTTCCTTAACATTAAAACATAAAAAACATTATGTACCTGAGATAAACTCAGAGGTAAAGCCACTTGGTATGAAACTGATCCAACTCTCTCTAGAATTTCATATGGTCCAATGAACCTTGGACTCATCTTTCCTTTCTTACCAAATCGCAGCACACTTTTCCATGGTGACACTTTGAGAAAAACATGATCACCTACCTCAAAAGAGAGATCTTTCCTCCTGTTTTCCGCACAACTCTTCTGCCTACTCTGAGCTGTTCTCATTTGTTTATGTATCAGCTGAACTTTTTCTGCCAACTCTTCTACCAATTCCGGTCCCATCAACTTCCTTTCACCCACTTCATCCCAGAAAGCTGGAGTTCAACACCGCTTCCCATATAATGCCTCAAATGATGCCATATGTATACTGGAATGAAAACTGTTATTATAAGAAAACTCAACCAAAGAAAGATGTTGGTCCCAACTTCCCTGATAATCCATCAAACAAGCATGTAGCATATCCTCCAAAGTCTGAATCGTTCGTTCTGACCGCCCATCTGTTTGAGGATGAAAATCCGTACTAAAATTTAATTCAGTACCCAACGACTTCTGAAGGCCTTTCGAAAAGTTAGAAGTGAACCTGGGATCACGTTTAGATACAATTGAGAGAGGAACTCCATGTAACCTAACTATCTATTTAAGATACAAATGGTAAAGTTGATCTAAGGAAAAAGTATCTCGTATAGCAAGTAAATGAGCAGATTTAGTCAAGCGATCAACAATAACCCAGATTGAATTATTACCTCGAGGTGTCTTCGGCAATCCCACAATGAAGTCCATGGATATATTTTCCCATTTCCACTCTCGCACTGGTTAAGGCTGAAGCATCCCTTTCGGTAACTGCCGCTCTGCTTTAAACTATTGAAAAGTCAAACACTTCACAGTAAAATCAGCAATGTCTCTTTTCATTCCGTCCCACCAGTAATACTCCCGAAGATCTCTATACATCTTAGTACTGCCTGGATGAACTGAAAACGGAGAACTATGAGCTTCACATAACAACTCTCTCTTCAACAGTGAATCACATGGTACACATAATCTCTTCCCAAATCTCAAAACACAATCATTATCAATGTTGAATTCAGGAAACTTACCCTTCTGAACCAGCTCTACCTTTTTCTGCAACTCGTTGTCTTGCTTCTGTGCTTTCTTAATTCTGTCTGATAGAGAAGATTTCACTGATACCTGAAACAAAACAGAAGAACATCCTGCACCGAAAAATTCTATTCCAAAGTTCATCAAATCCTTAACCAAAGGATCACATTCCAAACGCAACATTGTTAATGAAGCATTACTTTTTCGACTCAAAGCATCATCCACTTTATTTTCTTTTCCCGGATGGTAATGAATTGTACAATCATAATCCTTGATTAATTCTAGCCATCTCCTCTGTCTCATGTTCAATTCTTTCTAAGTGAATATATACTTTAAACTTTTGTGATCGGTATATATTTCACACTTTACTCCATACAAATGATGCCTCTAAATTTTTAAAGCGAAAACAACAACAGCTAATTCCAAATCATGTGTAGGGTAATTTACCTCATGAGTTTTCAACTGTCGTGAAGCATAAGAAATTACCTAATCATTCTGCATTAGGACGCAACCAAGTCCTTTCAATGAAGCATCACTGTAGATAACAAACTCACCATTCTTGGAAGGAAGTGCCAAATCCAGAGCATTCACCAATCTTCTTTTCAACTCCTGAAAACAATCATCACATTCTTTTGTCCAGATAAACTTAACACCCTTCCGAGTTAGCTTAGTCATTGGACTAGATAACCGTGAAAAATTTCTAACAAACCTTCGATAATAGCCTGCCAAACCAAGAAAACTACGAATCTCAGTTACATTTGTGGGTCTTGGCCATTCTTCAACAACCTTTGTTTTTGCAGGATCCACAGTTATTCCATATTTAGAAACAATATGACCAAGGAAAGAAATTTGTTGCAACCAAAACTCACACTTACTGAATTTCCCATACAATTTCTTTTCTTTTAAGGTTTTAAAAATAACCCTTAAATGTCTTTCATGCTCCTCTTTACTTTTATAAAACACCAAAATATCATCAATGAAAACAACCACAAACTTATCCAAGAACTCATGGAAAATTCTATCCATAAGATCCATGAATACAGAATGTGCATTGGTTAGCCCAAAAGGCATAACTACAAATTCATAATGGCCATATCTTGTACGAAACGTGGTCTTCGGAACATCTGCTTCCTTTACCTTTAACTGATGGTACCCTGATCTCAGGTTAATCTTTGAAAAATACTGAGCTCCCTGGAGCTGATCAAAAAAATCATCGATATGAGGCAAAAGATATTTGTTCTTAATAGTGATGTTATTCAAGGCTCTATAATCAATGCAAAGTATCATATAACCATCTTTCTTTTTAACAAATAAAACAGGAGCACCCCATGGTGATGTGCTAGGTCAAATGAAACCTTTCTCTAATAAATCTTGCAATTGCTCCTTCAACTCTAAAAGTTCAGTTTGAGCCATTCGATAAGGGGGTTTTGAAATTGGCTTAGCATCAGGAACTAAGTCAACAGTAAACTCAACTTCCCGATCTGGTATTATTTCAGGCAACTCATTAGGAAAAACATCAGGATACTTATTTACCACTGGCACAACATTAATCTGAACAGTTCCTTTATTTTAAACAACATGTGCAAGGTAATATTCATTTCCATATTTTACTAGTTTCTCATCCTCTTGATATGTTATCAACAGTAAGGGTTCATTCTTGTACAAAAACTGAAAGTCTTTCTGAAAAGAAATTTCTTTATCTCTACAGTCAATCTTAGCATGGTAAATAGAGATCCAATCCATACACAGGATAACATCAAACTCTACTAGAGGTAAAACAATAAGGTTTTCAAGTAGGTTCTTTCCACGGATAATGATAGGAAGATTCTTATAAATTCTTTTTGCCTCAACATTTCCCCCAGGTGTTTTTACCACAAGTTCATGAGTCATTTCTTGAGATGGTATTCCCATTTTACTAGAAAAGTTTTCAGAGATGAAAGAATGTGTAGACCCCGAATCAAACAACACACTAACATAATCTGAAAAAACAAACAAAGTACCTGATACCACTTCATTTGATGGCCCAATATCTGCTGAAGTAGTTGCAAAGGATTTAAACACCTCTTTCTGCTTGTAGTATAACTGCTTCCCATCACTCAAGCTCTTTGTCGGAGACTCGTTTGCATAGTGACCCATCTCATTGCACTTAAAACATTTCACTAACTGTAAATCAAATTTGGTATTACCATCACCCTGATCTTTTTCAGTGAAATCATGAGCCTTATGTCCCATCTTACCACATCGGTAGCACTTTCCAGAATTCAGAAGACATTCCCCAACATGCCTTTTACAACATTTATCACAAACTGGAAACTTAGTTTTCTTACCATCAGACCTTTTTGAAGAATTCTTCCCTTTCTCCTGCCACCTCGGTCTCTTCTTCTGTTGGTTGTTACAGAAAACTTGATCATCGGAAAACTCTATTTCCACCTTCTCAGCACATCGAAAAAGCTTTTCATAAATTTTGAACTCACAAGAAGCTAAAGACCTTTGATATTTTGGCTTTAATCCTGAGTAAAAACGATTGATTTTACTATCAAGGTCGCGGATAAAATTTGGAGCATACCTTGCCAACCGAGTGAACCTTTATTCATAGGTAGCCACTGACTCTTCCTCTTGCCTCAATTACAGGAATTGTTTTTCCATCCTAAGTCGAATAGCCTTAGGAAAATACTTCTCAAGAAACATACATTTGAATTCATCCCAGTCGAGAGCATCAATCTCATCAATGTCCCTGATATTTTTAACCATCGACCACCACTGATCTGCTTCACCCTCCAAACGGTAAATAGCAAGACTAACCTTTTGATTGTCTGAACACCCCATGACATCGAAAATATTCTCCAGTGCTTTAATCCACCCTTAAGCTAGTACAAGGTCAGATGATACTCTGAATGATGGGGGATGTTGCCTCATGAAATGTTCCACCACTGACATGTTCCTCTGTGGTTGATCTGGCTGATCTCATGCATGGATACCGCCACCATTTATCACTTGAGTCAACTGCGCCATTACTGCAAAAAACTGTTCAGTTCCAATTCCGACCATCTCAGGATGCTGATTCGGAAGGTTATTTCCTTCTGTATGCCTTCCTAGAACTGCTTCCCTGTTTCCTCTGCGGAAAACCATTCTGAACAAACATGTCTTAGATGAAGCAACATGGTAATATTCAAATGCTATATCATTTCAATTTGACCATAAAAAAAATATTTTTGGATGATCATTTAATTATAATTCTAACTCCTAAAGTAATCTAAACCGACCTCTGATACCAACTATAAGGCCCCAACCTTAAACATTACTTAATCTTGAGATATTTCAAGAATACACATTGAGGATCTTTTCAGGTTTAGAGTTTTAGAGAATTAGATCATAAAACATGCATTACATTCCACATTTAAACAAAGTGGTTACATAAAATATAGTATTCATTTTTCCCATCAACAGAAACATATTTAAAATAAAACATGGATTCTTTCTTGACACTTCCTTGACACTATCATCATATCATGTACCTTTCTCTTGACCTGTGAAAAACATTTCAAAAAAACTTGGGATGAGCATAAAAATCTCAGTAAGGGATATAAAAATATTGAAAGGAAACATGAGTACATGTATACATAAGAATCAATGCAATCATACTTTACTCATAAAACATAAGCACTTTAACATACCTCATCAAATCATGAATAAATCATAAAAATCATAATACATAAAGGTAACTTGAGGCATTCATAACATTCTTACATAGGGAGTAACCCTCTTGGTTACGTTTGGAATACTCATCATAGTATATTCCCTAAATCTCTTCGGAGAAACCTTAACGTTTAACTTCTTCACGTTACCCAATTCATTGGAGAGCTATATCGGGCTCACCTTCCCTTATTTTATCACGGAACCACCCATATTCATAACAACGCCCAAGAACAATAACATAATTGTATCATATAAAACATGCATAAAGGAAACATAAAATTTCCACATTTCAATCACAAGATATCAATACAACACATTGATATAATAAAAACATTATGAAAACCATTTTCAATACCAAAATAAAGGAAGAGTAAAACATGGTATTTATTTTTCATTTTAAAAAAAAAGTTACGGCTTGTAGAGGAAGCCGAAGCTCAAATAATGGTCACGACGGCGGAGAAGTCGTTGTCGCCACATACGTACGACAAAAAAAAACATTCCTTTTTTCATTTATTAAAACGCTTCGTATAGAAAAGATTCCTTTTGAATAAACATAAAATTCAAAGGGGTTTATACACTATATAAAATAAAGTTGTGTCTAAATCAAAATATGCCTCAATGAAAGGAGATTGAGACGAAGTCCCATACAAAGATCATTTTTTTAAATAAAATAGATCTATGATGTGTATTTACTATAATTACACATAAAGAAAGTACAAATACAATATAGGACATAATAATATCATGACATCATTTTAAAGTAAGAGATTAACCCAAAGAACGGAAATTGGGTTAAGAAGTTCCCTTACCTCGGGTCCGACTTGACTCGATCGTTCTTTAACCTCCTGAATAATAAACTTGAGTTAATTTCTACTTGATTAAGAACCTTTTCCAAGTTCATTATTACTTTTATATCACTTATTACCATGTTATGAACACTATGTAATTATTTATGTTAATAATGGTTGTTTTGTCGATCATTGGTACTTGAGTAAAAAATAAACTCTTTATAATTACAAGTTGTTCATGGGGTAAAATATCCATTATATCCAGAATTATATTCATGATGTAGATATCATATATATCATATATATCCATTATATACATGCATTTATAATATTACATAACATTTAAAGGCAAGAAATGAAATGCACCGTTCATGGAGACGGTAAGCCGTACGTACGCATGAACGCTACTTTCATTTCTATTTCGTATTTTATGGAATGGAATCATAATTATATAAAAGTATATTATAATTCCAGTATAATATCATATATAATATCATTAACTCCATCCTTTATACATCCCAAATATGGCATTAACGAATCAAATCACTTTGAGGGGGCGGTAGTCCGCACTTCCTAAAATGAAGATATCGTGTTTACCCATAATGGAAACCATAAAGGTATGTCATAAATGTAAAAATACAAAATCTTAAGGAAAAAATAAACATATTATATATCATATATAAATATAGTGACATATTAATTTCCAACTTTGAAGGTGTTATAAGAATATTGAACAATCATCGTTTCGTGAGGCAGAAATTCACCATCCACAAAAACAGTATGTTCTTTAACCATTAGATGTAGGTGTGTGTAAGTGTAGATTGAATAATTATTATAAAAACATCCTAGTATATTGAAAATACTGGTGTTGTTACAAAATAAATGAATAAAAAGAGTTTAGGGGGTTTTAGAAGCAAAATAAAACAAAAGAACATTAGAGAAGTCTTTACCTTTAAATCGGGTAACTCCTCTTGGTTAGAACCAAAAGGGTTTCTTGAAGAGCTTTCTGCCTAAGGTAAGGTTTCTAGAATTAATAAAGGGATGTGGAGAGACAAAATGAGCAGATATTGTCTGATCCAAAGGCTTTAGAGGTGTGGGTAAGGAGGTAGAGGTGGGGGCTTTTTATAAGAGGAGAGGAGGGGCACTCTTGGAAAGATATAAAATGTTACTTTATTTTCAAATGAGTTTCGGATTTTAAAGGTCCCACATTGATTTATTTATAGGATAAGGTGATAAGGGTTTGAAATACTCACATCCAATAGGTTTTTGACATGTGTAGGTCTTAGATTTTACATTATCTTTTCATTTTATTTAAATCGTTAAATAATGAGGTAATCACTGCATCATCATGGTCTCATATATAATTTAATTTATTTAATGTCTAAAAATTATAAAAAAAATACTATGATGTAGGAAATATTTTTAGATTTCCAATTAATATTTATATTCCAAGAAATAATTTATGTAGACAAAATTAAAAATGTTTTACTCAGGTGATACATTCTTTGTTATATTTACTTTCTTTAAAAAAATAAAAAGATAAAAAGTCATTATCACACAAAATTGATTCCATGGGGTCCCCAAGTTTGGAAAAAGGCATCCCATGGTCGGCCATGACACAAAAAGTAGTATTAGGACACATGTTGGTGTCATTTTATATTATTATGATATTATTTTATTATCCTTAACTACCCGATTACTAATTAATCAAGATAATTAACGATAATTACCGTTGTTACTATTCACAAAGTCAAAAAACAAAAGAGTCTTAATTACATAATTTGGACCTTCTGATTCAAAATATAGACTCCATTTTACCAAATTCCAAACACATAAATTGCAATAATTAATTTAAAAATAATTCCCGTTGTCAAAACAAATAGCAGGTTTTTTTGAAACAATATCTATGAAAAGTTTGGCATTAGTTTATGCCCAATTCCAAAGTGAAATTAATTATAATGACCACTATTGGATTAAATGGTAAAAATATATTCTATTTAAACTTTAAAACCAATTAAAAAGATAATCTAACCATATAATTAAATTATATGAAAAAGAAGTTTTGATGTAAAATGCAGTATTTTTCACTATTCATTAAAAAATGAACATTGTCAGAAAAATACCAAAAATTTATCCAAAGTAAATTTAAATGTCCCAATCATAAATAATAATTTTATTTTCACAAATATAGATTATAAAATTGTCAAAAGTTTGATTTAAAAATGGTTTTCCATCAAAAGGCAGTAAAACAATCTTTTAAAAATATTTGTGTATTCCATGCTTAAGATTGGATTTATTCTCTTTTTAAGCCTCTAAAACACTATATAATTCATAAATAGACATAGATAATAATATATATTATTCATTACTTACTTGGGATGTTACACTAAGAGATATTCACCGTCCGTCATCCAATTCAAGCATCGTTCATCTCGTTAGACCCCCTGGCAAGATTACGAGTCCTCTTACCTCTTTTCTTCGTTTACCTTCCTATATCAAGTGATAAATCTATGCAAACTAATATGCCCAATTTCTAGGGAATTTTTCCATTTCTCCTATCTCTCCCGTTCTATCTCTAATTAGAGGCCGATATTGGATAAGGAGTTGACTACCAGTATAAGGTAGGTGGTCTCCTTTTTTCCCTAAAAGTTTTGATGTCTATATCATGCACTGTCATACCACGCGCCAGAATTTCCATACGATGCCTTTAAATTTAAAATTAAATAAATATATTGGTAGCACATTGATTTTATTGTTCTTATAATCTAAATTGCATCATCAGAGGTTGTTTACCTCAACATGAACCACCCCTTAGGGTGTGTTGTTCAATTGTATTAAAATGATATACCTCATTATATGAATTAAATAACCTTTTTAGGTGTGTTAAGATAACCCTTGTGAATAAAATGGTTTAATTGAATGAAATGAAATGATATCTTGCTAGGTCCCTAAGAATTAGTTATGTGATTACACCTCATTCTAAGGTGTGTTGAGTTTCCTTTATAATTTGGAATGGTTAAAAGATTTAAAATGAAAGGTGAATGGAACGACCATGTCACATAGACCTTCTTTAATTATAAAGCATGATCATGGATATTATTATTACTATAGACACTTGAGCAGTTGTTATATTATGATTGACTATAGCCACATACCTTGAATTACCTTAAAGGTGTGGCATGTCCTGAGCGATACTTCAACTCCCACTATGGTTTTCCTTGGACAAGCTCATGAGACACTAACAAATTCATTGATGCATCTGACAAGTGAAAGACCACACTTGGATCCAGCCTTTATATTATGATTGTGAATTCCTCGACTTAGCATCAAGGGTTCACCAATATTTCAAGAAATTAAATTTAATGCCTTGGATGGTTCTCCTTGGATTCAACTTGATATTATAGGCCACCTTGGTTATTAATTTGATCTCCTTTCAATTCTAGCACCGAGGCTACCTAGGACATGATACTAGGTATTGGGTAACAATTTCCCCCTTATAATGAATTGGAATGGGTACACCCCTGGTTCTACGCATTCTTTCATATCTTGAAAGTTTAGTAGAACTATTCAAACACCACCTCAAAATTTGGATGAAAAGGTATCTGTGAGAATAGAAAATGAGGAAATTATTGCGTCTATGGTTTATAACTCCTCCCTGGTTAATGTTTGTGGACTAAACCTCCCATAAAATATTGTCATACTTCCTTTAGTGGAGTTCGACACTATCTTGTGCACGGATTGGTTATATTTATACAAATCCAACATCAACTGTCAGGAAAGGGAGGTCACTCTTCACATCCAAAAGCATCCTTCGATTCTTTACAAGTGTAAGGAGGAAGATGAGTCTCCTTTAGAATCTTCATCTCAAATGTGGATATTTCTGCCCTGTGAGCAGGTATATCTTGCTCAAATGATTGAGAAAAATGAGAGAATCATGCTTGAATACATGCCCATTGTGAGGGATTACACTGATGTATTCTCTAAAGATTTGCCTAGTCTTCCTCCTAACTGAGAGGTTGAGTTATCAATTGAACTTATCCTTGGATCTCTTCCTATCTCAAAGACACCTTACAGAATGACCACCGTAGAGATGGAAGAGCTGAAGAAGTAGTTACAAGATAAAATGGAGAAGGGTTTTATACGCCCGATTGCTTCACCATGGGGTGCGCCGATCGTCTTCGTCAAGAAGAAGGATAGATCAATGCCCCTTTACATTGATTATCGTGAGCACAATAAAATCATGATAAAGAACAAGTATCCCCTGCCATAGATATATGGCTTGTTTGATCAACTTCGTGGGGAAAATTATTTCTCTAAGGTGGACCTTCGGTCGGGATACCACCAATTAAAGGTGAGGAAGGAAGATATTCCCAAGACTGGCTTTTGAATGAGGTATAGACACTATGAGTTCATAGTGATTACCTTCAGAATCACTAATGCTCCATAAATTTTCATGGATTTAATGAATAGAGTCTTTAGATATTACCTCGATAAATTTATGGCAGTCTTTATTGATGATATTCTGATATACTCCAAGAGCAAGGAGGAACATGAGGAGCATTTGAATACTGTGTTAAAGAATTTGTGAAGGAAGAAGTTGTATGAAAAGTACAGTAAATGTGAGTTCTGGATGGAGGAAGTATCATTCTTGGGGTATGTTATCACCATCAAAGGGATATCTGTGGACCCTTCCAAGATGAAGGCAATTGAAGAGTGGCCCAGACCAACTTCTGTACTGGATATACACAACTTTTTGGGTCTAGCTGGGTATTATTGATGATTTGTGAAGAACTTTTCATGATCGTCAAACCCAATGACCAAGCTAACACGCAAGAGAGTAAAGTTTGTCTGGACATAGGAATGTGAAGACTGTTTCAAGGAGTTGAAAAAGAGGCTTATCACTGTGCTAGTACTCACACTCCCTACAAGTGGAGAACTCTTTGTGGTGTATAGTGATGCTTATAAGAAGGTCTTAGGATGTGTGTTAATGCAAAATGATAAAGTGATAGCCTATGCCTCAAGGCAGCTGAAAATCCATGAGAAAAACTATCCTACGCATGATCTAGAGTTGGCGGCGGTGATCTTTGCATTGAAAATCTGGCGGTATTCTCTATGGGGAGAAGTGTGAGATATATGCTGACCACAAGAGTCTCAAATATATATTCACACAAAAAATATCTTAATATGCACTAGCAAATATGGATAGAACTCATCAAGGATTATGAATTCTCAATCCACTACCATCTTGGTAAGGCAAATAAGGTGGAAGATGCTCTAAGTAGAAAGGATCCTACATCTTTATCAATGACGAGAATTAAAAAGGACCTGATCTTCTTATATTTTCAAAGGATATACATGAGAATCATTAAAGGAGGAACATCATCAATCCTTTCTCAAATGATTTCTCAACCATCCATCTTAGAGGAAATAAAGGATGCTCAAAGAGAAGATGTGGAAATTTAGAAAAGGGTGGAAGCTATCAGAAATGGGAAATACTATGATTTCAAAATTGATGAGGAAGAATTTGTAAGATTTGGGACACAATTATGTGTACCATCGTATCCATAGATAAAGAAGAATCTATTGAATGATGCACATAGATCGACCTTCTCTATCCACCCAGGGAGCACAAGTATGTGTCGGGATCTCCGAGAAAAATTTTGGTGGGAAAATATGAAAAAGGAGATTGATGAATATACATCAAAGTGCCTAGTATGTCAGTAAGTGAAGGTTGAGAGGAAAAAGTATAAGGGGATGATGCAAAAACTACCCATACCAGTATGGAAGTGGGAGAACATTACCATAGACTTTGTCACTGGATTTCCAAAAATATCCATAAGAAAACATTCTATATGGGTCGTCATGGATAATCTTACAAAGACAACTCACTTTATCACGATTCGAGAGAACTTCTCATTGGATCGACTTGCACAGATTTAAATCAAAGAAGTGGTAAGACTGCATGGAGTACCACTATCTATTATATCTTATTGTGATCCAAGATTCACCTCGAAGTTCTGGAAAAGTATCTAACATGCTCTAAGCACTGAACTAAACTTCAGTACGACCTATCATCCTCAAACTGATGACCAATCTGATCAAACTATTCAGACACTAGAATACATTTTGAGAGCATGTTCTATGGAATTCAAAGGAGGATGAGACCAACATCTTCCACTGGTTGAATTCTCCTACAACAACAATTTCCACTCGATAATCTGAATGGCACAATATGAATCCATTTATGGGAAAAGGTGTATAACATTAGTGTGTTGGGATGAAGTCGGTGAGCATAAGCTGCTAGGACTTGAAATGGTTGAAGAAATGGTGGAGAAGGTGAAAACCATTCAGTAGCATACCAAGGTAGCCCAAAGTCGATAGAAAAGTTATGAAGAAAATCATCGACAAGACCTTGAGTTTAAAGTTGGATACATGATATTTCTATGCATATCTACATGGAAGAAGTTCATGAGGTTTGGAAATAAAGGGAAGGTAAGTCCCAGGTACATCGACCCTTTTGAGATCCTTGATCGAGTCGGAGCTATGGCCTATCGACTGTCACTTCCACCTACCATGTCATAAGTACATGATGTCTTTCATGCATCTCTCTTAAGGAAGTACATATCATACCCTTCATATGTACTCTCTTCAGAGGTGGTACAGTTGGAGGATGATCTTTTCTATGAGGATCAACCAGTGAATATCTTGGATAATAGAGACAAAGTTCTATGCAACAAGACTACTCATCTAGTCAAGGTACTATGACCAAACCATAAGTACGAAGAGGAAAAATGGGAACTGGAGGAAGCAATGAAGGAAAAGTACCCCCACTTGTTTTTGTCTTAGAATGTAAAATGAAATTTTGAGGGCGAAATTTCTTAAGGGGGGAAGAATGTAACGTCCCAATATTTTTCAATGGAAATTCCCTTATTATAAATATGTCACAAAATCACATGAAAACCCAAAATAATGAACTACTGAGTGCTAAGTGACCTTTAAACATAAGTTTGTCACTTCTGTGTTTGGAATTTCGAAAATTTGACATACACAGTTGCAATCAGTAAGTTATTTGGAGTCTGATAAGAAAAACTTAATTTTTGGTGAATAGTAACCTACCCTTATGAATAGTAACACACCCTTATGAATAGTGATATACCATAATGAATAGTAACCATACCTATGATAATATATAAATAATATTCAAGTTGATAGTACGATATACCTGTATTTTAGAATAAGTAAATGAATGTTTTAAAATTGGGTTTTGATAATAAATTAGGATTTTAATTAAATATTAAATTAATCATATTTATAAAATTATTTATGAAAAATGGATTTCATTTTTGGATTCTACATGTCAAAAAATGGTTAGGGTGAATTTTTGATATTTTTCTGAAATACTTGAATTTTTGATGAATAGTAAAATACGATAATTTATGATAAATGCTAAATAATGGATTTATTGAGTCATTGATGATGATCTGCTGATGTAAGCCCAATTGGTTTGATGTCACATGCATTTATTACTATTTTTGGTCATGGAATCATCACTATTTCTGGTCTTGATGGAAAATAATAAACAAATGATTATAATATTATGAAAACCCTCCTCTCCCCCCTCTATAAAACCCCCCTCACTCCCTTTTCCCTTCACTACTCTCAAGCTTCGTGCCTTCCCAATATTCTACCCAAATATCTCCCCAGGCTCCTCCCCCATGTCCAAAATCCCCTAGCCTCTTCAAAATACCAAAACCCTTCTCCTTGAGAGGGTCTCAAAGAGGAAGTCTCAAGAGGTCTTTAATAACAAGTAGAGAACACCAATGAATTTAAGTTAAGGGATCCTCTCCATTTCCCTCTTAATCAAGATTGTCCTATATGCTTATGCATAATCACAAATTATGGGGTATGTTTTCAAACCCCCCCATACCATCCTTATGATGTATAAGTGATGAGAACCCCCTTTTCTCTCTCATCATGCCCTCTTGGGTACACCCGACACCATGTTAATAAACCGTAACAAATTCTACCTGAACCTTCTTTATTCTTTTGGGCTGCCTTATATTTCTTTAAATAGAAATGGAGTTATCTTATCTGTTTATGCACATATTCTAAATTCTATTTATTTTTACAAAATTCAATTATAAAGTCCCTTTCATCACTCTCTTTTTGGGATATCCATGTTTTTAAAAGATTCCCTCCTTAGAACTTTTTGATAAGCAAACCTGTTTTAAGGGAACTTCCCGATTTTTACCCAATTTCAAGTGCACTCTATCCTCTATTTTAGGTCACCATTTTCTTTATAAAATTAATCTTTTTATTATGAAAACCTTTTTGGTTCAATTCTGGTTTTATATAAAATATTTCCTCATTTCTATTTTAAAAGCTCTAAAGTATTTTCCTTAAAAGTGCACATAAATGTTTTAATGATAATGTTTCTCAAATACATTTATTATATGTTGTCACTTATATTTGAAATCACTTACCATGTTATATTCCTATTTTACCCTATGAACATCCATGTATGTTCTAATCCCTTTCTTTCATGGACACATTCATGATACGCCCATTAGTTATGCTTTATGTCATGATTGTGGTACCCAATTCTTTCTATGGGTGCCCTTATGTTTATTTATTGTTGATTATGTATGATTATTTATTTAGAAATAATATTAATGAAAATATTTTGATGAGTGCGCCCAGATAGTGCTTTAATGCATTGGGTAAAGTTAAGTCTCATGAGATGCGATGTGAAGCGAGATTGGTGGTTAGCCTTGACCCGTACTAAAATGGGAAACAAGATTGGTGATTATCCTTGAATCATACTAAAATGGGAAATGAGATTGGTAGTTATCCTTAACCCATACTAAAATGGGAAACGGGATTGGTAGTTATCCTTGACCCATACTAAAGACATGTTTTATGATTCGACCACATTTATATGATTCCATGTTTATATGATTCCATGCTTATATGATATGATTTTATATGTTCCATGATTTGGATACCATTATGTCATGCCTCCTAACTCATGTTCTTAAGACGTATCCTTATGTTCATTCCCTTAATAGGCTTTTCAGCTTATCCCTTTGTCCACGTGTTCCCCAGGGTACACTATGCAGATGTAAGGGCTCGAAGGAAGTTAGGAGCTCTTTATGGATATTAAATAAAGAAATGTTTTTTATCCCCATGTTTTATGTTTTATGTACGTAGTATTCTAATACACTAGAATTAACAATCCTTGGCTTGTACTCTGATGTATAATTATGCATAAAATCATGTAATTTTATATGTAAAAGGCTTGTTTCACTATAGTTGGTGTCAGAGGCATGGTCTAGTTATTTTTGGAGATTAAGAATAGAGAACCTTAGTGAGAACCTTAATGATGGTACTAAGTATAAGAAAACATTCCTAAATTTTAGTGAGTATTGATTAAGTGGTTTATCAAGAAAATACATCCCTATCTGGATATGAGCAGGTAGAGGCTGATCTGGCACAAATGTATCTAGGGGTAAAACCCAAAAACACCGCTTTGAGCTAGAATCGAACGGGAACTGGTGCATGACAATGGGCCTTGCTTCACTCTTGGTTATGACAATCTTGGGGGATATGCTTTGATAGATTCATGATCTTAGTACAAACAATTGTTAAGAAACAAAAAAAATCCCATAAGAATATAAGTTAAGAAATATATCGAGGATAGCCTAGATTTAAACCTAAGGAATCACAAGTTAGAATATACTTCTTCTTTATAAGTTTATCTTTTTTTGTTCAAAGTTTCCTTTTTATGCTCAATAGATAAGTATTCAATACCTATAATTATTCGTTCTGTTTCTTAGTTAATTGCGGAAAATAGAAGAACACGTTCCAACAACCAATGTGATAAGCAATGTGAAGATTGCCCTAATGATATGCCTGATATGATGGGAGTGGGTTCTCAAAACTTCATGATAGTACTTTCTCAGCTGGCTCAAGTTATGAATAATAACTTAAATCATATGGAAAACCCTCCTCCTCCAATTAAAGAGAAAGTTTCCATAGAATCCTTCATGCAGAAAAGGCCTCCCATGTTTAGAAGATCTTCTGATCCCCTCCTCATGGAACAATGGATTAACTCCATTGAAAATATATTCTCCATCCTCCAATGCTCATAAGAAGAGAAGGTTGTACTGGAAGTCTATCATTTTGATGGGGAAGCTGATCAGTGGTGGATACTAATAAATAATACAAATTCCTAAGAAGAAATTGATTCCATGGATTGGGAGGAATTCAAGAGGATGTTTTTCAAAAAATATTTTCCTTGAACCCTCTATCTCAAGATGGAAAGAGAGTTCCTAGGACTCAAGAAGAAGGAAGATGAGTCCATCGGGTCGTATGACACAAAATTTACAAGGCTTGAAAGGTATGCCTCTAGCTTTGTCATGAACACTGAAATAAAGGTAGATTTCTTCTTTAGCCGACTAAAGCCAAGTCTACAAAAAGAGTTGGCGATTCGAGACTTCGACAGTTATGAGGATATTGTCCGTTGTTCCCTCAAGGTTGAAATGGATATTGGAGACTCTCAGTGGTATCATGGGCCCAGTGAAAAGAAGTGGAAAATGGAGAAAAACATGGGTGGTTCATCAAAAAAATACCATGATAAAAAGAAGCCTGAATTTTCCCCTTGTAAAAGTTGTGGGAAGTATCATCCTGGTAACTGTCTGAAGGGAACCAAGAATTGCTTCAAATGTGGAAAGTTTGGTCATCTGGACAAGAATTGCTGAAGGGATATGAAAAATCCCACTAATGTTAAATAAGAAAGGAAGGTTCATATCAGCAATCATCCTAAAGTGTAGTGTTACAACTGCAAGGAGCATGGGCATTATGCAAGCAATTTTCCTAAGCTGAGGGTTGTCATAGGCAATCAGCAACAACCTCCAAGGCAACAAGGAAGGGATTATATATCACTACTGTTAAGGTGGAGACATAAAATTATGTTGTGATAGGTATGCTAGTTATTCAATCAATAATAATGAGCGTACTATTTGATTCTGGTTCTACGCATTCTTTCATATCTTGCAAGTTTAGTAGAACTATTCAAAAACCACCTCAAAATTTGGAGGAAAAGTTATTTGTGAGAACAGAAAATGGGGAAATTATTGTATCCATCATTTATAACTCCTCCCTGGTTAATGTTTGTGGACTGAACCTCCTAGAAAATCTCATCATAATTCCTTTAGTGGAGTTCGACAATATCTTGGTCATGGATTAACTATCTTTATACATAGCCAAAATTAACTTTCAATAAAGGGGGATCCCTCTTCACATCCCAAAGAATCCTCTGATTCTTTACAAGTGTAAGGAGGAAGATGAGTCTCCTTTAGAATTGTCAAATCAAGTGTGGATATTGCTGCCTTGTGAGAAGGAATATCTAGCTTAAATGATTGAGACAAAGGAGAGAATCATGCTTGAAGACATGCCCATTTTGAGGGATTACACTGACATATTACTTGAAGAGTTGTCTGGTCTTCCTCTTGACTGAGAGGTTGAGTTCTCAATTGAACTTATCCCTAGATCTCTTCCTATCTCAAAGACACCTTACAGAATGAACACCATAGAGCCGGAAGAGCTAAAGAAGCAGTTACATGAGAATATGGAGAAGGGTTTTATACGCCCGAGTGCTTCATTGTGGGGTGTGCCAGTCCTCTTCATCAAGAAGAAGGATAGATCAATACGCCTCTTCATTGGTTATCGTGAGATCAATAAAATCACGATAAAGAAAATGTATCCCCTGCCATGGATAGATGGCTTGTTCAATTAGCTTCATGGGGCTAGTTATTTCTCTAAGGTGGTCCTTCGGTCAGGATACCGCCAATTAAAGGTGAGGAAGGAAGATATTCTCAAGACTGCCTTTCAAATGAGGTATGAACACTATGAGTTCATAGTGATGCCCTTCAGACTCACTAATGCTACAACAATTTTTATGGATTTAATGAATAGAGTCTTTATATATTACCTCGACAAATTTTTGATAGTCTTTATTGAAGATATTTTGATATACTCCAAGAGCAAGGAGGAACATGAGGAGCATTTGAATACTATGTTAAAGACTTTGATAATGGAGAAGTTGTATGCAAAGTATAATAAATGTGAGTTCTGGATGAAGGAAGTATCATTATTGGGGTTTGTTATCATCAACAAAGGGATATCTGTGGACCCTTCCAAGGAGAAGATAATTGAAGAGTGGCCCAGACCAACTTCGGTAATGCAGATCCACAGATTTTTGGGTCTAGCTAGGTATTATCAATGATTTGTGAAGAACTTTTAATGATTGTAAAACCTAATTACCAAGATGAAATGGAAGGGATTAATGTTTTTATGGACACAAGAATGTGAATACTATTTCAAGGAGTTGAAAAATAGGCTTATCACTGCATCAGTACTCACACTCCCTAAAAGTGGAGAACTCTTTGTGGTGTATAGTGATGCTTCTAAGAAGGTCTTAGGATATTTTCTAATGCAAAATGATAAAGTGATAGCTTATGCCTCGACGAATCTGAAAATCCATGAACAAAAATATCATACGCATGATCTGGAGTTGGCGGCGGTGATCTTTGCGTTGAAAATTTTGTAGCATTATCTTTACAGGGAGAAGTGTGAGATATATACTGACCACAAGAATCTCAAATATATATTCACACAAAAATATCTTAATATGAACCAGTGAATATGGATAGAGCTCATCAAGTATTATGACTGCTCAATACACTACCATCCCGGTAAGGCAAATAAGGTGGCAGATGCTCTAAGTAGAAAGGATCTTGCATCTTTATCAATGATGAGAATTGAAAAGGATCTGATATTCTTAGATTTACAAAGGATGGACATGAGAATCATTAAGGGAGGAACATCATAAATCCTTTCTCAAATGATTGCTCAACCATCCCTCTTGGAGTAAATAAAGGATTCTCAAAGAAAAGATGTGGAAATTCAGAAAATGGTGGAAGCTATCATAAATGGTAAATCCTTCGATTTCAAAATTGATGAGGAAGGAGTTGTAAGATTTGGGAAACGATTATGTGTACCATCTGATCTAGAGATAAAAGAGATATTTAATGATGCACATAGATCAACCTTTTCTATCCCCCAGGGAGCACAAAGATGTATCGAGATCTCTGATAAAACTTTTGGTGGGACAATATGAAAAGGGTGATTGCTGAATATACATCAAAGTGCCTGGTATGTCAGCAAGTGAAGGATGAGAAGCAAAAGTCTAAGGGGATCATGTAACCACTACCCATACTATCATGGAAGTGGGAGAACATTACAATGGACTTTGTTACTAGACTTCCATGGAAATCCAGAGGAAACAATGCTATATGGGTCATTGTGGATAGTATTACAAAGACAACTCAATTTATCGCGATTTGAGAGGACTTCTCATTGGATCGACTTGCACGGATTTACATCAAAGAAGTGGTAAGTCTGCATGGAGTAACACTATCTATTGTATTCGATCGTGATCCGAGATTCACCTCAAAGTTCTGGAAAAGTCTCCAACATTCTCTAAGCATTGAACTGAACTTCAATATGACCTATCATACTCAAAATGATGGCCAATCTGAGCGAACTATTCAGACACCGGAAGACATGTTGAGAGTGTATTCTATGGACTTTAAATGAGGGTGGGACCACCATCTTCCACTGTTTGAATTCTCTTACAACAACAGTTTCCCCTCGAGCATCCAAATGGCACCATATAAAGCCCTTTATGTGAAAAGGTGCAGAACACTGATGTGTTGAGATGAAGTCAGTGAGCGTAAGTTTTTAGGACCTGAAATGGTCGAAGAAATGGTGGAGAAGGTAAAAACCATTCAGCAACATATCAAGACCACCCAAAGTCGACAGAAAAGTTATGAAGACAATCGTAGACGAGACCTTGAGTTTAAAGTTGGAGACATGGTATTTCTACGCATATCTCTATGGAAGAAGTACATGAGGTTTGGAAAGAAAAGGAAGTTAATTCCTAGGTACATCGGCCCCTTCGAGATCCTTTATCGAGTCAGAGTTGTAGCCTATCGACCGGCACTTCCACCTACCATGTTGAAAGTACTTGCTGTCTTTCTTGTATCTCTCTTAAGGAAGTACATACTAGACCCTTCACATGTACTCTCTTCAGAGGTGGTACAATTGGAGGATGATCTTTCCTATGAGGAGCAGCCAGTGAAGATCTTGGATTGTAGAGACAAAGTTCTACGCAACAAGACTACTCATCTGGTCAAGGGACTATGGCGAAACCATAAGTATGAAGAGACAACATGGGAACTGGAGGAAGCAATGAAGGAAAAGTACCCCCACCTATTTTTGGATTATAATGTAAAATGAAATTTTGGTGGTGAAATTTCTTAAGGGGGGAAGAATGTAATGAACCAATGTTTTTCAATGGAAATTCCCTTCTTATAAATATGTCATAAAATCACATGAAAACACAACATACTGAACTACTAAGTTCTAAGTGAACTTTAAACATAAGTTTGTCACTTATGTGTTTGGAATTTTTAGAATCTGACATACATGGTTGCAATCAGTAAGTTATTTGGAGTCCGATAAGAAAAACTTAATTTTTGGTGAATAGTAACCTACCCTTATGAATAGTAACATACCCTTATAAATAGTGATATACTAAAATGAATAGTAACATTACCTATGATAATATATAAACAATATTCAAGTTGAAAGTACGATATACCTATATTTTAGAATAAGTAAATGAATGTTTTAAAATTCATTTTTGATAATAAATTATGATTTTAATTAAATATTAAAATAATCATATTTAGAAAATTATTTTTGAAAAATAGATTTAATTTTTGGATTCTACACATCAAAAAATGGTTAGGGTAAATTTTTGATATTTTTCTAAAATACTTGAATTTTTGATGAATAGTAAAATGCAATAATTTACGATAAATGCTAAATAATGGATTTATTGAGTTGTTGATGATGATCTACTGATGTAAGCCTAATTGGTTCGAAGTCACATGCATTTATTACTATTTTTGGTCATGGAATCATCACTATTTATGGTCTTGAGGGAAAATAATAAACTAATGATTATAATATTATGAAAACCCTCTTCTCCTCCACTATAAAAACCCCCTCACTCCCTTTTCCCTTCACTAATCTCAAGCCTTGTGTCTTCCCAATATTCTACCCAAATCTATCCCCAAGATCCTCCCCCATGTCCAAAATCCACTAGACACTTCAAAATACCAAAACCTCTCTCCTTAAGAGGGTCTCAAAGGAGGAAGTCTTAAGAGGTCTTTAATAATAAGTGGAGAACACCAACGAATTTAAAGTAAGAGATCCTCTAAAATTCTCTCTTAATCAAGATTGTCCTATATGCTATGCCTTTTATGCGTAATCTAAAATGATGGGGTATGTTTTCTCACCTCCCCCATACTTCCCTCATGATTTATAAGTGATGAGAAACCCTTTTCTATATCATCAAGCCCTCTTGGGTACACCCGACACCATGCCAATAACCAGTAACAAATTCTACCCAAACCTTCTTTTTTCTTTCAGGTTTCCTTATATTTATTTATATTGAAATGGAGTTATCTTATCTGTTTATGTAAATATTCTAAATGTTGTTTAGTTTTAAAAAATTCAATTATAAAGTCCATTTCATCACTCTCTTTTTGGGATATACATGTTTTTAAAAGATTCCCTCCTTAAAACTTTCCAATAAGCAAATATGTTTTAAGGAAACTTCCCAAATTTTTACCCAATTTCAAGTGAAATCTATCCTCTGTTTTAAGCCACAATTGTATTTATAAAATAATTCTTTTTATTATGAAAACCTTCTTGGTTCAATTCTGGTTTTATATAAAAGATTGTCCTCTTTTATATTTTAAAAGCTCTAAAGTATTTTCCTTAAAACCGCATAAAAATGTTTTAATGCTAATGTTTCTCGAACACATTTCTTATATGTTGTCACTTATGCTTGACATCAATTAACATGTTATATGCCTATTTTACCCTATTAATGTCCATGTATGTTCTAATCCATTTCTTTCATGGACACATTCATGATATGCCTATTGGTTATGCTTTATGTCATGATTGTGGTACCCAATTCTTTCCATGGGTACCCTTATATTTATGTATGGTTGATTATGTATGATTATTTATATGGAAAGAATATTCATAAAAATTTTGAGATGGGTGCACCCAGATAGTGCTCCAATGCATTGGGTAAATTTAAGTCTCATGAGATGTGATGTGAAACAGGATTAGCGGATAGCCTTGACCCGTACTAAAATGGGAAACAAGATTGGTGGTTAGCCTTAACCCGTACTAAAATAGAAATATGGATTTTAAGTTAGCCTTGAACCATAATAAAATGGGTAACATGATTAGCAGTTATCCTTAACCCATACTAAAGACATGCTTTATGATTCTACCACATTTATATGATTCCATGCTTATATGATACAATTTTATAAGTTCCATGCTTTGGATACCATTATGTCATGCCTCCTAACTCATGTGCTTAAGACGTATCCTTATGTTCATTCCATTACTAGGCTTTTCAGCTCATCCCTTTGTTCATGTGTTTCCCAGGGTACCCTATGCAGATGTAAGGGCTCTAAGGAAGTTAAGAGCTCTTTATGGAGATTAAAGAAAGAATTTTTTTTTATCCCCATGTTTTATGTTTTATGTACCTAGTCTTCCAAGACACTAGAATTAACGATCCTTGGCCTGTACTCTGATGTATAATTATGCTTAAAATCATGTAATGTTATATGTAAAAGGCTTGGGTTTCTATATTCTGAGTTAACCCTTGTGAATAAAATGGTTTAATTGAATGAAATGAAATGATATCTTTCTAGGTCCCTAAGACTTAGTTATGTGATTACACCTCCTTCTAAGGTGTGTTGAGTTGCCTTTATAATTTGGAATGGTTAAATGATTTAAAATGAAAGGTGAATGGCAGGACCATGTCACATAGACCTTGTTTAATTATAAAGTATGATCATGGATGTTATTATTACTATGGACACTTGAGTAGTTGTTATATTATGATTAACTATAGCCACAGACCATGAATTACCTTAAAGGTGTGGCATGTCCTGAGCGATAATTCGACTCCCACTGTGGTTTTCCTTATACAAGCTCATGGGAAACCAACCAATTCATTGATGCATCTTACAAGAGAAAGACCACACTTGGATTCAGACTTTGTCTTATGATTGTGAATTCCTCGACTTAGCATCGAGGGTTCACCAATATTTCTAGAAATTAAATTGAATGCCTTGGATGGTTCTCCTTGGATTAAACTTGATATTATAGTCTACCTTGGTTATTAACTTGATATTATTTCAATTATAGCTCTGAGGATACCTAGGACATGATCCTAGGTCTTGGGTAGCAGTTTCCCCCTTATAATGAATTGGAATGGGTACACCCCTATGGATTTCAACCAACTTTTAAAAATTAAAAAACATGGATATTATGGAACCTTATACGATTATCACTATATATGGATTCCTTAGTTATATGCCTCAGGTATTTTATAGAAACCCTATCCTTTTACATATATTTTTACATGATTTTAAGCATAATTATCCATGAAATAAAAACCAAGTATTGAAAAGTATAATGTGTTTGGAAGACTAGGTACAAGTTTAGAAAACATGAAACCAAAATAAAACATATTTTTATTAATCTTAAATAATGATCCCCTAAATTTATTTGAGATCCTACATTTAAATTTGATAACCTAGGGAATACATAGAAAAATTTATGATATAAAAATCCCAATAAGTTAATAAATATAGGAATAAAGCATTGTACATGATTTAGAAGGCATAACATGATGAAATAAAAAGGTATGGAACATGAGTAAACATATAGAAGTATAACATATTGTACATGGAATCATATGATCCTAGAAATATTGAAATGTGGCAGCAACATATAACATGACATAAACATGAGTCAAAGCTAATTTCCAAGACTATTTCACATGGTGGGAAAAGTCCCATAATGGATTAGGTTTACTCCCTAATCCCATACACAACATCTCAAGAGATTAAAAATTACCCATTTCATTGGAGCACTATCTGGTTGCATCTATCATAACATGTTCATGCGTATCTGTGCCACAAAAATAATCAAACATAAGGAATAAACATAAGAGTTACCCATTAAAGGAAATAAATTCCATAATCATGTCATAAGGCATAACCAAAAGGCGTATCATAATGGTATCTATAAAATAAGGGATTTAAATAATACTTGGACATTAATAATGAAAAATAAACATATATCATGATAAATTATGTCCAAATAAAGTGAAAACATGTAAAAAGTGGTTAAGTATATTTGTAAATGTGTCGCTTAAGTGGGGTTTTAAGAGAAGAGGTAAAGAACCTTTAAAAGGGGTAATAAAATAATAATTTACATAAAACCAGAAGTGAACTAAAATCTTTTTCCAAATAAGGATTATTTTTATAAATCAAATTATTTTTAAAACATTTCATTGAGTGGTACTTTAAAATAGACAAAGAAAATAGAGAAGTTCCCTTTAATCGACTTTTTTGAAAGGAATTAAGAATAAAACATTTAATACATGTATATTACCATCAAATAAAGGTTAAATAAAAATGGTATATATGTGTGAGACATATATAAAAAATATAGAATAATTATATAATTATTAAATGAAGTGATAAATTGAGGTGGATAGAGAGAGAACATAACTTAAAGGAAATATGGAGGTTCAAAAAGACCCCTTACTATATGCCCGAATGTGTTCTGCACTTTCATTTAATGTCATGGATAATAAAATTATATTCATTAACTACTTAATTCAGTACCTATTATACATTTATTTTATTTATTATAATTTTATTAAGTTCATTTATAATTTTTTTAATGATTTATAAAGTTCAATTTCATCGTTCTGGGAGCATTTGTTTCATGGTTTCATAGTAGGTTCTCTTGAGTATAATTATGGGAGTTATTTTTTAAATGGAAGAAAAACTATAGAATTTTAATTAAATGGTATTAATACACTTATATAATTTAAAATTTTCCCATATATAGTTTTGTTTTTTGATATGAGGATGATTCATTTGATAAAACATTAATGATAAATGTTAAGTTTATTTTGGTGGTTTTTCGATCATCACGAACTAGTTTTGTTTTATTTAATATTATGTATTTATATATTAGATCCAAAACATGAGAAAAGTTATAATATATATATATATATATATATATATATTAAAATATGGTTTAACCATAATAATTTTTTTATGACAATCCTTGAAGGCGGTAATGGAGAACAAAAACTCATTATCTATAGAGATGCTAAACCACCATAATTTGGACAATGGTTTTATTTCTTTGAATAAGAGGAGATGATAAAATGGGAGGGATATAAAATATTCCATTATAAATATATAATTTTAGTATATACGTGATACTAGAGTTATTATTCTTTGATGGATGAAAAAGTCAAGGAGAAGGTAGAAGAAGAAAAAGAAATCCAGAGAGGTAGTTTGAGAATGTTACAACTTGAATATAATCTCCTTGAAGGACCCCCTTGAGTAACTTTGAATTGGAATTTTTGTGATACCAATAGCACTTGGACTTGGGGAGAGTTTAGAGGAGAGTATTTTCTATAGATTTGGGAAATCTTCAAGGCTTGGAAGGTGTGAGGAGAAGGGGTTGTGAGGGGTGGTATTGATAATCGATGAGAGGGATGTTTTTGGAATTTCTCAAAAGATTAAATTATAATAAATTAATTTTCAATCCAAAAACCACCAAATGACCATGTATTATAAGATAATATAGGAAAAGGTTGTAATCTCAGCAATCAATAAAATTTAGTAAAGTTTTGTGCTGGATCGAAAGAGTAACTAAGATGGTTACAATTATAAGAAGGGGGGGAGGTGAATTGTAGTTTAAGAAGTTTAAACTAATCAAAATAAAAAACCTATTAAAGTAATATTATTGGAATAAAAAATAGTCTGATGATCAGAGTCAAGGAATTATAATCATAGTTAATTTTATTATATCAAATAGTATAAAAGGATAAGTACGAACACTAACTTTCTATTACATGCATAGTGGAAAAGACTTGTACAAACAAGAAATACAATAGATAGTAAAAGTAAGAACGACTTACAATATATATTAAAAGAATAAACTCTTTTAACCTTAAGAGTGAAGGTATTCATAACCTTGACTAAAGGTTTCTATAGCTTTATACATACTGTAAAGTCCATCTTTCCTTACCAAGAAATACCTTGATACAATGATCGAAATAAGCTATGTCTTCCTATCCTTAGAAGCCTCAATCGTAAAAATGATCGACATCCATATTCATAGATTCAAAATCCCTTGATTTGATGGATTAGATTCACCATCTTCCTATACCCAGAATCTTTCAATCATAACAATGATTATACATATAATACAAATGAAATTGTTCTTAAGGAAACAACCCCGACATGGATTCTTTAGAATGAAAACTCTCTAAAGTATTACAATGACTAAGAAAAAGATGTTAATACAGAGAAAAATTTATAATAATTGAGTTATGAAAAATGTATTAGAACCAAAATCTTAAAATGATCAGATATTTATAGGAAAATCTCGAATGGTCATATTTCTAAGTTTGTTGCAACAACATCAGAAAACTGGCTCTTTGATAACTCACAATGTTTTGGAATAACCAAAATTTTGACATCATTTTTTAGTACCATTAAAATTCTAAAAGTATTCCTTACGATAAAAACAATTCTTATGTTTTTCGATTATAAACTTTAGTCAGTCTGATGGAATTTATTATCGATTATAAATACAATAATCCTTATGAGGATCAATCTGATGTATCGACACCAGAATCAGTCTGATGGTCATGAATTTTATCATTATGATATACAAGATAAAAGTATAACTACTGGTCTAAATAAAGGTAATTCCAATTAATCAAACACATACTTGATCCGATGGATCATATTGATGAATGGCGATTTTATATTCGTAATACATTAGAAATTTTTATATGTATGGTAAAAGGAACATTTTATACACAAACATACTAAAACACTTTGGTCATAGAAAGGTTAGAAAATATGTTTTTAAGAGAGTGTTTGTGATTTCCAAAACTAAAGGAATGGAAAAGTAAGAAGTAATAATTCTGACTCAGTAATCTCCCCTTTTTGGAAAGTGCAAACCGAAATACTTAAATGAAAAAATTACAACTTTAAAAGGACAAAATAATATCTACCTTTATAAAATATTATCCCCCTTTGTGATTTTCAAAAAGTACTGGGAAATAATCTAAAGTATCCTAAAATGTTAGAAGAAAAT
Source organism: Viscum album (assembly GCA_963277665.1). Classification (NCBI taxonomy): domain Eukaryota; kingdom Viridiplantae; phylum Streptophyta; class Magnoliopsida; order Santalales; family Viscaceae; genus Viscum; species Viscum album. The sequence continues at coordinate 1,870,182,886 of OY728131.1, forward strand.
AACATACAAAATAATAAATTGAACTAACTAATCATCCATGAATAATATGAAAGAACTTATATCCAGTCATAATTTGAAAAAATTAAAGCACAAAGGATTTTTATGAAAAGATAATTACATTCATCAATGGTTCAAATATTTGAAAAAAATAGATTGAGAGTTCAAAAAAATATTCATTCATTCTTCATCAACTTCTTGTAAAAAGACTTCATTTTCTTTAACTCTGCTTTATCCTTCTCAAGCTTGAAAATTATTTCTTCCATCACTTCTTGAGTCCAAACTTGTGTCTTCATCCATTTAAATTCCTCAAATAATTCTTTGTTATCTTAACTCATAATGATTAATTCATTTTCAAAATATCTCAACTTGATAATCTCTAACTCCATATCAAAAATATTTATTTCAAAACTTTTACATCCTCTTTCTGATCATCAGTATTATATATGAATTCTTCTACAAACTTTACTCTATAAACAACATCTAAGGACAGCTTGTTGAAGGATTCAACTATTTCTAAAAAAAGTTTCTTTACTTCCAGAAAATGATCATTATGTTCACAAATATCAGTATCTATTTGGTTGGTTCACTTCACCATTTGATTTTATGAATAACTTTTGAGTTTTGAACTTTTCTTAAAAAAATTTAAAATCCACCTCGATCCTTATCACTGTTTTAGTCAATACTTTGAGTGATTCCGATTTCTCATGTAATGATTCCTAAATCAACTTATATCTTTACTCAATGTTTGTTATATAAGGAATCCGATCACTCAATGTTTTCAAGGTTAGAAAAATGTAATCAAAACCCTTTTGAGAAATTGTGTCTTCTGAGTCTAATTGATCGATCACAACCTGAGGATGTTTTGGTCTACTAGTTTTAACATCAACTTATTTCCCTTTATTATCATTGAAATTTTTGTTTCCTCTAAAACATTCAAAAAATCATGACTTTTATTTGATTTATCCTCATCACCATTTTTGGTATTTGATTTATGGTCTGCTTATTCTTCCTTAGTGGATGGATTTTCTTTATTTTGTTTTACAGTTGGGGAAGTTTCAGCCTTCCTTTTATTTTTAACTTCTTTAAATTTATTTGATGGTTGGGCATCAGATGAAGCTCTATCAACCCTTTCAATAAACTTTTTTTTATTTTGAATAAAAAACCAATTTCATCCTTGACATTGCATCTTCACCAATGAAATATATATTCTCTATTACAGGGTGATATTTATTTTCAACCTTAAAAAGATCCATACACTTCACTATCATCTTACTGATGAATGCAGGAAACATAATAGTCTTTGACATTATTGAATCACTTTTGATATTCACCACCATAATGAAAATAAACTTTACTAAGTCTATTTTACTCATATTGACCAAATATTTAAGAACAAAAAATCATAAGCTTTTAATGTATCCCTATCACCTTTACTTGGGATACTATAAACTTGAATTCATAATGCTATCATTATATTATCTGGTGTCAAATGTGTAATTTTTCTTACTTTCACATAGAATGAGAATAAAGAATATTCAGCCTTATTCTTCTCAAACATTCAAAGTCCATCCGATGAATTGTGAGAGGGTAAAAATGATTCTCCATCAAAAGGAACAACAACAAGATCTACCACTATTTTAAATAAAATCTTATATATATTTCCTAAAATGGTAAAGGGAGCTTTATCCTTAACATATAATTTTTCAAAATGAAAATATGCATATAATTATCTAACCATATCAGGATAATAAATATTAAAATATTTATATGGAATTTATACAAAAAATTTTTCCCATCCTTGAAAGGAAATTATCTTTTTAAAGAAAGAATCATATTTATCAAACCAAGATATTTCGATAAGTTTTTCTCTGAATACAAACCATTTCTTGTAATCTTCTTTAGTTTCAATCGTAATGGGAGCTGGGATGAAGATCAGATGAAAAGGAAAAGAGTCAGACTAAAAAATTTGAAGGGTGAGATAGATCAGAAATGAAATCTTTGAAAACCGATGTGGGAAATGGGTAGTACTAACCTTATATAGGTTATGGAGGTGACAGTTCATCTTATAAATTGTAACCAATAGTTTATATTGAAACCCTTTTTGATGTGATGGTTTCTATTTAATCAAATACATTTTTTTAAAAGTTTATTTTAACTCTCAAAGTTTCAATTTTTTTTATCAAAGTGAGAATAATTTCGATTAGAAAAACATTTACTTTTTTTTGGAAAGAAAATATAACTTTTTATAAAAACTTAAAATAATAAGAAAAACAACAATTATGAACTAAATTAATTAATTAGTGAAAAAAATAAAAGAATGGAAGAGTACATTTTGGAGTAGAAAGTTTCATCAGTATGATTAACCTATTCTTATTGGTTTTTGTAAAATAAATAGATTATGATATTTTTTGGAATAAAATCTGGTTATTGTAGTTTTATTATGAAAAATGATTATGATAGTTTCATTACAAAGACGGATTATTATAGTTTCATTACTTCGAAAAAGTTTGTAACAAATTTTTGAGTCCAGAAATTTTATAATAAATTCAGAGTTTGAAAAATAATTTGATAATTTTGAATCCAAATTTTTTATAAAATATTGAGTTTGGAAAAGTTATTATGATACAAAATTTTAAAAAAAACTAATAATTTAGAAAAAAAAAACTAAAGGATTTTATGAAAAACTAAATGTTTTTGAAAAAACAATAAAAAATATGTACTCCCCCAGTAAAAAGGAGTATATTAATGTATATAGATTGATAAATAAGAAGTACGTATGAATGATCACTTAACATTGATCATTCCTAAATTCTGTTTGATATATTCAAATATATTTAAACAATGAGGTTTAGTAAAAATATCAGCAAGTTGTTCTTGCATTTCGAAGAATTGTAAAATTACATATCCTTTAAGTGCGTGATCCTGAAGGAAATGGTATCTTATATCTATGTGTTTAGCATGTGATTTATGTGCTGTATTTTTACTTAAATAAATGGAACTTGTGTGTCACAAAATATTTGTGTTTTTGGAAAACTCATGCCATAGTTTGTGAGTGTGTGTTGCATCCACAAAACTTGAGCACAACAACTTCCAGCTGCCACATATTCAGCTTCAGTAGTGTAAAGTTCTACTGAGTGTTGTTTCTTACAAGAACAAGAAACGAATGATTCACCTAAGAAATGAAAAGTTCCAAATGTATTTTTCCGATTCATTCTACATCCACCAAAGTCATTATATGAAAAAATTTTAAGTTCAAAAACATTTTCCATAAGAATTTAATAATCCTAAATCTGTAGTCCCCTTAATATAATGAAAGATTCGTTTGAAATATTTTAGATAAGAATATTTTGGACTGGCTTCATATCTAGCACATAAAAATACTAAAAAAAATTAAATTTAGATGACTAGTAGTTAAGTAAAGTAAACTTCCAATCATACATCTAAAAGTTTTCTAATCAACTAGTTTTATAGCCTCACCAAGATCTAAAGTATTGGAGGTACCAATGGGAGTACTAATACTTTTACTATTTTTATACCTGAATTTCTTAAGAAAATCTTTTATATACTGATGTTGATATACAAAAGTACCTTATGGTTATTTTGAAATTGGAAAACCATGAAAATATGTTAACTCACCCATCATAATCATTTAAAACTCAGACTTCATAAGATTTATAAAGGAATCTGTTAAATATTTTTGAGTTAAACTAAATATAATGTCATCAACATAAATTTTTACAATAATAATATTTTTATTTTCTTCATTTATAAAAAGAGTTGGATCCGAAACTCCGTTTACAATTTTTTTTAAAAAAATCTATTTAATCTATCATACCAAGCTCTAGGGACTTACTTAAGTCTGTAAAGTGACTTGGTAAGTTTATAAAAAATATTCTAGATGTTTTTTATTTTCAAAACCAGGTGGTTTTTCAACATAAAATTCCTCCTGAACATATCCATTAAGAAAAGCACACTCCGCATCTATTTGAAATAGTTTGAAATTAAAGAATACTACAAAGTCTATAATTATTCTAATATCTTCAAGTCTAGATACCAGCACATAGGTTTCTTCATAATCAATCCCCTCTTATTGATTATAACCCTTATAACAAAATTTAGCTTTATTTATAACTATTATTCCATTTTCATCACATTTATTCCGAAATACCCATTTCACTCAAATTATAGAAGTTTCTTAAATTCATTCAACTAGAGTCCATACTTGGTTCCTTTCAAACTCATTGAGTTCATCTTGAATTGATTTAATATAATCTTCATAACCTAAAGCCTCATCAGGATTGTTGAGTTCAAATTGGGATAAGAAAGCTAGATACTCAATTTCATTTCTCAAAGATCTTCTTGTCCTAACTGGTTGATTTACATCACCAATGATACGTTCACTAAGATGATTCCTAAGAAAAAACCTACTTCTTGGGTTTTTAAAAGTACGTTATTCAATAATAGGTAGAGAATTTTCCTGAGGAATAACTTCATAAATAAATTCTTATGTTATTTCCTTATGAGAATAATTTCATAAAAAAGGTTGGAAATCATTTTAAAAAATAACATATGAGGATGTAGGTTAAGGCTGTTTTAAAACAAATGGATTGGTTTCATAAAACTTGACATGAAATTTTTCCTCAATAGTATAAGAATTTTTATTAAAAACTCTATAATCCTTACTAGTTGTGGAATAAAAAACAAATATTACTTAATCATATTTTGGTGAAAATTTATTTAAGTTATCTTTAGTATTCAGAATGAATACTTTGAAACCAAAAACATTGAATTAAGAAACTTTTTGTTTTCTTATTATCCATAATTCATAAAGAGTTTTATTAATAAAATGTCTAATTAAAACCCGATTTATAGTATAACAGGCTGTTCTAACCACTTCATACCAAAAATGTTTAGCAACTGAGTATTCAATCAACATGGTTATAGTAATCTTATAAATAATTATATTTATTCTTTCAACTTCACCATTTTTATGTGGGGTTCTAGGTGCTAATTGTTTTGTTCAATACCTTTCTCACTGTAAAAAGTTTCAAAATCATAATTTTCAAATTCTTCTCCATGATCACAATGAATAGTTATCAAGGAGAGGTTTTTTTTCATTTTTAACTCTAGCTACAAAAGTTTTAAAATAACTAAAGGCTTTAGATTTCTTTGTATGAAAATAGACCCATTTATATCTAGTGTAATCATTAACTACGAAAAATAGATAGTATTTTTTACCAATACATCTAGTTTATGTAGGACCAAATAAGTCGATGTGTACTAAATATAAATCATTAGAAGTTGAGACTTCACTAATAGATTTAAAACTTAACTTATGTTTCTCACAAAATTGACAGGGGTCACAGACTTTTGAAGTATCAAACCTAAGTTCTGGTAGATCCTTAATAGTTCCTTTCCTAGTCAACTTAGCTATGTTTCTAAGGTTACAGTGTCCTAAAATTCTATGTCATAACCATGATTTTTCTTACATTCCACTAAGTTAAGGTAAGTCTTGGATCCTAATGTCTTCTAAGTTTAGTGTGCAAACATTCTCATGTTGATTAGCAGAAAGAATAAATTATTTCTTGGAACTATGTACTGTACATTTATCATTCCTAAAGTTCACAAGGTAAAATTCATCACATAATTTTAATATGATTATAAGATTGTTCTTAAGTCCTACAAAAAATAAAAAGTTTGAAATAATAGCTTTTCCAAGAAGGACAATGTTACCTATACCATTATTTCTCTTTTATCATTATATTCGAAAGTTAATTTTCCACATTTCATCTTGATAATATTCTTAAATAAATATTTATCTTCAGTCATGGGTTTGGAACATCCACTATCCATGTACCAAATATTTTTTTTGTTGGTACTATCTTTATTTTCTTGAAAACAAAATAATTAGTTTTTCTGAACCCAAACCTTCTTGGGTTTGATATTATAAGAAAATATAATTTTAGGTAACCACATTTGTTTTGAAAAATAAACCTTATGAAATATTAAAAATTGTACTCTATTCAAATAAATTTTTTTCTTCCAGTGAAATCCACTTTGGAACTTAGTGAAAAAATCTACACTTTTAGGAACAAAGTAATTGTTATTTAAAATAGGTTTCTTAGTGATAAAACCCATTATAGAATTATTACCATGAGGTCTAATTTTATTAAACATTTTATTGAAGTTTTTCTTACCAATGATAAAATTGGATAAAATCTTATTTAAGATATAAATATAATACTTTAATTTTATAACTAAATTCTTATCCTCATGAATAATATTATTAGAACTAAGTTTTTCAAAATTAGTTTTTAAACTTTTTTTCTCAGAAAGTATTTTCTCAAGTTCTTTAGAAATATTATCTTTTTCAAAATTTGTCTTATCCAGATATTTATAAAGATATGATATTTCATTAGTCAAAAGGTAAATAATTTAATATTTATTTTCAAGTTTAGATTATATATTATAATTTTTTACAAAGATTACAATTTTAATTTTCTAAAAGTTTTGAAAATCTGAAAACTTCATCATAACTAGGTAGAGTATTATCTTCTGTTGAGGAAGATTATTCATCAGAGGATGTAGAATTTTTCTCATCAAGATAATTTTAATTTAAATAAAAATTAGTAAGGTATTCAATAGTATATACCTTTTCCATTATACCTTGATTTACCATAGTTACTTTTGAAAATAGTCTAATGTTCCTTTGTCCAAAACCATCATTATCAGAAGAATTTTCTAAAGAATATCCACCACTGAAACTCCATGTGTCAAAATATTTTATACTTTTATTTACTTTTGAATTATAATACTTATTTGTATTTCTATCTTAATTCCTTTAATTTTTATCTTATCATTTCATCTTAGGTTAATCGGGCAGAATGTGTCGTGTTCTCTTACATTCATAACAAGTAAGCTCAGAATCCTTCTTGTCAGATTTATACTTATGAACTTTATTATATATTTACTAAAAAAGTTTCTTTCCCATAATATTTTTCATATTTATAGAAATATTGTCCAACTCATTTTTAGACTGTTCTGATAAACTAGAATTAGATTTAATAATAACTTTCTTCTTTATTAAAGACTTTAAAACTTTATCTGCTGACTGAAATTTAGTAGGAATAATAAATGTTGTATCAAAAGAAACTCCACAATTTTTGTTTTTATCATTATCAAAATACCTCTTTAATATTCCTTTATATTTCATGAGGGTTTTAATAATATCATCAAGATTTAGATTCATAATATTTCTTTTTCCATTCACAATAGTTCTTTTAGATTCCCACTCATTGGGCATTATATAAATAACATTTTCAATCAAAATTTCATCATCAAGATATTTTCACCAAGAGACTATAAACTATTAATAATTATCATAAATATTTAGTGCATCATGGAAACTGATTCACTAGGTATAAAGTCAAAGGCTTGGTAATCATCTCTAATCATGGCACTTTTTGTTTCTATAACTTTGGATGTACCAAAATGTGTTACTTCCAATTCACTCAAAATACTATTGGAAGTTTCACATGATGATATTTGACTATAGATATTCCTCATCATAGTATAAAAAAAAGAATTTATGAATTTATAGTTTGAAATATATTCTAAATTCTCCGCATTAGTAAAAGAAAAAACTTCCTTATCAGGAATCTTATACATCCCAGTAAACATTAAGAAATTATCAACTCCAATGTTGATCACAAAAGTTTTCATTATATCTCTCCAATACTCATAGTCATTCCCATTAAATTTTGGTGGCTTAATAGGATTTATATTATCAATAGATCCAATATTCATACCTTTTATCTCAACAAAAATAGATATTCTTTTCTATAAATACACTTTAGTGTAAAAAACATTTATAAACAAAAAGTTTATAAAAAATTAAACTTGCAGTAATTAAAGAAAGTAAAAACCCACCAAGTATATAAGTAGTAGAACCTTATCTGGTACCAATTGTTGGATTGAAAGAGTAACTAGTATGGTTACAATTACAATGGGGGGGGGGGGAGGGGGTGAATTGTAGTTTAAAAAGTTTAAAATAATCAAAAAACAAAATCTATAAAAGTAATATTATCAGACTTAGACTTCGTTCGATGATTAGAGTAAAGGAATCAAAATCATTGTTAATTTGATTATATCAAATAGTATAAAAGGATAAGTATGAAGACTAACTTTCCATTACATGAACAATGGAAAAGACTTGTATAAACACGAAATACAATAGTTAGTAAAAGTAAAAATGACTTACAAGCTATATTAAAATAATACAATCTTTTAAAATTAAGAGTAAAGGTAGTAAATAACCTCTAATAAAGATTTCCATAGTTTTATACTTACTGTAAAGCATGTATTTCCTTACCAAAAAATCCCTCGATATGTTTATCAGAATAATCTCTTTCCTTCTATCCTCGAAAGCACTCAATCATAATAATGATCAACGTCTATCTTCCTAGACATGGAAGCATTTGATACGATGGATCAGATTCACCATCTTCCTATACCCGAAACCCCTAGATCATAATAATGGCTAGAAGTAGAATACAAATGAAACTGTTCTTAAGGAAACAACCCTTAAAAGGATTCCTTAGAAAGAAAACTCTCTAAAGTGTTAAAATGACTAAGAACAAAATGTTCACGTAGAGAAAACTTCTGAATACTTGAGTTGTAAAAAATGTATCAGCAATAAACTCTTCAAATGACCAGCTATTTATAAGATAAGATCTAACAATAATATTTATGAATTTTTTTCAACAACCTTAGATAACTATCTTTTGATAGATCACAATGTTCTGACATAAGTGAATGTACCACATCATTTTTTTATCACCATTACAATGATAAAAGCATTTCTTATGATAAAAACAAATATTATGTATTCAAATTATAAACAATAGTGAGTCCTATGGACTTTCTTATCAATTATCAATATGAAAATCCTTATAAGGGTCAGTCTGATGTATCAACACCAGAATCAGTCTGATGGTCATGACTTTTGTCATTATGATGTATAAGAAAAAAGTCTTTCTACTGGGTTAAATAAAGGCTAGTCCGATTAATTGGACACATACTTGATCTGATGGATCTTATTTTAGAATGATAAGTTTATATTTTCAATACATTAGAACTTTTTCTATGTATTATAAAAGGAATGTTTTTTACAAAAACACACAAAAACACTTTAGACATAGAAAAGTTAGTAAATATGATTTTAAGAGAGTGTTTGTGATTATAAAAACTAGAGGAATGGAAAAGTAAGAATTAATACTTATGACTCAACATTTTGGTTTTATTTTAAACATTATCACTTTAATTAACCCTTAGTTAACCTATTTTAATTTTAACCATGGTAATAACTTTTTTAATATTAAAAGGTTATAATTTTTTATTCTATGGTGTCAATTTTACTATAAATGGTCAATATATAAATTTTTTGATCATATCATAATTTTTTTTATTTTTAAATTATTTTTATTATTTTTAGAAAATTTAATAAAATATTAATCCAATAAAATATCATTATTTTCATTTTATACTATTCACTACATTGACATTTAAAAACATCAAGACAAAAATTAAAATTAAGACCAAATATTTTATTATACATTATACTCATTATGTTCATATAGAGAATTCACATATTTCTTAAATATCTCAAATAGTATCTACTTTAATATTTTTAATATCATTTATTTTATTTTCCATTAATTTAATAATTATTGCATCATTTTTGCGTAAGAATTTAAGGAAATTATTTTTTCACTAAAAACTTAAAACAAATTACCATGATGTAGATAATTATTTTAGTATTCCAAATACTATTTATTATTGAAGTTATATTCTAGATAACCACATATTAAAAATATTATACTTATTAAAAATAAGAGTGTGATATTTTGTCACTTTCTTTGATTTTAATATTTTTTAAGTTATTTTCATGGAAAAGTGTCCATTAAATAACTCAATTTAAAACTTTAGGTGTTGATGGTCTAATTTAATTCATCCAATTAGAATTTGGATGAAAAATTATGGCCTTATCACTTATTTTTAATGTAGATTAACCTAATTTACCCTTTATCGAGGTGATAAATTTTATCATAGTTACTATTCATATTGACAAAAAATAAAAAGGTACATTTTCTAAATTTGGACCTCATGATTCCAAATATGGAATCAAATTTTAAAAATTCAAAATATATAAGTGGAATAATTTAATTTAAAACTAAACTGGTAAAATGCAACTAAAAGAATTCTTTTTTTTCAGAAAAAATGCCACATTAAAGTTTATAATGTTTTTTTACTTAATTCATGTATAAAATTAATTTCAAAGAACAAAAATATATTATTAATAATAAAAAGGAATTAATGGTAGTTCAAAACTTATCCATAATATAATTTTACTTTTTCAGTGATTTTAAAAGAAAATACAAATTTCAATGTAAATCTGCATTTTTTACTATTCATTAAATTGTTTTTAGAAAATTATCAAAAATTAATCCTAAGATAATTTTGACATGATGAATTCAAAAATGAAGTTCATTTTTAAAATATATTTTCTAAAATTGTCAAAATTAATTATATTTATTTTCTCATAGAAAGTAATAAAGTCATTTTTTGAAGAAAATATATTTTTAAAGAATAAAATGAATTTACTAAAAATTAAGTGTTTGTTTACTAATTATTAATATTTTTAATAATATTGTTATTCTAATTCATACCCACCAATTCAATGGATTTTTTATAATGATTATGTTAAAATAATAATATTTTAATAGTATATCGTAATTTTTTTAAACTCGATGTTGTGTGCAACACAAACTAGCAAAAAATTAAATTATTTAAAGATAAATATATCTTAAAAAAACTAAAGGTGTTACATTATTACCCCTTATGAAATTTTATCCTCAAAATTTAATTTTATGTACTAAGGTGAAAACTGGTGAGGGTACTTGTCCTTCATCGTTCCTCGAGTTCCCATATCACTTCTTTGTACTTGTGGTTCCTCTATAGTACTTTAACTAGGTGAGTGGTCTTATTACGTATAAATTTATCTCTACGGTCCAAGATCTTTACCAGACACTCCTCATAAGGGAGATCATTTTATAACTATATCACCTCTGAATTCATTACATGCGAGAGATCTGGTATGCACTTCCCCATGAGTGATATGTAGAATAAATCATGTATTTGAGACGTGGTTGGTGGAAGTACTAGTTGATATTGCATGGCTCCGATGCGATCAAGCATATTGAAGGGGATAATATACTTGGGAATTAACTTTACATTATTCCCAAGTATTATTAATATTCTCCAAGGAGATATGTGGAGGAATACATTTTCTTCTAATTCAAACTCTAAATCACTTTGACGATTGTCTGTATAGATATTTTGTCAACTTTGGGAAGCCCTTAATGTGATGATGAATGGTATTCCCTTTTTCTATCATTAGCTTGACCATTTTAGGTCCCATAATCTTCCCTTCATTGACTTCATCCCAACATGCATGTGCTCTACATCTCCTCCCATAAAGAGATTCATATGGGTCCATTTGGATGCTTGAGTGGAAAAATTTTTTGTAAGAGAACTCTACTAGTGGAATATGCTGATCCCATCCTCCTTTGAAGTCAATTTAACATGCTCTCAATATTTATTCCTATGTATGAATGGTCTACTTAGACTGGCCATCAGTTTGGGGGTGATAAGTCATACTGATGTTTAACACAATTTTTAGAGTATATTGGAGACTTTTTTATAACTTGGAGGTAAATATTAGATCTCGATCAGATACAATCAATAATGTTACTCCATGAAGCCTCACCACTTCTATAATGTATATCCATGTAAGATGATCAAGTGATAATTCCTATCGAATTTTAATAATGTGAGCTATCTTTGTTAAATCATCCACAATAACCTATATAACATTATTTTATCTGGATGTCTTTGGAAGTCGAGTGACAAAGTCCATGGTAATTTTTCCCATTTATATGTAGGTATAGGTAATGGTTGCATCATAACTTTAGAATTTTTTCTTCTAGTTTTCAATTTCTAACATAACAGGTACTTTGATTCATATCCAGCGATATCCTTCTTCATATTGTCCCACCAATAGTGCTCTTAGAGATCACGATACATATTTGTGCACCGGGGGTGTATAGAGAATGCTGATCTATGTGTATCATTAAAAATCCCCCTCTTTATCTCATGATTTTATGGTATACATAGTCGTGACCCAAATCTTATGACTCCTTCCTCGTCAATTTTTAACTCTAAGGATTTCTCATTTTTGATATCTTTCACATTCTTCTAAATTTACACATCATATATTTGACCATCCTTTATCTTATCTAAAAGGGATAGTTGTAAAAACATTTGTGAAAGGAATGTTGATGCACCTTTATTTTTGATTCCCATTTCCATCCTTTAAAAGTCTAAGAAGATTATATCTTTCTCAATTCTCATCATTGATAAAGTTGTAGGATCCTTCCCACCTAGAGAATCTGACACTTTATTTGATTTACCAGGCTGGTAGTGGACTGAGAAGTCATAATCCTTCATGAGCTCTAACCATCTTCATTGGCGCATATTAATATCCTTCTATGCGGATATATATTTGAGGCTCTTATGACCAGTATATATCTCACACTTCTCCCCATAAAGATAATGTTTCAAGATTTTCAACACAATGATCCTAGTTTCAATTCTAGATCACACATGGGATAGTTTTTCTCATAAACTCTTAACTTTCTTGAGGCATAGGCTATAAATTTATCATTTTTCATCAGTACACAACCTAATACCTTATTTGATGCATCACAATATACCATAAAGAGTTCATCACTTGTTGGTAGTGTGAGTACTGTGCAATGATAAGACTCTTTTTTTAACACTTTGAAGTAGTCTTTACAATCACTGGTCCAAAAAAATTTACCCCCTTTTGAGTCAGTTTGGTTAGTGGGTTTGAAAATTATGTGAAGTTCTTCAAAAATAATCAGTCATACCCAACTATACCAAGGAAACTATGGATCTTCATTAAATATACTGGTTTGGGCCAATCCTCAATTGCCTTTGTCTTAGAAGGGTCCACAGACATCCCTTTGTTGGTGATAATATGTCCCAATAATGATACTTCCTCCATCCATAACTCACACTTACTATACTTTGAATATATTTTATCCCTTCTAAATGCCTTAATAATAGTATTAAAATGCTCCTCATGCTCCTCCTTACTCTTGGATTGTATTAGAATATCAACTATAAAGACTACCATAAATTTATCAAGGAAATCTCTAAAGTCTCTATTCATTAAGTCCATGAATATTTCTGGAGAATTAGTGAATCCGAAGGGAATTACTATGAACTCATATTGTCCATACCTCATTTGAAAGGTAGTCCTAGTAAAATATTCCTTCTTCACCTTTAATTGGTGATATCTTGACTGAAGGTCCACTATAGAGAAATACTTAGGCCCATGAAGTTGATCGAAAAAGTTATCTATCCATGGAAGGGGATACTTGTTGTTTATCATGATTCTATTGAGCTCAATATAATCAATGCATAGACACATTTATCCATCATTATTTTTGAATAAGAGGACCGGTGAACCCCATAGTGAAGCAATCGAGCATATGAAACCCTTTCCAATATTATCCTGTAACTCATTATTCTCTTCCTCTAATTCAATGGTGGCCATTATATAGGATGTATTTGATATGAACAGAAATCTAGGTATAATATCAATTGAGAAATCAACCTATAGGTTAGGATAAAGATTAAGAAATTATTTAGGGAACACATCAGTGTTATCCCTTATAATGATCATGTCTTGAAGAATGATCATCTTCTTTGTCTTAATCATTTGAGATAAATATTATTGATCAGAAGGAAATAAAATCCACACCTAATTTGATGATTCGGAAAGAGTTTCATCCTTATGCTTACACTTGTAAAAAATTGGAGGATTCTTTAGGATGTGAAGAGTGATCTCCCTCTCCCAACAGTTGATGGTGGATTTATATAAAGATAGTCAATCCATTCCTAGTATAACATTAAACTCCAGAAAAGAATTTATAGATTTACAAGGAGGTTTAGTCCACAAAAATTTATCAGGGAGGATTTATATACATTAGATGAAATAATTTCCCTATTCCATGTTCTCATAGACAATTCAACTTCCATATTTTTTGGTGGCATTTGAATAGTTCTACTAATATTAAAATATATAAAAGAACGTGTAGAACCATAATAAAAAAGTATGTTCAATATTATTGAATGAATAACTAGAGTACCTATAACCACATTATTTTTGGGATCCACATTAATATTAATGATAAAATATTCCCTTTCTTATTACCTTGGAGGTTTTTGTCATTGATTTTCTATGAAAACTCTTAGATTAGGGTATTGGCACACATAAAAACCATTTTAATTGTAGTTAAAGCACTAAAAAATAGGCATAATGTTCATATGATCCTTATTTTCAACTTCCTCATTAGCGGGTTTCTTCATCTCAATTTGATAGTGATTTTCTTGGTTCCCCTCTTTTCTACACTTTAATCACCTTTTGGTTCCCCTAAGACAGTTTCCAGGATGCTTTTTCTGACAGTTTTGACACATGGGATGTTGGGTTTTATTTTCTCCATGGGATTTATCTATTGATCATCCCATATTGAATTAAAACTTACTCTTTTTATCTCCAAGTACATGAGACCACTGAGAGTCTCTAATCTCTTTGTCAACCTTAAGTTCATAACAGACAATCTACTCATAGTTTTCAAAGTCATGAATTCCTAATTATTTTCATAGACTCAGTTTTAATCCACTAAAGAAGCGATCCACCTTGGTTTCAGTGTTTATGAAAAATCCATAGGCTTATTGTAAAATCCTTATAAAGTTTTCCTCATACACCGTTATAAATTCATCTTCCTTTTACTTTAGTCTAAGGAACTCCCTATCTATTTTAAGATGGAGAGTTTGGGGAAAATATTTATTGAAAAATATTTTCTTGAATGATTCACATTCCATGGAATCAATTTACCCCTCAGACTTTGTGTTTTATATCAATGTCCACCATTGATCAGATTCCCCATAAAAATGATATACCTCTAGTATGACTTTCTATTCTTTTGATTATTAAAGGATATATACTATCTTCTCAATGTAGTTAATACATTATTATATGATAGGGGATCGAAGGATCCACTAAATATAGGAGGGATTTATTTCATAAAGGATCTAACCACAACTTTATCTTTCTTAGGATAAGGGGTGTATTACACCTGAATCAAGTTATTATTCAGAACTTTCACCAATTGAACCGGTACTATCAAGAAGTTACGAGCCCCCATTCCCAACAGGTTTGGCATTTCATTAGGGAAATCATCACATTTACTATCTCATTGATTGTTTCACAAGTTCTCATATTTTCCACCATTAACTAAGAAAAATAAATAAAATACAATTAGGGTTCTTGAATACTTATCTAATGATCTTAAAAAATAAATTAGGAACATATTAGTATAAACTTATAAATGAAAAGTATATTCTAACTTTCGATTCCCTAAGTTTCAATCTAGGTTATCCATGGTGATAGAATTATGCCTAGGGATCTTAATAAAGTATTATAGTCCCAATACCCCCCAAAAAATTTATCATGCTCTGATACCAACTATATAAACCCTAACATTTTCACATATTTTTACAATATTTTAAGCATAATTATCCATGAAATAAAAACCAAGGATCGAAAAGTCCAGTGTCTTTGGAAGACTAGGTACATGATTAGAAAACATGAAACTAGAATAAAATACATTTTTATTAATCTTATATAATGAGATCCTTACTTCCTTTGAGATCCTAAATTTTCAGAGGATAACTTGGAGAATAAATAAACAAAGTTATGTTCTAAAAATCCCAGTAAGGGAATAAACATTGGAATAAAGCATATCACTCGAGTTAGAAGGCATAACATGATGACATAAAAAGGAAAGACACATGAATAAAAATATGGAATAATAACATATAGGATATAGAATCATATTATCATGAAAATATTGAAATGTTTTAGAAATATATAACATTAAATAAACATGAGTCAAAGCTAACTGTCAAGACTATTTCACATGGTGGATAAAGTCCCATAATGGATTATGTTTACTTACTAATACATGACTTATAAAGAGACTAAACATTACCCAATGCATTTGAGTTATATCTGGGATCACCCATCATAATGTGTTCATTTATATGTGTTCCACATAAATAATCAAACATAATAAATAAACATAAGAGTTACCCAAGGAAGGAAATAGGTTTCGTAATCATGTCATAAGGCATAACCAAAGGGTGTATCATAATGGTATCCATGAAAGAAGGGATTTAAATCATACTAATACATTAATAAAGGTAAAATAATCATATATCATGATAAATTATGTCTAACTAAAGTGAAAAAATGTAAAAATAGTGGTTAAGTATCTTTGGAAATGTTCCACTTAAACAAGGTTTTAAGAGAATAGGTAAAGAGCCTTTAAAAGGGGTAAGAGAATAATAATTTACATTAAAAAGTGAACTAAAAATATTTTCCAAATAAGAAGGAGTATTGTTATAAATCATACAATTTTTAAATCATTTCATCAAGTGGAAATTCAAAAGAGACAAAGAATATATAGAAGTTCCCTTTAATCGAATTTTTAAAAGAAATTAAGAAAGAAACCTTTAATACATGTATATCCCCATCAAATAAATATTAAATAAACATGATATATATGTGTGATAAATAAATATAGAATATAAAGGAATTATATAAGAATAATTAAGTGATAAATTTAGGTGTATAGAGGGAGAATTCAACTTAAATAAAATATGGAGGTTCAAAAAAATCCCTTACCTTATGTACGAATATGTTCTGCACTTGCACTTAATGTTCTGGATAATTATATTATATTAATTAATTACTTAATTAATAACCTATTATAAATCTATTTTATTTATTATTATTTTATTAAATTCATTTATGACCATTTTACTGAGTTATAATGTTCAATTTCGTTGTTCCAAGAGCGTTTGTTTCATGGTTTCATGGTTGGTTCCATTGAAAATAATTATGAGAGTTCTTGTAAAATGGAATCAAAACTATATAAGTGGAATAAAATTGTATTAATACACTTAAATAATTTTAAATGGTCACGTATATCATTTTTTATGATACTGGGATGATTCAATTGATAAAACATTAATTATAAATGTTTAGTTTATTTTGGAGGTTTTTCGATCATCACAAACTAGTTTCATTTTATTTAATATTATATCTATGTATATTAGTTAAAGAACATGAAAAAAGTTATAATATACATATTACAATATGTTTTAACCATAATAATGTTTTTATAACCATCCTTCAAGGCGGTAATGAAAAAAAAACTCATTATCCACAGAGATGGTAAACCGCTATAATTTGGACGACTTCGTTTCTTTGAATAAGTGGAAATGATAAAAAGGGATGGATAGAAAATATTCCATTAGAAATATAAATTTCTAATATATACATGATACTAGTGTTATTATTATTTTATGTATGAAATAGGTGAGTAGAAGGTAGAAGTAGAAAATAAATTAGGAGTGGTAGTTTGAGAATGTTACATCTTGAATACCACCTCCTTGAAGGACCCCTTTAGGAACTTGGAATTGGACTTTTGGTGAGACCAATAGAAATTGTATGTGGTAGATTTGGGAGGAGAGTATTTGGTAGATATTTAAGAACTATTAAAGGATTGTATGGTGTGAGGATAAGGGTTTGTGATGGGTGGTATTCATAAGGGATGAGAGGGGTGTTTTGAAATTTATCAAAATATTTAATTATAATAAATTAATTTTCTAAAAAAATACCACAAAATGACAATGGATTAAGAGATAATATAGAATAAGGTTGTAATATCATAAACCTATAAAATTTTGACTTATTTTTGTTTTATTTTAAACCTCATCACTTTGATTAATCCTTAGTGAACTTATTTTAATTTTAATTGCGATAACAAAATTTTCAATATTATAAGGTTATAATTTTTACTTGTATGTTATCAATTTGACCATAAATGAAATATTTATTACATTTTTTATTATATAATAATTATTTTTTTTAATAATTTTATTATTTTGAAATAATTTAATAAATTATTAATCCCATAAAATATCATCATTGTCAATTTTCATACTATTCACTATTTTGAAATTTAAAAACATCAAGAAAGTAAGTAAAATTTAAAAAAACTATTTTATTATATCCTAGACATGTAATTTTTATCTATATAATTATTTAATTTTTTAAATATATCAAATAATATTTATTTTAATATTTTTAATATCATTTATTTTATTTTCCAGTAATTTAATAATTACTACATCATTATTGTGTAAGAATTTATGGTATTTATTTATTAACTAAAAATTACAAATAGATTACCATGATATAAATAATTATTTTATATTTTCAAATACTATTTATGATCAAATTTATCTTTTGTATTACCACATGTTAAAAATATTATACTTATTAAAAATAAGATTGTGACATTTTGTCACTTTCTTTGATTTTAATAATGTCTAAGTTATTTTTACAGAAAAGTGTCCATTGAATAACTAAATTAAAAAATATAGGTGTTAAGTGTCATATTTAATTTATATAATAAGAATTTTGATGAAAAATTATGGTCTTATCACCTTTTTAATCTATATTAACCTGATTTACCCTTTATCGAGGTGATAAATTTTACCATGGTTACTATTCATATTGAAAAAAAAGAAAAGCAATATATTTAATAAATTTGGACCTCCAAATTAAAAATATGGAATAGATATTTCAAAATTAAAAACACAAAAGTGGAAAATTTTAAATTAAAATTAAATCGGTAAAATGCAACTAAAAACTACTTTTTTTTTCGAAAAAATGACACTTTTAAATTTAAAATGTTTTTATAATAAATTCATGCATAAAATTCATTTAAAATACCCAAAGTAGATTATTATTTATAAAAATTAAATAATTAATGTTTAAAAATAATCCAAAATATAATTTTAATTTTTAAATTCTTTTAAAATAAAATACAGTTTTCAATGTAAATCAGCATTTTCTACTATTCATTAAAATTTCAAACTTTTAGAAAATTATCAAAAATTCATCCTTATATAATATTGACATGATAGATTAAAAATTTATGTTTATTTTGTAAAATATATTTTCTAAAAGTTTTAAAATTAATTATATTTATTTTATTATAAAAAGTAATAAAGTAATTTTTTGAAGAAAATATATTTTTGAAGAATAAAATGACTTTACTAAAAATTAAGTGTTTAGTTACTAATAATTAATATATTTTATTCTATGTTTATTTCAATTCATACTTTCAAATTCAACGACTATGTTATAATGGCTGTGTTAAAATAATAATATTTTTACAGTATATCATGATTCGTTTGAACTTGGTGTTGCATACAACACAAGCTGCCAAAAAATTAAATTATTTAATGATAAATATTTCATAAGAAAAACTAAAGGTGTTACATCCTGACCTTATAAATATAAAATTAAAAATGAAATTGTCCAGATACATTTTGGATAAGGTCGAAGTAAGTAGTATTGGATGGGTGTCCCATGAGGAACTCAGACCGATATAGTTTATTTATTTATTGACTTTATTTATTATACCTTCACACTTCTCATTGTACACTCATAGAATGGATAGTTCTAGGCATCATTATTTGTGACCTAATGATTTTTAATCACACTGTATTTAGACCTTGGATTGGTACCTAAACATACTTCATGGATGCAGTTTGGGACAAAGGGGAAGAGGCCTATTATGGATGCTTGGTTTTCTATACTAGGATGGAGTACGGAAGTAGAGGATAGTGATTGTTCTTGCAATGCTATTGGAGAAAATTTTTAGACTTTTTATTTATTTTTTATAGCATTTACTGTGTATTCCTACTACCCTATTCCCTTTGAATCCACCATTTTTGTATAGTATCATGACATCACTATTTTTGTATATTCTATTAGATATTGATTATGCATATTTATTTACTTTTATAAAATTTTATCATTTACTCCCACTGATTATTCATTTATTATACCTCAGTGCTACTCTCTGACCATGAGGGTATAATCTCCCCACTATACCACCTTACCCTCAATGCTAGTCGAAAACCTCTAGCGTATGGGGAGGCATGCTTGAGGCCACTTGGCCAACCAGGTTTGGTTACTTATGAGTGAACCAGGTTTAGGATTTTACAAGTGGTATCAGATCTTTGCATTAATTTTTTGTGTTTTTTGTAAGGATACTAGGAATGTGTTGGAATTTGGTAATGATCATGTACCTGGGAGTAGATAACCCATATATAGGGAAAAAACTAAGTTTCTTGTGATGGGACTTAATGTTCTAGTTTTCTCCAATTACATTTGTATAGATTTCACTATTGGATGAAACATATGATTTATAGTGTTTATTATCATTATGTATTTTATATTACCCTAGGCCTAGTAAGGTGAGGAGGTATTGTCTCATGCATCATGATAGGCACCTGAGTACTTATATGTCATAGATATGTCACACCATGTTTACTTATTGCATATATTGCCTGAAACATGTTGATGTTCCTTGACTGATATATCTGTTATTTTAATAAAATGTCTATAGGATGAAGAGATAAATAATTGTTTAATTTAAGTGTCTACATTATCCTAAAGGGTCTTTTCCCATATAGCTTGATGGTGGCACCTTAACTAACCAATTAAGGAAAGTTTGAGCCAAGTACCATTGGTTTCATGGGATGAAAGTTTAGTGGTTGAAATTAAATAGATTCTAATTTCAACTTATAAGGTGTGTGGGCCTCTATTATTTGGGAATAGTGATCCATATAATTAATTCATCATATAAGGCTGGTTGCAGTTACATGAAGTACTAATGCAACTTATAAATCATAGGAATTTATTACTTGGGAATGGAAAACACATCCAACTACACCAGGATATATATATATATAAAACTATCGACTTGTGACTCTTAAATTAAATGATTTCATTAAGTGGGGATTCCAATTGCATCACAAAGGGTGTTGTCCTCTATAACTTCTAATTGAAAATCTATATACTGAAACTTTTGATACGATATATGAGACGTTGACCCATACCCAACTTTATTAGTGGATGGTGGGAGTGTCTCTTGTGATCCATTATAATCTTATAAATTACATAAACCTATCTTTAGGAGCAAGAAAATGGGTATTAACTCTTATATAGGAAGGATTTGTGCATGTCCTATTATTTCATCCATGGTTTTTCCTATTATAAAATCCTATTTTGAGGCATGTGTTTGACTTTATAGAAATATTCCACCATGATATCCACAAGCTGTACACCAAGAAGGTGATGGTGACCATGCTCTAGAGGTGGCGGGAACTGAAACATCAGTATTATATCCTGTAGTTCCACTTATGAAACATATTTCTATACCTGATCTAGGCACTAATTCATAGTTTCAAGAGGGTTTCTTTGGGATAGTGTAGTCTTTACAGGGAGCTTAATGACCTATCCCTTCTATGAAAAAATTGATTAGGGAGTTCCAACAACAACACCCACCTACCTTTTCGGGGGAAGGTGAACTCCAGAACATTGAGTCATGGTTAGAGGCCATGTTATCTATCTTTGATAATTTAATAAAACCTTCATAAAAGAGAGTTAATCTTGTAACTTATATGCTTAGAGGTTCATCTAATAGACGGTGAGATGTTTTGACCCCGACAGATCATCATCAGGATATGATCTGAAGGGATTTACAAACTGCCTTCTATAACTATTTATTTTCTCAGACTATGAGGGATAACTAATCTAGAGAGTTTATACACCTAGATCAGGATACTTTATCTATTATGGACTATTCCTCTACTTTCATGGATATTCAAAATTTCATTCCTACTCTTCTTGGTGATGAGTTTTATAGGGCTAGGTGATTAGTGGATGGGATTGCGTATGGTATCCGATTACAAGTGAATGTGTTCCATTTGACCATTATCACTAAGATAATAAACCAATATCTTATCTATGAGTGTAACCTAAGGAAATCTGAAGGTGTAGGGTGTAGTGGTTCAGTGCCTTAATAGGGAACTAGTTCATCGAGAAACATGAAGCACCATTTTGGGCCTTCTCTTGGAGGTAGTAGTATTCAGAGTGTTCACCCAAGTATCCACGTGATATGTCACCAATGCAGTAGGTTGAGACACATGAAGCCCCACTGTAGTAAGGAACTAGTCAAGTTCTGATCTTGTGGAAAGATGGGTCATCTTTATCTATTTTTTAGAACATTTCCTCTAATGGAAAATGAGATGGTATCTACACTGAATCTAGGTTCTGGAGTAGGATCAGTAGCTCCACATCTAATAGAGAGATGGAGTACCACATGTCATACAAGCTGAGGAGGTGGAAGAGGAAGAGGAAGTCAAACTTCTGATATGTAGTGCTAGTAGGGCATACCTACTTAGGGTAGTCTGGTATTGACTCAGGGATTTATATTAGGCCAAATATATAGAGTATAACCTACCCCTGAGGAGTAGGATACTAGTCCATCTATGGTTCTTGGTAGGATTCTAGTAGCCTCAACCTATGTATCTATTTTATTTAATAATTTCACTTCACATTCATTCACATCTATAGATATTATGGAAAGCCTTGTTATTGATATCGAATACGTTTGTGAAGTTAGGACTCTTGAAACTCTATTGGGGGGAGATCATAGAGTATACACCAATGAAAGGAGTTCCCCATAAAAATTGGAAGCTATCATTTCTTATGTAATCATTTTATCCTCATGATGATGGGCTTTATAACATTCTTAGAATGGACTAGTTAGTAACTTATTATGCTCATGTCAATTGCTATCACTATAGGATGTCCTTAAAATCACTCGAGGTTGAAAACTATATTTACAAGGGAGAATGGGATGTCTAGGAAAGTGAATATAGACTCAACCATCATGGGATTGGAGGAGTAACATCCTAGATTTATAGTTTTTTAAGTGATCAGGGAACATGTCAGAAAAATTCCCTTCCTATGGTGGATCATTTTAGGGATTTATTCCCTAAAGACTTTATGGATTACCTCCCTTGAAAGAGGTGGAGTTTACTATTGATCAATTTCTAGGAGTAAAACTAGTATCAATTCATCCTTACTTGATGAATCCAACTGATCTTCAAGAATTGAAGAAATAACTAGAGAACCTGTAAGCTAAATGGATTATATGACCCATTACGTATCATTGGGTTCACCTGTACTTTTCTCCAAGAAGGTGGATGATACCCTTAGTCTCTGTGTAGATCACTAAAGTTTTAATCAACTTACAATCATGAACTAGTATCCACTACCTCATATAGATGATCTATTTAACTAGATCCAAAAGGATAATGTTTTCTCAAAGATTTACTTGAGGTACAACTATCATCTGGTAAGGTGTAAACTCTCAAACATACCATGTACAAAATTTTGTAGTATATATGGATTGTATGAGTTTTTGGTAATGTAGTTCGATCTTACAAAGGAACCATCAATTTTCATGGATCTAATGAATTGGGTTTTTACCTGTATCTGGATTTTTTTTATCGTTTCATGGAAGACATATTGGTGTACTCACAAAATTTACATAATCATGAAAAACATCTTGATATAATTTTGAGCACACTAAGAGAGAATATGTTATATGCCAATCTCATAGAATGCAAATTTTTTATTGATAAAGTTCACTTCTTGGGTCACATTATTTCAAAATCAAGGGTATCAGTGGATCCAGAGATGGTGAGAGCCATGGTTTCTTAGAAGAATCACAAGAATGTGTTTTCCATACAGAGTTTATTGGGGATAGATGGATATTATAGGAATTTTATTCAAGATTTATTAGGAATTGCATCACCTATTATGGGATTGACAAAGAAAGGTGTCAAATTCTTATGGTATGAAGCCTGTGAAAAATCCTTTCAAGAGTTAAAAGGTAGAATTACCTTATTGCTGATCCTGATTTTTCCTGATCTTGATAGAGTCGATATAGTATATTGTTATTCATTGGTAATTGGGATGGGAGAAGTTTTGATGCAAGATGCTTGAGTTTTGGAATATGAGTCTCAACACTTGAGGTCACATGAGCATAATTAACCGATGTCTGATCTCAATCTAGAAATAATTGTTCACGCCTCACATTATTGGAAAAACTATTGGTTTTGGGAATGGTTTTTTGTATACAAAGACCATAAAATTAGCAAATAAATATTTACTCAACATGATTCAAACCTCAAAAAACAAAGGTGGGTTGAATAAATTTACTCCTTTGATTTTGAGATTACTTATATGATTGGGAAAGGTAATTCCTTAGCCAATGATCGAATCCAGAAGACTCAAATAGAAGTAGTTCAAGAGGTCAGTAGTGAATGTAAGTCAATATATTGTTTTTCTAAGATGCATTTAGAGGTGTAGGACCATATCTTGTATCCTATACTCACATCATTTTCAATGAACTTTTTACTTCTAGATAGATTGATGATGATAAAACTTTATAATCACAAGGGTTTAGTCCTATGGGAGATTATATCAGGTAAAGACCCATTTTCTGGTTTAGTAATTGATGGGGATGATATCTTATTCATTCATCAGAGTGTCTAGTTTTTTAAAGACACATGAGAGTAGTTAATGAAAAAATATCATGGCTTTGCTTGGACAGTACATCCTGGTCTTACCAAGATGTATCATGACATAAACCACTAATATTGGTGGATAAGGATGAAAAGGGAGATCATGGGTTTCTTTACTTGGTGTTCTACCTATCAGCAGGTTACGGGAAAACACCATTGACATATAAGGATTTTATATCCATTTCTCATTCGAGAGTGGAAATGGATTGACATCAATATAGATTTTGTGATGGGTTTACCTAGCCCCCCTCGATGTAGTGAATATTTATGGGTAATTGTAGATAGGTTGAAGAAGGTCACACATTTCTTACCTATCAGGGAGACCTTCCCAGTGGATGATCCGTGGATGATATATATCAAGGAGATAATACACTTTAATGGAGTTCCACATATTATAGTATTAGAGATGGATTCTCATTTTACATCATAGTTCTGGAAGGTGTTACATAAAACTCTAGGTTCACAGGTGCTTTTGATCATAGCCTACCACCCTCAGACTGACAATTAGTTCAAGCATATGATACATGTTTCAATGGAAATGCTTTGAGAATACATCCTTGATTCAATAGTTTCTTGGGAGAACCAAATGGATCTTGTAGAGTTTTATTATAATAATAGTTTCCAAGTTAGGATTCAAATGGATGTTTACAAGGTCCTACATGGTAGGATATTCTTATCACCTCTGTGCTATTTAGAGGAAGGGGAGGCAATGCTACTAGGACCTCATCTCATTCAAGATACATCAGAGAATGTACAACATTTCAAGAAGTGTATGAATATAGTGTAGTCTTGGAATAATTCTTATTCCAATCAAAATCAATGACCTCTGGAGTTAGATTTCAAGGATTGAGTATTTTTACATGCTTCACCTAGATTGGGGAATCAACAGATTTGGCAGTAATGTAAGCTAGAACCAAGATTACTCATACCTCTCAAGATTTTGGAGTGGGTTGGACCAGTTTCTTATCAGATAACACTCCCTCAAAGATACATGGATATGCATGATGACTTTCAAATTTCTTAGTTATATCGTTATCATTCTAAATTATCACATATTCTTAAGCTGGATGAGGTGGATTTAGATATTGATGCTTCATTTGAGGAGCATCCTATTTGTATCATTGATCAAAGAAAAAAAAAGGATCAGTGTGGCTGGTTAGTTCCTCTAGTTTTAGTTTTATGGAATAAACACCATGTAAAATATGAAAACTAGGAGTGAGAGGCCAACATACATGATTATTGGCCGAAATTATTCTCATATAATGATCAACCACCCTCAGGGTAACTCGGGGATGAGTTATTTTAAGGAGGAGAGGTTGTAAGCTACTATATTTTTAGATAGGTTTGAATACTTTTAAATTATATCTAAATATTTTATTATATATATATATATATATGAAAATTCCTAATGAGTTCATGGAAGTTTTGGGAGTGCATGGGGCTTACTCGGAGCTTGGATCTCTAGTTTTTGGAGAAATAACATGATGAAAATGGTTGGAAGATGGTTAGTTGTAACCATGAAGCTCAACCGTGTGACCTAAAATAAAGGATTATAGTTATTTTAATCATTTGAGATAAGGTTCATGTCCATGAAAACCCTTCAATAAATTGTAGGTTTAAGTCGCAAGGTTGGTTCACGGTTTCTCCTTACCATGTGTCAAACCCTATGAGGGGGTAGAGATATTGGATATAGAGAATTCATGAGCAACGTATGTTTTGTCAAACCGTGATCATATCCATATGAGGGGGAGTTCCACTTAGATAGTGTTGGTGTAGGGTTTGACCAATTCTGTGGCCATACCGTGCACACTCTAAAAAGGATAGAAAATAGAGAATTCACCTCTATGCATTTAACATTTCCTCCTCCCTTTAATTTCTCCCAAAACACAACAACTCTCACATTGAGATCTCTCCTTCCTTTTCCCATTAAGATTTGACAAATATTCATTGTTTGAAATTCGATTCAAGCATTATTCATCTTTTTGGAACCCCTCAGCAAGGCTATAATTCCTATTATTTATTTTATTCATTTAACTTTTCATATCAAATGTTAAATACGTATGAGATAATATGCCCTATTTCTAGGGTTTTTGTCCATTTATATGATCTCTCCCATTCTATCCTGGATTATAGGCTGATTCTAGATGTAGAGTCAATTATCAGTATAAGGTAAGTGGTCTCTCTATTTTCCCTAAAAGTTTTGATGTCTATATCATGCACTGTCATGCTATGTGCTAGACTTTATGTGCGATGCCTTTAAATGTAAAATTAAATTAATAGATTGTTAACACTAAATAAAAGTTAATTTTTTATTGAAAAGAATGAAAAGTATAAAGTAGCCACCTTAGGGAGGGAGAAAATTATGAATACCTAGAACATAACCTTTAGAGATAAGATTACAATAATTGGGTAAGGAACTTGTACTGGTGTACAAAATTAACCTCTCATCTGGCATATCTTTGTTGGAAAGAGCGTCAGCTACAACATTTTTCTCCCTCCATGTGTGAAAAATAGAAATTCCTTGATTAAGAAAGTCCCTCCTGGATAGTGCCCAGAAACCAGTCCTCAAGGAAATTCTAGATTGAAACCTAGTGTTCACTAATGTTCATGCTCTGCCTTAAGGATCCCCAGATGACCCTTTCCCATTCCCCCAAGAAAAAAACATGCTCAATTGATTCACTTTGATAGTTTTTACAGTACTGGAAATGAGATGCTAAAACCACTCTTTTTTTTTGTATATAATCTTCCATATGAATGGATTGGTTTCTTAGTCTCCAAACAAGAAAATTCATTTTTCTAAGAATCAACTTAAACCAGAGTTCTCTAGAACAATCATAATTGTTGTCCCACACATGAATCAGATTCATGAAGTCCTGCCCAAAGAACCGACCTGATCTTGAGCCTGCAAACATGCATTGGTAAGGTTCCTCAACCAGCTTGATGGAATCTAAGACCTTCTTCTGCTTGGAATTGAGAATAGAATTCAAGAAGGATGGATAAATACCGGCCTCTTTAAAGGAGATGCTTGGCACCGGGCATCCTAGAAAGAAGGGATCATCCCAAGACCAGTTATACATCAAAATATTGATGTCACTATATCAAAAAATCCATCTCACATGACCCTATAAGACATCCAAATGTGCACTCATGCATCAACCAAGGCTTGAAATCCTACTATTGCAATCATCTCAGCTCCTCCAGTCCTTACCATACCTATTTTTAATGAAATTTTCCCATAATTAGTTCCATTATATCACATCCCATGCTAGTCTAGACTTCATGGTCTACATGGTTTCAACCACACTTCACAGCCCAATACCACCCTCCTCAACTGGTTTGGCCAACCGTTTCCATGAAGCCCAGTGACACTGAACTGCCTGATTAGCATCCCATAAAAAAGAGTTCTTGATGTTTTCCAGCTTGGTGATGGTAACTTTTAGTGGTTTGATAATGGAAAGAACATGAACTGGAATAGATGTAAGAACACTATTTATAAGCATTATTCTCCCACCAAAGGAAAGAAATTTACTCTTCCAGTTTCATATCCGACCCCTGATCCTATTTAATATGTCGTTAAAGAGGGACTTTTTGACTCTTCTATTATAAATTGGAGCACCGAGGTAAATCATTGGAAGTTGTCATTTGTTTCATGCTCAACCTTTCCTAAATTTTCCTACTACACATTCCTGAACATTTATTTGATATAAAAACACTACTTTTTCCAAATTTGACCCATTTTATGCTCAACAACCCATACACTACTAGAAAAACAGGTATTTGCGACGGGTCATTTGCGACGGGATCCCGTCGCAAATGGATTTTTGCGACGGGGGCTCGTCGCAAATGACCCGTTGCTGAAAACGGTGTCGCAACAACAATTTTTTGCGACGGGCCCGTCGCTAAAGCCTTTTTCCGCGACGGGGAGAATCCCCGTCGCAAATAGTACTCTGTATATTTGTAAAAAACTTTTCAAAAACTATTTGCGATGGGCCCCGTCGCAAATACCTGTTACAACGGGCCCGCCGCAAATAGTTTTTGCGACGGGTCCCGTCGCAAAAACTATTTAAAAAATAAATAAAAAACTATTAATAAATTATTTTAATGTATATAATAATAATACTATTTGCGACGGGCATAGTATCCCGTCGCAAATACTATAAAAAAATAAAAAAAATAAATTATTAATAAATTATTTTAATTAATATAATAATAATCCAATTATAATTCAAAGATAAAAAATAATAAAATATTAATAAATGATTTTAATTAATATAATAATAGAATTATAATTCACAAATAAAAATAATAAATTATTTTAATTAATATAATAATAATAGAATTATAATTCAAAAATAAAAAATAATAGAATATTAATAAATGATTTAATTAATATAATAATATTAGAATTATAATTCATAAATAAAAAAATATTAATAAGTTATTTTAATTAATATAAAAATAATAGAATTATTTTACATTCAAATATTAAAATAATTCAAGTATTACAAAAAAAATAATTAAATTATAATATTATAAAATTTTAATATATATATAAAATTTAATATTATAAAATATAAATAATATTATTATTCATATTAATATTGTTATTTAAAAATATAATATTATTAATATTTTATAATGAGACAGAAACTACGAATAGAAAAAAAAATCATATTTTGATTTCACAAATTTTATAACATAAATACAAACTCTAATCTGAAGGAGGGGGGGGGGGGGAGGGGGGGGATCTGCAGATGGTGGTGGAGGAAACTCTATCCCTAAAGCATGAGTGAGTCAACGCATGTACTCCATCTGCTCCTGATACTGCTGCTGCCACCGACTTGTCTACTCCTCGTACAACTGCTGCTGGCGTCGACGCTCCTCCTCATGCTGCTGACGCATCTGCTCCTGCTCCTGTCGGAGACTCTCTATCAGTGTAGTCTAAGATTGCAACTGATCCTCATACTGTGTAGCAGAAGAAGATGCACGAGCTCCTCTCGAGTTGGACGCCGACATCGCAGCACTGCCATAATAATCTCCGGGAGTCAGTCGAGAGCCGATACCAACTGCCCGACCCTTCTCGAATGCATACTGGGTGGCCTGTATCCATGCCGCCTCATCAAACTGACGGCCAGTGGTCTGATCTGATGACTCGACCTGACTCTCAGGCCGGGCCTGTGACGCTGCGGCCTCATATGACTCCTGTAGTTGCAATTTAAAATTAAAATTATGAATATATTATATGCAGTTAATTTTTAAACTTGAAAACAAATAATACTGACCACGATGTGATGCTGACGATCACCTCTGATCTCCCCAGTAGAAGGATCACTATACATCCTCCGATATACGTCATACTCCGTAATATCGGGGTGCTCGACAGCCTATAAGAATAAAAAATAAACTGTTAATATTTATAGTTATATAAAATATTTATAAATAATGTACGTACCAGATGCTGTCTATGAGTACTAAAAGAACGACTCCCAGCTCGATGAGTCACCTCATGTCTCCCCCGATTATGCCTCCCCACCGATGATCTCATCTGAAAGGCACCACTCAACCAGTGCGCACATAATCCATCCCATACATGGGATGAAATGTACTCTGGTCGGTGTGCTCTACATGACTCGTCAAAATCTGACACTCCTTCTTTCTTCATCGCAGATTTTCTTAAATTGTGAAAAAACTGACGAAGGTGATCACGCATGGCCACCTCCCATGCCTCGTGGATGGTGTCACACATGGTATCCTCGATCGGATACCATAAACCCTACAAATAAATCAAAATATCAAGTTAGAAATGAAATAATTTTCAAAATAAAAATTATTTATTTACGTACGTACCAACCAATGGCCGAACATGGCCTGCTGCACATCAATGAGAATCTGCTCCCATGTGGTCCACGACTGAGAGAAATAGTTGCGCAAAATAGCGCTTCCCTGTCCGACTGCTATATGTGGAAAACTGTAAAAATAATAAACATTTATTATGTGAATAGATTAATGAAATCTTAGTCAAATCCACAGGTTATCACACAGGTTATCACACCTCCATGTGCGTGGATCAAACCCAAGACGTGGACGTCGCTCGGGGAAGGGGTCAGGAATCATCAATCGTGCAAGACCGCGCCCCCTCCGCATACTCCCTGGAGCGCCTGCAGGTTGAGGGTCATCTGCCAGCAACTCATCCGCATCGAAAGTCAGGTCAGCATCCGCCAACTCACGAAATGTGGCGTCGTCCATCTGAAACAGAAAATGTTAATATTGTTAGCAAATAATTGATAATTACTATTATATATACATATATACATATTATGATTGTATATAAATACCATGGAATTCTATCAGTGTTCATCTTCATCATCATCTTCATATATGTCAATGTCATCTTCATATTCCTCCTCAACATCATCGATATCCATTCGAGTTACAGTTTCTTCATCTCTTACCATTTCAAATTCATATGTGACATTATTAACATCATCGTCATCATCGACTCTTAAATGTGGGGTGTCGTCATCGATACTCGTGTCTCTTTGTAAAAAAGATTGATTTTGAGTACTCTCTTGAAAAACTTCAATTCTTTGCATATCAGTGAAAGCACATTCACTTTGACTAAACTGATTGTCTCGAATTTTGATTTTTATTACACTCCACCAATTAGTCAAGTCTCTTGATGTAGCACAGTACTTTGCGTAATAAACTTGATGTGCCTGTTGATCCAATAAGAATGGTTCATTTACTGCGAGAACACTTTTACATTTAATATCGATGATTCCATGAGTCGGATGAACATGCACGCCTCTCTCTGTATCCAACCACCGACATTTGAACATGGTTATGTAATGTTGTCCAAGATAACAGAGTTCAATGATTTCATCAAGTATGCCATAAAAGTCAACTTCATTTTTTTGATGATGAGATCCTCTCAAGCTAACTCCACTGTTCATTGTTTTTTTCGATTCCCCATATGCATGTGTGTGGAATCGAAATCCATTCACCACATATGCATTATAAGTTTTAACAAGTTTGGAAGGTGGGTTACTCAATACACATATCCGTTTGTCAATTTTATCAGCATGTCGAGACACCTGAAAATTTGTGAAATAATTATCAATATAGTAAACTATACATTGAATGAGTTGCTAAAAGATAAAGAATTTATGTTACCAGTTTTTGAAACCACTGAGAGAAATTTTTCAGTCGACGTTCTTCGAGAGCAGCTACTGTAATTTGTGGAATTTGTTTCTTGATATTATTATCATACAACCTATAAAAACCAAAGTTATTTACTATAACATAAGTGATAGAATAACTGATATAAACACTTACAGTACAACTGATGTCATCTCTTCACAGTTGAGCAGAACATACGTATGAGCTCTGTGATGTTCATCATCTGAAAGCCAGTGTTCATAAACTCCACCAAAACCAAGATCTGGCTGGTTGAAAATAGATAATTGATTGTTGATTTCATCAATATTCCTCTCGTTTCGTCCCATTCGGTTGTGTTTTGAAGGATACTCAGATTCAAAATAATGGGAGCAGAAAAAGATATTTCCTCTTGCAAATAAGCTTCTGCAATAGATCCTTCAACAGATGATTTGTTACGTACTTTTTTTTTCAATTTTTGCATGCATCTTTCAAATGGGTACATCCATCGAAACTGTACTAGACCTCCACATTTGGCTTCATATGGAAAATGTAACATCAAATGTTCCATTGAGTCGAAGAAAGACGGCGGAAATATTTTTTCCAGTTTACATATAATTACAACAACATCTTTTTCAAGTTTTCCTAGAGCATCATAATCTGCTGTAGCTACACAAATTTCCCGAAAAAATGAGACATGTATGTTATGGAATCCCAAATCATATAATTTAACAGACCTCTTAATCCAATGGGTAGAAGTCTTTCCATTATAACATGACAATCATGACTTTTTAATCCAGTAATATGACCATTCTTTACACATCTACCCAAATTGGAAGCACAACCATCTGGAAGTCTCAAATCTGCAATCCACTGACAAAATAATAAACGGTTTTCTTTAGACAGTGTATAAGCTGCTTTTGGTTTCAGTAACCTTTCTGTTATGACATTCTCAAACAGTTCCAATTCTGGACGCCTGCAAATTTGGGCAAGATCTAAACGTGCATTTACATTGTGTTTGCTCTTTCCTGGAGTATCCAAAACTGTATGAAACAAATTATCAAAACAGTTCTTCTCAATATGCATGACATCTAACATGTGTCGAACCAACAAATCAGACCAATGTGGCAAATCCCAAAATATGCTACGTTTAATCCAATTGTGTTCTTTCCCAAAACCAGAAATTTTCTGTTGGTTTATTGTGGGACCAAAAGTGATGGGAGGTAATGAAAATACAACTGATTTTAACTCCGAACCTGATAGCATTTTTGGAGGTCCATCCCTTTCAACTGTTCCTTTTCGGAAATGAGATCTGTTTCTGCGAAAAGGATGATCAGCTGGAAAAAATCTGTGATGACAGTCAAAATAACAAGGTTTCTTTCCATGAATGAGCATAAATGCTTTGTTCTCTCCCATACAGTAAGGACATGAATTCTGACCATGTGTACTCCAGCCAGATAACATCCCATAAGCCGGGAAGTCACTTATTGTCCACATCAATGCTGCTCTCATTATGAAATTCTGTTTCGTTGCAACATCATATGTACTGAGACCAGTACTCCACAATAAATTTAATTCATCAATCAATGGTTTCAAATAAACATCAATATTTTTCTTCGGATGTCCTGGAATTAGTAAAGTCAAAAAGATATATGTCTCCTTCATCAACATCCATGGAGGTAAATTGTACGGAGTTAAAAAAACAGGCCAACATGAATATTGACTACCATAAGATCCAAACGGACAGAAACCATCAGTGGAAAGGCCCAGTCGAACATTTCTAGCTTCTAAAGAAAAGGATGGATGCACTCTATCAAAATGTTTCCATGAATCACCATCGGCTGGATGATTCAAGCTTTTATCGGTTGAAATATTCTCTTTATGCCATGACATCATTGTCGTTGTATTCTTAGACATGAATAAATGCTAAAGTCTGGATGTAAGCGGAAAATATCTCAACTGTTTTACAGGAATCAAACCAGACTTCCCGTGTTGTCCTTCTTTATATCCCAGTTTCCCACATGTGGGACAACTATCCAACGACTCATTTTCCCCAGAATATAAAATGCATTCATTTGAACATGCATGAATCTTCTGACAAGTAAGTCCCAAATTTTGAACCAGCCTCTTACTCTCATAGTAATTTGCAGGTAAAACATTTCCTTCGGGTAACAGTGTTTTAAGCAAAGAAAATATCCGGTCAAAATAGGTGTTTGACATTCCGTTATCTGATTTGATAGCCATAAATTTTGCAACTGCTTCTAATTTGCTCATCTTGCAGCCAGGATATAATGCATCCTCAGCAGACTTCAACAACTCATAAAATTCAGACGGTTCCAACTCAGGATTTAAAGCTATATCAGCTGGAGTTTCTGTATGTTGAACAGATGAACCTGCAACATCATGTACTAAATCTTGAAACCGAGATGGATCCAGAATCAAGTTGGTATCACCTTCTCTGGAACTGCGTTCACCGTGTTGATACCAAAAAACATAATCTGGTTGAAAACCAAAACGCAAGAGATGTTCCCCCACTTTGTCAAACGTGTCAAATGTTCTCAATGTACATTTTCTGCAAGGGCATTTTATTTTGCCTTCTGAAACAAATTCTGGATTTGATGCCGCAAATGATAAAAAAGTCTCCACACCCTCTACATATACTGGATTTAAACCAGAACTGTTTGGATTTCTACGTTGATTTATCCATATGCGGTCACCTAATAATGATTGTTGACGACCTCGTTGTTCCATATTTTTCTATAAAATATAAAAGCATTACTGGTTTTGAATAATTTGTTAGAAAAAACACTCAAGCTAGGATAATTATAGAGTTTAGATCATACACGACTGACGCAAACTTTTTATTGAGATAGACCTAAAAATTGACCCTTTAATAATTAAATATGTTGAGAATAAAGCAAAACATGTTACAAATATTGATAATTTTAATATTATATAAATTTTTTATTATTTTCATAGTACTAATATTATTGGTAATTATTCCAAATTATTGTTAATTATTACTAATTATTACTAATTATTACTAATTATTACTAATTATTACTAATTATTACTAATTATTACTAATTATTACTAATTATTGGTAATTATTACTAATTATTGGTAATTATTACTAATTATTGGTAATTATTACTAATTATTATTAATTAATACTAATTATTGGTAATTATTACTAATTATTACCAATTATTGGTAATTATTACTAATTAATACAAATTATTGGTAATTATTACTAATTATTGGTAATTATGACTAATTATTGGTAATTATTAGTAATTATTGGTAATTATCGGTAATTATTACTAATTATTGGTAATTATTACTAATTATTGGTAATTATTACTAATTATTGGTAATTATTACTAATTATTGTTAATTATTACTAATTATTGGTAATTATTACTAATTATTACTAATTATTACTAATTATTACTAATTATTGGTAATTATTACTAATTATTACTAATTATTACTAAATATTGGTACTTATTGGTAATTATTACTAATTATTACTAATTAATACTAATTATTGGTAATTATTGGTAATTATTACTAATTATTGGTAATTAATACTAATTATTGGTAATTATTAGTAATTATTACTAATTATTACTAATTATTGGTAATTATTACTAATTATTGGTAATTATTACTAATTATTACTAATTATTACTAATTATTGGTAATTATTACTAATTATTACTAATTATTACAAATTATTAGTAATTATTACTAATTATTACTAATTATTGGTAATTATTTCTAATTATTACTAATTATTACTATTTACCGGTAATTATTGGTAATTATTGGTAATTATTACTAATTATTGTTAAGTATTACTAATTATTGGTAATTATTACTAATTATTACTAATTATTACTAATTATTGGTAATTATTCCTAATTATTGGTAATTATCGGTAATTATGGGTAATTATCGGTAATTATTACTAATTATTGGTAATTATTACAAATTATTGGTAATTATTACAAATTATTCCTAAATATTACTAATTATTAATAATTATTACTAATTATCGGTAATTATCGGTAATTATGGGTAATTATTGGTAATTATTACTAATTATTGGTAATTATTGGTAATTATTCCTAATTATTGGTAATTATTGGTAATTATGGGTAATTATCGGTAATTATTACTAATTATTGGTAATATGGGTAATTATCGGTAATTATTACTAATTATTGGTAATTATTGGTAATTATTACTAATTATTGGTAATTATTGGTAATTATTGGTGAATATTACTAATCATTGGTAATTATTCCTAATTATTGGTAATTATTCTTATTATTGGTAATTATTCCTAATTATTGGTAATTATCGGTAATTATGGGTAATTATTGGTAATTATTACTAATTATTGGTAATTATTGGTAATTATTACTAATTATTGGTAATTATTGGTAATTATTGGTAATTATTGGTAATTATTCCTAATTATTGGTAATTATTCCTAATTATTGGTAATTATTACTAATTATTGTTAATTATTACTAATTATTACTAATTATCGGTAATTATTACTAATTATCGGTAATTATTGGTAATTATCAGTAATTATTACTAATTATTGGTAATTATTACTAATTATTGGTAATTATTACTAATTATTACTAATTATTACTAATTATCGGTAATTATTACTAATTATCGGTAATTATTGGTAATTATCGGTAATTATTACTAATTATTGGCAATTATTACTAATTATTGGTAATTATTACTAATTATTACTAATTATTACTAATTATCGGTAATTATTCCTAATTATTACTAATTATTACTAATTATCGGTAATTATTCCTAATTATCGGTAATTATTACTAATTATCGGTCGATAATTATTCCTAATTATCGGTAATTATTACTAATTATCGGTAATTATTACTAATTATCAGTAATTATTGGTAATTATTGGTAATTATTCCTAATTATTGGTAATTATTACTAATTATTGGTAATTATTGGTAATTATTCCTAATTATTGGTAATTATTCCTAATTATTGATAATTATTCCTAATTATTGGTAATTATTCCTAATTATTGATAATTATTCCTAATTATTGATAATTATTCCTAATTATTGGTAATTATTCCTAATTATTGATAATTATTCCTAATTATTGGTAATTATCGGTAATTATTGATAATTATTGGTAATTATTCCTAATTATTGGTAATTATTACTAATTATTGGTAATTATTACTAATTATTCCAAATTATTACTAATTATTCCTAATTATTATTAATTATTCCTAATTATTACTAATTATTCCTAATTATTACTAATTATTCCTAATTATTACTAATTATTACTAATTATTCCTAATTATTACTAATTAGTGGTAATTATTAGTAATTATTACTAATTATTACTAATTATGGATAATTATTAATAATTATTACTAATTATTACTAATTATTGGTAATTATTACTAATTATTGGTAAGTATTACTAATTATTGGTAATTATTACTAATTATTGGTAATTATTACTAATTATTACTAATTATTCCTAATTATTGATAATTATTGGTAATTGTTCCTAATTATTAGTAATTATATGAATAATTACCAATAATTAGGAATAATTACCAATAATTAGGAATAATAACATTATTAGTATATTTTATTATTAATATTAAAATAATATAATTTTCTATATTATATACAATTCTCCTTTCATCTGTGTGTTTTCTATCTCCACATACAAATAATACAGGTGGAGACAGCAAACACACAGATGAAAAGCGAATTGTATATATATAAAAAATTATATTATTTTA
The DNA here is from genome assembly GCA_963277665.1 of Viscum album. Lineage (NCBI taxonomy): Eukaryota > Viridiplantae > Streptophyta > Magnoliopsida > Santalales > Viscaceae > Viscum > Viscum album. The sequence continues at coordinate 1,870,220,612 of OY728131.1, forward strand.
ATATTAATAATAAAATTTACTAATAATGTAATAATGTTATTATTCCTAATTATTGGTATTTATTACTAATTATTAATATTTATTCTTAACTATTAAAAATTATTACTAATTATTCCTAATTACCATTAACTATAAACAATACTAATAATTTAAATTTATTAAGTAACAAAACAATGTAAACATAATTAAATTACAACTAATTAAGAATAATTGAAACTAATAAAAAATTTAAAATAAATATTAAATTAAAATGAACATAAATACCTTGAAAATTGATCTGAGGTTGATCTCTGATCGTTCTTCAAAACTTCAATATCAACTCCGGAGAAAAAAATTAAACTTGAGAGAAACTGAACTTTAGAAATAGAATTTTGAGAGAAGAACAGGATGGAGTTTGAGAATGATTTGAAAAAAACGGATGGGGGTATTTATAGGTTAGATTATTTGCGACGGGTCCTTTTGCGACGGGATATCCGTCGCAAATAATATTATTTGCGACGGGTACCGTCGCAAATACCTTAGCCATCATTTATTACGGTCAACGGTTAAATAGTTATTTGCGACGGGTCCCGTCGCAAATAACCACCTGCCGACATACTATTTGCGACGGGGGTACATTCCCGTCGCAAATAACTTTCCCGCGATTTGGCGCGGAAACCGCGCCAGTCCTTTTGCGATGGGGTAAGCTAACCCGTCGCAAAAGGCTACTTATTTGCGACGGGGGTATTTGCCCGTCGCAAATAAGTTTTTAACGGGGCTATTTGCGACGAGAATAAATCCCGTCGCAAATAACCCGTCGCAAATACCCATTTTTCCCGTAGTGATAGTTTGTCATGATATTGGTAAATCCATCCACTGATTGTTTCCTACCATTAATAAAAAATAGCATGTCATCATCAAACATGAGATGATACCCCAAACTATCCCCCAAATTGTTTTTAGAAGGTATAATCCATCCTTCCTCCAACCCCTTGTGAATGTTCCTTGTAAGCGCCTCCTGATCCATGTGATTACACCATCATCTAAGGTGTTTTGAGTTACCTTAATATATTGGAATGGTTAAATGATTTAAAATGAAAGGTGAATGGTATGACCATGTAACCTAACCATTGTTTAATTAAAAAGTGTGATCATGGATATTATTATTAATGTGGAAACTTGAGTAGTTGATATATTATGATTGACCATGGTAATGAACCTTAAATTACCATAAAGACGTGGCATTCCCTGAGTGATAATTAGACTCCCATTTTGGTTTTCCTTGGATGGGCTCACGGGACACCAACCGATTCATTGATGGGTCTGATAAGTGAATGACCACACTTGGATTTGGTCTTTTTATTGTGATGGTGAATGCACCAACTTAGCACTGAGGGTTCACTTATACTTCCAAAAATTAAATTGAATGCCTTGGGTGATTCTACTTGAATTCATCTTGAAATTATAGACCTACTTGGTTATTAACTTGGAATCCTTTAAGGTCTACCAATGATGCTACCTAGGAAATGATCCTAGGGCCCGAGTATCACTTTCCCCCTTACAGTGAATTGCTAAGGGTACACCCCTATAGATTTCACCCACCTTTTAAAACTTATTGGTCAAGGATATTATGAAACCTTATATGATTATCACTATATATAGATGGATTGGTTGCATGCCTCAGGTCCCGACCTTATAAATATAAAATTAAAAATGTAATTGTTTAGAGACACTCCTGCTCAGGCCGAAGCATGTAGTATTAGATGGGTGTCTCATGAGGAACCCAAACTGACACGATTTATTTATTTATTTCATTTATTTATTATACCTACACATTGGTCATTGTATAATCACAGACTTAATAGTTCAATACACTATTAGCAGTGACCTACTGAGTGTTACTCACACCCTGTTCGGGCCACCGATTAGTACCCAGACATACTTCATGGATGCTGGTAGGGACAAGGGGAAGCAGCATGCTATGGATGCTTGATTTTATATACTAGGATGGGGTCAGGAGTAACGGTATGATATTATGCTCATGATGCCATTGGAGATAGTTTTTGTATTTTTTTTACTTTTGTATAACATGTATTGTGTATTACTGCTACCCTGTTCCCTTTGTATCCCTCATTTTTTTATAGCATCCAGATATTACCATTTTTTTATATAATACTATATATTGGTTATGAATGTTTATTTCTTATTATATATGTTTATTATTTACTTACAATAATTATTTATTTATTATACCACTACTCTAAACTCCAATCATGAGGGTATAGTCTCCTCACTATACCACCTTGTACCCTCACTACTAGTCAGTATCCTCTAGTGTATGGAGAGGCATACTTGAGGCCACATGGCCAAATGGGTTCAGTTAATTATGAGTGAACCGGATCTAGGAAATTACATGAGGTTATCTTAGGATATTGGGTCAACATAGGGATCGAACTTCCACTTGGTAATCATTGTGTTATAGGTTTGTAACAACCCTAAATCTAGTAACTTGAGGTCGTTGGTAATTTATTACAATGGTACAGAATACATAGATCACAATACATTGGATCTAAAAGATTAGTAATCTTAATATGTTAGATACATATGATCATTTCATTACATTATAAACTTAAATTATAACATGAAAATACTTTTAACACCATTATTTCTCCTTGTTTATCATTGTGATCTTAGTCGCTCGGCAAGAGATTGTGTGAAATGAAAGATAAAATGGAATAATCAAGGAATAAGTAATATAGTGATAATACATTAAAAAATAATGACATATAAATTAATGAATAAGAATAACATATCCATAGAAAAATGAAATAATTGAAATAAATAATCACATAGATTACAATAAATGATATCATAGTAATGGAATGCATAATACTAGACATCATAACCATATCATCAAGGGTTTTCATAAATACATTATAAATAAATATTTAGAATGCTTCTATTACCCTAAACTAGTTTTTCTCATGAGACCTACTGATGGATCAAGGCGATATATAATTTTGGGACCTGCTCATCATATAATAATTCTAATTACAAGATTGTATTTGCCTCGCCTCGGAATCCACTAATTTATTGAACAGAAATACCAGAGGTGGGAACATTTCTCTTAAACTGGACATCACTAAGGCCTTCGATACGATTGAATGGGCCTTCATCTTTAAGGTCCTCGCCAGTTTTGGCTTTAATGATTCCTTTATCAGTAAAATTAAAATCATCTTCAGCTCATCCAATATCTCCATTCTTATTAATGGCTCTCCTAGGGGATACTTCAAATTCTCCAAAGGAGTTAGACAAGGAGACCCTCTCTCTGCTATCATTTTTTCTATTGCTGAAGACTATCTTAGAAGACTCCTCTCCCTCAATGTTGAGGGAGTAAAAATCAAACCAATCATTGCTTCTATAAATCTTCATGCTCCCTCTCATCTTCTCTATGCCGATGATATCATTCTCTTTCTTCAGGGATACAAAAGAAATGTTAACAATCTTAAATCCATCATTTCTCACTATGAGGAAGTTTCTAGCCAACACATTAACTGGAAAAAATATTTCATTTACTTTGGTAAAAACTTCCCCTCAAATAGGAAAACGCTTATCACCAATGTCTTAGGAGTTAAGGAAGGATCCCTTCCTTTTACTTATCTTGGTGTCCCCCTTTTCTAGGGCCGACCTAAAGCCTGTTTTTTTCTTAGCATTGTTGATCAAACTCAAAAGCAACTCTATACTTGGAAAGGTAAATCCCTCTCAATGGCTGGAAGAATTTTCCTTGTTAAATACACTATTGTTTCTAAGTTAGTTTACTCGATGATAGTTTAGAAATGGCCTTTTGGAACTGATAAAAAAATTAAATACAGCTATAAGAAATTTTATCTGGAGTGGAAGCACTCTGGAAAAGAAGATGGTAACGGTCTCCTGGGCCACTTGCTGTAAACCTATTGAAAATGGAGGAATCAATATTAAGAATCTTAAAATATTTAATGAGGCCCTTAAGTCCAAACTCACATGGTCCCTCATTCACAATAACTCTCATTCCATGAGATTCCTCAAAATCCGATTTCTTGATAAGCTTAAGTCTGGTTCTTCCAATTACATGACTCCTTCTATCTGGCCTTCGATTAAAGCCTCTTTTCACTCTATCATGGAAAATTCTAGATGGATTGTTAGTAAAAATTCTTCTTTAAATTTCTGGTTTGATAACTGGACTGGCTCCCCCCTCATTTCTGATATGCCTAATACCTTTTCCCCTAATCCTTCGAACTGCTCCATTAAAGAGATGCTCAACTCCCCTAAACTTCAACTTCCGAATCCTATCAAGGGAATTGTGGACAATTACTATTTCACCCCCAATGAGGATCTCCTCGTTTGGGAACCTTCTCATAATGGTATTTTAGACTCATTTTTTTTATCACTTTCACTTCCCTAATGGGGATGAAAATTTTAATTGGCTGTCCAATTTCAATAAAGCCTGGATTAAGCCTTCTCGTCTCACTCTTATGTGGCGGATTGCGCATAAAAAAATTCCAACTGATGTCTGCTTGCAATATTATGGTTTTAATCTTTGCTCTAAATGTAGATTATGCAATCAGCATCACGAGGACCTAAATCATCTCTTCTTATCCTGTGATACTGCTATGGACCTTTGGCATTACATCTTTGACCTTTTTGGATGCAGATGGCGTTTAGATTCTTTTATTTTCTCTCAGCTGAAAAGAGTGGTGGAATTCCCAAGATCTTCCCAAATCAAGAATCTCTTTCTTACTGTTGTTGCGGAACTTCTGCACATAATATGTTATGGTAGAAATGACTCTTTTTTCAAAAATAACACTTTTTATATCAATACAGGTAAAATGAGGATTCTGCTGGCTATAAAGGAAGCAGCTACGATCCAAACAGCATGCTGTGACAATTCTGTCATAGATTTTGAAACCATTCACCGAATTGGTGTCAAAGGTATTTTCCCAAAGCCACGCTACACTATTGAAGTTTTCTGGAAGGAACCCCCTCCTGGATGGATTAAGGTAAACGTGGACGGAGCCTCAAAAGGAAATCCTGGACTTGTTGGATGCGGTGGAATTTTCAGAGACCATCAAGATCAGATCCTTGGATGTTTCTTTGGAAGCTGTGGAAATGCTTCTGCGCTGGAGGCAGAAATGTTTGCTACCATTCATGCCATCTCCTATGCAAATCTCTTCAACTAGAAGAATATCTGGATTGAAAGCGACTCCACAACTATTGTGCAAGCCATCTGGAAGGGTGATGTACATCTTGCATGGTCTCTCACTCCCAGATGGATGGACTGCCTAGCTGCGCTCACCGACCTCAATTTCATTGCCACCCATACCTATAGGGAGGTGAATATGATCGCTGATGGATTTTCCAACTTGGGAGTTTCTCATGAGATTACCTAGAGGAATGAACTCCCGCCTGAGTTGCTTCCTTCTTTTATTAAGGATTCTAGAAAATTGCCCTCTTTCCATTTGTTGTAACTTGTTTTTGACTATTTCTCTTTGAATAAATCCCTTTGTTCTGGTCTTTTGACCAGAACCCACCTATTTAAAAAAAAATATAATAATTCTAATTCATCCATTATATAAAAGGAATGGATAAAAAATAAATATCATAATGTTCTATAATAATCCTCATACATAAACAAGTCTAATAAATCAATAATTACTAGTTTATAAATAATGAATATACAGATTGTCATTGTTTCCCCAATCAATGGAATAATATGGTTATCTAGGTGTACATACACCAATTAAATTATAAACTTAATAGTATATTCATAATGAAATTGAATTTATACTTATCACATGGATGATAATAGAGTAGTAGGGTCAAATAATTTCATCATATTAGGATATCAATAAGAAAGATTCATTGAATAAAATAGTTTACAACAACCACCTTAATCTTCCAACAATAATATTACCCATTATAATTACACTAAATTCTAATTTTAAAAATCATTCATACTATTATTTTATTTTTTATATAATGTCTTTTCATTGAATATATTTTTTTTCATAATAATAACATATATTTTATTCTTGTTATTATTTTTAGAATCATACCCCCCATAGTTCAATATTATGATGTTGCTAAATATTTTTATATGTTTTATAGTACTATTTGTAGTTATTATAGTGAATGTGACTCTCTAGCATGTATTGTACTACTAAGATGAACTAAAAGGGTGTGTATTCTGTGATGATTATTAAAATGAAATATTTATTCATCATCATAGGTTCTATAACCCCCTGAAATAATTTCATCATCAAAATTTAGGGTAGACATCAATTCATAAACAAATGTAGATAATTATTCATTATTGCTTCCTTAGGCTCCCACATTGCTTCCTCTAGCTTGGGATTCCTCCAAAGTACCTTCACCATTAGATTTGTTCGATTTTTTAATACTATCTCCCTAGTATCAAGTGTAAAGGCCCTGAACTTATGGACTAGGTAATTATTTTTTATTTCAATCATTAATTTCATTTTTGGGTATATTTATGGTTGAAGAAAAGTTAAAATAAGAGTATAATAGTAAAGAAAAGGGGGAAGACCCCTTGGGCCAGGGAACCACCACGTACCCGTTGGTCCTGATCTGGGTACCAAATGGGGCACTTGTGGTGCAAGTGGATTTGTTTGAGCCACCATATACCTGCTGGATTACTACTAGGTATTCAGTATCCTTATGGGTATATTGTCCTTAATAAATGGAAATTTTTTCATTTCCATCCTTAAATTAACCCCCATAATTGTTTTCTTTGTGATTTCCAACCCATTTGACCTTATACCAACCCCCTTTAAGATTATCCTTCCCTCTCAACACCCTAAAGTAATTCTACCCTTCCCTCTTGATCCTATGTGCTTCCGTGGGTCATATTAAGGTATTGGGTTTCCTCTTGTAAAGACCCATGTTCCCCAGATTTAAAATTTGAGCATAAATTTGAATTTTTTTCATTGGGTTCTCATGAGTGATATAATGGTGATTTTAACCTAGAAGATGATCTAAGATAATTTTCATGACCACTCTAATGGTCCTAAAATTGGGCCTTTACCCAAGGATAGGTGTTTGGTATAATTTCAAGCCATTTGAGTTTTGGAAGAATATTTAATATTTTATTAATTAAATATTAAATTATTCGTGAAAGTTAGGGTAATGAAATATTAATAATAGAGTATCATATTGAGATTCCAACTCCACAGTTGATTCTATAATGGGGTTTTTTTCTTAGGCGAGTTATAAACTCGCTTTGGGTTATGGGACTCGGGATGAGTATTAAAAGGTCAACTAACTAAGTAATTAATTAATTTAAAGAACACCCATTTTGGCTTCCCATACATGATAGGAAGGGGGATAGGTATTTTACATCACATGATGGATGTAATTATATGAAAGAGGGAATAATATTCCATCAAAATTCATCCATGGAGGAGATCGAAACTAGATCGAGGCGCAACACTTCTAAGAGAAGATTTGGACTAGAAGCATTGGTTTTTACACCATAAGGTAGGATGAATTTTTATTTTTATATCTTGATCCCCATATATGTGTTGTTATTAAGTTTTAAATACTTATTATGACTACTAAAGATACCATGGGGGTTGATCTATTCTTAATCAATAAAAAACAGGGGTTTTGGGAGGTTCATAGGGGTTTCCCATTCGAAAATATTAATCACACAACATGTAGTTCAAGAACACACACCATGTGTTCTTATCATTTGGGGAAGATGAAATTTTAGAACTACACACCATGTACTGGGAGTACACGCTGTGTAGTGGTACATGGAAATGGGGCGGTACATGGCCATGTGGCCATGTAGTTGGACATATGGAATTTTGGGACCACAAGTTGTGTAGTTGAGGTACACAACATGTAGTGAGACATGGAAGTGTGTCCAGGTATATGGGAAGACACCCCATGAAGGGGGGGAGACATGGCTATGTGGAATTATATGTACATACCCCAGGTATGGCATGTATGTGTAGTAGTATATGACCAGACCCCATGTATGTTGTGACCGTGTAGTTGTACATAGCCAAACCCCCATGTGTTCTAGACTATGTAGAATTACATGAACAAGTAGGAGGTTTTTGAGTACATTCCATGTACTTGGGGTACATTCAGTGTACTTCCCTTTGTTACCCTTTAAACAGGGTTGAGTGGTTTTGTGACTTAGAGAAAAAATTGGACACAAGATGAGTTTATTTTGAGTGTTATTCCATATAGAACACAATGGTGGAATCCTTAGAGTGTTTTGAGGAATTCTATGAGGCAGTTTGGGGTGAGTATGTTATGGAAGAGAAGTTTTCCTCTAGAAGTGAGCTCAGCTGTCTCTTGAGAGTGAGACACGGGATGATACATTGGTGAGGGTCATGAGAATTATTGGAGGACATAACATGAGTTTTTTGATGACCTCGATTAGAGTTGAGATGAGGTTGTCCCTAGTTAGTGGGACTAAGTTGTGACTTGAGGTGATAGAGAGGTTAGATGTATGGGAAAACCTAGAGTGGTTTGAAAATGGGTTGGGATTAATGACATCTCCGTTATGAGGTTTACTTCCATTGAGGAATGAGAGGCCATGAGATGCTGGATAATGGGTTAACGGATGTGTTTCCCCAAGATAAGTACATTGGACCGATATTTTGGTTGTGACAAAGGTTTGTAAGAAGGATGTTTCCTCTTATGTTCTAATCTAGAGTATCCCAAGAATGATTCCTCCACTTGAGTGCTCGTTCTGAGGATCAAAATAAGGATGAATCTATTTTTGTCTTGACCCAGAGGGCTAATTTGGTGACCGATTGATAAGAAGACCCTAAGTGGGTGCCTTTTTTTGAGTTGTAATGGTTACATACATTCCCTTGGGACCCAAATCAATGCATGAGCCATTTTGGGGAAAACATGATGATAAATGGTATGGTAATTTAGCCATAACTTTTTATCTTTCTCTATTTTTTGAGGTTGAGACTTGGTTTACGCCATAGGCCTATTGTGATTTGGTGAGGATGCCATGTTTTAGATCCTGGATTAATGTTATGGGTTACCATTATTGAGAGATCTTGACATGATGACCTAAAGATGAATGTATGAAATGAGTATCCACATCCAAGGTTGATAGAGTTGTACATGACATTACAAATTCATAGTTCTAGATATCTAACATGATACTCTGCATCCGAGTTTGAGTAGATTATACATGAAACTCCATGACTATATGATATATTAGTGGACGTGACATTATATAGATATGATGATATTGGTGGACATGGAATTATATATATATATATTGAGTATGGTGGGCATGGGGTTCCACATATATGGTTGAGATGCCAAACCAAGGTTCCAAGCATGAGAAGCGATGAAATTCCATATGGAATATGATGTATGATTGATTCTCCCTTTTGATTTGGTTCTATATTTATTCTCTTGGAAACATTGATGTTAATTCATAGTTATGTTTTAGACTGATTCTATAGGCATGATCGATTATGATACATGGGATATAGTTCAGATTGATGTTTTGGGATTTTATCATGTTTTAGTATGGGATGAGTACCTGGGACTAATATGTTTATGTACTGAGTAAGACATAATGAGTAAAGATGCGTGGTTTGGTTAGGTCAACCATAGATTGGCGACCGTATGATTTTTGGGAGGAACTTTATTAGAGACGTGCTCAAAGGCACCCAATGTTGGCTGAAGCAGGTATGGTCGATCGAGGTATCAAACCCAAGGATCGACAGAGGTTTGGTTTATTATTATTTTAGTTATGTTTCAACTAGGCTAGGTATATTTCATGAACATGAACTTATGATAGTAGGTTATAGGTTCACCATTGGGGGTGGCCTACTCAAATTCATTTCTCACCCCCTATATGTGTACTTTAGTGTGCATAATGACCTTATGTATTGTTTCAGGTTGATCATGGATGCATGATAGATAGGGATAATTCCTAGGATTTCATGGTTGAGTAGGTTGTTCATGTAGAGTTAGATGATTGGGCTAGAGTAGATCAATAGGGTACTGGAGACTGGGTATGGGACGTGGCTCAAAGTTAGAAGTAGAGCCTGATGTATTTATTTTTTTATTTTTTATTTTGTATATGTGTTCATCTCATTGGGAGATCAATGTTGAATATATGGAATGGCTATTTAGGACTTTATTGTATATCATTTTATTACAGAATGATTCTATTTTAGTTTATTTATTCTTTCCACCCACTTTAATGTATATTATGTTTGGTTATTTACTTCTGGATATTCACACTGATATGGGGGTGTAGTCTCCTTATAGTTCCACTTTAGACCCTTGTTTATAGTAAGAAGCCTCTAGAGTATTATGAGGCATGCTTGATGTCATGTGGAGAATCGAATCAGGTCACATGTTTTGTGGAATCTGGGTTGGGATGTTACAATGTTGTATCAGAGTAGTTACTTTAATGTTTTAATATTTGGGATTTTTTAGATTTGAGATATAGGAATATGCCAAAGCCTGTGATGGATATCGAACTGATGCATCATGAACACCTGTTCTGATAGGAATTATAGGATACCCATGATTAGATTTCTATTTTTATTGTGATGTTATGATTGTATATGATTTTCACCTTGGGTGACACATGTGCGGTTTGGATATTTTGGTTTGTGATGGATTTATGGATCTTAGACTATTGGAAAGAATCCTTGGATTTGGTTTTGACTATTGGACTATATATTCAAGAGGCATATCATGTATTATGGTAGTCATTTAGGATCCATATGTTATATGCCCCCTACCGTGTGATTTTGCTGATGATAGAGGCACAATTTTTTAAAGTGTCAACTACTGATTATACAAAGTTTTCCCATCTATGTACATGGTGGTATTGTATTATCTAGGATGTCTTGTATATGGTTCTCTTCATAATGGAGGGTTATGTTGATCTATGGTGAGACTCTCAATGATGAGGAAACTAATGTGGTCCTTATGAAAAGTTGGTGTAGTGACCCTGGTGGGTCGGTATGGTATATATATATGACCATTGGAACCCTGATGAGTGGTTATTGTTTGAGATCAGTTGTGTGTCCTAGTCCCCTTAAGATTAGTCTGATATATAGATTCTTAGAAGGTACAGGTTCCCTGGTTTTGGGTGGTTGGTTTGATGTGTGATATATTTTGTATGTGAGACCCTAGAAGTGGGTGTTTTTACATGTTGATGTCATGTGATATTGGGAAGAGAGATTTCTTGACACCCTATGAGAAATGGCCTTCTGTGAGTTGTCCTAAACCTAGATGGGAGAGCCTAGTGTCCTTCTTTATGTGACTCCATATTAGGGAGTTAGTACCATTTGACCTTTATGGGTGACCCATGAGAGGGATTGACCAAGCTGTGTGTTCTTTTTGGTATGTGAAGAATAGATGAATTCTTTAGACATTTGAAAATAGTGAACAAATGGTGCAACCTAGTATGGGGTTTAGGCATGTTGGATGATTTTGTTTTGATAGGAAACACTTGTGTGCTATTACTTCAGACCTGTGGTTGGTTTTAAGAGGGGAAATTTGATTTAGGTTCCTAGCCCAGGTAATGTTTGTGAAAGTGGGTTGTGCCTGATGGTTATGATATGGATCATAAGAACAAAGGTTTCTCTTTATTGGGTGATATGTGCATGTGGGGTAGTCATGAACAATGTACAAGGCTTTTTAGGATTAATTTTCATGATATGTGACTCATTAGAGTCAAAATGAAGTTTTTTTGTTTGAGTTACACAAGAGCATGTAACAATTAAGAGTTAATATGATATTGGAAACATGATTTCTGGTGACATGTAGTTTTTTGGATTATATATTGGGAACCACATAAGATTATGACTTTGAGTCTTGAGTTGATAAGGAAACAATTAGTATGATGAGAATCTTTGTGGGTGGGATGTGAGGCTTGTGGGTAGGGTGACCTGAGGCCCTTAGGATAGAACTATGATATTACAAGAATGGATGAGTTTGTTGTGGTATTCATTGGTGAAATATTTGTGTACTCCTAGTCTAGGAATGATGATTCTCAATATCTTGACATCATCCTAAGTACAATGAGAATTTATTGGATATACTCCATTCTATATAGATGTTTCCTTGGTTTTACAAAGGGACTTCTCGGAGGTTGTGATCATGGAATGGTTCATGTGAAGCTGTATGGTGGGAGTGAACTATGATCCATCTATGAGAGAGGTCCTTGTGATGGAACAAATATTAGTGACTATTATGGGTATTTTTCTTAGAATATGGTAATAGGTGATGGTTGATGTTTTGTTTTTTCACTCTGGTGGGATAGAGAAGACTATGCCCAATTATGAGTTTTGACAGTGATTTGAGAATGGTCTATGGAGTTTAGTTTTTATTATGAGGTGAAAATAAGGATACTCATATGATGGGGAGTATTGGGTCAGTTGTGAAGATGTGAATCTTGTGCGAGCAGGGTCAAGGATATAGTAGGAATCACATCGAGAAGGTTAGTGGACTATAAAAGACATGTTTAGGTAGAAAAATCCAATGGTGGGAAATGTCATGCTTTAGAATTGTCCATTGTAGGTTGAGTTATATGGATGGGATAACCATGAACCTGATTATAAGTTTTAGATAACATTGAGATATCCTAGGATTGATGGATGTAGCTAGGAATTTTCTGGATAGTTTGTGGATGGTGGAAAGTGATGACTTAACCTTTGATAGGGTATACACATTATCTTTTTTATTTATGCATAGGAACTCAATTTCCATACTTAATTAGAAAAAAACAAGTTAAGAATGAGTGGTAAACCAAGGTGGTTTATGATGCGTGGTTTGAATACCACTGAGGATTCTTGAGGACAAGACATTTTATGGTGGGGAGGTTATAAAGACCCATGTTTTCCAAAATTCTAAATGTGATCAAAAATTTGAGTTTTTACTTTTGGGTTCCCATAAAGTGTAAAATTTTCATTTTACCCTAGAATATGATCTAATATAATTTTTTTGACCACTCCATTAGTCCTGGGATAGGTAATTTACCCTAGGATAGAATTTTGGTAGAATTCCAATCCATTCGAGTTTTGGTGGAATATTTAATATTTAATTAATTAAATATTAAATTATTCATGAATGTTTGAGTAATGATATCTTTTAAAAGAAGTTTTGTATTGATATTATGAATTCATGTTTGATTTTGAAATGGGGGGTTTTTCTTATGTAAGCTATAAACCCACTTTGGGTTTTGGGACATAGGAAAAGAATTAAAAGGTTAATTAATTAATTAAAATACACCACATTTTGGCTTCCCATGCATTGAAGGAAGGGAGAGAGGGATTCTCCATCACGTGATGGATATATCAAGAGGTAATTTGGAAGGAGATTCCTATATAATTTTTCCATGGAGAAGACTGAGATCAGATCAAGGTACAGTAGCTTTCAGGAGTAAATTTGTACTTTAAGCATCGATGTTTACGCCATGAGGTTGACTGGGTTTTTAGTTTTATGACCCAATCCACATAGATGTGTTTTTTAAAGTTTTAAATCCCTATTATGACTACTAAGGACCCCATTGGGGTAAATATATGATTAATCATGAGCAAGCAGAGGTTTTGAGAGTTTCAGAGGGGTTTCTCATTTGGAAATCCCAATCATATGGCGTGTAGTTCAAGAATACATGCTATGTGTTCTTACCATATGGGAATATTATATTTTAAAACTACACACCATTTAAAGAGATTAAAATCTAGGTAGTGGTACATGTCCATGTGAAGGTACATGGACATGTCTCAGCATAGTTGGGCATACAGAATTTTATGACTACACATCGTCTAGTCAAAGTACACGACATGTAATGGGACATGGTAATGTGTCTATGTACATGGGAAGACACCTCATATAAGGGGGAACAAGGACATTTAGAAGTACATGTACAGATCCTAGGAATGGAATTGCCATGTAGTTATACACGACCAGACACTATGTATGCTATAGATGTGTGGTACTACATAGACATAACCCTATGTGTGTTAGTCCATGTAGAAGTAAATATCCAGGTAGGAGGTTTTGGATTACACATTGTATACAGGGGTACACATCGTGTACTACCAATTTGTGACCCTTTGGAGGTTTTTGAGTGTTTTTTCACCCTAGGGTTGGAATTAGACCCAAGAGGAGCCTATTTTAATTGTTTTTTTGTAGAACTCAATGGTGGACACCTTAGTGAATTTTGAGGAATTTTAAGAGGTGGTTTGGGGTGATTAAGTTATGTTAGAGATTATTTCCTCCATAAGTGAGTCCAAATATCTCTTGAGAGAAATACATAGTATGAGACCTAGGTGAGGGTCATGATAATTATTGGAGGACATAGAAAGAGTTTGTTAGATACCTTGATAGGTATTAGGATGAGGTTTTACCAAGTTAGCGGGACTGAGTTACAACTTGAGAGGATGGAGATGTTGGATGTATGGGGTAACCTAGAGTGGTTTGGAAGGGGTTTAGGTTTAATCCCCTATACCTTATGAGGTTTACAACTGTTGATGCCTTTGAGTCTGTGAGATGATAGAGACAAGGTTATTGGATGTGTTGCCTTGAGAGAAGGGTGTTGGACCAAGATTTTGGTTGTGAACAAGGTTTTTAAGAAGGATGTTTCTAATTATATTTTTATTTAAAGGATTATAAGAGGGATTACTGCACTTGAGTGTCAGTTTTAATGATCCAAATATGTATTCATCTATTTATTTCTTAACCTAGAGGACCATGTGGGTTCCCGATTGATAGGATGACCCTGAGCGCGTTCCAGTGTTTGGGTAGTAATGGTTAAGAGTGTTCCCTTAGGAACAAAAATTATGTATGATCCATTATAGGTCTGATATTTTGATTATGGGTATGGGATATCATATAGAACTTATTATGTTTCACTTTTTTTTGAGTTTGAGATTTGGTTTATGCAGTATATCTATTGTGATCTGGTTGGGATGTCATGTTTTTGAGCCTAGATTAATGTTATGGGCTATCATCACTGAGAGAGTTGGACATTATGACCCATAGACATGGTTCTAGATGTTTGACATGACACTTCACATTCAAGTTTAATAAATTTGGACAATAAGTTCCCCATTCATGGTTCCAGATGTCTGAGAAGATTCTCCACATCTAAGGTTGGGTAGGTTGGACATGACTCTCCATGATCGTATGATATGTTGATGGATATGGAGTTACACAATCATGATGAGATTGTTGGAAATGTAATTCCATATATATATTGAGTATGGTAGATATGATGTTCCACATATATGGTTTAGATACCAGACTGAGGTTCTATCATGAGCAGCGATGACATTCCATATAGAATATGTTGTAGGAATGATGATCCTTTTTGTTGGGTTGGTTCCAAATTGATGCTCTCTGAACCAATGATGTCAATGAATATTTAAGTGTTATATTGATGCTTCAGGCATGATCGATTATAATATATGGGATATGGGTCAGACTGATGTTTTGGGTTTTGGTCATGTTTTATCATGAGATGAGTACTTAGGACTGATGCAGCTATGTTTAGAGTAAGATATAATGAGTAAAGATGTGAGGTTTGGTTAGGGAAGCCATGGATTTGGTTCCCTTATGTTATTTTGGAGACACAATATTAGATACATGCTTAGAGACACCTGGTGTTGGATAAAGTATGTATAGATGATCATTATGTCAAACCTAAGGATCAACTGAGGTTTTTTTATCTTTATTTAAGTTATGTTTCAGCTAAGATAAGCATATTTCATGATCATGAACTTATGACATCAAGTTATAGGTTCACCTTTGGGAGTATCCAATTGATATCCATTTCATACCCCCTATACGTGCACCTTAGTGTGTGTATAACTTATTTCCACTTTCATGTTTTTCATGAAAGCATGATAGATAGAGTGAAGGCCTAGGATTACATGTTTTAGCAGTTTTCTTGTGTGGATAATGATAATATGGTGGGAGTAGCTCAATAGGTCATTGGAGACCGAGTATGTGACATGGATCAGAGTTGTTAGTAGAGCCCGATGTATTTATTTTTTCAATTGTTTATTTTTTATATGTGATCAACTTTGTGGTTGATTGATGTTGTATGTATGAAATGACCATTCAATTCTTTATTGTATCTCATTTTATCACAACATTATTTTATTTTAGTTTATTTAATATTTACATGAACTTTGATGTGTATGATGTTTGGTTATTTACTTCTGGTTGTGCACTCTGATATTGGGGAATAGTCTCCTTATAGTTCCACTTTGAATTCATGCTTCTAATCAATAGCCTCTGGCGTATGAGGAGGCATGCTTGAGGTCATGTAGTGAACTAGCTCAAGGCACTGGTATAGTGGCATTTGATCCAGGACATTACACCTCTAAATACTTTATTCCCTTTGTTTCTCATAGTAGTGGATGTAAACCTTTTATATAAATATTTATGTCTTGTGAAATTATCCTACCTTTTTTATCTTATTTCAGTTTGGTATTGATGCAAGGCTATACTGGACGATACCAAGGTTTTACCATGGAATCCTTCTCAGATTTCAGGTTTTCATTCCAAGAAAAATGGTATTTAGGGAAGGTTTTCATTAAAACTAAAATATTAATGATTATTTAGAAAAAATCTCATGAATTTATGGTTCAGGAATCATTTCATGATGATTATTTAAAATACTATGAATCATTTAGTGACTAATTTTTATTTAATTTTTTAAATATTTTTTAATATAAACAAAATTGTTTAATTTATAAATATTTTATTTATTTAAAATATTTTTTTTTATTTTTATACTTATTTTAATATTATTTATACATGGTATAGAAATTTCTTATAGGGTCACCCATCTTTACATTACTCTCACTCATTCTTGAATAGATCTCAATGAACTAAGAAAATTGTAACACCCTGAGATTTTTTGAATTATTGTTTTCCAATAAATGTAATATTTTAGGCATTTTAATTATATGGAATATTGAGTTTAGATTTTATTACATAGAACAATTATTTTAGATTGTGTTATATGCAACACTGATTTTGGATTAAGTTACACATAACACCAAATATTTCTTGTGTTACACGCAACAATAAGTTTAAATAAAATGTGACATGATATTAAAATATTATTATTTAACATGATAGTTACCGTCTAGCCATTGGAATGGAAGGTATGAATAAGGTTAACTAAATTATGAATATATATTATTTAAAATGTATATCAAATAAATTATTTGGTGACCGATTAATTAGAAATGAAAATAAGAACCATTTGAAGATAAGGAAATATTTTTTTATAAAAAACTATTTTTATGCGCACAAATTTGTTTTACACAAATAAATTAAACAAATAAATTTATTGAATTATTTTAATTAAATTTATATGTTATATATTAAATAAAATTTCTAACATTCATCTTATGTGTTTTCTAGAGAAGAGATAAGAATAAATCAAATTTTATGCATTAAAACCGTATTTTTCTAGAAAGAAGTTTTGTCACCTTTTTCACACTTATTTTAAAGTTAAATTTTGGATATTTTAGAAAATTTATTTGATAGTATAATATTAATATTTTAAATTATCATGTAAAAATTATCTTGGAGTGAATTATTGATAATTTTCTAAGAAGATAATTTTTAATGAATAATGAAAAAACTGGTTTTTACTAAGAATTATAATTTCATTTAAAGAATTTTAAAAATTAAAAATTATTTTAAGATGATTTTAAATGTATAATTATTTGGATTATATATATATTTTTATAATTTAATTTATTTTAATCAATTTTATTTTTTTTTATATAAAAACTTTTTAAACTTTTGAAACTTTTCTCTTTGGAAAACCTCTTTTTCATCGTGTTTGTGGGATTAATTTTAAATCAAATTATATCACCTACATGATTTGAATTTGGAAAAATGGATTAAATATTTTTAATTTTTATAATTAATATTATCTAGTAAGTTAAACTTAATTTTTGACCAAAATGAATAGTAAAAATTGTAAAAATTAATTACCATTGTTGAGGTTAAAACAGGTTTATCGGGGGGTTGAACTAAAAATATAAGTGAAGGATTTCCATAAAAATTTTAATAAATATTATTTTATGGACTTATATCAATATTATACTTTTCAAGATCGAATATAGGGTCATTTTGAATCTTTTTTCATGTGAATGACTTTATCATTTTGGATTCTTATGGGAAATTTTCATGTAGTTTCCAAGTGGGTTCCTTTCCCCACTTATGAAAGGACCTATCTTCTCACATCTTCACAATTACAAAACCCAGTGATTCAGCCAATAAATACCTAAATAAATTTATTAATTCCATACTATCATCCTATAATCCTTATTTTGATCATAAATACAATCTAATAATTCTTTTGGTGCAAACAAAAAAAATTTGCCTGAAGAAGAGGTAACATCTCTTTTATTTTATTTCTTCCTCCACATTCTTAAATTATTATTAAACCATGATGATATAATAAAATAAATATATTAAATATAATTATATATTATTATTTTAATTTAATAACATAAATTATTCTCCTCTTTCATCAAATGGGATATGAAATCATCATCCGTGTATATAGTAGACTACCACCTCACGAAGCGATGTGATTCGTTTTTCACTAACACTTTAAAAGGAAGATAATTAAATTAAATTTAATTAATATATGTAATATTTATAAAATAAAATTGATTATTTAATGGTAATATATTATTAAAATTTCTTTCATTTCATCCATTGATAAAATGGAAATAACGTTTTTGCATATGTACGACTTACCATCTCCTTGAACGATGTATTTTATTTTTTATATAGAAATTTTATGGATTACTATAAATAATTATATGATGAATATATATGATATTTATATCATATTTATCATTATATATATTATGGAACAATTATTAAATTAATAAGGCTGAAAATAAAAAATAAAAACATACATGAAAAACAAAGCGGTTATTACCCGAAACATGATTTTAACAAGAAATTATTAATAAACATATAATAAAAGGTCATAATTTAATCATATATGTTTGGATATATATTATTATTGTTATTAAATATATTTATAATATGATTATATTTATTATACAAGAGGTTATAATGTGTATGAAATAATTTGAGACTGAAGGTAAAGGATTTCTGTCTAACTTTTATTTTTCGTAAGACACATGCCATATTTAACACATGTGTCTTTTATGTCATGTATATACTACCCATAAGTATATTTTATGATTAATATACTGAAAATTATTGGTATTAAAATATCCATTTTAGTATCTATCTTTCATGGGGTTTACGACTTCAAAGTTACCAATATAGTAAGGGATTTTTGTCTCAAATTTCCATCTTTGGGACATAAGTCATATTATGCACATATCTTCATATATGAGGTGAATATACTACCAATTTGAGATTTTATATCATGAATATATTTATTATAATGATATTAAAAGTTTCATTTGATGTTATTATTTTATGGGGCCTATGATTCAAAAGATACCAAAGTGGTAAATGTTTGATGTTACAATCTCATTATTTATTAGGATTTATTATGATTATGATTTCAATTATGTAATATTATGATCTATTTATCAAGAAATTAATTAATTTTATTTTCCTATAGTTATTTAATGAAATTAAAATTTTCCATTCATTTTCATCTCTTTATTACTCAATATTCCAAAATATTTTTTTAAATAAAATAGACTTTATTTCTATTTTCAGTTAAAAATTATTTTTCTTCCATATCCCAGTTTTGTAATTTTTTTAACATTCCCAAAAGGATTTATTAAAGGATTTTTACCCATGTTTTAATTTTTTTACTATTTTTTTTAAAATAAAACTTTATTTTTTTTCAAAATAAGGTCTGTTTTGATTTTACTCAAATTTTGAATGGATTTTTTTTAACATTAACAGAATTTTCAACCATCATGAATACTCACTGTTTAAAAGATTAATTTATAATTTTCATAAGTAATTTTCAATAAAAATCATCTTGAAAATGTTTTATGTTTTAAAAAGTGTTTTTCAAAGTGGAAATAATATTTTCCTCAAGAAATACTTTAAATTATTTTTAATGTTTTCTTTATAAGTTTCAAAGTTTATTTTCAAATAAAAGTATTTCAATTTTTTATTATTAATTTTTTTGTTTTAAAAATTTATTTTCATAGTAAAGTTATTTTTCTCAATAAATATTCCAAGTGTATTGTCAAAATAATTTTCCATATAATATGATATCTGTTGATGTTACTTAGGATTTAATGGGTATATGATACAAGGATACCATTCTTATTATTTTTATGAATGGTTTATAGATATGACTAGAAGATGTTTATGAAACCCATTTCTTTCCCATGGGTTATACCATGATAAAATGTTTATAAAAACCTCTTATTTTTCCACGAGTTATGCCATGATGAAATAATAAAATGTAAATGAAACCCATTTATTTTCCATGGGTTATGCTATGATGCAATGCTTATGAAACCCATTTCTTTTCCTGGGTTATGATACGATGAATGTTTTATGATGTTGTGGCACATAGATGTATGGACTATGTGATAGGTGGGACCTATATCTCCCTCTAATGTATTAGGTAATGATTAATGTTATATGATCCCAAAGAGGGTACATGTGAGGTTATCCCAAGACCGAAAGAGGGTACAAGGAAGGTTATCCCAATCCAAAAAGAGGGTACTAAGGAGGTTATCCCCAACCCAAAAGAGGGTACATGGGAGGTCATCCTAATATTAAAGCATCTACATGTGTAGTTAGCTCATAACTAACATGTTATGAATATCATAGTGGGTAGCCTTGACATAAAATTTTCTATACATATGTATATGCCATAAATATATGTCTTATGCCAATGTTATGCTCTTATGGCTCATGATCTTTGATTGCATAATGATTCATGTCTTATAAACTTCCAAGATTTATTCCATGACCCATATTTATTTTCCATGATATAGAGGGCATGGTTTTCAAATGTTATTATCATGTTACCATACCCATATGATCATGTTATATTGATATCTCACTTGTTTACCCATGCTGAGCATCTGAGCTCACCCTTTCTTATGTTTAATTTTACTAGGTTATGAATAAAGGTTTTAAGTATGGTATGTCTATGAAGAGTAATAAATGGGAATATATTTGTGGGTGGAATTGAATAACTTTCATGAAATATGAAGATATTGAATATAGTCTCCAAATACACTAAACCTATATGGTCTACGAGTGTGTATTTGTGAAATGTATTGAATATTCATCTAAAAGGTTATAATATTTATGTATGATAAGTTTGGATCTTTACTATTGGTATTAGAGGAAATGTTTAGTTAAAATTTTGAAACTAGGATGATAAAACTCTAGCAAGATCCCTAGATTTATTTCTATGGATATATCTAAGGATGTATCTAAGGATAAGTCTTAGGAAGATTCAAAATATAGGAAAATTTCCTAGAATTTTGGTAAAGGATAGAGTGAGTGGTTTCCAAGAAATCACATCCCTACCGGGATAAAAAAAGTGGATGTGGATCTGGAATAGAGGTACGTAGAGGTAATAAATCTAAAAAGGGTGCATTGAGATGGACTCAATAATCACTTGGTTGATGAAAATGGGCCTTTATTCATACATAGTTTGACACTCCTGGGGGATATGATTAGGAAATTCACAAATTCTTTATGAACCATCATGATAGATTTGAATAATGACTAAGAATAACCTAGGTTAATCTTAAGGTTCCAAAAATTTAAAAGAATGTTTCAAAATTTAGACATCTTATAAATGATTTTTGATAATTATATGGTTTCCCACTATGAATATCGTTACTCAAATGATGATTTTTGATTTTATTCAATGGAGGAAGCCAGAATAAACTAGATTAATGCTGAATGTGATTGACAATGTGTTAATGAGAAACCAAATGGGATGATGACTAGAGTAAAGGGTATTATTATTATTCCTAATAAGTTATCATGCTATATGATTACTAAATTTCACCTTAACTCACTCTTATACTCACCAAAGAAGAGAAGGATAGAGTTATTTGGGAGTTTAGATGATGAAGACCAAGATGAAAATAAATTTAGTTTCCTATATGTTGAGAATGTGGGAAGAAGCACTCTAGGTAATGTCTCAAAGGAATGATAAGTTGTTTTATATGTGTAGAATAAAGGAATAGAGTATAATATTTCTGAGAAGAATTGAAAAGTTCAGTTAACATAATGAATAAGAATAATGGTTTCTTTAAGGCATCATCAATCGTCAAATGTAATAAATGTTGAAAGAATGGGCATTATAAAAATTGATTTCCTATGGGAAAAGATCATGAATATAATCAATAAGGTTTTACAATTAATGTTTATACTCATGATGATGAAGATACCATATACGACATATGAAAAGAAAGATGTATTAAGAAATAAGATGATGAATCCCAGTTAATGGTTTAATAATAAAGTAGAATGATTGAAGTGTTTGTGTATGGGAATTCAAGAATTATGTTATATGAATCATGAAATATATAAGTATTATTATGTAGAAGTTTTTTATTAAGTATTTTCATGAATATGTTGAATATTACCGATGAACTAGAAAAGTTATTTAATAGAAAAATGATATTTCATTGAAAACACATGATTAAGGGAAAGATAACCCTTAATATGTTCCAAATGCTAAGATGATGATGTTGAGATAAAGATATGATGGATATGAATAAAGTAAATGGGATAATGTTGATGACCTTAGAACTGATTAATGATTTAGGGAAAAGTGGTTTGTGTTATCATTGATGGAGTTTAAAATATTATTAGATTTATGAAATATATACAATAACATATTGTTATATTCAAGGAATTAGGAAGCATGAATGATTTCATTGAGGTTTTATGTAAATTTTTATTATTAATACGCTTCAAGAGAATATATGATCAAGGTATTTATATATTTGTCATGTATCCATTAGGATCTACTTAATGATTTTGGGGGATTAATGTTAAGTTTATTTTGGTAAGTTTAGTGGCCTAATTTATAAATTTTTAATTTTGAAATGGTCATAAGGATTAATATTTATGGAATAGTTTAAGTTAAATTTTGGATGAGGTCTTAGATGTTAATGTATTATTCCATCATATGAATATTTATGCATATTATATAACCTATGATAACTATAATGACCCTGAATTATTTCAATAGGAATTAACTTCTTATAAATATGAAATATATTATAATCACATAAAATCACTTTGAGAATGCAATACAAGATTTATAAATGATGAATGAATAAAATAAGATGTAAAACTAGAAGTTAAGGAACCTTTACCGATGAAATAAAAACGTGACCTTTATAATAGTAATGTGACCCTTATGAATAGTAAACTAACTAATTGAATAGAAACCTTACCAATGATAGTATAAATAAAATTTATCCATCTTATAAGTGACAATATGATATAATTATATCATAGTATAAGTAAATAAATATTTTAAAAAATTATTAATTAAGTGTTGGTATTTTTGTAAGTTATAATTATTTAATTATAATTTTTTGATTAATTTAATAATTAAAATAATTCTTTTATAAAATTTATTGAAAAATTAATATTATTTTGTATTTTTATTTTAAGATAATTTTATGAGACCTTAATTATTTTTTCAAAGTGTTATAAAAGTAGTTATAATTTTAAAATATGTATTTTCCAAGTAAATAAAGTTTTTAATTAAAAATTAAATTACTCATATTTAGAAAATTATTTTCATAAAATGGATTTCATTTTTTAATTCTACACATCAAAAAATGGTTAGGGAAAATTTTTAGTATTTTTCTGAAATACTTGAATTTTTGGTGAGTAGTAAAATACAATAATTTACAGTATATATACATTATAAGTTAAATACACTATTAATTGAGTAATGGATGATGTAAGCACAACTAGTTCTGAATAACATGATCTAATTACTTTATTTAGTCTCAGTAAACATAAGTATTTCTTATCTTGAGAAAAATAATAAAATATTTAGTTAAATAATGGGAAAACACCCATCTCCTCCACTATAAATACCACCCCTCACCACCTCTTCTGCTGACACATATCAAGCCTTGATCCTTATAAATATTATTCCAAATACTCTTCCCAAAACTTTACCCCATATCCAAGAACTTTTGGTCTCAACAAAAGACCAAAACCAATCCCCTAAGGAGGTTCTCGAGAAGAAGGAATCAAGAGGTAAAACCCTCTTATGTTTTCTTTGAATTTCTTTTCAAGTTATTTTATTTTATTATCTTATCATCACTTCCCCTTGTAAAAGTGTCATTATAACTCAATTATATCATATATACTTTAATTTTATCATGTGTATGTAATAATTCTTCATCAAATCTCTTATCCTCTTTTTTATTTTAATAAAGAAAACATCATCCTTGAGTTCCGATTTACCACCTATGTGGATGACGCGCTTTCATATTTCAATTATACCATCAATGAAGTTCATGAAACCATTTATATGATTTAAAAAGATTATATTATATGTATTATAACCTATTTAATGTTTTGTAACCAGTAAATACACATGATATTTAATAATATAACAAAACTAGTTTGTGATGATAAAAAACCACCAAATTAATCTAAATGATTATCATTAATGATTTATCTAATGAATCATACTCAATTATGAAAAAAATGGTATTTTAATATTATATAAGTTAATTAATAACATATAATTTCAGTTCTGGACAACTATCCTCATTATACATGATTTTCCATACACATATACAAGTAAATCGATCATGAAAACCAAGGAAAATAACGCTCCTAAACGATGAAATTGAACCTCTCAAACCATCAAAAATGCCATAAATAAACTTAATAAGGTTATAATAAATAAAATAAATGTATAAATGGTTATTTAATTATTAATTAATTAATATAATTTTATTATTTAGGATATTAGGATCAAGTGCATAATTATTTCAGACATAAGGTGATGGATTCTACACGAACCTCCTTTATTCCTTTTGGTTACTATTTATCTCTTTTTACCCAAATTAAATTCTCTTTTATTTTTATGAAAAGCTTATAAATTATGTGTATATTTTCCAAAATCATGTATTAATATCCATTCATCCTTACTTTTTTTGGATATACATGTTTTTAAAAGGTTCCCTACTTAATTCTTTCCCATAAGCAAGCTCGATTTAAGAGAACTTTCCAAATTCATAACCAATTTCATGTGCACTATATAATATATTTTCAGCCAACATTATTTTTATAAAATCACTAATTTTATAATTAAAACTTTCTTGGTTCACTTCTGGTCTTATATAAAATATTATACCCATTTCTACTTTAAATGATCTTTAATATTTTCCTTAAACCGCACTAAAATATTTTAATTCTGAAGATTCTTAAATACTATTTTTACATGTTATCACTTTAGTTTTACATAAATAATCATGATATATTCATATTTTCCTTTATTAATGTCAATGTATAAATTAATTCCTTTCTTTCATGGACAATTTTTTGATACAACCATTTATTATGCTTTATGACATGGTTATGATACACAATTCTTTCCATGGGTAACACTTATGTTTATGTTTGATTTCTTATGTATGATTATTTTTGTAGAAAACATATTAATTAAAATTTTATGATGGGTGTTCCTAGATATTTCTAAAAATCATTGGTCAATGTTTATTCTCATGATACATTATGTGCAATGGTCTTGGTGGTTAGCCTTGACTTGTGATCTATGTGCAACGGTCTTGGTGGTTAGCCTTGACTCGTGCCTCTCTATGTGAAAAAATCATTGACTCGTGCTCCTCTATGTGCAATGAGCCTTGAACTGTGCTAAAGTCGTGTTTTATATTGATTCCACATTATTAGGAATCCATGATTTTATTATCCCATGTTATTATTCCTTATGTTTAATCATGTTCCATGCCTTTTATATCATTATGTTATGCCTTAAAACCGATGTTCTGAGCTTTATTTTGATATTTATTCCCTTACTAGAATTTTTATCTTATCACTTTGTTAATGTTATCCCCAGGTTATCCTATAAATATGTAAGAGATCAAAGGAATTTAGGAGATCATAATGGATGATAAATAAATAAATGTTTTATTTAGTCCCATGTTTTCATTTTTATGTACCTAGTATTACAAGACACTAGACTTCGCGATCCTTGACTCACAATTTTATATTTAATTATGATTAAATTAATTTAATGATATGTGTAAAGAGTATAGGGTTTCTATAGTTGGTATCATAGGAAATGTTTAGTTATTTTTGGGGACTAGGAATAAATCAATTTAGTAAGAAACCTAGAGATAAGACTAAGTATAAAAAAACATCCCAAAATTTTGGTAAGTATAAAGTAAGTTGTTTGTCAAGAAAATACATCCTTTTCTATATACTACAAGTGGAAATGGTTTTGTCACAGATATATCTAGGAGTGCAAAATTTGACAAGGTGTTTCAACCCTGACTTAGGGTAACCTGGTACATGACAATGAGCCTTACTGCGCAACTGGTTTGACACTCCCAGGGGATATGATTTGGTAAATTTATAAGCTCATTTCAAACCATTATTAAAGGGAAAAAGTTCCCATAAGAATATATGTTAGGAAAAAGATCATGGATAATACATATTGAAACCTTAGGAATCACAAGTTAGGACATACTTTTCCTTTAAGAGTTTATCCTTATCTGTTCAAAGTTTCTTGTTTATACTTATTAGCTGAGTATCTAAGCCCCCTAATTTCAATTTGTTTTTCTTAGTTAATGGTGGGAAATATAATAACACATTAAAACAATAAATGTGATAGTTAATGTGATTATTGCCTTAATGAAATGACAAATATGATGGAAACAGGTGCTCAAAACTTCATGATAGTACTTGCTCAATAGGTTGAAGTTATGAATAATAAATTGAATCAAATGAAACACCCTCCTTCTCCTAAGAGAGATAAATTTTCCATAGAATCATTCATATGGAAAAGTACTCCCATGTTTAGTAGATATTCTTATCCCCTCCTTATGGAATAATGGATTAACGCCATTGAAAATATATTCTCTGTCCTCCAATGCTCAAAAGAAGAGAAAGCTGTGCTGATAGTTAATCATTTTGATAGGGAATCTGATCAGTGGTGGATACTGATCAAACATAAAAATTCCAAGTATTAAATTGATTCCATGGATTGGGAGGAATTCAAGAAAATGTTTTTTCAATAAATATTTTCCTCAAACTCTCCATCTCAATATGGAAAGAGGGTTCCTCAGACTTAAGTAGATGGAATATGAGTCTATTGGGGCGTATGAATAAAAATTTACAAGGCTTGCAAGATATAACTCCATCTTTTTCATAAACAAGAAATAAAGGTGGATTGCTTATTTAGTGGACTAAAGTATAGTCTATAAAAAGCGTTGGCTATTTGATATTTCGATAGTTATGAGGATATTTTACATTGCGCCCTCAAGGTTGAAATGGAGATCAGAGACTCTCAGTGGTCTTGTGGGCCCATTGAAAAAAAGAAAAAAATAGAGTCTAATATGGGTGGATCTATAAATAAATATCATGATGGAAAGAATACCAAATATCCCACATTTCAAAATTATGGGAAGAAGGATCCTGGAAACTGTCTAAAGGGAACCAGGAAATGATTCAAATGTGGAAGAATGGGGCATCTAGCTAAGAGCTTCTAATAGGATATGGAGAATCCCTATAATGTGGAAGAAGAAAGGAAGGTTTATATAAATTCTCAACTAGTAGTTTAGTGTTTCAACTTCAAATAACATGGGAATTTTGTGAACCAATTCCCTAATCCGAGGGTTTTTAGAGGCAATCAACAATAACCTACAAGGAAAAAAGGAAGGGTTTATGCTATCACTATTGCTAAGGTGGATCTAAAAAATGATGTGGTGATAGGTAAACTGGTTATTCATTCAAGAATAGTGAACGTACTATTCAATTCTAGTTTTACGCATTCTTTCATATATTAAAAGTTTAGTAGAACTATTAAAACACCACATCAAGATTTGGAGGTCGAGTTATCTGTGAGAACAATAAATGGATAAATTATTGCATCTAAAGTACATAAATCATCCATGGTTAATGTTTTTAGACTGAACCTCCCATAAAATCTTGTCATAATTTCTTTGGTCAAGTTTGATGATATATTGTAAATGAATTGGCTATCTTTATACAAAGCTGGCATCAAATTTTGGGAAAGGGAGATCAATCGTCACATCCCGAAGCATCCTCCAATTATTTATAAGTGTAAGGAGGAAGATGAATCTACATCAGCATCATCATCTCAAGTGTGGATATTACTACCTTATGAGAAATCATATCTCACTCAAATGATTGAGACAAAGGATATGATCATGCTCGAAGACATTCCCATCATGGGGGATTACACTGATGTATTACCTAAATAATTTCTTGGTCTTACTAATAATCCATAGGTTGAGTTATCAATTGAACTTATTCCTGGATCTATCTCTATATCAAAGAAACCTTATAGAATGGCCACCGTTGATCTGGAAGAGCTAAAGAAGCAGTTATAAGAGAATCTGGACAAGGGTTTTATGCACTTGAGTTCTTCACTATGGGGTGAACAAGTCCCCTTTATAAAGAAGAAGGATGGATCAATGCACCTTTGCATTGATTATCATGATCTCAATAAAATCACAATAAAGAAAAAGTATCCCCTTCCTTGGATATATGACTTGTTCAATCAGCTACGTGGGGCCAATTATTTCTCTAAGGCAAACCTTCAGTTGGGATATCACTAATTAAAGGTGAAGAAATAAGATATTCCTAAGACTACCTTTAGAATAAGGTATAGAAACTATGAGTTCATAGTGATTACCTTTGGACTCACTGATGCTACCACAATATTCATGTAATTAAGGAATTGAGTCTTTAGGGATTATTTTGAAAAATTTATGGTAGTCTTTATTAATGATATTTTGATATACTCTATGATAAAGGAGGAAAATGAAGAGCATTTGAATACTGTGTTGAAGACTTTTTAAAGGTAGAAAATCGATGAAAAGTACATTAAATGTTAGCTTTGGATGGAGGAAGTATCATTCTTAGGGCATGTTATCACTAGAAAAGGAATATCTATGGACCTTCCAAGACAAAGACAATTGAAGAGTGGCCTAGGACAACTTCTGTAATAGAGATCCATTGTTTCCTTGGTCTAGCTGGGTATTATCGATGATTTGTGAAGAAATTATTATGATTGTAAAACACAATAACCAAGATGACATAGAAGGGAGTGAAGTTTGTTCAGACTCAAGAATGCGAGGAAAGCTCTAAGGAGCTCAAAAAGAGGCTTATCATTGTGCTAGTACTCACACTCCCAACAAGTGGAGAACTATTGGTGGTATAAAATGATTATTAAAATAAATCATTAGGATATTTACTAATGAAAATTGATATAGTGATAACATATGCATCAAGATATTTTAAAATCCATGAGAAAACCCATCCTACACATGATTTGGAGTTGGCAGATGTGATCTTAGCATTGAAAATTTGGAAACATTATCTCTATGGGGATAAGTTTGAGATATATACTCATTACAAGGGTCTCAAATATATATTCACATAGAAGGATCTTAACATGATCCAACGAAGTTGGTTAGATCTCATCAAGGATTATGAATACTCAATCCACTACTATCCCGGTAAGACAAAAAAGGTGGTGGATGATATAAGTAGAAAGGATCTTATATCTTTATCAATGATGAGAATTGAGAAGAATCCAATATTCTTGACTTAAAAAGAATGGACATGGGAATCATTAAGGGAGGAACATCATAAATCCTTTCTCAAATTATTTCTCAATCGTACCTTGTGGATAAAATAAAGGATGATCAAAGAAATGATTTAGAAATTCAGAAAAATGTGGATGCTATCAAGAATGGGAAATACTCTGAGTTCAATATTGGTAAGGATAGGGTCATAAGATTTGGGTCCCAACTATGTGTACCATCAAATCCAGAGATAAAGAAATATATTCTAAATAACACATATAGCTCAACCTTCTCTATTCACCTAGGGAGAATAATGATGTATCGAGATATATCGGAGAACTTTTGGTGGGACAATATGAAAAATTATATCACTGAATATACATCAAAGTTTTTGGTATGTAAGTTTGTGAAGGCTGAAAATAAACAGTCTAAATGGTTGATGCAACCATTACTCATAGCAACACAAAAATGGGAAAAAACCACCATGAAATTTTTCACTGGAATTCCAAATACATCTAGAGGAAACAATGCTATATGGGTTATTATAGACCATCTTAAAAAGATAGAAAAATTTATCATAATTAGATAGGAATTATCACTAGATAAAATTACATGAATATATGTCAAAGAAGTGGTAAGACCTTATGGAGTACCACTATTTATTGTATCTGATCGAGATCTGAGATTCACCTCCATGTTCTAGAAAAGTCTACAACATGCTCTGAAGAGTTATCTGAACTTCAGTATGGCCTATCATCCTCAAATTGATGGCCAATATGAGATAACTATTTAGAAACTAGAAGACACGTTGAGAGAGTGTTCTATGGACTTCAAAGGAGGATGGGACTAACTTCTGCCTCTTGTTGAGTTTTTTATAGTAATAGATTTCACTCAAGAATCTAAATGGATACATATGAATACCTTATGGGAAAAGGTTTAGAACACTGGAATACTAGGATGAGGTTGGTTAACGTAAGCTGCTAGGACAAGAAATGGTTGAAGAAATGGCAGAGAAGCTGAAAACCATCCAGCAGCACATCAAGGCATCCCAAAGTCGAAAAAAGAGTTATATAGATAATCATCAATGAGACATTGAGTTTAAAATTATAGACATGGTATTCCTCTAAATATCTCTATGGAATAAGGTCATGATAATTGGGAAGAAATGGAAGCTAAGTCCCAGGTACATCACTCCTTTGATGTTCTTGATTGTGTTCAATCTGTGGCTTATCGACTAACATTTCCACCTACCATGTCAAAATTACATGATGTATTACATGTAACCCTCTTAAATAAGTACATACTAGATCCTTTACATGTATTAACTTTAGAGGTTGTACATTTGAAGAATGATTTTTCTTATAGGGAGTATCCAGTGAAGATCTTGGATCCTAGAGATAAAGTTATACACAACATGACTACTCACCTGTTCAAAGTAATATGGAGGAACCATAAGTATGAAGAGGAAACATTGGAACTAGAGGAATCTATGAAGGAAAATTACCCACACCTATTTTCAACTTAGAATGTAAAAAGAAATTTTGAAGAAGAAATTTCATAAGGGGGGAAGAATATAATGACCTTGAATTATTTAAATGAAAATTCCCTTCTTATAAATATGTCATATAGTATAATCACATAAAATAACTTTGAGAAAAAAATATAATCTTTCTAAATGACGAATGAATGAGATAATAAGTATTTCTAGAATTTAAGAAACCTATAACAATGAAATAGTAACTTGACCTTTAGAATAATAATGTGACCCTTATTAATAGTAAACCAACCAATTGAATAGTAACCTTACCAATGATAGTATAAATAAAACTCATCCATATTATAATTTATAATATAATATTATTATATCATAGTATAAGTAAATAAATATTTTGACAAATTATTAATTAAGTATCAGTATTTTTGTAAGTCATAATTATTTAATTAATTTATTTTTTTGACTAATTTAATAATTTAATAGAAAATTTATTTTTATAAAATTTATTGATAAATAAATATTTTGTTGTATTATTATTTTAAGATAATTTTATGATACCTTAATTAATTTTTCAAAGTGTTATAAAAGAAGCTATAATTTTAAAATCAGTATTTTCAAAGTAAATGTTGATTTTAATTAAAAATTAAATTTATCATATTTAGAAAATTATTATCATAAAATATAGTTCATTTTTTTAATTCTAGATGTTGAAAAATGGTTAGGGTGATTTTTTGGGATTTTTATTAAATACTTGAATTTTTAGTGAATAGTAAAATACAGTAATTTACGACATATATACATTATAAGTTAAATACACTATTCATTGAGTCATCGCTGTTGTAATACAAATTGGTTCGAACTCACATGGTCTAATTAATATATTTAGTCTCAAGAATTATCACTATTGATTTTCTTGAGAAAAATAATAAAATATTGAGTTAAATAATGAGAAAACACCCCTCTCCTCCACTATAAATACCACCCCTCACCACCTCTTCTCCTCACATCTATCAAGCCCTGATCCTTGCCCAAATTATTCCCAATACTATTCCCACACATCTCTTCCAAGTATATTAGGTTTTATTCTAAAACAAATACCAAAACCAATCCCCTAAGGAGGTTCTTGAGATGAAGGAATGAAGAGGTTAAAACCTCATCCACTTTCTTTCAATATTTTTCAAGTTCTATTATTTTATTATATTCTCATCACTTACACTTTTAAAAGTGGAATGAGAGATAAATTATCTTATATATACAATAATTTTATCATGTTTATGGAATAATTCTTTATCAAATATTTCTCCTCTTTTATTTTAAGAAAGAAAACATCATTTGTGAGGTACCGATTTACCACCTACATAGAAGACGTGCTTTTATCTTTCAATTCCACCTTCAATGTTGGAAATGAAACCATTTTTATGGTTGAAACTGGTTATATTATATTTATTTAAACCTATTTAATGTTTTGTAACTAGTAAATACACATTATATTTAATAATATAACAAAACTAGTTTGTGATGATCAAAAAATACCAAATTAATATAAAAGATTATCATTAATGATTTATCTAATGAATCATCCTAACTTATGAAAAAAATTATATTTTAATATTATATAATTTTATTAATAAAAAATAAGTTGTGTTTTGTACAACTATCCTCATTCTAAATGAATTTCCATACACATATACAAGTAAACTGGTCATGAAAACCAAGGAAACTAACGCTCCTAAATGATGAAATTGAACCTCTTAACCCATCAAAAAAGATATAAATGAACTTAATAAGGTTTTTATAAATAAAATAAATTTATAAAGGGTTATGTAATTATTAATTAATTAATCTAATTTTATTATTCATGATGTTAATATCAAGTTCAGAATCATTTCAGACATAAGCTAAGGGATTCTAACCGAATCTCCCTTATTTCTTGAGGTTGATCTTTCTCTCTTTTTACCCAAATTAAATTATATTTTATTTTTATGTAAATATTATAAATGTTTTTCATATTTTACAAAATCATTTATCAATATATATTCATCCTTATTTTTCTAGGATATACTTGTTTTTAAAAGGTTCCCAACTCAATTCTTCCCGATAAGCAAGCTTGATTTAAAGGAACTTCCCAAATTCTTACCCAAATTCAAGTTCACTCTATATTATGTTTTCAGCCAAAATTATTTTTCTAAAATAACTAATTTTATCACTAAAACTTTCTTGGTTCAATTCTGTTTTTTTATAAAATATTATAACCATTTCTACATTAAATTCTCTTTAATATTTTCCTTATGCTGCACTAAAATGTTTTAATTCTAAAGATTATTAAATACTCTTTTTACATGTTATCACTTTAGTTTGAAATAAATAATCATGATATATTCCAATTTTTTTATGAATATACATTTATGATTTAATTCCATTCTTTCATAAACACTTTTATGATACGCCCATTTATTATGCTTTATGACATGATTATGATACCCAATTCTTTTCAAAGGTAACTCTTATGTTTATGTTTGATTTCTTATGTATGATTCTTTATGTGGAAAATATATTCATTAAAATGTCATGATGGGTGTGTTTAGATATATCTTCAATACATTGGGTAATGTTTAGTCTCATGAGACATTATGTGCAATGATCTTGGTGGTTACCCTTGACTTGTGCTCTATGTGCAACAGTCTTGGTGGTTATTCTTGACTCGTGCTTATCTATGTGCAATGAGACATGAATCGTGATCCTATATGCGCAAAGAGTATTGAATCATGCTAAATTCACATTTTATGTTGATTCAAGATTACTATGAATCCATGATTTTATGATCCCATGTTATGATTCCTTATGTTTAATCATGTACCATGCCATTTTATATTGTTATATTATGCCTTCTAACCCATGTGCTAAGATTTATATTAATGTTTATTACTTTATTGGGATTTTTTCTCATACCTTTGTTAATGTTATCCCCAAGTAATCCTATGTATATGTAAGGTATAAAAAGAAGTTATGAGCTCATAATTGATGTTAAATAGACAAATTTTTTCTTTAGTCCCATGTTTTCAGTTTTATGTACCTAGTCTTCCAAGACACTAGACTTCACAATCCTTGTTATGTTGTTTGATATGGTTTTTTGGATTTTGGATGATGGGGGGCACGGTTTGATGTTTTAAGTCATTAAATTCATGTTTCATGGTTTCTAAATTTTTCCTTAAAAGTGTTTTTATAATAAAAAATTTAATTTTCAGTCAGTTGTTATCCATAGCGCTTCAAAAATGGAATTTTTTTCCTAGAGTAAGAGATGAAGTGGAAATTGATCAAGGAATAACTAAAGGATGATACCATTCTTATGAAATGTAATTAAGTAAAGTGTACCTTCTCATGAAAATTACCCTACTATAGAAAAAGGTTCTCAAAATAAAATGTTAAGCATTTACCTTTATTTATGATGAATGAACAAACTTTTCACATATCATGGATTTATAGATTTTTGGTCGTTAACTTTATCCTGACCATGTTCTCTATCACTCCACATCAATATTTGAGTGTTTTTTCTCTTCTATGTCCATGTTTCTGCTTTCCACCAATTTTCTCCTACATATAAACCTAGTTATTTGTTATTTTTATGACATCCACACATCCAATTATCTATTTTTAAGAGGAATTAATATTAACCCTTTTTAAGATGTGGGTATCCCATAATTCTATTTCCATATGTTAAAACCTTATTTACCCAGAACAAGTTCAAATTGCAAGGATGCAATTTATTTAATAGGGGTATAATGTAACTCCCTGTGATTTTGTGAAATATTGTTTTTTCAAATAAATTTAATCTTTTTGATATTTTTCATTTTATACAATAATGAATTTATCTTTCGTTACATGAAATACTGAGTTTATATTTCATTACAAACAAAAATAAGTTTGGATTTCATTACATAAAACACTGAGTTTATCTTGTATTAAACACAACATAGACTTTAAATGAAATGTGATATACTATTAAAATAATATTATCTAATATAATAGTTATCACATAGAAATTGGAATGGTGAGTATGAATAATATTAACTAAATTATAACAATATATGATTTATACATGTATATAAAATGAATTATTTGGTGTCCAATTAATTAGCAATGAAAATAATAACCATTTGAAAATAAAGGAAATATTTTTTGGAAAAACTATTTTATGTACACCAATGCGTTTTACATAAATATATTAAAAAAATCACTTTTGGTGATTTTTTAATGAAATTTATATATTATATATTAAATAATTTTTTTACTATTTATCTTATATGTTTGGTAGAAAAGAGGTAAGAATAAATATAATTTTTTTATTAAAAAATGTATTTTTCTAAAAAGAAGTTTTGTCAACTTTGAAACACTTATTTTAAAGTTAGTTTTTGATAATTTTAGAAAATTTATTTGAAAAGATAATATTTATTTTTGAAATTAGTATGTCAAAATTATCTTGGAGTTAATTGTCGATATTTTTCTAAAAAAATAATTTTTTTGATGAATAGTGAAAATACTAGTTTTTATTTGGAATTGTCATTTCTTTTGAAGAATTTAAAAACATAAAAATTATTTTAATATGTTTTTAAAAGTTAAATTAGTTAAATTATATATATATTAATACAATTTATTTCTTTAGAATCAATTTTATATAAAATTTTGATATAAACACTTTTTAAACTTTTGAAACTTTTCTATTTGAAGAACTTCTTTTTTCATCATGTTTGTAGTATTAATTTTAATTTAAATTATACCACTTAATGAATACTTATGGCCTACCATCTCCATGAATGATGTATTTCATGTTTCATATCTAACTTTTATAAATTAATATAAATAAATATATAATTAATATATATGATATTTATGTCATATTTTTAATTATATATATGATGGAACCATGATCAAATTAAGAGGATCAAAAATAAAAAAGTAAAACATACATGAAAAGAAAAGTGGTTATTACCCAAAAATGTGATTTTAATAAGTAATTGTTAATAAATTGGTAATAAAAGTTCACAAGTAAATCATATATGTATGAAAGCTATAATTATGGTTCTAAAATATATGTATAATAAGATAATGTTTATTATATTGGAGGTTCAAATGTGTTCGAAGGAAGTTAATACTTAAGGTAATGGATTTTCATCTCACTTTTAATTTCTGTGAGAACCATGCCATATTCAACACTTTTTTCTTTTATGTGGTGTATATAATAACCCAGAATGTATTTTATGATGATTATCCTAAAAAATATAGGAATTTAAATATCCATTTGAGGATATCTCTTTCTTGGGGTTTACAGTTTTGAAGTTACCAATGCAGTTAATGATTTTTGTCTCAAATTAGATTCTTTGGGTCATAAGTTATATTATACACCAATCTTCTTATATAAGTTTTTTATACTTCCCCTTAGACATGTTATATAACAAATCTTATTATTATCATGATATTAAAAGTTTTATTTGATTTCATTATTTGATGTACCCTATGATTCAAGATATATTAAAGTGGTAATGTTTTAATGTTACAATCTCATTGTTTATTGGGATTTTTTATTTTTTATTAACTTAAAATTAAATTTTTATTCAAAAGAATTTTTGAGGAAAAAGTGGGAAACTGAGAAAGTCTAATGCCAAGGATTAGTAAACATGATAGGAAATCAAATAATCATTAAAAAAAAGGCTAAGATTATTGGAATATCTTATATGGTATAGTCCCCATTGACTCAGGCCTTCCTAGATTAAGTCTTCAAAATGAGGGGTTAACTTGTCCCATGTATAGAAGTACTACTACACCTTTATCTTCCATTCATCGAATCCATGTGAAAAAATTAAATCTTGTTGATTGCTCCAGATCCTTAGATCCCTGATAACATTGATTATAACCTATCTTTCTAATATTTTGTCCAAATCCCCCCTTGGTTCATTCAGTTCAATCATCCTTTCCTGTATTTCTTCCTTAGAATAGAGAATTAGATACAGTTATTTATCTTTCTATCTATATTACTTTCCCTCCACACCACCCTATCCTTGATCCTTAATGTATTGAAACTTGGACTTTATCTTTCCACTTCATAGATCCAAACCCATCTTTAATTCCTGGTCTTATGGACTTTATTCACATTCCATTTCCTTGGCCCTTCTAGCTGATCTTGTTTGCATCAGCTTAGGCAACTGAGAGTAGTCCTTCCTCCCTTTAGTTTTATTCCCTTTAACTACAATGCTCCCCCCACATCATGATTCCCCTTATATACATTCTTCTTCCTTGGGCTATTAAGTCCTCAAACTCTTCTCTCTAGACTGCTAATAGTGACTTCCTTAGAAATCTCATCATCATAATCAACCTCAGATAAAACCTATTCACCCAAGGGGTTCTCCTCTGGTAAAGGCATTTATATGCCCAAATTTTCTGGAGTATCCCCCTGATCCTAAAATAGGGTTTCATCCATCAGAACTCCACCAGAGAGGGATGACTAAGCTGGTTCCTTCTCCTAAACTAGTCCTTCCTCCACCAACCCTTCAAAGTGATTTCCAAGCCTAATAACTTCCATATCTATTCTAGAATTGAACATGATCACTTCATTCTCTCCATACCTTTAAACCTGCATCTTCTTGAATCATGATGGACCTACCTCACTAGCCGCATGAGACACACCTGCTTGATTAGGGTCATGACCATGGTGCACATCCTCACCCATCTGTGGATCCTTTTCTACAATACAAGTTGTTCCTTGGTTGCACTGACTCTATATTGGACATTGGTAAATCATGGAATCCTGTGGTGTTTTTTTATGGTGAAGGTAAATGAATACCCTAACCGACATAAGTTTTATATTCCTTAGACGAGCTTGAAGAAATTACCGAAGCTAATCCCTTGGGATCATACCCTACCCCTTCGTGTAAACATGATATCACAAGAGAAAATGTGTGCACCTCCATAGATCCTACTATCCAAATGGGCCCTATATCGGTCTATAATCACCCAAATCCTATCTTAGATAAAAAAATATCCACCACCTTTGGATTAGAGATCACTGTTCTTGCCTCACACTGGCCGCATACAACCTATGCTGACCCAAACTGAATCTCCATGAAGGACTCAGAAACCAAAGGAAAAATTTTTTATTGTGGGATATAAACCCTAAAGGACCATGAAAACATGATGAAAAACTAATTAAAGATGCCCCAACCATTTACAAGATGAGCAGGAATTAGTACAAGACTCATAAATCACTTCCCACTACCTGCAGAATTCTTCCCTGACCTCGATCCAAACCCATTCCATAGAAGGTATTGAGACATTGACCTCATAACATATTTTAGGGGAAATTGTGTGGAAAACTACCTTAGTTAAACTATTAGCACATAAAAAATGACTGATTATATTTCCAAGAATACATAGAATAGCTAGATTTTGGAAAGGTAGTGGAAGTTTTGAAAACCTTATCCACACCACCATTGAAGGAGCATCATGCTTCAAGTGGAAATCGTAAGATCATCATAAGAGGTAAAATAAACACCCATTTATATATCGAGTTTCTTTGGACTAGGCGAGATTCATATATTCCTCTAAAAAAAATAATATCTTCAAATACTTATTATCGAGAAGACCGACGAATGCTTGTTCTTGAAGACCCCAAGAGATGAAGATGAACCTATCAAAGGCATATACCAGAGGTATTTGTTTCCTAAATCTATCCACCATGGTT
Source organism: Viscum album (assembly GCA_963277665.1). Taxonomy (NCBI): domain Eukaryota; kingdom Viridiplantae; phylum Streptophyta; class Magnoliopsida; order Santalales; family Viscaceae; genus Viscum; species Viscum album. The sequence continues at coordinate 1,870,259,631 of OY728131.1, forward strand.
ATATTGAGAATATCTAAATCCTATGAGAACTCCTGGTGTGAAAGTTCCAGCTGAGGTGAGCCATTTAATAGATTTTTAACCTTAGGGCTAAGCGGGATCGTGGGGAAAGGAGGTAGGGAAGTAGGGTCAAAGAACTGAAGGATGGGTTGATTCTTAGAGAAATAAGACTATTTTTATTCCATATTTGTATTTTCTAAAAATATTTTAAATTTTTTTTTAACATTACCCAAAGAATTTATTAAATAATTTTTACCCATGTTTGCTTTTTTTTTTATAAATTGTTTTAAAATGAATCTCTATGTCATTTTCAAAACATGTACCATTTAAATTTTATTGAAAATGTGAAAGGAATATTTTTTCTAACATGTACAAAATTTTTAACAATCACGACCACTTAATTTTTAAAATATTCTTTTATAAGTATCAAAAATCATTTTTCAAAGAAAATTATTTTGAAAATGTATTATGTTTTAAATTTTTTTTTTCAAAGTGGAAAGAATATTTTCTATAAGAAATGTTTTAAATGATTTTTAAATCATCTTTTATAATTTTTGATGTTTATTTTTAGATAAAAGGATTTTGAAAATGTTTTATTAATTTTTAGTTTTAAAAAGTGACTTTCAAGGAAAATTTATTTCTCCCAAGAAATGTTCCAAGTGTCTTTTAAAAATCATTTTACATATAAGATTACATCCTTTGATGTTATTTATGTTTTACTAAGGATATGATCCAATGATACCATTATTATTATTTCTATGAATGTTTTATGTTTATGATGATAATATGTTTATGAAATCCATTTCTTTTTCATGTGTTTTATCATGATAAAATGATTATGAAACCTGTTTATTTTTCCATAAGTTATGATATGACGAAATTGTGAAATTTATTTGAAACCCATTTGTTTTCCATGGGTTATTATATGATGTATTGTTCATTAAACCCATTTCTTTTCATGAGTTATGATATTATTAGTGTTTTATGATCTTGTGGAACATAGATGTATGGATTATGTGATGGGTGGGACCTATATCTCCTTATAATGCATTGGGTAATGATTAATGTTATATGGGCTCAGAGAGGGTACACGAGAGGTTATCCTAATCCTGAAAGTGGTTACACAGGAGGTTATACCAAGCTTGAAAAATATTACATGGGAGGTTATCCCAAGCCTAAAAGAGGGTATTTTTGATATTATCCCAAGCCTGAATCAGGTACATGGATGGTTAGCCCAAGCCTAACATGTTATGAATGTCTTTGTGTGTAGCCTTGACATTGGATTTTCTAGGATTATATATATTCAAAAAATATATGTCTTATCCCAATGTTATACTCTTTTGGATCATGTTATTTTATCCCATTATGATTCATGTCTTATGAACTACCATGATTTATACCATGGCTCACATTTATGATATATTATATGTAGGGAATGGTTTTAAAATGTTATCACCATATTCCTGTACCCATATGCTCATGTTATATATCTCACTTGTTTACACTTACTGAGAATATGAACTCACCCTTTCTTATGTTTATTTTCCCCAGGATATAAATAATGGATTTAAGTAGGGTATTTATATGAAGAGAACTAAATGGGAAGATCTTTGTGGTATACATTGAAGCGATTTCAAGAAATAAAAAGATAATGAATCTAGTCTCCAAATATAGTAAACCTATACGGTCCACAAGTGTGTATTTATGAATTTTATTGAATATTCATAAAAAATATGTAATACTTATGCATGAGAGGTTTTGGTCTTTACACAAATGAATTTAAATATAATAATATACTAATAAATGTTATTTAACCAATTGGATAAATAAAATTAATTATATAAATAACTAATAAATAAAACTATAAATTGATAATGAATTAATAATCATTAAAAATTATTATTTACTAATTAAAAATAAATTAATCATTATTAATAATAATTTCATTAACAAATAATATTGTTTTTTTGAAAAGGTGAGGCAAATACTCTATTAAATAGAAAAAAACCAAGGAAGAGAAAATGAATGGGGTCAGAAAAGACAATCCTCCCTCATTCAAGATCAAAAAATGTCATAAGAACATCAATAATCAAAGCTAATAGGATTATAATCATTATAATCCCAGTCAAATTTATCTTCCAATGGACTGAAATAATTACATTGAGCCTTTATCCCACCCGAGATAGATTTAGTTTTCATAGTGGGATTTAGATGTGAATATTCCTTCCTTGTCCTTATCTTCTTCATAAGGGCTGACGAAAAGCCTTAATTGTCTTACACATTACCATTTTAAACAAAATCTTGATAAGATATTTTCTTTGGTTATTCTTTATTTTCCATTAATTACCAACTGCAACCAATGTTATTTTAACTCCATTAATTGTTAAGTTCTTATATGATTCAAGTACCTATATTAGTAGAGTCACATGAATCCCTATCAATAGTTCTCATTAGTTATCTTCCCTCTCTTAGAGAACCATGAGAATCCAAAGCCTGAATAGAGTCATTTACCCCTCCTTGGTGAGGGACTATCTCCAATACTAAATTGAACTTTTAAGTTTCATGTTTGGAGGACTTATAGAAGAATATCTCGAGCCCTGCCTGTTTAGAGGGCCCATCAATAGTAAACTACATCACCTCATATTGACAATGAGGCCCCACATACTGATATTGAACATTGTCACGTGAATGGATAGCATGATATTATAATGAATGACCAGAACCAACAACACCATTATTCTGCACACCCCTATGCACTTCAGCAACTTTCAAATGGCCAAAAACTAGGTTTTTATATGTACTTCTTTCATAAAGGGAGGTGGAGGATCCATACTTTCACTATCTTTTTTAAAGCTTCCCATATACTATATAGTTATGTCCCTCGGTAGGAAAAAAAATGAACAAATGTCATTCTGAAGAAAATTTTCCTACTGGTGTCCAATAAACTAAAAAACCACATGAAATAGAGGCAATTTATCATATTTAATCTTCAAATTGATACCATATTTTGATGCGGAAAGAACAAATTGTTATAATAAAGAATAATTGAGATCAATTTAAACTAATGACCTAGAATAATATTTAGAACTATCCATTTCTATGGTTCTATCCATTTTGATGAGAATTCTCACACCCGATGTAATGTTAAAAAAGATAAGGGATTCCATAAAATTCAGTTCATACTTGAAATTCTAATAAATATTTGAACTCTAGTTCTCTTGATATATAATGGATTAGAAAAAAGGTCCCACTCCTAGATGATGACCATGCCTAAGTTTAGGGAAATGGATCCGAAACTCCATGCTCAACACTTGAGCACATTATTCAGGAAGAGAATATGGAAAAATACCTTCCCAAACATAATACACTTGAATTTGGAGAAAACCAAGACCATGGTGAATCTTTCCATAATATCAGTTACCTTCAATGGCTTATCCCTATCAGTGCGTGACAACCACGGAGGTATCGTGAGAGATGATGACAGAAGCAAAAGACATTTTCCAGATCCGGAGGACTTTGCACCTAAAAGAATATTCCGCAAAGCTAAGGTCACTCATTTTAAATCCATTTGAGGATGCTATTACTAATAAATAACTAATAATTAACAATTAAGAATTAGTAAATAATTAATAATTAATTATTATAAATAGTAAATAATTACCAATAAAAAATTAATAATTAATAATTAATTTAGTTTTAAAATAATCAATAACTAATAATTATAAATAATTAATAATAAATATTTAACCATTAAAATTCAATTAAAATTTTAAAGAATAATAATAAATAATTGTAAATAATATATAATCATTAAATAAATTTTAACTTTTTATTGTTAAAAAATTAAAGTTAAAATTAATTATTATTAATTTTAGGGAAATATTTTAAAAACTATTGCTAAAATTAAACAAAAAATAAAAATAAAAATTCATGTTTAGAGACAGTTAAAACTATCATTAAAAAAATACCACTAAATGGAAACATATTTTAATAAAACGTAATGAATTAGAAAATGTTTCCTAAAGCCCTTGACAAAAAAATTAAAACAAAACATTTTATTGTAGTATTGAAAACAATCACTAAAAAATCATCATTAAATGACCTTTTTCTTGCATTGTTCATGTTAGGAGCAACCAATTAATTAATTCTATTTTAGTTTTTGATTAATACAAAGCTTTAAGTGGTGGATTGATCTTCTTCCCTAGACCCTAAGAGATTTGTTTGCAATTGATTTGGTAAGAAAACCCCTTCCCTCTCTCATATTCATTAATGGTCGAGTTAACAATGTCATAGGGCTGAGTGAATACATTTAAAACCAAATGGTTTAAATATAATAAAGGTTCATTCCAAAGGTTTTATGGATTAAATTATTATATCCTTGTCTATTATGGTTTTATTTTTTGTGTTGGCATGTTGTGATTTATAATTTCGTTTTTATACCATGTTTAAAAAACGATAAAGCATATTTTGTAGCTACCTATATTGAAATATTTAGTTATTAATAATTACTAAGGTGTTATTTCTTTACATAATTTATGAGATTTATAGTTTAACTCTTTATACATGTTGTGCTAGCATGATTTTACACTTATATAATTATTATGCTTTGATATAAGTGGTTGACATGTATCCATGAAAGGGGTATATTATGATTATATAAGAAAGGTTCTAGCTACACCTATTGTAATTATATAGGATGAAGGAATTGGATGAGTGTACAATTCCCTAAATCTATTATCCCCTTTCCTCTACCATGAACAGGATAGTTGGATCACCCTACCCAACTCTATTATATACAATTCCATTTACCCTAAATGGTATTGGTGGTCCACCCTAAATTTAGTATGGGTTTCCTTAGATCCAAGTTCATCATGAAGAAGGTATAACTGGCATGGGTCCTCTTGGTATAATGAATTTATTATTTTAGCTAAATGTTTTGCTTAAAGTATGGGAAACATGTTATTACTTATTTAATTAATATATTCATATGGATTTACTATGTTGTTGTATACACATGAGTCTATGATAGGTGGTGATTGCTTACTGGGTATATAATACTCACACCCTACATGCCCCATTTCAGGATATGTTCACACCCTTTTATTTGTGATCTAGGTAAGGGAAAGGCACCTGAACATAGGACATAACTTCTTGTGGAGTGTGATGCCTGATTGGAATATTTTTTTTTCACTTTAAGAGAAATCTAGTAGATGGTATGAGGGGTATCAAAAAACATCATCAAGACTTATGTACACCCGGTCCATCACTTTTAGAATCTTGGTACAATTTTATCATGTCACCTTTTATATAGCTATATTGTTATGTGGTTTTACATACTTACTATGTATTTATTAGTATTCGGGCTATGTTTGGCTCCATCTATAACACCCCGAGATTTTGTGAATGTTTTTTTGAATTAATTTAATATTTTGATATTTTTTATTTCATGAAACACATAAAATATATTTTTTATATTAAATAATTAAGTCAAACATTCATTTCACATGGAATATACTTGTATTTCAATACATGAAACACTGACTTGGCATACATTATACATAACACCAAGTACTTACGAAGCATCATTTTACTGTTATAATTATTTAAATGAGATAATTTTAAGCAAGCTGTTAAAATTAGTTATATGAATAGTAATAAATACTATTAAAATATTTTTTATAATGGTTTTATAGAAATAAAACATATTTATTATGAAATATATAATTTTTGGTGAAGTACTTATATGCTTAAAAATACTATTTTTTCAAATGAACTACTTTTAATGTCCTTTTGTGAAAATAATAAAATTAATTTTAGACACATTTAGAAAATTAATATTATAAAATAAACTTCATTTTTGAATTTATAATTTCTAAATTTTCTTAGGGAAAATTTTTGGTATTTTCCTAAGAAACTTCATTTCTGGATGAATAGTGAAAAATACCAGATTTTAATTCAAAATTACCTTTTCATATAATTTATTTATAAGGATATATTATATTTTAATTTGGTTTAAAAGTTTAATTATATAATATTTTACCAATTAATCCAATTTAGGTCATTGTAATCAATTTCACCTTGAAATTGGGTATAAAAAACTTAGCAAAAGTTTGGATGTTTTTACTTTAAAAACCCGTAGTGTTGTGCCATCAATGGGATTGATTTTAAATTAATTTAGGATTCATCTGGAAGAAATAAAAAAAAAATTAATGCTAAGAAATATGTCTACACATTGGGACGTACTATGATTCCAGATCATGAGAGACAGTTGGTATGACAGTTTATAATCTTTCTTTACGACTTTCACTTTCTATTGCTTCCTCCATAATTTATTCGATTGCTAAAGTTGTTATATAATTTTAGTTATGGAATTAATGTTTTTTTGGTATCCTATTTTTAATTATGGTTTCCTATATTCAATGTCATTATAGAGGCATAAATTGAATATAGAAGGATGTGTGCCTCGAGAAAAACTGTTTTGTTCGAGTAGAAAGATGAAAGATGGAAGTGCGGTTAATGAACCGAATCAGCAGCAGATTGTAAGTTTTACTTTGTAGATTTAAAATTTTAATATCTATTTTGTAACTTAATAATCTGTTTATATTTGTAACAGGCTGCTTTAGAGGCCCTTGATTCCCAGGAACTAGAAAATTTTGGGCCAAATGATCACTTACATCAGGTGTTGGGAGATGAGAACCCTGGTAGAGTATACTACCAACCTGGGAAGAGTATAGTTTCAACGAGGTATTTTCCCTCCTCAGGTATGATTTTTAGTGCCACTGAGTTGCAAAAAGTTAAGGCATAGGCAAAACAAGCAAAAAAAGGGCCACAGAGACGGCAGAACAGTCTGTTATAGAAAACACTGCATTTATGAAACTGATGAAAGTTTTACGTCCAAAACTTCCACCAAAGGCTAGCACTGATTTTAATAAATGTATGTCATCAATGTGTTCTATATATGGTGCACCAAGTGGCAGTTCTAGGGGTGGTTAAGACGATTTATAGGAGGAGGCCGAGGTGGAGGATGAGGAGGGAAAGGAGGTGGCTGAGGCGGAGGAGGGTGGGGAGGATGTCGAGGCGGAGGAGGAGGGTGATGAGGAGGCTGAGGCTGAGTATGAGGGTGAGGAGGAGGGTGGGGAAGATGATGGGGATGATGATGAGGATGAGGGTGAGGGTGATGATGATAGTGATGATAGTGATGGTGATGAGCGACAGATTGATCTGTTAGATTTTTTACTGATATTACTGACCTTTAATGTTTATTGATTTGTTGTGCTTGAATATATGCTGATTAGGTTAGTCACATTATATTTATTTTTTTATCTATAAATAATAAAATTTGACTTGATGATTTTCTATGACTGATTAACCCCTCCCCTAGACATCCTCCCTAACCCATGGACACCTTGTACCCCCTGGACAACCCTGCCACCCTCGTGGACAGCCCGCCCATGCCCTGGACAGCCCCTCCCCCTATGGACAACCCCCACCCCCTGGACACCCAATACCCCCCTAGACAGCCCCTCCCATCCCCATGGATAGCCCACCCACCCCTTGGACACCCTTACCCCACTGGACAGCCCGAACACCCCCGTAGATAGCCCACCCACCCCCCAGACACGCCCTCCCCCTATGGACACCCCCACCCCCTGGACACCCCGTACCCCCTGGACAGCCCCGCCCACTCTCGTAGATATCCCACCAACCCCCTGGACAGCCCCTCCCCCTATGGACAACCCCCCACCCCCTTGGACACCCCGTACCCACTGGATAACCCCGCCCACCCCCGTGGACAGCCCGCCCACCCCCCTGGACACCCCCTACCCCCTGGACAGCCTCGCCACCCCCGTGGATAGCCCTCCCACCCCCTGGACACCCCCTCCCCCTGTGGACAGTGCCCCCACCCCCTGGACACCCTGTACCCCCCTAGATAGCCTCGCCCACCCCGTGGACAACCCGCCCACCCCCCTGAACACCCCAACCCCCCTGGACAGCCCGACCACCCCTGAGGACAGCCCGCCCACCCCCTAGACACCCCTACCCCCATGGCTAGCCCACCCACCCCCTAGACACTCCCTACCCCCTTGGATAGCCCAACCACCCTAGTGGACAGCCCACCCACCCCCATGGATAGCCCGCCCAACCCCTGGACACCCCATACCCCCTAGATAGCCCTGCCTGCCCTTGTAGACAACCCGACCACCCCCTAGACACCCCTACCCCCTTAGACAGCCCGTCCACCCCGTGGATAGCCCGCTTACTCCCATTGACACCCCCACCCCCTGGAAATCCCCCCCAACCCCCTGGACACCACCCTACCCCCTTGGATACCACCATAACCCCCTGGACACTACCCCACCACGGACACCACCCCACCCCCTAGACACCCCTCGAATGTAGTACCCCAAAAATTTTATGTTATGTTTCTCTATTCATCACTGTGTTCCTTTGAAACAACACTAGGTTATTTAGTAGATAGTTAAAACCTATCCATTAAACATAAATTTCTCACTTCTATGTTTTGAATTTCGAAAAATGGCCATCTAGAGTTGTGTTCAGTAAGTCATTTAGAGTCTGATAGAACAAACTTTATTTTTCATGAATAGTAACATACCCATATGAATAGTAATATGAATAGTAACATACCCTTATGAATAGTAAATAATAATATTTTATTTTCTTAAGGCAATAAGATAATGATATCTTAATTAGTTTTTCAATGAGAAATAAAACTAGTTGCACTTTAAGATTGTTATTTTTCGAATTAACTATGAACTTATTTAAAAATTAAATTAATAATATTTAGAAAATTATTTTTGAAAAATGGATTTCACTTTTGAAATCTACACGTCGATAAATGGTTAGGGTGAATTTTGGTAATTTTTCTGAAACAGTTGATTTTTCAGTGAATAGTAAAAAACACATTTTTTAGTTTCGGTGTGTTAATGACATCATTAATGATATAATAATGATTTCATAAATCTGGTAGACTGTTGTATAGTTAAATAATATGTGAGGTGTCCGAAGTTTCTTATACCATGGGAAAATACCATGGGAAAGCTCATGGTTTTTCAAAAACGACTCATGAGGTGTCCCTTGAATTTTTTTAAAATAATCCTCACTTTTCCTATAAATACCAACTCTTCCCTTCATTGAATTCATTCCTAATTCTCACTCAAAAAATTTCTAGCCTCCTTACCTCCATATTAGTCCTCCCAAGGTTTCCTCAAGCCCCCAAGGTCCCAACCTTCATGTTCTAAGGGTTATTCTACAAGGTAAGAAAATCCTCAATTTCTTTCTTTTTACTTCATCTCTTCTTACCCAAGAGGAATGAAATATCCAGAATCTTTTATATTCTGGATGTTCTTATGTTCATGAGAAATTCATCACCAATCTTCTTATTTTCCCCCACATGTTCAAGGAATTAAAAACATTGTCCATGATGTATTGAATTGCCTACATCGTAGATGATGTAATATCAATTTCCATTAATTCTTTCAAGTATGGTCATGAAACAATTTATATGGTTGAACCAGGTTATAATATATGTTTTATGACTCAACCATGGTTCTGGAATTCTTTTGTACTCATGGTTCTAATTTATAAGACAAAATGAGGTTGTTATTATCAAAGAACCATTAAAACGATCTAAGCGAACATCATTAATGTTTTAACTAATGAATCATCATCATGGAATATAAACCAAAATCACTATAAGATCATTATTATCTCCATAATTTCTTTAATAATATGTATTAACAATTCTGGATGTTTACCCATGTTTCAAATGAACTTCCATTCATGGAAACAAGTAAATGAACCATGAAAACCAAGTAAGAAAATGCTTCCAAAAGAATAAGATTAATCTCTTAAACCCATCAAAGAGAACATTAATAAAGTTAATAAGGTTATATCATATCAATTACATGTTTATTAGGTTCTGGAATTATTAATTAATGAATCTAAATCTGATTATTCAGGTCATTAAGGACAATCAAGAACACACTAAAGCAAAAGGTAAGGGGTTTCTCATCTCACTTTCATTTCTGTTAGATTTCCATTGTTTGCTAATTATTCCTTATATTTGGTATATATGTACTTAAATTTGATATATAATAACATGATTATATTTATATTCATTTTATTCAATTATTCACTTGATGGTTATTAAGTTCTGGTCATACGGTTCGACCGATTACATTGTGGTAAGGGACTTTGTCTGAGCTGCCATTTTCGTTGTGACTATCTTTGTATTGTGCACCTAATAATCCTTATGTGATGTACCTAATTACCATTTGAGACCACTTTTAATTTGAAATTATATTTATATTAAATATCCATAATCTCATGTCATGGATATGTTTGTTGTCTAAACCGTATAACATTTTACATACGGTATTTATTTGAAAAGTTATTTTTATTATGGAAATATTGATGAATCCATATACTCTACTCTATACGGATAATGAAAGGGCATATTTCTCTTGTATTGAATAAATGTATAAATAATGATTTGGAAATTCAGTGGCGGGTGGGGCCCGCTATAGCCCCTCGATGCATTGGTAAGTCTCATGAGACAAAACAGTTGGCGACAAACCCTTCGAGTTTGTTTCCAAAAATCAGACGGGTTTCTATCCACGGAACTAAACCGTTTTTACGGTATTATGGTTTCATGTTCTAGATACATGACATCCAATTAATAAGAATTTTCTTTATTCATTATCAGTTATTATTATTATCTATGAGGTTTTCACTATGAAAAAAATCTATGGATGTAGTTTCATTCTCCGTTTATTAATGGCATTAGTTATTCATTTATTCACTATGTCATATTGATTATGTCATATTGATTGTGATTCACTTATTATTGTACTCATGCTTCCGCTATTTGTAACCCTTACTGATCATTTGAGATCACCCCTTTCATTTTTTACTTTCAACATGTGATAAAGAGGAGATCATTTATTGAGCTTTTGTGGATGCAGTTTTTAGTTTTCATTATGTATTGTATCTGGAAACCTTTTTCAATGTAATTTGTGTTACATCCATGTATCTAGTTTCTTCAAGGCTACTAAACTAATCGTTCCTTCAGGATTTTCATTCCTTCTATCCATGCCAATATCACAAGTAATGCACCGGCTCCTGCCTAGAGGGGTCGGGGTGTTACAGTTAGTATCAAAGGGAGGTTTCAATCCACCGACTTGTAGGTTATGGGCCCACCACACTTCCGCCTCTACCAGATTCTACCTAGAGGGGTCAGAGTGTTACAGTTGGTATCAAAAGAAGTTTAGTAGAACAATTGGAACCTAGACTAGGAAATTTATAGTAGAGAACAAATCTACAAGGTAGTATTTGAGGATAAACATACAAGAACATCCTGGTATTTTGGTAAGAAATAGATTATGTGGATTTTTCAAGAAATACATCCTTTTCTGGATACGAGAAGGTAGAGGTGGCTTTGGAAGAGATGTATCTTGGGGTAAAACCCAAAAACTTTACTTTGAGCTAGACTCGAGCGGGAACTGATGCACGACAACGGGCCTTGCTGCACTCTTGGTTACGACACTCCCGGGGGATATGCTTAGGATAATTCATGTTTTCTTTACAAGCCATTATGAAGAAGTTAATGTAAATTTTTCCTTAGCGGAACCATGCTTATAAGATTAGCTATGCATATAATTTCAATCTATGTTGAGTGCTTTTCTATTTTAGATTCATAAACTAATCTAGTGTATCCCATTATTTAGAAATGGCATCTAATGGAAGAAGAGGAATCAATACTCATGGGAAAGGTAGGGATCTCCCTACTGAGCAAGAACTACTACAAAAACGGGCAAGGGAAGTGCCCCCTTATATCAGCACTAAGCAAAACCACTGATAAAGGTTACCCTGTATCAGCGCTAAAATTTTAGCGCTGATATATGGCCTCTTTATCAGTGCTAGAAAAGCGCTGATAAAGAAACCCTGTATCAGCGCTACAATTTTAGCACTGATACAGGGAGTCTTTATCAGCAGTTTTCTAGCCCTAATAAAGAGGCCATATATCAGCGCTAGAAAAGCGCTGATAAAAATACCCTTTATCAGCGCTAGAAAAGCGCTGATAAAGACTCCCTGTATTAGCGGTAAAATTTTAGCATTAATACAGTAAGGATTTATCAGTGCTTTTTAGCGCTGATAAAGGGTACTATTATCAGCGCTAAAAAAGCGCTGATAAAACCTTAGTGCATTTTTTTTATAAATTCTGTCGCACAGTGCCCTCGTTTTATTGCGACCTAAAGATCTCGTGGTACTGGAACTCTGCGACTCCCCTATACCGACCATTGAGATCACGTTGTCGGACCTCCGTCTCCCTTGCTACTCGTTGCCGGACCTCTGCCTCCCGCTGAGTTCGCATTTCCGGACCTCCGCCGCCCTCGAGCTTCAGTTTTCTGGACCTCCGCCGCCTGCAACGCTTTCAAGCTTCGGTTTACAGGACCTCCTTTAAGGCATTTTTTCCAAATCTTTTTTCAATATTGTTCTCCTCTCCCATTTGTATATCATTTTTTTAACATGATTTTTTATTCTATGGGTGAGTATTATGGATTGACCGATTAAAGAAAATGGACCATACTTGATGGAAAATGATGTAAAGGGGATGATTCACATGTGTTTACTAATTTTCATTATATTTCTCAAGAACATGGTGCTTGTTTACTTTTATTGTTGAAAATCATCATTGTTTTTTGGTGGGGTTTTTTGAGAAGTTTTTTATTAGTTTAGTTGTGATAGATTCCATTGGGGTAAAATGTGAGATGGTTGAGGTGGTAAATTGTGTAGTGGGGAAGCATCAACCTTTCCATTGTTAAAAAGATGTAATGAGTGGGTTATTGTGGGAGATGACATCGTTAGTTGATATGGGTTTTTCTTTTAGTTTCCCAGTGACATAGAATATAGTTGTTAATGATGAAATTGAAAAGGGTTTGGTGGGAATTGAATAACTTCATGGATAAAAATGAAACGGTTGCTATAAAACTATGCTCACCCCCTACGCGATGAGTGTATTGGGTGGTTCCCTCTTCTAAAATTCAAATATGTGAGTTCCTTTACCGAGATGTGTTCTTAGTATATTTCTATCTTATGATGTTCTTCATGGTTAGTGGTCGTAGTCTCTTATTTGGAGATGTATGATGTTCTTGGTGAGGGCCACTATCTAGCTAGTGGTGTCGTTGTATATGAGAAAGCATCGATGTAGTTGGAGATGTATGATGTTCTTCATTTGAGCAAACTCATTCAGATTCTAAGTGGGTGTTTCTATACTATATCTTTTTTTTGGGATTCATGTGTTTCATGAATTCATATTTTATCCATTTGAAGTTGTTTAGACATGTTTTGATCATTTTGAAGCACAAAATAACCCTATTAACGAAAATAATATATGGAATGGATGGTATCTTGTTGTGAATTAACATTTTTCATTGAAATAAATTAGGTTTCCTTCTAGCCAACATGAAAGCCACTAACCTATTCACAAATACCATGTTTTTCCATCTTGTTTGGGGTATTTTGATTCACTCTCCCCTTTTGTTTTCCATTTCTTCTTGGCATGATCATCAGGAACGGTTTCACTTCCACCAGCAGTGAGTATTTAGGCATGATGAATAAATACTAATGGTTAGGCTCTATTAATCTCCATTTTTATAAGGAAGTGGTTCTCTTCTACTGTATTTGGAATTCTCGTTTTGTGTACTTGAACCATAAATACTAATATTTGAGATTAAAATAGGTTGGAGATGAATAAAGATTGGATGGATGCTAATCGTTTAACAATAGAGTACGAGAACGGAGTGAAAGAGTTCATCAAGTTTGCAAAGGATCACGCAAAGGATCCTTCTCAAATCCTTTGTCCGTGTTTACGTTGTTGTTATTCTAGACTACTTACTCCAGAGGAGTTGGAAGAACATTTGATATGTCATGGAATAGATCGGAGTTATAAATGTTGGAATAAACACGGAGAAAAAGCGAATGTAGCTACTGGCTGGGATAAAACTGCGTTTTATGGATCGTCAGATATGAATACAAATATGGATAATGAAGAAGACTGTATGGAGGATGTGATTACAGATGTTAATGATGATGAAGATCGTATTGAGGAAATGACAAAGACAATTCAAGATGAACTCCGTGATTGCCCAAATTTTTTTGAGAAGTTAAAGAGTTGTGCAAAGACGCCATTGTATACTGCTTGCACTAGGTATACAATATTTTTAGCTGTACTGAAGTTGTATAAATTGAAATCAAGCAACGGATGGAGTGATGTCAGTTTTACGGAACTACTTGCTCTCTTGAATGACATGCTCCCTGAAGATAATGAGCTCCCAAGCCGGACATATGAAGCTAGACGAATGCTACGCTCGATGGGAATGATTTCTGAAAGAATACATGACTGCCTGAAAGACTGTATATTGTTTCGCAAAGAGAAAAAATCACTTACAGAATTCCCAAAGTGTGGTACTTCTTGATACAAGAAAGATAAATCCAATCCTACGAAAGTTTTATGGTACTTTCAAATCATTCCAAGGTTTAGGCGTCTATATGGAAGTGAATAAACTGCAAGACAATTGTCGTGGCATGCAGATAAAATAAATAAATATGAGTTATTACGTCATCTGACCGACTCTCCTCAATGGAATAAAATTGATCATGAGTATCCTGAATTTGGAAAAGAGTCGAGAAACCTTCTTCTTGCGTTATCTACAGATAGAGTGAATCCTTTTGGTTTTCAAACTAGCACTCATAATACATGACCTGTTATGTTGGTAAATTATAACTTGCCACCCTGGTTATGCATGAAGCGGAAATTCATCACGTTATCTATGCTTATATCAGGACAAAAAAAACCAGGTAATGATATTGATGTTTATCTGGCTCCTTTGATCGAGGATTTGAAGTTATTGTGGGACTCAGGTGTAATGTTGTATGATTCTTATAAAAGTGAATACTTCACGTTGAGAGCGATTTTGTATGAGACAATAAATGATTTCCTTGCTTATGGAAATTTGTCAGGCTATAGCATTAAAGTAACTCAAGGGTGTCCCGTGTGCTAAGAAGATACAGAATCAATTAGGTTGAAACATACATCGAAATCTGTGTTTCTAGGACATTGTAGATTTCTACCTCATCAGCATAAGTACCGATCTTGGACGACATCATTCAATAGAAGTTCAAAAAAATGCTCAACACCGTCTCCAATAACAGGTGATCAGCTGTTTGAGAAAGTAAAAGATCTGAACACTATTTTTGGTAAACCATTTTCGAAAAACCTTATGAAAATCGGTTGGAAAAAGAGATCAGTTTTTTTTGAATTACCATACTGGAATTGTTTGTACGTCAGACATTTTCTTGATGTGATGCATGTGGAAAAAAATGTATGTGATAATGTTATCGGAACATTGCTAAATGCCCCTTGAAAAAAAAATGGAATTAAGGCAAGGTTGGACATGGTTGACATGGGAATACGAGAAGATTTGGCTCCCGTGAAGGGTGAAAATCGAATGTTTCTTCCTCCAGCTGCTTATACTCTTTCTAGGGCGGAGAGATATTGGTTTTGCAACTTCTTCAATGATGTAAAGGTTCCATAGGGGTACTCATCAAATATCAAGAACATTTTGTCAATGAATGATTTGAAGTTAAAAGGTTTGAAATCACATGATTTCCATGTTTTGATGCAAGATCTAATTCCTATAGCTTTACGTTTCATTTTTCCCAAGAATGTTCGTCATACATTAACCAAACTTTGTTTCTTTTTCAAAGCTATATGTAGCAAAGTTTTAGACCCGGGGAAATTACCAGCTATGGAAAAAGAAATTGTCATCATATTATGTGAATTAGAAATGTTCTTCCCGACAGAATTCTTTGATATGATGGTTCATTTGATGATTCACTTGGTGAGAGAGATTCGACTTTGTGATCCTGTTCACTATAGATGGATGTATCCTGTTGAATGGTATATGAAGATTTTGAAAGGGTATGTCAAAAATCGAAGTTGGCCAGAGGGTTGTATAGTGGAGCGATATATTGTTGAGGAAGCCATTGAATTTTTTACTGAATACTTATATGATGTGGAAAGCATTGGTCTCCCAAAATCTCGTCACACTGGACGCATTGAGGGTGAGGAAATTTCTGGAAGAGAAGTTGTGACAATCAGTATTACAGATCGGGAGCAGGCTCATCTTTATGTTTTGCATAACAGTTGGGAGGTTGATCCATATATTAAAACTCACAAAGAAATTATTATGCAGTTGAATCCATCGAGGGCTGAAAAATGGTTATCAGATACACATAATCACTAGTTTATAGGATGGTTTTAGGACCATATTTTTAAGCAGTTGGATGAAAATCCGAATTCAATTTCAGAACGTCTTCGATGGATAGCTGCTGGACCAAGTGTGTATGTATTATCTTATAGTGGTTATGTAATTAATGGTTATACATTATATACAGATGAACATGATGAAGATAGTACCATGAAAAATAGTGGAGTTACACTAGTGGCTGAAGCAATGCATGTTTCTGGTAGTAAGGACAGAAATCCAATTTATGCAAATATGTCATACTTTGGAATTATCAAACTAATATGGGAGTTGGATTATACAACATTCCAATTGCCGATTTTTCAATGCAAATGGATTTATAACAAAAGTGGTGTTATAATAGATGAATGAGGATTTGTGAAAGTTGATTTTAGTAAATAAGGGTACAAAGATGAACAGTTTATAATGGCATCACAAGCGGTACAAGTTTTTTATGTTCCAGATCCCGCAAACCGAAAGTGGTCGATTGTTCTGTTATCGTCCAAAACTACTGAAGGTTTTGATAAAAATTCAGTTGAGGACGATCCTTTTAGTGGTACGTCGCAATCATTTCGGAGTGGTCCCAATGCAGTTGATGTTTTGTATGTTAGAGGATACCACAATGAAGGGATTTGGATAGTCGATAGAGGTGTCAAATCCCTTCAACCTTTGAAAAAAGGAAAGAAAGTTTAGTAAATAGGTTATATTTTGTGTGTAATATAGATCTTGTTATCTCATGTTATTATCTTATCATTACTGAATTTATGTAATCTGAATTAACTGTTCAACCACATTTGCAGATAATGTCTTCTGCACATTCTGATGCTCCTAACCTTGAGGCTGAACAAGTCTCTCAAGCAGCTTCTGCTGCGGCTGCTGCTGCTCCTGCAGCTCATGCGGCTGCTGCTGTTGCTCCTGCTGCTCCTACAGCTCATGCTGCTGCTGCTGTTGCTCCTGCTGCGGCTCCGGTTGCTCCTGCTGCTCCTCCTGCTGCGGCTCCTGCTGCTGCTGCTCCTCCTGCTGCTCCTGCTGCTGCGGATCCTGCTGCTCTTAGTGTTGAGGTCCAACAACCATCAACACATGTCGTTGATACCATTCTAGATGAACATATAGATGATGTTGATATTGATGAAATGGTTGGGAATGAAGGACCAACGTCGCAGAAATCACAGGTGCGTCATTGTTTGATGGTGTTAGCCAAAATTCTTAAGGCGAAAATCAAAGGCATCAAATTTGAAGTCATATGGAATGCATGAGGACAACATGTGAATCCCAACAAGGCTATGTTTAGCAGCTACATTGGAGTTTTCACTCAGCAACGCGTGCCGATTGACATAGATTCATGGCACCATGTTGTATCCGGGATGAAGGCTGTGATCTGGGAAGAAATTACAGTAACATTATGAATTTATTTCTTTAATTTACTAGCAAATAAAATAATGAAACAATGTCTTACTCTTCTCAATATCTTGTAGAGTACATTTATAGTAGACGATTCACACAAGGATTATATACTAAGTCTTGCAAGGAAAGATTCATCGAGGTTTTCCCACTATTTTAACAAGATGTCACCTCAAAGATTCTAAAGGTAAAATAAACCCGCACCCACCCATTGTCTACGCTCACCTGATATCCCAAGAAGCATGGGATGCATTTATTGGCCCTCGTGGGGATGAGAAGTTTCAGGTACATTGTGAGTGATAATATGTTGTTTGAGGATACCTGTATTCATCACTTTGATTGTCAATATTTCATTTATGAAACAGAAACTCTGTACTGAAAATAAGGAACGTGCTTCAAAACCAACATACCCCTATCGTAAAGCAAGGATGGGGGACACTTCATTAGAAAAGAAAATGGTACGTATTTTAAATTTACAATAATATTGTTAGGTGCCAATAAACAACATCATAATTATTTTTCTATGTTTTTTATGTAGATTGATGAGTCTAAAACCAAATGCACTTCCATCCCACGTCATGTGCTATGGAAGGAGGCACGTGTGAACAAAGATGGGAAGTTAGTAGATGAGAACACATATAAAGTGTGGGAAATATGTGTAAGTATGACATGACGATAAAATAATTTGTTTAAAATTTCCATTACATAAAAATAATTAGTTATTTTCCTATATCTGACAGTCACAGGAATCAGCTACTCCTGTAGCTGATACAGACCTATTATCGATGGCTTTGAAGCAACCAGAAAAATATGGTCGTGTCAGAGGTACAGGGTTTGGGGTGACACCCTGAGTATATTTTGAGAAGAAGAAAAAAATGGATGATACAGATGAAAAATTGGAACAAATGAGCAAAAAAATAGCAACCCTTGAAGAAAAATTGCAATGGCAGGGAGAGTTTCTAGAAACTTTTATGGGTGGAGCAAAGGGAAGCCATAACTCAAGAACAACCGCCGCATGAACATCCTGCCCCACCCCCACCATCTTTGAGGCAAGCCATTCACCTCAAAGAACTGTATTAGCCGTGGTAATCAATATTTTAATAATTGTTCCCATGAAATATGAATCAGACAAACATTGATAATTTTTCTGTACTCATCTTTTACAGGGTGATAATGATTGTGATTTATATCTGTCAACACCCACCTATCACCTTGTAGTGGGGGCTATAGTGTTCAATATCCCAGATGCCACACTGCATAATAGACCACTTCTGAAAGATCATCTGAAAGTGACGATTACTGTAGCTCATGAGACAAAGGCAGAGATACCTATTCCACTTCATGACGATGATATTCATACAGTCAGAAAGGCTATTAGGACATTCATTGCATGGCCGTCACAACTTGTAAGGGTACATGCAGACAAAGAGGTATTTATTTCCTTTTCTTTTCAAGCTAAAAACATAACAATTAATGAAAAAAGGGTCTGAACCAATGATTGTTGTTATAGACAGAGAAAGGGAAGGGGGTGACAAACATCGGCTCAAAACCATCTAAAGGATCGACCAACTGATCCCAAGGAGCTACTGAAATCACAATAACACCACCTGTTCTCTTTTCACATTTACTAGCATTGAAGACTCATGTGTACACGAAGCTAAAAGATGGTAATAGTCATATAGTGGTTTTCGAAGAGAATATATACAGAGAGGAAAGTCAAGATTTCGTTGCTGCTGAAAATGTAAATTAAATCCTTGAAAAAGGTTGGCTAGGCGTCACAGTTATAAATGTATATATGAGGTATGTTTCCATGAATTGATTTTCTAAAATCTGATCTAGCATGCAAATTATGACTAAATGCATTTTATATTGTTGACAGACGCATTTATGAAAAACAATTGAAGGAATTTTCCCATGATCCAAGATTTGGACTGGTTAGTCCTCATATCACATCAACACACCTAACAAAAATAGAGCCATCAAAAAGGGATGAAATAGTGAACAACTTGCTGAAAACAT
The DNA here is from genome assembly GCA_963277665.1 of Viscum album. Lineage (NCBI taxonomy): Eukaryota > Viridiplantae > Streptophyta > Magnoliopsida > Santalales > Viscaceae > Viscum > Viscum album. Next base: position 1,870,279,376 of record OY728131.1, read on the forward strand.
TTGAACGCAAGATTACAGATGACATACTTTTCCTAATACCAACCATGCAGGGGTAATACTCTACGATTAAAGAATATCAATTATATTTTCACTTATTTTATTAATTATTCATTTTTGTGTTTTTAGGAAACATTGTTTGCTAATTGCAGTGAACTAGGATACTCCGAATATTTATTTTCTGGATTCAAAGCAAGGATATCCATCAAACCGACCACACATGATGGGGTTTGTGAATCTGTAAGACACTACATCTTACGTTTTAGGTCTAAACATCAAGTAATATAATTTATATTATCTTTTACTGATAGGGAAGTGTATCATTATCATATAAAAAAAGGAATGAGGCTAGGGGATAAGCATAAGGAGGCGAGCAAGTACTACGTCTGGACAAATATCAGGGTATATATAATAAAATTTCACTATCCAAACACATCTCAACACAAGTTACTTATTCTCCTAATGATCAATTTTTTTTCAGTGTCCAAAACAAACAAACGATAATGATTGTGGTTATTATGTTTGTAAATTTATGAAAGAGATCATTTTTCATCAGCAAACTAGCATCCCTAAAGAGGTAATTTTAAAAACAACTACTAGTTCGTTTAAGTTATTTATAAATTCTTTATTTTTTTATTTTTCAGTACTACTATGAGTGATGAAAAGCCTCATACTCACAAGACGATATAGATGTGTTCAGAAACGAGTGGGCCGCATACCTGATGGAAGATTGTACACAAATACAATGAAGATCTGACTTGGGGACATGTACAATTTGTGGTCATTTTTGAGAGGGGTTAAGGGGATCAAAAGATGAAACATTGTTGTATGTAAATGTTTGTAGGAAAATTTTAATTGTTATTAAATAAAACAAACTTTCTCCAACGAGTCATTTTCCCATTTTAACAGATGATATGCACCAGCAACATGCAAGAATGCTGAACCACTCAAAGGGTCTCTATTTTGTTTAAAATGGACAAGATTTTAAATGAAAACAACAACTGAACTACGGAAATCCTACCAAACGCATTCAGATTGTATTGATATTTTATAATAACGATCTAAGGGTCCTTGGTGACATGTACGAGTCAACCCCGCCTCAATCCGAGGCACGGTGTGGCCACTAGCACTCAAAGGGTCTCTATTTTGTTTAAAATGGACAAGATTTTAAGTGAAAACAACAACTGACCTATGAAAATCCAACCAAACGCATTCGGATTGCATTTATCTTTTATAATAACGATCCAAGGGTCCTCGGTGATGTGTACGAGTCAACCCCACCTCAATCCGAGGCACGGTGTGGCCGCTACCACTCAAAGGGTCTCTATTTTGTTTAAAATGGACAGGATTTTAAGTGAAAACAACAACTGACCTACAGAAATCCAACCAAACACATTCGTATTGCATTAATATTTTATAAGAGCCATCCAAGGGTCCTTGGTGACATGTATGAGTCAACCTCACCTCAATCTGAGGCACGGTGTGGCCGCTAGCACTCAAAGGGTCTCTATTTTGTTTAAAGTGGACAAGATTTTAAGTGAAAACAACAACTGACCTATGGAAATCCGACCAAACGCATTCGGATTGCATTGATCTTTTATAAGAATGATCCAAGGGTCCTTGGTGACGTGTACGATAGTTGAACTTTATAGAGAAGAGTTTCTGGAAGAGTATAAGAGACATGAAGCAATGAAGATCATTAGAGTGTTGGAGCAAATGTGGTTGCTACAAATAATGTGGCAATCGGCTTGTGCAACATGGCCTAAGTTACAACTTGAAAGTATTGTAATTTATTTTTTTTCTGGAGGGTTTCAGTGTAAATGCATTTTGGAATGATCATTGCTATTCATTGTCTTTCAGGTTTTTTTGACAACCGAGGGGAAAGGTTGGGGTCTGCAGACATTGGAGGATATGTCGAAGGGTGATTTTGTGTGTGAATATGTTGGGGAAATGGGCTCTTTTCCCTTCAAGCTCCCTAAAACCCGATGGTGACCAGGGTTCGGGGAGCTTGAATGGAAAAGAGGCCATTTGGTTAGATGTTAGATACTATGGAAATTTTGCAAAAATATAGGATGTAATTTCCCATAAAGTCACCCTTCGACATATCCTCCAATGTCTGCAGACCCCACCCTTTCCCCTCAGCTGTCAAAAAAACCTAAAAGACAATGAATAACAATGATCATTCTAAAATGAATTTACACTGAAACCCTCCAAAAAAATAAAGTACAATACCTACAAGTTGTAACTTAGGCCGCGTTGCACAAGCCTATTGCCACATTGTTTGTAGCAACCACATTTTCTCCAACACTCTAATGATCTTCATTGCTTCATGTCTCTTAAACTCTTCCAGAAACTCTTCTCTAATATGTTTAACTATCGTGTACGCATAATCACCTTCAAATTCATGGGTGCAAATACAAGGCATGGATGAAGATAAACAATTTCTAAAACAAGTTTACCAACATGCATCATCCTTGATGGAAGTAAGATAGAAATTCACACAGACATTCTTAAAGATATGATTTTGATGTATATAGTGAAAGGGTGGTGGATGTTCATTGTTGATGTTGTTCGTCTATGAGACTTTCACATTATCTTCTCCTCTCTCTATATCTTGGACATCATGCAATAGCCTTATATCATGTGGGGTAAATTGAGGTTGCTGAGCAACTATGGCACCGCATGATCTTTCATGTCCAGTTACCTCAGGATTGTTTTTCTAATCAAGATGCCTCTGATCATTAGTTGCGTGTAAAGGAGGTGCAGCAGCCTCCATGATAGATTGGAATTTGACCAATCCATTTGATGAACATGATGGGATGCTAAATCTGACATTAAGAGCATCCAATACAGGAAATTGTTCCAATGATTCGGCAAGTGAGGATACATTTAAAGATATTTCCTGTGTTTCATCAAGCGAGTCAGTTCCTAATTCCAAAAAGCATTCACAAACATCACTCATCAGTTTCCTCAAGGATAAACTTGGGTTCATGGCTTTGTATGATCAAAGAGATCTATCCTCTACTGCTTTTACAACCTATGTGGTGCATGTTTCAAATTCCTCCAGGAAAAAGGAACAAATGTGATGAGTTGTAAGCCACATCTATTTGATGTTTTGAAATGTTAATTATGTTTTGAAAATGGGTTCAATCTTTGAGGAAAAGTTGAATTGTCCTTGATTCATGTATAGATGATGGATTCACATCCATTCTAAGTGGTTTTGATGGAAAGGATGGATGATAACATTGGTTGGTGTTTTTATGGATGTCTAAGCACGGTAAGTTAGAAAACATGTTGGGTATGTTGTGGAGTTTTAGTTGGGGTTCTAGTGGTTATTTCCCGATGATGGAGGTGTTAAACATCAGATGGTGGTGTTTGTGATCTAAAGCGTATAGTGGGGAGCACCATAGAAATTAAGTGGTTGGTTGATGACATGATCGGAGTTTTTAATTAGATAGTCTTGGGTAAAATACATCTTGGTGTTTAGATCGGTTGAGTACATTGAGATGAAGGTTGTGGTTGGGTTGTGTTATGGGTGTTTGGGGCAATGTAAGTATTTAATGGTACCTTTATGTTTTGAATAATGAATAATTAGTAGATCGCATTCAGATTGAATTGATTTTTTATAATAACGATCCAAGGGTCCTTGGTGACGTGTACGAGTCAACCCCACCTCAATACGAGGCACGGTGTGGACACTAGCACTCAAAGGGTCTCTATTTTGTTTAAAATGGACAAGATTTTAAGTGAAAACAACAACTGACCTACGGAAATCCGACCAAATGCATTCGGATTGCATTGATATCTTATAAGAACGATCCAAGGGTCCTTGGTGACGTGTACGAGTCAACCCCACCTCAATATGAGGCATGGTGTGGCCACTATCACTCAAAGGGTCTCTATTTTGTCAAAATGGACAAGATTTTAAGTGAAAACAACAACTGAACTACGGAAATCTGACCAAACGCATTCAGATTGCATTGATCTTTTAAATGGGGGGCCATGGCATGTGATCTATTAGGGGCCTCATATATATCAAGTCATGGTTGGCCTGGTATACTAGGGTGATCATGTGTTTGGGTCTATGATACTTATGGGCTTATATCTGGATGAAAATACTCCCATTTGGGAGGGTGGATATGCTTATGGGTCTTATTCCTTAAATGAGAATACTCTCATAGGGGAGGGATGAGATGTATATAGGTATTATTCCCCAAATGAGAATACAACCATAGGAGTGGGATGAGATTCTTATCGGGAATATTCACTAAATGAAAATATTCCCATAGGGGAGGGCTGAGATGATTATATAGATTATGCCTCAAATGAGAATACACCCATATTGGAGGGTTGATATGCTTCTTGGGATTATTATTTGGATGATAATACTCCCATATGGTAAAGAATATATGCTTCTTAGTATTATTCCCTAAATAAGGGTACTCCCATAGTATAGGGATGAGATCCTTGTAGGTCTTATGCCTCAGAATTGGAAGAACACATATGGGTGGTCTGAGATACTGTTGAGGGTATTCCCTGGATGAGAAAACTCCCATAAGTGGATTTCCATGATGGAGTATATATAAAACTCACATATTAGAGGTCAATTATAATTATGTATATAGTGGGGAGACCATGGTATATTAAATGTTTTGTGTCGTTCCTATGATGTACTCAGAGAAACCCTAACATTGGATGAAGTAGGTATGGTTGATCAAGCTTTAATACTTGAGAATCAATGTGTCTTGATGTAGATGGGGTAGGACTTGGTCAAACTATATTTTTATAATGTCGACACGATCCTTTTGAAATGCTTGGTAAAAGTTCAGCACTTGGAAAATTAATTTGGGTTTAATCATGGTCATGGATTTGAGGATCAATGATGATTTTTATTAGTTTTATTCCCGTTCTTTCTCAACTAGGTTGTGCATATTAACAGATCATGCACTTAAAATAGCCTATTGCAGGTTTAATATTGGGGGTTTATTAATGAGATTCATCCCCCCCAAGTATGTGCACCTCAGTGTGTGTACAAACCTTATAACTTCTTTGAGGTTGAGGACATGATACATAGTGGATAGAGAAAAGTCCAAAGATTTATGTATTGATAAAACACACCCATGTGGAGCCTTAGGATTGAAATGGAAAGCCCCCCGGACACCCCTACCCCCCCTTGGACAGCCACTCCAAACCCTTGAACAGCCACCCCAAACCATTGAATAGCCCCCAAACCCCCTGAATTCTGAATTGATTTCTTTAAGTACTTGATTAACTTATAAATTATGTGTTAATGGTGTACGAGTATAATTGTTGTATGGGTATACTTGGTCTAATTTGCTTATGATTTATGAGTTAATTTTGTATGGGTATACTTGCTTTAATTGGATTATTGAGATGCTATTTTTTTTGCAAGTGTTCGGGTGTGCTGCTGCAGATTTATTGTAGCAGCAGAGAGGGCATTTATCAACGCTCTTTTAGCACTGATAAATCGTGATTTTATCAGCGCTGATAAACTACAACTTTATCAGCGCTAAAGAAGCACTGATAAAAGATAAGTTTATCAGTGCTCTTTTAGCGCTGATAAATCGTTCTTTTATCTGTGATAAAAAGCGCTGATAAACTACACCTTTATCAGTGCTAAAGAAGCACTAATAAAAGATAAGTTTATCAGCGCTAAAGGAGTGCTGATAAAACAATAATTTATCTGTGCTAAATAAGTGCTTGTTTAGCGCTTATAAAGGAACCCTTTATCATCTCTTACTAAGTGCTGATAAAGGGGTACCCCCTTTATCAGCACCGAGCTTTACAACGATTTTTTAGCGCTGTTAAAGCCCATTTTTAGCACTGTTAATGCCTGTTTTTGTAGTAGTGAAGTCAACACAGTCAAAGTTGGAGCATATCAGATCATGAACATATTGGGTCAACTTACTCAAGTCTAACAAATAATCATTCAAAACCTGTGTTGGATCGTTTCAGGCAGCAGAAGCCCCCATCTTTCAGCGGGAAAACTAATCCAGTGGTTACTGAGCAATGGATCGAGTCCCTTGAAAAGATATTCATGGTGTTAAGATGCAATGAAAATGAAAAGGTAGTACTGGCAGTATATTGTCTCAAGGGTGACGCTGATCAATGGTGGTCTCTGATTCAAAATACCATGGAGGAAGAATAGATATAGGATATGGAATGGAGGAATTTTAAGGAAATATTCTTAGAAAAATATTTCCCTCGTGAGCAACGAACTGAAATGAAGAGGACATTTCTTGGCTTGAAACAAAGGGAAGAAGACAATGTTGTAGAGTATGAGGCTACCTTCACAAGGCTAGCCAGGTATGCTGTGGATTAAGTACGTGACTCGGCGGACAAGATTGATCATTTCTTTGAAGGTCTTAAGCCAAGTCTTCGAAGGACACTGGATTCTCAATCATTTTCATCATATGATGAAATTGTATCAAGTTCCATAAAAACAGAGAAAGAATTTTCTAGATCAAATTTTTTCAAAGGAAAATAAGATAAGAAGTGGAAATCTGATAAAAAATGAAAAAGAAAATCACCAAAGAAGAGCAAGGGGATGAACAATTTCCCATTATGTGAGAACTGTGGAAAGAATCATCTCGGGAAATGCTTGAAAGGCAAGGGAGTCTGCTATAACTGTGGAGAAAAGGGTCATCGATCTGATGAATGCAAGGGGAAGAAAAAATTCAATGATGTTCAATGCTACAATTGCAGAGAGATGGGACACTATGCAAATTAGTGTCCTATGCGCTAAGGAAACATGCCTGAGAAAAAGCCAAGAGAGAAAGGGAGAGCCTATGCGATTACAACCGCGAAGGTTGAAGTTCCTAGTGACGTGCTGGCAGGTACTTTAATTGTTTCCTCAAACTTAGCCAACACTTTATTTGATTTTAGATCATCTCATTCATTTATATCCTCTCAGTTTTCCAAGAAAATTAGATATGTCCAATTTGATTTAAGAAAGGAGTTTTCAGTCAAAACTCCCATGGGGTGTATCATTGCAACAAAGGTATATCGACTAGTCCCCCTCCAAGCACCAAAACGTGCTTTAGTTGTTAGCCTTGTTATCATACCCATGACTGAATTTGATATAATTCTCGGTATGGATTGGCTATAAAATTATGATGCGAGGAATTATTGCAAGAAAAAGGAAGTTACAATTTTTGAAAATGGTGTAGAATCCCTTGTCTTTAGGGCAGAAACTTTGCCACCTAATTCTTATCTAGAACCACCCCCAGTAGCTCTATTAAATGAAATATTTGGAAAGGAAGATAAACCAATATCTATGGGAGAGGAAAGAAAAATTAAAATTGAAGATGTACACATAGTGAAAGAGTACATTGATTTATTTCCAGAGGATTTACCCGGACATCCTCCAGAGCAGGAAGTTGAGTTCACTATTGATTTAATTCCTGATGCAAGACCTATATCAAAGACTACCTATAGAATGGACACTGTGGAATTAGTATATCTAAAGAAAAAACTAGAGGATTTGAGTGAAAAGGGGTTTATTCAACCTAGTTTTTCTCTATGGTGATCCCTTGTTCTCTTTGTCAAGAAGAAAGATGGATCCATGAGGCTTTGCATTGATTACAGGGAAATCAATGCTATTACAATAAAGAATAAGTATCCTCTGCTGCGGATTGATGATTTATTTGACCAACTTTATGGAGCTCAATACTTTTCAAAGATTGACCTTCGATCCGGATATCATCAACTACATGTGAGGAAGGAAGATATTCTGAAGACAACATTTCAAACCAGGTATGGGCATTATGAGTTTACATTGATGCCTTTTGGACTGAAAAATGCACCCTCTATTTTCATGGATTTAATGAATAGAGTTTTCAAGGAATATATTGACAACTTTTTTGTGGTATTCATTGATGATATATTGGTATACTCAAAAAGCTATGAAGACCATGAGAATCATTTACAAACTATTCTGAAAACTCTTAGAAGAAATCAATTATATGGGAAGTTTATCAAGTGCGAATTCTAGCTTCAGTCAGTTCCTTTTCTAGTCCATATTGTCTCTAAGGATGGAATCCTAGTTGATCCTACAAATACAAAGGCAATCCAAGAATGGCCCACACCAACAAACATAACTGAGGTACACAGTTTTATTGTCTTAGTAGGTTATTATTGGCGTTTCGTGCAGAATTTTGCCCGACTGGCTAACCTGCTAACGAAGCTCACACATAAAGGGGTTAAATTTGTTTGGACAAAAGATTGTGAATAATGTTTTTAAGAACTTAAGAGAATATTAGTCAATTCTCCTATATTGAATCTACCATCGGGGAATGATGGGTTTGTTATTTATAGTGATGCTTCAAAGAAAGGGCTTGGTTGTGTCCTTATGCAAAATGATAGGGTTATTGCTTATGCATCACGACAGTTAGAAGTTCATGAGAAAAACTATACTACTCATGATCTTGAGTTAGCTGCTGTAATCTTTTCTTTGAAGATATGGAGACATTATCTCTATGGTAAAAAATGTGAGATTTATACTGATCACAAGAGTTTTAAGTATATTTTCTCACATAAAGAACTCAACATGAGGCAAAGAAGATGGCTTGAAATACTCAAGGATTATTATTGCATGATACACTACCACCCGGGGAAGGAAAATAAGGTGGAAGATGATTTGAGCAGAAAGGATCATGGAGTTTTGAACAAGATGAGAGTTAAAAGGGATCATATTTTCATGGATTTAAAAAAGATGGATATAGAAATAACCATGGAATGTGAAACATCAATTCTTTTTCAAATGGTTGCCAAAACATCTTTACTAGAAAGGATAGAAAGTTTTCAAGCTGATGATGAGGAGTTTCAAAAGAAGATTAAAGCTGTGAATGATGAGAGATTGAGTGACTTCGTATATGAAGATGGAATTTTGAGATTTGGGAAGAGTCTTTGTGTTCCCAATATACCTGATCTAAAAAGAGAATTGTTGGATGATTCTAATAGTTCCAATTTCTCTATACACCCTGGTAGCACTAAGATGTATAGAGATTTGAAGGAATATTTTTGGCGGGACAACATGAAGAGAGAGATTGCTGATTTTTTGTCAAGATGTATGGTTTGTCAACAAGTGAAAGCTGGAAGTTAATACCCTGGATGAGTATTTCAACCTCTTCCCATACCTGAGTGGAAATGGGATAATATCACGATGGAATTTTTCATGGGACTACCAAAGACTCCTTGAAGGAATGATTCAATATGGGTCATTGTTGATCGTCTTACCAAGTCAGCACATTTTCTTGCTATAAGAGAAGATCTACCACTTGAATGTCTAGAAAGACTATATATTAATGAAGTAGTGAGACTTCATGGAGTACCCCTATCAATTGTTTCTAATCGTGATCCAAATTTTACATCAAGATTCGGGAAAAGTCTTCAGAAGGCCCTAGATACTAATCTTCATTTGAGCACTGCCTACCACCCACAAACTGATGGACAATAAGAACGGACTATTCAAACATTGGAAGACATGTTGAGGTCTTGTTCACTTGATTTTCAAGGCATGTGGGATCAATATTTACCTCTCGTGGAATTTTCCTACAACAATAGCTTCCATTCAAGTATTCATATGGCACCATATGAAGCATTATATGGGAGGAGATGCCGTACACCAACTTGCTGGGATGAAGTTGGTGAAAGAAAACTCGCGGGACTAGAACTTGTTGAAGAAACAACATAAAAGGTGAAGATTATCCAGAACCATATCAAAATAGCTCAAATTAGGTAAAAGAACTATGCAAATAACTGAAGAAAGGATTTGGAGTTTCAGGAAGGTGATCACGTTTTCTTAAAGGTATCTCTATGGAAGGGTATTATACAATTCGGTAATAAAGGAAAGTTAAGTCCCAGATACATTGGAGCTTTTGAAATTATGGACCTAATTGGATCTGTAGCTTATAGTTTGGCAATGCCTCCAAGTCTCTCCAAGGTTCACAATGTGTTCCACGTGTCAATGTTAAGAAAATACCTGCCAGACCCAACACATGTACTCACTTATGAAGAAGTAGAACTTGAGCCAGATCTATCTTATTGTGAAGAGCCTATCAAGATTCTTGATACTAGAGAACAAGTATTGAGAAATTGGATGACTCGTCTAGTAAAGTTTCTATGGAGGAACCATAATATGGAGGAAGCAACATGGGATCCTGATGAGCTTATGTTAAAGACATACCCGAATCTTTTTCGGTAATATTTTGTAAATTTCAAGGACGAAATTTTCCGAAGGAGGGAATAATGTAGTACCCCAAAAATTTTATGTTATGTTTCTCTATTAATCACTATGTTCCTTTGAAACAACACTAGTTTATTTAGGAGATAGTTAAAACCTAGCCATTAAACATAAATTTCTCAATTCTATGTTTTGAATTTTGAAAAATGGTCATCTAGAGTTGTGTTCAGTAAGTCATTTGGAGTCTGATAGAACAAACTTGATTTTTGGTGAATAGTAACATACCCATATTAATAGTAATATAAGTAGTAATATGAATAGTAAAATACACTTATGAATAGTAAATAATAATATTATTTTATTTTCTTAAGGCAATAAGATAATGATATCTTAATTATTTTTTCAATGAGAAATAAAACTAGTTGCACTTTAAGATTGTTATTTTTTGAATTAACTATGACCTTATTTAAAAATTAAATTAATAATATTTAGAAAATTATTTTTGAAAAATGGATTTCACTTTTGAAATCTACACGTCGATAAATGGTTAGGGTGAATTTTGGGAATTTTTCTGAAATAGTTGATTTTTCCATAAATAGTAAAAAATGCAGTTTTTAGTTTCGGTTTGTTAATGACATCATTAATGATATAATAGTGATTTCATAAATCTGGTCTACTTTTTTATAGCTAAATAAGATGTGAGGTTCCCCAAGTGTCTTATACCATGGGAAAATATCATGGGCAAGCCCATGGTTTTGCAAAAACCACTCATGAGGTGTCCTTTGAAAATTATTAAAATAATCCCTCACTTTTCCTATAAATACCAACTCTTACCTTCATTGAATTCATTCCCAATTCTCACTCAACAAATTTCTGGCCTCCTTAACTCCATATTAGTCCTCCCAAGGTTTCCTCAAGCCCCCAATGTCACAACCTTCAAGTTCTAAGGTTTATTCTACAGGGTAAGAAAATTCTCAATTTCTTTCTTTTTCATTTCAAGTTCTCTTTTATGTGGTATATATTTCAAGTTTCCATACCATGTTCTTATTTTTATTCTTATTATTGATCTAATATATATTATGATTCATTTCTGGAATGGGTGACCCTTTTCCCCTCTCATTTTAATATTTTCTAAAACCATGTTATGTAGCCATTAGGCTGCTGAATTTTTTTAAGCGATTTCAAAATTATTCTTTTATTTTGAGTTATTTATTTATTATTCCTTTGTCTCTTCTTACCCAAGAGGAATTAAATCTATAGAATCTTTTATATTCTGGATGTTCTTATGTTTATGTGAAATTAATCACCAATCTTCTTCTTTTCCCCCACATGTTCAAGGAATTAAAAACATTGTCCGTGATGTATCGATTTACCGACATCGTAGATGATGTAATATCAATTTCCATTAATTTTTTCAAGTCTGGTCATGAAACAATTTATATGGTAGAACCAGGTTATAATATATGTTTTATTACTCAACCATGGTTCTGTAATTCTTTTGTACTCATGGTTCTAATTTATATGACAAAATGAGGTTGTTATTATCAAAGAACCATTAAAACGATCTAAACGAACATCATCAATGTTTTAACTAATGAATCATCATCATGGTATATAAACAAAAATTATTATAAGATCATTTATATATCCATAATTTTATTAATAATACTTATTAACAATTGTGGATGTTTACCCATGTTTCAAATGAACTTCCTTTAATGGAAACAAGTAAACGAACCATGAAAACCAAGTAAGAAAATGCTTCCAAAACAATAAGATTTAATCTCTTAAACCCATCAAAGAGGGCATTAATGAACTTAATAAGGTTATATAATATCAATTAAATGTTTATTAGGTTATGTAATTATTAATTAATGAGTCTAAATTTGATTATTCAGGTCATTAATAAAAATCAAGAACACACTAGAGCAAAAGGTAAGGGGTTTCTCATCTCACTTTTATTTCTTTGAGATTTCCATTGTTTGAGAATTATTCCTTATATTTGGTATATGTGTACTTCCATTTGATATATAAAAACTTTATTATATTTATATTCATGTTCTTAAATGATTCAATTGATGGTTATTAAGTTCTGGTCATACGGTTCGACCGATTACATTGTGGTAAGGGACTTTGTCTCAACTGCCGTTTTCGTTGTGACTATCTTTGTATTGTGCACCTAATAATCCTTATGTGGTGTACCTAATTCCCATTTGAGATAACTTTTCATTTGAAATTATATTTATATTAAATATCCATAATCTCATGTCATGGATATGTTTGTTGTCTAAACCGTATAACATTTTACATACGATGTTTATTTGAAAAGTTATTTTTATTATAGAAATATTGATGAATCCGTATACTCTACTCTATATGGATATTAAAAGGGAATATTTCTCTTGTATTGAATCAATTTATAAAGAATTATTTGGACATGCAGTGTAGGGTGAGGCCTGCTATAGCCCATTGATGCATAGGTAGGTCTCATGATACAAAACAGTTGGCGAAAAACCCTTCGAGTTTGTTTCCAAAAATCAGACGGGTTTCTACCCACAAAACTAAACCGTTTTTACGGTATTATGGTTTCATATGCCAGATACATGACATACAATTAATATGAATTCTATTTATTCATTATCAGTTATTATTATTATCCATGAGGTTTTCACTATGACAAAATCTATGGATGCAGTTTCATTCTCAGTTTATTAATGGAATTAGTTATTCATTTATTCACTATGTCATATTGATTATGTCAGATTGATTGTGATTAACTTATTATTGTACTCATAATTCCGCTATTTGTAACCCTTACTGAGCATTTGATCGCACCCCTTTCATTGTTTACTTTCGATAGCTGACAAAGAGGATATCATTTATTGAGCTTTTGTGGATGCAGTTTTTAGTTTTCATTATGTATTGTATCTTGAAACCTTTTCAATGTAATTTGTGTTACATCTATGTATCTCGTTTCTTCAAGACTACTAAACTAATCATTACTTCGGGATTTTAATTCCTTATAACCATGCAAATATCACAAGTAATGCACCATCTCCTGCTTAGAGGGGTCGGGGTGTTACACCGAACACCACCCCACCCCCTGGACACACCCATGGACAACCCCCCCGGACACCACCCCACCTCCCCCGGACACCCCCATGGATAGTCCTCCCACCACCACCCTTGACACCCCCTAACCACCCTGATGGACAGCTCCCCCACCCCACCCCCTTGGACACCCCCATGGATAGCCCCCCCCCCCCCCACCACCATGGACAGCCCCCCCGAACACCCCGTACCCCCCTGAACAGCCCCGCCACCCCTGTGGATAGCCCGCCCACCCCCTGGACAACCCCTCCCTCTATGGATAGCCCCCACCCCCTGGACACCCTATACCCCATGGATAGACCTTCCCACCCCCCTGGACACCCCATACCCCCTAGATAGCCCCACCCACCCCCCGTGGACATCCCCTCCCACCCTTTTGGATAGGCCCGCCCACCCCCCTGGACGGCCCCTCCCCCCGTGGACCACCCCCCCACCCCCGTGGACAACCTGCCCACCCCCTGGACACCCCTACCCTTCATGGAAAACCCACCCACCCCCTTGGACACCTCGTACTCCCCTGGACAGCCTCTCCCACCCCCATGGACACCCCTACCCCTAGATAGGCCCCACCCCGTGGACAACCCCGCCCACCCCCCTGGACAGCCCCCACCCCTGTGGACCGCCCCCACCCCCTGGACAGCCCCCACCCCCCTGGACAGCCCCCACCCCCATGGACACCACCCCACTCCCCTTGTACAACCCCCCTCATCCCCTGGACCACCCCCACCCACCTGGACACCCCCACCCCCTGGAACCCCCCAAAACCCCCTAGACACCACCCCACCCCCCTGGACACCCTCATGGACAACCCCCCCCACCCTGTATAGCCCCCCCACCCCTCCCCAAACTCCCCACTCCCCCGGACACCCCCACCCCTCTGGACACCCTTACCCCCCATCGACAGCCACCCCAAACCCCAAAACTACCCACCAACCCCCTGAATTCTGAATTCAATTATTTATGTATTTAATTAACTTATGGATTATGTGTTAATGGTGTATATGTATAATTTTTGTATGTGTATACTTGTTTTAATTACCTTATGACTTAATAGGACTTATATTATCAATAGATCCAATATTCATACCTTTTATCTCAACAAAAATAGATACTCTTTTCTATAAATACACTTTAGTGTAAAAAAAATTTATAAACAAAAAGTTTATAAAAAAAATTAAACTTGCAGTAATTAAAGAAAGTAAAAACCCACAAAGTATATAAGTAGTAGAATCTTCTCTGGTACCAATTGTTGGATTGAAAGAGTAACTAATATGGTTACAGTTACAAGAGGAGGGAAGGGGTGAATTGTTGTTTAAAAAGTTTAAAATAATCAAAAAACAAAACCTATAAAAGTAATATTATCAGACTCAGACTTCATTCGATGATTATAGTGAAGGAATCAAAATCATAGTTAATTTGATTATATCAAATAGTATAAAAGGATAATTATGAAGACTAACTTTACATTACACGAACAATGGAAAAGACTTGTACAAACTAGAAATATAATAGTTAGTAAAAGTAAGAATGACTTACAAGCTATATTAAAATAATAAAATCTTTTAAAATTAAGAGTAAAGGTAGTAAATAACCTCGAATAAAGGTTTCCATAGTTTTATACTTACTGTAAAGTCTGTATTTCCTTACCAGAAAATCCCTCGATATGTTGATCAGAATAATATCTTTCTTTCTATCCTCGAAAGCACTTGA
This sequence comes from Viscum album, assembly GCA_963277665.1. Taxonomy (NCBI): domain Eukaryota; kingdom Viridiplantae; phylum Streptophyta; class Magnoliopsida; order Santalales; family Viscaceae; genus Viscum; species Viscum album. The sequence goes on from OY728131.1 coordinate 1,870,294,398, forward strand.
TCATAATAATGATCAACGTCTATCTTCCTAGACATGGAAGCATTTGATACAATGGATCAGATTCACCGTCTTCCTATCACTGAAACCCCTAGATCATAATAATGGCTTAAATTAGAAAACAAATGAAACTGTTCTTAAGGAAACAACCATGAAAAAAATTCCTTAGAAAGAAAACTCTCTAAAATGTTAAAATGACTAAGAACAAAATGTTCACGTAGAGAAAAATCTTGAATACTTGAGTTGTAAAAAATGTATCAGCAACAAACTTTTCAAATGACCATCTATTTATAAGGAAAGATATAACAATCATATTTATGATTTTTTTGCAACAACCTCAGATAACTATCTTTTGATAGATCACAATGTTCTGACATAAGTGAATGTCCCACATCATTTTTTAGCACCATTACAATGCTAAAATTATTTCTTATGATAAAAAAACTATTATGTATTCAAATTATAAACAATAGTGAGTCTTATAGACTTTCTTATCGATTATCAATATGATAATAATTATAAGGGTTAGTCCAATGTATCAGCACCAGAATCAGTCTGATGGTCATGACTTTTGTCATTATGTTGTATAAGAAAAAAGTCTTTCTACTGGTATGAATAAAGGCTTTTCCGATTAATTGGACACATACTTGATCTGATGGATCTTATTTTAGAATGATAAATTTATATTTTCAATACATTATAACTTTTTCTATGTATTATAAAAGGAATGTTTTTTACAAAATCACACTAAAACACTTTAGACATAGAAAAATTAGTAAATATGATTTTAGGAGAGTGTTTGTGATTATAAAAACTAAAGTAATGAAAAAGTAAGAAGTAATACTTCTGATTCAAAATTTTGGTTTTATTTTAAACATTATCACTTTAATTAACCCTGAGTTAACCTATTTTAATTTTAACTGTGGTAATAACTTTTTTAATATTAAAAGGTTATAATTTTTTCTTCTATGGTGTCAATTTTACTATAAATGGTAAATATATGAAATTTTTAATCATATCATAATTATTTTTATTATTTTTAAAAAATTTAATAAAATATTAATCCCATAAAATATCATTATTTTCATTTTTTATACTATTCACTACATTGATATTTAAAAACATGAAGACAAAAAGTAAAATTAAAACCAAATATTTTATTATATATTATACTCATCATGTTCATATAGAGAATTCATATATTTTCTTAAATATCTCAAATAGTATTTACTTTAATATTTTTAATATCATTTATTTTATTTTCTATTAATTTAATAATCATTGCATCATTTTTGCATAAGAATTTAAGGAAATTATTTTTTCACTAAAAACTTAACATAAATTACCATGATGTAGATAATTATTTTAGCATTACAAATACTATTTATTATTGAAGTTATCTTCTAGATAACCACATATTAAAAATATTATACTTATTAAAAATAAGAGTGTGATATTTTTTTTCACTTTCTTTGATTTTAATATTTTTTAAGTTATTTTCATGGAAAAGTGTCCATTAAATAACTCAATTTCAAACTTTAGGTGTTAAGGGTCTAATTTAATTCATCCAATCAGAATTTGGATGAAAAATTATGGCCTTATCACTTATTTTTAATGTAGATTAACCTAATTTACCCTTTATCGAGATGATAAATGTTACCATAGTTACTATTCATATTGACAAAAAATAAAAAGGTACATTTTCTAAATTTGGACCTTATGATTCCAAATATGGAATCAAATTTTTAAAATTCAAAATACATAAGTGGAATAATTTAATTTAAAATGAAACTGGTAAAATGAAACTAAAAGAATTCTTTTTTCAGAAAAAATGCCACATTAAAATTTATAATTTTTTTATAGTTAATTCATGTATAAAATTAATTTCAAAGAAAAAAATAGATTATTAATAATAAAAAGGAATTAATGGTAGTTTAAAACTTATCCATAATATAATTTTACTTTTTCAGTGATTTTAAAAGAAAATACAAATTTCAATGTAAATTTGAATTTTTTTATTATTCATTAAATTATTTTTAGAAAATTATAAAAAAATAACCGTAATATAATTTTGACATGATTAATTAAAAAATGAAGTTAAATTTTAAAATATATTTTCTAAAATTGTCAAAATTAATTATATTTATTTTCTCATAGAAAGTAATAAAGTCATTTTTTTAAGAAAATATATTTTTAAAGAATAGAATGAATTTACTAAAAATTAAGTGTTTGTTTACTAAGAATTAATATTTTTAATAATATTGTTATTCCAATTCATACCCACCAATTCAATGGATTTTTTATGATGATTATGTTGAAATAATAATATTTTAATAGTATATCACAATTTGTTTAAACTCAGTGTTGTTTGAAACAAAAACAACCAAAAAATTAAATTATTTAAAGATGAATATATCTTAAAAAAACTAAAGGTGTTACATTATTCCCCCTTATGAAATTTTATCCTTGAAATTTCATTTTATATACTAAGGTGAAAACTGGTGAGGGTACTTGTCCTTCATTGTTTTCTTGAGTTCCCATATCACTTCTTCATACTTGTGGTTCCTCCATAGTACTTTAACTAGGTGAGTGGTCTTATTACATATGAATTTATCTCTATGGTCCAAGATCTTTACGAGCCACTCCTCATAAGAGATATCATTTTATAACTATATCACCACTAAATTCATTACGTGCGAGAGATCTGGTATACACTTCCTCATGAGTGATATGTAGAATAAATCTTGTTTTTGAGACGTGGTTGGTGGAAGTACTAGTTGATATTGCATAGCTCCGATGAGATCAAGAATATTTAAGGGGATAATATACTTGGGACTTAACTTTACCTTATTCCCAAGTATTATTACTATCCTCCATGGAGATATGTGGAGGAATACATTTTCTCCTACTTCAAACTCTAAATAACTTTGACGATTGTCTGTATAGATATTTTGTCAACTTTGGGCAGCCCTTGATGTGATGATGAATGGTATTCCCTTTTTCTATCATTACCTTGACCATTTTAGGTCCCAGAAGCTTCCCTTCATTGACTTCATCCCAACATGCATGTGTTCTACATCTCCTCCCATAAAGAGATTCATACGGGTCTATTTGGATGCTTGAGTGAATTTTTTTTTGTAAGAGAACTCTACTAGTGGAAGATGCTGATCCCATCCTCCTTTGAATTCCATTGAACATGCTCTCAATATGTATTCTTGTGTATGAATGGTCTACTTATACTGGCCATCATTTTGGGGGTGATAAGTCACACTGATGTTCAACACAATGTTTAGAGTATGTTGGAGACTTTTTCAGAACTTGGAGGTAAATCTTAGATCTCGATCAGTTACAATCAATAATGTTACTACATGAAGCCTCACCACTTATATGATGTATATCCATGTAAGATGATCAAGTGATAATTCCTCTCGAATTGTAATAATGTGATCTATCTTTGTTAAATGATCCACAATATCCTATATAACATTATTTCATCTGGATGTCTTTGGAAGTCCAGTGACAAAGTCCATGGTAATTTTTCCCATTTCCATGTAGGTATAGGTAATGGTTGCATCAGAAATTTAGACTTTTGTCTTCTAGTTTTCAATTGCTGACGTAATAGGTACTTTGATTCATATCCAGAGATCTCCTTCATATTATCCCACCAATAGTACTCTTAGAGATCACGATACATATTTGTGCACTAGGGGTGGATAGAGAAGGCTGATCTATGTGCGTCATTCAAAATACCCCTCTTTATCTCATGATTTTATGATATAAATATTCGTGACCCAAATCTTATGAATCCTTCCTCGTCAATTTTGAACTCTAAGGATTTCTCATTTTTGATAGCTTTCACCTTCTTCTAAATTTCCACATCATCTATTTGACCATCCTTTATCTTATCTAAAAGGGATAGTTGTGAAAACATTTGTGAAAGGAATTATGATGCACATTTATTTTTGATTCCCATTTCCATCCTTTACAAGTGTAAGAAGATTATATCTTTCTCAATTCTCATCATTGATAAAGTTGTAGGATCCTTCCCACCTAGAGAATCTACAACTTTATTTTATTTACCAGGCTGGTAGTGGACTGAGAAGTCATAATCCTTCACGAGCTCTAACCATCTTCATTGGCGCATATTAAGATCCTTCTATGTGAATATATATTTGAGGCTCTTATGATCAGTATATATCTCACACTTCTCCCCATAAAGATAATGTTTCAAGATTTTCAACACAATGATCATAATTGCAATTCTAGATCACACATGGGATAGTTTTTTTTCATGAACTTTTAACTTCCTTGAGGAATAGGCTATCAATTTATCATTTTGCATCAGTACACAACCTAATAACTTATTTGATTCATCACTATATACCATAAAGAGTTCCTCACTTTTTGGAAGTGTGGGTACTGTGCAATGATAAGAATCATTTTTAACACTTTGAATAAGTCTTTACAATCACTAGTCCAGAAAAAATTTACACTCTTTTGAGTCAGTTTGGTTAGTGGGTTTGAGAATTATGCGAAGTTCTTCAAAAATAATCGGTCATACCCAAATAGACCAAGGAAACTATGGATCTTCATTAAATATACTGGTTTGGGCCAATCCTCAATTGACTTTGTCTTATAAGGGTCCATAGACATCCCTTTATTGGTGATAACATGTCCTAAGAATGATACTTCCTCCATCCATAACTCACATTAACTATACTTTGCATATATTTTCTCCGTTATCAATGCCTTAATAAGAGTATTCAAATTCTCATCATGCTCCTCCTTACTCTTGTATTATATTAGAATATCACCTATAAAGACTACCACAAATTTATCAAGGAAATCTCTAAATACTCTATTCATTAAGTCCATTAATATTTCTAGAGCATTAGTGAATCCGAAGGGAATTACTATGAACTCATAGTATCCATACCTCATTCGAAAGGTAGTCTTGGGAATATCTTCCTTATTCACCTTTAATTGGTGATATCCTGACTGAAGGTCCACTATAGAGAAGTACTTAGGCCCACGAAGTTGATCGAAAAATTCATCTATCCATGGAAGGGGATACTTGTTATTTATCATGATTCTATTGAGCTCAATATAATCAATGCATAGACACATTGATCCATAATTATTTTTGACTAAGAGGACTGGTGAACCCCATAGTGAAGCACTCGAGCATATGAAACCCTTGTCAATATTATCTTGTAACTCATTCTTCACTTTCTCTAATTTAATGGTGGCCATTCTATAGGATGTATTTGATATGAGCATATATCTAGGTATAATATCAATTGAGAAATCAACCTCTAGGTTAGGAGGAAGATTAAGAAATTTTTTAGGGAACACATCAGTGTTATCCCTTACAATGGTCATGTCTTGAAGAATTATCCTCTTCTTTGTCTTAATCATTTGAGATAAATATACTTGATCACGAGGAAATAAAATCCACACCTAATTTGGTAATTCAGAAGGAGTTTCATCCTTATTCTTACACTTGTACAAAATTGGAGGATTATTTAGGATGTGAAGAGTGATCTCCCTCTCCCAATAGTTGATGGTGGATTTATATAAAGATATCCAATCCATTCCTAGTATAACATTAAACTCTACAAAAGGATGTATAGATTTACAGGGAGGTTTAGTCCACAAAAATTTATCGCGGAGGATTTATATACATTAGATGAAATAATTTTCCTATTCCATGTTCTCATAGATAATTCAACTTCAATATTTTGTGGTGGCGTTTGAATAGTTCTAATAATCTTAAAATATATAAAAGAATGTGTAGAACCATAATAAAAAAGTATGTTCAATATTATTGAATGAATAACTAGAGTACCTATAACCACGTAATTTTTTGGGATCCATATCAATATTAATGATAAAATTTTCCCTTTATTATTAACTTTGGGGTTTTTGTCTTTGATTTTATATGAAAACCCTTGGATTAGGGTATTGGTACACATATAAACCATTTTACTTATAGTTAAAGCACTAAAAAATAGTCATAGTGTTCATATGATCCTTCTTTTCAAATTCCTCATTAGTGGGTTTCTTCATCTCAATTTGATAGTGATTTTCTTGTTTCCCCTCTTTTCCACACTTTAATCACCTTTTGGTTCCCCTAAGACAGTTTCCAGGATGCTTTTTCCGATAGTTTTGACACATGGGATGTTGGGTTTTATTTTCTCCATTCGATTTATCTATTGATCCTCCCATATTGAATTAAAACTTACACTTTTTATCTCCAAGGCCATGAGACCACTGAGAGTCTCTAATCTTTTTGTCATCCTTAAGGGAATAACAGACAATCTACTCATAGTTTTTAAAGTCTTGAATTCCTAATTATTTTCATGGACTTAGTTTTAATCCACTAAAGAAGTGATCCACCTTTTTTCAGTGTTTATGAAAAATCCATAGGATTATTGTAAAATCCTTATAAAGATTTCCTCATACACCCTGATAAATTCATCTTCCTTTTACTTCAGTCTAAGAAACTCCTTCTCTATTTTAAGATGGAGATTTTGGGGAAAATATTTATTGAAAATTATTTTCTTGAATGATTACCATTCCATGGAATCAATTTACTCCTCAGACTTTGTGTTTTATATCAGTGTTCACCACTGACCAGATTCCCCATAAAAATGATAGACCTCTAGTAAGACTTTCTATTCTTTTGAGTATTAAAGGATATATACTATCTTCTTAATGGAGTTAATAAATTCTTATATGATAGGGTATCAAAAGATCCACTAAATATAGGAGGGATTTATTTCATAAAGGATCTAACCACAACTTGATCTTTCTTAGGAGAAGGGGTGTATTACACCTGAATCAAGTTAATATTCATAACTTTCACCAATTGAATTAGTACTATCAAGAAGTTCCAAGCCCCCATTCCCACCAGGTTTAGAATTTCATTAGGGAAATCATCACATTTACTATCTCATTGATTGTTTCACAAGTTCTCATATTTTCCACCATTAACTAAGAAAAAAAATAAAATACAATTAGGGGTCTTTAATACTTATCTAATGATCCTAAAAAAATAAATTAAAAACATATAAGTATAAACTTATAAATTAAAAGTATATTCTAACTTTCGATTCCCTAAGTTTCAATCTAGGTTATCCATGGTGATAGAATTATACCTAGGGATCTTAATAAAGTATTCTAGTCTCAATACCCCCAAAAAACTTTATCATGCTCTGATATAAACTATATAAACCCTAACATTTTCACATATTTTTACAATATTTTAATCATAATTATCCATGAAATAAAAATCAAGGATCAAAAAAGTATAGTGTCTTTGGAAGACTAGGTACATTATTAGAAAGAATGAAACCAAAATAAAATAAATTTTTATTAATCTTACATAATGAGATCCTTACTTCCTTTGAGATCCTAAATTTTCATAGGATAACTTGGAGAATAAATAAAGTTATGTTCTAAAAAATCCACTAAGGGAATAAACATAGGAATAAAGCATATCACCTGAGTTATAAGGCATAACATGATGACATAAAAAGAAAAGACACATGAATAAAAATATGGAATAATAACATATAGGATATAGAATCATATGATCATGAAAATATTGAAATGTTGTAGCAATATATAACATTAAATAAACACGAGTCAAAGCTAACTTTCAAGACTATTTCACATGGTGGAAGAAGTCCCATAATGGATTAGGTTTACTTCCTAATACATGACATATCAAGAGACTAAACATTACCCAATGCATTGGAGTTATATCTGGGCTCACCCATCATAACGTGTTCATTTATATGTGTTCCAAATAAATAATCAAACATAATAAATAAACATAAGAGTTACCCAAGGAAGGAAATAGGTTTCGTAATCATGTCATAAGGCATAACCAAAGGGTGTATCATAATGGTATCCATGAAATAAGGGATTTAAATCATACTAATACATTAATAAATGTAAAATAATCATAGATCATGATAAATTGTGTCTAACTAAAGTGAAAACATGTAAAAATAGTGGTTCAGTATCTTTAAAAATGTTCCACTTAAACAAGGTTTTAAGAGAATAGGTAAAGAGCCTTTAAAAGGGGTAAAACTGAAAATTTATTTTTATTGGATTTTCAAAATCTGCTTTAAGGGTGAGCGGGAACCAAAAACAAAATAAGCAACCCCGCTGCACATTTCAAAATTCAAAACCATCCACAAAACCCGATGAGATCCAGATCTGAAATTCCCCCGTCATCATCATGAGTACCACTATCACCACACATGTCATCATCATCACGAGTACCGCGATGAACTAAAAATATTTTCCAAATAAGAAGGAGTATTGTTATAAATCATATAATTTTTAAGACATTTCATCAAGTGGAAATTCAAAAGAGACAAAGAATAAATAGAATTTCCCTTTAATCGACTTTTTAAAATAAATTAAGAAAGAAACCTTTAATACATGTATATCCCCATCAAATAAATATTAAATAAACATGGTATATATATGTGATAAATAAATATATAATATATAGAAATTATATAAGAATAATTAAGTGATAAATTTAGGTGGATAGAGAGATAATTCAACTGAAAGATAATATGGAGGTTCAAAAAAATCCCTTACCTTATGTACGAATATGTTCTCCACTTACACTTAATGTTATAAATAATTAAATTATATTAATTAATTACTTAATTAATAACCTATTATAAATATATTTTATTTATTATTATTTTATTAAGTTAATTTATGAACATTTTACTGAGTTATAATGTTCAATTTCATTGTTCCAAGAGCGTTTGTTTCATGGTTTCATGGTCGGTTCCATTGAAAATAATTATGAGAGTTTTTGTAAAATGGAATCAAAACTATATAAGTGGAATAAAATTGTATTAATACACTCAAATAATTTTAAATGGTCTCATATATCATTTTTTCTAATATTGGGATGATTCATTTGATAAAACATTAATTATAAATGTTTAGTTTATTTTGGAGGTTTTTCGATCATCACAAACTAGTTTCATTTTATTTAATATTATATCTATGTATATTAGTTACAGAACATGAAAAAAGTTATAATATACATATTAAAATATTTTTTAACCATAATAATGGTTTTATGACCATCCTTGAAGGTGGTAATGGAAAAAATAAAACTCATTATCCACAGAGACGGTAAACAGCTATAATTTGGACAACGACTTTGTTTCTTTGAATAAGTGGAAATGATAAAAAGGGATGGATAGAAAATATTCCATTAGAAATATAAATTTCTAGTATATACATGATACTAGTGTTATTATTATTGTAAGGATGAAATATTTGGGTATCAGGTAGAAGTAGAAAATAAATTAAGAGTGGTAGTTTGAGAATGTTACATCTTGAATATCACCTCCTTGAAAGACCCCTTTAGGAACATGGAATTGGACTTTTGGTGAGAACAATAGAAATTGTACGTGGGTATATTTTGGAGGAGATTATTTGGTAGATATTTAAGAATAATTAAAGGATTATAAGGTGTGAGGAGAAGGGCTTGTGATGGGTGGTATTCATAAGGTATGAGAGGGGTGTTTTGGAATTTATCAAAATATTAAATTATAATAAATTAATTTTCTATCAAAATACCACCAAATGAAAATGGATTAGAAGATAAGATAGAATAAGGTTGTAATATAATCAACCTATAAAATTTTGACTTGTTTTTGTTTTATTTTAAACCTCATCACTTTGATTAATCCTTAGTGAACTTATTTTAATTTTAATTGCGATAAATAATTTTTCAATATTATAAGGTTATAATTTTTACTTGTATGTTATCAGTTTAACCATAAATGAAATATTTATTACATTTTTGATCATATAATAATTATTTTAATTTTTTAAATAATTTTATTATTTTCAAATAATTTAATAAATTATTAATCCCATAAAATATCGTTATTGTCAATTTTCATACTATTCACTATTTTGAAATTTAAAAACATTAAGAAAGTAAGTAAAATTAAAAAAAAACTATTTTATTATATCCTAGAAATGTAATTTTAATCTATATAATTATTTAAATTTTTAAATATATCAAATAATATTTATTTTAATATTTTTAATATCATTTATTTTATTTTCCAGTAATTTAATAATTACTACATCATTATTGTGTAAGAATTTAAGGTAGTTATTTCTTAACTAAAAAATACAAATAGATTTCCATGATATAAATAATTATTTTATATTTTCAAATACTATTTATGATCAAACATATCTTCTGTATTACCACATGTTAAAAAAATTATACTTATTAAAAATAAGATTGTGACATTTTGTCACTTTCTTTGATTTTAATAATGTCAAAGTTATTTTTACGGAAAAGTGTCCATTAAATAACTAAATTAAAAAATATAGGTGTTAAGTGTCATATTTAATTTATACAATAAGAATTTGGATGAAAACTTATGGGCTTATCACTTTTTTAATCTATATCAAACTGATTTACCCTTTATCAAGGTGATAAATTTTACCATGGTTACTATTCATACTAACAAAAAAGAAAAGAAGTATATTTAATAAATTTGGACCTCCAAATTAAAAATATGTAATAAATTTTTTAAAATTAAAAACACAAAAGTGGAAAATTTTAATTTAAAATTAAATCGGTAAAATGCAACAAAAAACTACTTTTTTCGGAAAAATGACACTTTTAAATTTAAAATGTTTTTATAATAAATTCATGAATAAAATTCATTTCAAATAACCAAAGTAGATTTTTATTAATAAAAATTTAATAATTAAAGTTTAAATATAATCCAAAATATAATTTTAATTTTTCAATTCTTTTAAAATAAACTACAGTTTTCAATGTAAATCATCATTTTTTACTATTCATTAAAATTTCAAACTTTTAGAAAATTATCAAAAATTCATACCAAGATAATATTGACATGATAGATTCTAAATTTAATTTTATTTTTTAAAATATATTTTCTAAAAGTTTTAAAATTAATTATATTTATTTTATTATAAAAAGTAATGAAGTAATTTTTTTAAGAAAACATATTTTTGAAGAATAAAATGACTTTTCTAAAAATTAAGTGTTTATTTACTAATAATTAATATATTTTATTCTATGTTTATTTCAATTCATACTTTCAAATTCAACGACTATGTTATAATGGCTATGTTAAAATAATAATATTTTAACAGTATATCATGATTTGTTTGAACTTGGTGTTAGATACAACACAAGATACCAAAAAATTAAATTATTTAAGGATAAATATTTCCTAAGAAAAACTAAATTTGTTAGATCCTGAACTTATAAATATAAAATTAAAAATTAAATTTTCCAGAGACATTTTTGATAAGGTCGAAGTAACTAGTATTGGATGGGTGCCCCATGAGGAACTCAGACCGATATAGTTTATTTATTGGTTGAATTTATTTATTATACCTACAAACTTATCATTGTACATTCATAGAATGGATAGTTCTAGACATCATTGGTTGTGACCTAATGATTTTTAATCACTCTGTATTTAGACCTTGGACCGGTACCTAGACATCCTTCATGGATGCAGTTTGGGACAAAGGGGAAGAGACCTATTATGGATGCAGTTTGGGACATAGGGGAAGAGGCCTATTATGGATTCAGTTTGGGACAAAGGGGAAGAGGCCCATAACAGACAATCTACTCATAGTTTTCAAAGTCTTGAATTCCTAATTATTTTCATAGACTCAGTTTTAATCCACTAAAGAAGCGATCCACCTTGGTTTCAGTGTTTATGAAAAATCCATAGGCTTATTGTAAAATCCTTATAAAGTTTTCCTCATACACCGTTATAAATTCATCTTCCTTTTACTTTAGTCTAAGGAACTCCCTATCTATTTTAAGATGGAGAGTTTGGGGAAAATATTTATTGAAAAATATTTTCTTGAATGATTCCCATTCCATGGAATCAATTTACCCCTCAGACTTTGGGTTTTATATCAATGTCCACCATTGATCAGATTCCCCATAAAAATGATAGACCTCTAGTATGAATTTCTATTCTTTTGATTATTAAAGGACATATACTATCTTCTCAATGGAGTTAATACATTATTATATGATAGGGTATCTAAGGATCCACTAAATATAGGAGGGATTTATTTCGTAAAGGATCTAACCACAACTTTATCTTTCTTAGGATAAGGGGTGTATTACACCTGAATCAAGTTATTATTCAGAACTTTCACCAATTGAACCGGTACTATCAAGAAGTTACAAGCCCCCATTCCCAACAGGTTTGGCATTTCATTAGGGAAATCATCACATTTACTATCTCATTGATTGTTTCACAAGTTGTCATATTTTCCACCATTAAATAAGAAAAAGAAATAAAATACAATTAGGGTTCTTGAATACTTATCTAATGATCCTAAAAAAATAAATTAGGAACATATTAGTATAAAATTATAAATGAAAAGTATATTCTAACTTGCGATTCCCTAAGTTTCAATCTAGGTTATCCATGGTGATATAATTATTCCTAGGGATATTAATAAAGTATTCTAGTCCCAATACCCCCAAAAAACTTTATCATGCTCTGATACCAACTATATAAACCCTAACATTTTCACATATTTTTACAATATTTTAAGCATAATTATCCATGAAATAAAAACCAAGGATCGAAAAGTCTAGTGTATTTGGAAGACTAGGTACATGATTAGAAAACATGAAACTAGAATAAAATACATTTTTATTAATCTTACATAATGATATCCTTACTTCCTTTGAGATCCTAAATTTTCAGAGGATAACATGGAGAATAAATAAACAAAGTTATGTTCTAAAAATCCCAGTAAGGGAATAAACATTGGAATAAAGCATATCACTCGAGTTAGAAGGCATAACATGATGACATAAAAAGGAAAGACACATGAATAAAAATATGTAATAATAACATATAGGATATAGAATCATATGATCATGAAAATATTGAAATGTTTTAGAAATATATAACATTAAATAAACATGAGTCAAAGCTAACTATCAAGACTATTTCACATGGTGGATAAAGTCCCATAATGGATTATGTTTACTTACTAATACATGACTTATAAAGAGACTAAACATTACCCAATTCATTTGAGTTATATCTGGGCTCACCCATCATAACATGTTCATTTATATGTGTTCCACATAAATAATCAAACATAATAAATAATCATAAGAGTTACCCAAGGAAGGAAATAGGTTTCGTAATCATGTCATAAGGCATAACCAAAGGGTGTATCATAATGGTATCCATGAAATAAGGGATTTAAATCATACTAATACATTAATAAAGGTAAAATAATCATAGATCATGATAAATTATGTCTAACTAAAGTGAAAACATGTAAAAATAGTGGTTAATTATCTTTGGAAATGTTACACTTAAACAAGGTTTTAAGAGAATAGGTAAAGAGCCTTTAAAAGGGGTAAGAGAATAATAATTTACATTAAAAAGTGAACTAAAAAGATTTTCCAAATAATAAGGAGTATTGTTATAAATCATACAATTTTTAAATCATTTCATCAAGTGGAAATTCAAAAGAGACAAAGAATATATAGAAGTTCCCTTTAATCGACTTTTTAAAAGAAATTAAGAAAGAAACCTTTAATACATGTATATCCCCATCAAAGAAATATTAAATAAACATGATATATATGTGTGATAAATAAATATAGAATATAAAGGAATTATATAAGAATAATTAAGTGATAAATTTAGGTGGATAGAGAGAGAATTCAACTTAAATAAAATATGGAGGTTCAAAAAAATCCCTTACCTTATGTACGAATATGTTCTGCACTTGCACTTAATGTTCTGGATAATTATATTATATTAATTAATTACTTAATTAATAACCTATTATAAATCTATTTTATTTATTATTATTTTATTAAATTCATTTATGACCATTTTACTGAGTTATAATGTTCAATTTCGTTGTTCCAAGAGCGTTTGTTTCATGGTTTCATGGTTGGTTCCATTGAAAATAATTATGAGAGTTCTTGTAAAATGGAATCAAAACTATATAAGTGGAATAAAATTGTATTAATACACTCAAATAATTTTAAATGGTCACATATATCATTTTTTATGATATTGGGATGATTCACTTGATAAAACATTAATTATAAATGTTTAGTTTATTTTGGAGGTTTTTCGATCATCACAAACTAGTTTCATTTAATTTAATATTATATCTATGTATATTAGTTACAGAACATGAAAAAAGTTATAATATACATATTAAAATATTGTTTAACCATAATAATGTTTTTATAACCATCCTTGAAGGCGGTAATGGAAAAAAACTCATTATCCACGGAGATGGTAAACCGCTATAATTTGGACAACGACTTCGTTTCTTTGAATAAGTGGAAATGATAAAAAGGGATGGATAGAAAATATTCCATTAGAAATATAAATTTCTAATATATTCATGATACTAGTGTTATTATTATTTTATGGATGAAATAGGTGAGTAGAAGGTAGAAGTAGAAAATAAATTAAGAGTGGTAGTTTGAGAATGTTACATCTTGAATATCACCTCCTTGAAGGACCCCTTTAGGAACTTGGAATTGGACTTTTGGTGAGACCAATAGAAATTGTATGTGGTATATTTGGGAGGAGAGTATTTGGTAGATATTTAAGAACTATTAAAGTATTGGATGGTGTGAGGATAAGGGTTTGTGATGGGTGGTATTCATAAGGGATGAGAGGGGTGTTTTGGAATTTATCAAAATATTAAATTATAATAAATTAATTTTCTAACAAAATACACTACTAGAAAAGGGGGCAGTGGAGCCCCCCAGACTCGGGCGACCGCCATTGGCGGTCTCTATAGCTTACCATTAACGACCACCAATGGCGGTCGCTAACCTGCATAAAAAAATTCGGGGGGTTTCTACGCCCCCCCCCCCCCCCCCGCGCCCTCGATCTCGCTCCGCCCTAACCCCCTCCCTCCCTCGCCGCTCTCCCTCGCCGCCCTCCCCTCCCCCGCCGCCCGGCCTCCCCCGCCGCCCGGCCTCCCCCGCCGCCCGCCCTCCCCCGCCGCCCGCCCTCCCCCGCCACCCGGCCTCCCCCGCCGCCTGCCCTCCCCCGCCGCCTGCCATCCGGCCTCCGCCCGCCGCCCTCGGGCCTCCGGCCGCCGCCCTCGGGCCTCCGGCCGCCGCCCTCCGGCCTCTCGGCCCTCCCCCCCCACCCCGGACGGCACCCGCACCCCGGACAGCCCCCGGCGTGCACTCCGGACCTCCCCCCGCACCCCGGACGCCTCCCCGCACCCCGGACAGCCCCCCCTGCACTCGGACACCCCCCTCCGAACCCGGACAGCCCCCCCCCCCCCCCCCCCCCCGCACCCCGGACAGCCCCCCCCCCCCCCCCCGCACTTGGACACCCCCCCTCCGAACCCGGACAACCCCCCCGCACCCCGGACAGGCCCCCCGCACCCCGGACACCCCACCCCGCACCCCCGACAGCCCCCCTGCACCCCAGACAGCCCCCCTCCCCCGCACCCCGGACACCCCCGCACCCCGAACACCCCTGCCCGCACCCCTGACAGGCCCCCGACACCCCGGACACCCCTCCCCGCACCTCGGACAGCCCCCCCCCCCCCCCCCCCCCGACCCCGGACACCCCCCCCCTCGCTGTCCGTCCCCCGTCCCCTCACCGCCTCCTCTCCTCCAGCTCCCCGCCGCCGCCGCCGCCCGTCCCCTCCCTTGCCGCACCGCCTTTGGCTCCGGCTCCCCTTCGCTGCCTCCTCTCCCTCGCAGCACCGCCTTCGGCTCCCCTCCCTTTCAGGTTTGTAGCTCAATCAGGTAACATGAGCTTTCAGTTACATTATTATTTTATCAATGGTTCATAAACAAATGGTTAATATTTATTTTGAATATAGTTGATTTGAAAAATGTAAATGTAATAAGTATTGTGTAAATGTTTGTTATACAAATATTATTATGGATAAGAGTTGGATTGATCTTCCAAATCGAACGTCTAGAGAATATTTCAATGTAATTATGCAGTTTATTGACTTCACGAGAGGATTTGAAAGTGACTATATTAGTTGTCAATGTAGAAAATGTGCTAACAGATATCAATTCACACGAGATACTGTGAGGGAGCACCTTTTCTTTAATGGATTTCTGAAAAATTATAAGAGTTGGACTCGTCATGGAGAAGAATATGTTCGTTGTCAAAATACAGATGCAGCTCAGATGGATGTTGATGCAAGGATGACTGGTCCAATGCATGAAATGCTTACTGAAATGGTACGTGGGTTTGATCCTGAAGGCATTGACATCCAGAATCTTGAGACCGGTGAGATAAATCTTCGCTCTGGTGCAGATCGTGATTCGAGGAGGTTTTATGAAGTACTTGATGATGCGAAAACAGAATTATATCCTGGATGTACTTCTTACAATAAACTGTCGTTTATCGTGGAGTTGTTTCATTTGAAGACTTTGAATAATTGGTCAGACACATCATTCGACATGCTTTTGGTTTTATTGAAAAAAGTTCTTCCTGTCGACGCTAAGATTCCTGAGTCGTATTACTATGCTCGTAAGTTGACAGAGAACTTAGGTTTTACATATGAGACTATAGATGCATGTGCAAACAACTGTATGTTGTTTAGAAATGAAACTGCTCATTTGGATATCTGTACGGTTTGTGGCGCTTCCAGGTGGAAAGAGAACAGGGGAAATAAGACTCATCAAAGTGAGATTGCGGTACAGGGGAAACCGATTGCCGTAAAGAAAATGCGTTACTTTCCCCTTAAACCGAGGTTGAAAAGATTTTTTATGTCATCTAAAGTTTCTAATTTAATGAGATGGCATGCAGAAAGAGTTCATGAAAGTGACATGTTAACCCACCCGGCAGACTCTCATGCATGGAAGGATTTTGATAAGAGACATCCCGACTTTGCTAAAGATGTTCGTAATGTCCGATTGGGATTGGCAGCAGATGGTTTCAATCCATTCAAGTCTATGGTTGGTGCAACTCATAGCACATGGCCCGTGGTGTTGGTTCCATATAATCTTCCTCCGTGGCTTTGTATGAAGCAACAATTTATATTACTTTCCACTCTTATTGATGGACCTAAAAGTCCGGGGGATAAGATTGATGTTTACCTTCAGCCATTTATTGATGAGTTGAATGAATTTTGGGGCGATGGTGTGATGACTTATGACTGCGAAACGAATGAAATGTTCAAACTGCATGCTGCTTTATTGTGGACAATCAATGACTTCCCAGCTTATGCAAATTTATCAGGCTGGAGTACGAAAGGGGAATTTGCTTGCCCTTGTTGCAATAAAAGTAAAAAATCTGTATGGCTTAAACATTCCAAAAAATGGGCATACATGGGTCACAGGCGTTTTCTCCCTCCCCAACACAGGTTCAGAAAGGACAGAGTGGCATTTGATGGTTCTAGAGAGTTCAGCCCAGCACCAAAGATCATGACAGGAGTCGAAATGTTATCGCAGATTGAGGAAGAAAACATCCGCACGGTATATGAAATTCAGGATTTGGTGGCTCCTCCAGTACGTAATATTCGTGCTGCGGTAGGCAGCGCAGTCACAATTGGAAAAAGAAAAGTATTTTTTATAGTCTTCCGTATTGGAAAACTAACATGTTGAGGCATAATTTGGATGTCATGCAGATTGAAAAAAATGTTTGTGATAACATATTGTGGACCATTTTAGGTGTCAGTGGAAAGTCAAAGGACCATGTTAATGCACGCCGTGATTTGGAAGAAATGGGTTTAAGGAAACAGTTGCATTTACAGTTAGCTGAGGGAAACAAGGCATATATGCCTGCTGCACAGTATTCGATGACTATAGAGGAGAAAGAGACATTTCTTTCCATTTTGAAGATGGTCAAGGTGCCTGATGGTTACTCTTATAATATTTCAAAGTGTGTGAATCTGACGAGCAAGACATTGCAAGGGTTGAAAAGTCATGATAATCACATATTACTTCAGCAGTTGATTCCAATCGCAATTTGTGATTGTGTATCCCCCAATGTTGTTCAGCCCTTGATTGAGATGAGTAATTTTTTTAGACAGCTTTGTTTAAGAAATCAACGAATGAGTGATTTAAAAAGTTTGCAGGACCGAATTGTACTTACGCTTTGTCACTTTGAGAAACTTTTCCCCCCCTCATTTTTCGATGTTATGGTCCACTTAACAGTGCACCTAACTGATGAAGTAATGGCTGCTGGTCCAGTGCAATTCAGGTGGATGTATCCTATTGAACGGTATTTGAGTACATTGAAAATATTTGTACGCAACAGAGCTCGTCCAGAGGCATCAATAGCCAATGGTTATTTGATGGACGAGTGTACTACCTTTTGTGCAGAATATCTTACGGATGTTGAAACAAAATTAGATAAGCCCTCTCAGATTCATGATGGTCCAGTTGGAGAAGGAACCACATTTGATATGGACAACATCGAGTGGATACAAGCACATCGATATATCTTGTTCAATACTCCATCAGTTGAACCATTAATGCAGTAAGTATCTTATCAATGTGCTTGTATAACTTTTACATGTTTTCTTTGCATAAGTTGATCTTTTAAACATCGCGTAATCATTTGCAGGAAACACATTAATGAGATAAAAGAAGAGATGCATCGTGCGACTGAGTTACAAATTCAACAATCTCATTATGCGGCATTTCATGATTGGTTCAAGGATTATGTATGTATAAATTGATTTTCATTATGAGTGAAGTATTAAACTAATTCTTTCTGCATATATCAGTATTGATTTTTATAAATTATGTAGGTTCGTAAGCTGAGGGAGTTAGGGGACCCCACGCTACCTGAAGTATTTATCCAACTGGCTGAGGGTCCATCTATAACGGCTCGTCGTTATAAAGCTATTGATGCTAATGGTTTTCGATTTCGCATTAAAGATGTTGATGACAAACGAGCAACACAAAACAGTGGAATCGGTTGTCCCTTTGTCGATTCTGGTTATTACTATGGTCAATTGATAGACATCATTGAAGTTGTATACACACACGGTTTGAAGTACATATTGTTAAAGTGTAATTGGGTTGATCCAGTGCGTGGATGTAAAGTCGATCAATATCAGTTTCCATTGGTGAATTTTAACTATATTTTATATAGAAATAATGAACGAGTTGAGAATGAACCTTTCATCTTGACATCACAAGCGGAACAAGTATTCTTCATTACTTTGCCTTCGGATCCAAGTTGGCAAGTTGTTGTCAAAATGTCTCGGCGAGGAGTGTTTTTATTTGAAGAAGATGAACCCGAGACTGTTCCGTTTGTTTACCAACAACTTGATCAACATACCGTAGTTCAACGTGAAGAAGATATTTATTGGTTCAGAGCGGCTGTTGAAGGAGAAACGGTCGATTTTCATGCTTAATGAAAGGTATAATTGTTTTCCTGCTATTCAGTAGAATGTCCTAGGATATCATAAATTATCTAATCATTTTATAAATCCTTATAAGTTTTAATCCTCACTTTTTTAAGTTAATTCAGTCATAAATATTTAGGTTGATTAACTTTCTGATTTTTTAAAATTCATTCACTACTAATTATTCAATCCATTTTTTGTTTGATTAACAGTTGTACAAGTTTGATTTATTAAGAACAATCCAATTTATCTTTTAAACACTTTGGAATCATTACTGATATTTTGTATGATTGCAGACATGTCAGGGGAAGAGGCAGAAAATCCACATCATCCATCTGAGGCATCTACGTCTCAGGGTCGAGGTATGTTTGACAGTCATTATCTATATTATTTATGTAATTAACACACACATATATATATATATATATATATATATAACATTTGTCAATTTATATATAAAATTGTTTTCAATAGGATCAGACTCGGCTGCTTCTTCCTCTCGCAGGAGAGGCCCTGGTCGTGGCATATTAGCATGGAATTCCGACACGACGATAGATGTTTCATTTGATGAGGTATTTCATCCCGTGGGACCAAATGCCCCGGCATTTATTCGTCACCTGGGTCATATCATACATGACCCACATCGATTTCCATTGACCACGCGCACATTAGATCGTCTATGGAGGGAGGTTCAGGTAAGAAAATAATTTTACTTTATTTTCTATTTATAAATAATACTAATATGTTTGATTATTTTCATTATAGCAAAATTTGAAAGTATGCCCTGAAGAGTTTCGGCCCGTGTGTATGAGCAAATGCCGTAAGCTGTGGAAAGATTATAAAGGCAAAGTGAAGAGGGACCACTGGGTACCAAATGTGGGTGCCCCTGACATTTTGGAAAAAGTCCCGAGAGGTGTCCTCCCGGCTCAGTGGCGTGACTTGGTTGCATATTGGTCTACTGAGGGTGTTGCGGTTTGTATATTAATTATTTTGCTGTATATATATTTTCAAGAATATGTGATTTGTTTGAAATTTGAATGAATTGAATGTAGGAGGTGTCAACACGCCATTCGGAGAATCGAGCGTTGCAGGGACCAGCTCACAGGCTCGGGACTCGTCACGTGTCTCAGATCCGACATGAGGTATATATTATTCATTTTTTAATTTATTAATTAATATGGTTTTGTGTTTATATTCTTTTAATATACAGTTGCGAGGGCAAGGTGCAGCAACTGATAAAATGTCGGTGTGGATAAGGACTCGTGATCGCAATGATCCAGAGGTTGCAGCATTGATAGTAAGTGTCTGTACTTACCAATAATTACATAAATCTTTATATTAACATATATATATTTATATATATTTAAATATTTCACAGGATCAATTTGAAGCTGAGTTAGAACATCTGCCAGAGGACCAGCGACAGCTTCCCATGCGACGGGATGAGATCTTTCATCGCATTATTGGTCGGGACGGGCATGGCTATAGTTTGACCTATGGAGCAGGGATTCCTCGTTCTGTAGTGTCACGCGCTGCGGTTGTCGGTCCTGCTGTTGCTCATATGACACAACAGATGTCAGATTTTGAGGCACGGCTGCGCGCTTCCGAGGAGACAAATGCGCAATTGACAGCTGAGGTTAGAGCACTGCGGGAATATGTGCGTCGAGCTGATGGTACAGGAGATCATACGACGCAGGTATATACTGTATTTATTTATTTAATTTAAATTATTTTTGTTATTAAAATATTTATAATGTTTATTTGTTGTAGGCACCTGGCCCACCAGAAGGAGGTAGCAGTGATGGCAACGCGTGACGCACCATATATTCACGAGATATGTTTTTTGTTTTTACTGGTAGGGTTGACATTGATGTACTGTATTTATTCATTTAAGTAATGCATTATTACCATCCATGGTGGTCTTTTAAATATTTTATACACATATTGAGTTTTTGATCAGATAATCTTGAATGATTCTACATTTGAAAAAGTCGAACTAATTCCAACAGATCAATAAATCTGATATTATAGATTATGTATTATCCAATATATTTTTTATAAATTTCTGTATGGTATCGATAAAAGAAATATGTATTAATTAGATGTTATCACTTTTATTTTTCACTTTTGTAATCAATGGGATGGCCTTTTCACCCCCGAAGAGCCCCCCGCACCCCCGTACAGCCCCCGCACCCCCGCACAGCCCACCCCGCACCCCCGTACAGCCCCCCGCACCCCCGTACAGCCCCCCGCACCCCCGTACTGCCCCCCGCCACCCCCGTACAGCCCCCCCCCCCCCCCCCCCGCACCCCCGTACAGCCCCCCCGCACCCCCGTACATCCCCCCCGCACCCCCGTACAGCCCCCCGCACCCCCGTACAGCCCCCCGCCACCCCCGTACAGCCCCCCGCCACCCCGTACAGCCCCCCCCCCCCCCCCCCCCCCCCCGCACCCCCGTTCAGCCCCCCGCACCCCCGTACAGCCCCCCGCACCCCCGTACATCCCCCCCCCCCCCCGCACCCCCGTACAGCCCCCCCGCACCCCCGTACAGCCCCCGCACCCCGTACAAACCCCCCGCCACCCCGTACAGCCCCCCGCACCCCCGTACAGCCCCCCCCCCCCCCGCACCCCCGTTCAGCCCCCCGCACCCCCCGTACAGCCCCCCGCACCCCCGTACAGCCCCCCCCCCCCCCCCCCCCCCCCCCCCCCCGAACCCCCGTACAGCCCCCCGCACCCCCCGTACAGCCCCCCCGCACCCCCGTACAGCCCCCCCGCACCCCCGTACACCCCCCCGCACCCCCGTACTGCCCCCACGCCACCCCCGTACAGCCCCCCCCCCCCCCCCCCCCCCCCCCCGCACCCCCGTACAGCCCCCCCGCACCCCCGTACAGCCCCCCGCCACCCCCGTACAGCCCCCCGCCACCCCGTACAACCCCTCGCACCCCCGTACAGCCCCCCCGCACCCCCGTTCAAGCCCCCCGCACCCCCGTACAGCCCCCCGCACCCCCCGTACAGCCCCCCCTCACCCCCGTACAGCCCCCCGCACCCCCGTACAGCCCCCCCCGCACCCCCGTACAACCCCCCGCACCCCCGTACTGCCCCCGCCACCCCCCGTACAGGCCCCCGCCACCCCCGTACAGCCCCCCGCACCCCCGTACAGCCCCCCGCACCCCCCGTACATCCCCCCGCCACCCCCGTACAGCCCCCCGCCACCCCGTACAGCCCCCCGCACCCCCGTACAGCCCCCCCCCCCCCCCCCGCACCCCCGTTCAGCCCCCCGCACCCCCGTACAGCCCCCCGCACCCCCGTACAGCCCCCCCGCACCCCCGTACAGCCCCCCGCACCCCCGTACAGCCCCCCCGCACCCCCGTACAGCCCCCGCACCCCCGTATAGCCCCCCGCCACCCGCCCCCCCCGTACAGGCCCCCTCCACCCCCGTACAGCCCCCCCGCACCCCCGTACAACCCCCCGCACCCCCGTACTGCCCCCCGCCACCCCCGTACAGCCCCCCGCCACCCCCGTACAGCCCCCGCCACCCCCGTACAGCCCCCCGACACCCCCGTACAGCCCCCCGCACCCCCGTACAGCCCCCCGCCACCCCCCGTACCGGCCCCCCGCACCCCCGTACAGCCCCCCGATTGTGTCCGTTTCAGCAGCGCGACACGCGCTGAAATGGCGCGTTGGGGGGTCAAAACCACCCGAACGACGTCCGAATGCCACGAAACCGTACAACAACATCCGGGGCGTGAATTGTGAAATGGTCGGCCAGACGGCACCTCATTCGGAGGTGCCGTGTGACCGCGGCGGCCGGAAACGCGTTTCTGGCGCTATTAAACACCAAAACGGCGTGCGGCGGTCCAATTCGGAGCAAACGTGCTCCGAACGACCTGAAACCGCACGGGAATTATAGAAATATTATTCCTGAGATGCAGGAGGAGGCCTCACATCCATCGGACGTGCGGTGCGCGCGGCACGTCCGATTGTGTCGTTTTCAGCAGCGCGACGCGCGCTGAAATGGCGCGTTGGGGGGTCAAAACCACCCGAACGACGTCCGAATTCCACGAAACAGTACGACAACATCCGGGGCGTGAATTGTGAAATGGTCGGCCAGACGGAACCTCATTCGGAGGTGCCGTGTGACCGAGGCGGCCGGAAACGCGTTTCCGGCGCCATTAAACACCAAAACGGCGTGCGGCGGTCCAATTCGGAGCAAACGTGCTCCGAACGACCTGAAACCGCACAGGAACGATAGAAATATTATTCCTGAGATGCAGGAGGAGGCCGCACGTCCATCGGACATGTGGTGCGCGCGGCACGTCCGATTGTGTCGTTTTCAGCAGCGCGGCGCGCTGAAATGGCGCATTGGGGGGTCAAAAACACCCGAACGACCTCCGAATGCCACGAAACCTTACGACAACATCCGGGGCGTGAATTGTAAAATGGTCGGCCAGACGGAACCTCATTCGGAGGTGCCGTGTGACCGCGGCGGCCGGAAACGCGTTTCCGGTGCCATTAAACACCAAAACGGCGTGCGGCGGTCCAATTCGGAGAAAACGTGCTCCGAACGACCTGAAACCGCACGGGAACGATAGAAATAT
Organism: Viscum album; assembly: GCA_963277665.1. Taxonomy (NCBI): domain Eukaryota; kingdom Viridiplantae; phylum Streptophyta; class Magnoliopsida; order Santalales; family Viscaceae; genus Viscum; species Viscum album. The sequence continues at coordinate 1,870,318,411 of OY728131.1, forward strand.
TATTCCTGAGATGCAGGAGGAGGCCGCACGTCCATCGGACGTGCGGTGCGCGCGGCACGTCCGATTGTGTCGTTTTCAGCAGCGCGGCACGCGCTGAAATGGCGCGTTGGGGGGTCAAAACCACCCGAACGACCTCCGAATGACACGAAACCGTATGACAACATCCGGGGCGTGAATTGTGAAATGGTCGGCCCGACGGCACCTCATTCGGAGGTGCCGTGTGACCGCGGCGGCCGGAAACGCGTTTCCGGCGCCATTAAACACCAAAACGGCGTGCGTCGGTCAAATTTGGAGAAAACGTGCTCCGAACAACCTGAAACCGCACGGGAACGATAGAAATATTGTTCCTGAGATGCAGGAGGAGGCCGCACGTCCATCGGACGTGCGGTGCGCGCGGCACGTCCGATTGTGTCGTTTTCAGCAGCGCGGCGCGCGCTGAAATGGAGCGTTGGGGGGTCAAAACCACCCGAACGACCTCCGAATGCCACGAAACCGTACGACAACATCCGGGGCGTGAATTGTGAAATGGTCGGCTAGACGGCACCTCATTCGGAGGTGTCGTGTGACCGCGGCGGCCGGAAACGCGTTTCCGGTGCCATTAAACACCAAAACGGCGTGCGGCGGTCCAATTCGGAGCAAACGTGCTCCGAACGACTTGAAACCGCACGGGAATGATAGAAATATTATTCCTGAGATGCATGAGGAGGCCTCACGTCCATTGGACGTGCGGTGCGCGCGGCACGCCCGATTGTGTCGTTTTCAGCAGCGCGACGCGCGCTGAAATGGCGCGTTGGGGGGTCAAAACCACCCGAACGACCTCCAAATGCCACGAAACCGTACGACAACATCCGGGGCGTAAATTATGAAATGGTTGGCCAGAGGGCACCTCATTCGGAGGTGCCGTGTGACCGCGGCGGCCGGAAACGTGTTTCCGGCGCCATTAAACACCAAAACGGCGTGCGGCGGTCCAATTAGGAGAAAACGTGCTCCGAACGACCTGAAACCGCACGGGAACGATAGAAATATTATTCCTGAGATGCAGGAGGAGGCCGCACGTCCATCGGACGTGCGGTTGCGCGCGGCACGTCCGATTGTGTCGTTTTCAGCAGCGCGGCGCGCACTGAAATGGCGCGTTGGGGGGTCAAAACCACCCGAACGACCTCCGAATGCCACGAAACCGTACGACAACATCCGGGGCGTGAATTGTGAAATGGTCGGCCAGACGGAACCACATTCGGAGGTGCCGTGTGACCACGGCGGTTGGAAACGCGTTTCCGGCGCCATAAAACACCAAAACGGCGTGCGGCGGTCCCATTCGGAGCCAAACGTGCTCCGAACGACCTAAAACCGCACGGGAACGATAGAAATATTATTCCTGAGATGCAGGAGGAGGCCGCACGTCCATCGGACGTGCGGTGCGCGCGGCACGTCCGATTGTGTCGTTTTCAGCAGCGCGCGCGCGCAACTGAAATGGCGCGTTGGGGGGGGGGGGGGGGTCAAAACCACCTGAACGACGTCCGAATGCCACGAAACCGTATGAAAACATCCGGGGCGTAAATTGTGAAATGGTCGGCCAAACAGCACGTCATTTCGGAGGTGCCCGTGTGACCGCGGCGGCCGGAAACGCGTTTCCGGCACCATTAAACACCAAAACGGCGTGCGGCGGTCCAATTCGGAGCAAACGTGCTCCGAACGACCTGAAACCGCACGGGAACGACCTGAAAACATGCGGTGCGCGGCGGCAACGTCCGATTGTGTCGTTTTCAGCAGCTCGGCGCGCGCTGAAATGGCGCGTTGGGGGGTCAAAACCACCCGAACGACCTCCGAATGCCACGAAACCGTACGACAACATCCGGGGCGTGAATTGTGAAATGGTCGGGCCAGACGGCACCTCATTCGGAGGTGCCGTGTGACCGCGGCGGCCGGAAACGCGTTTCCGGCGCCATTAAACACCAAAACGGCGTGCGACGGTCCCATTCGGAGCAAACGTGCTCCGAACGACCTGAAACCGTACGGGAACGATAGAAATATTATTCCTGAGATGCAGGAGGAGGCCGCACGTCCATCGGACGTGCGGTGCGCGCGGCACGTCCGATTGTGTCGTTTTTCAGCAGCGCGGCGCGCGCTGAAATGGCGCGTTGGGGGGTCAAAACCACCCGAACGACCTCCGAATGGCCACGAAACCGTACGACAACATCCGGGGCGTGAATTGTGAAATGGTCGGCCAGAGGGCACCTCATTCGAAGGTGCCGTGTGGACCGCGGCGGCCAGAAACGCGTTTCCCGGCACCATTAAACACCAAAACGGCGTGCGGCGGTCCAATTCGGAGCAAACGTGCTCCGAACGACCTGAAACCGCACGGTAAAGATAGAAATATTATTCCTGAGATGCAGGAGGAGGCCGCATGTCCATCGGACGTGCGGTGCGCGCGGCACGTCCGATTGTGTCGTTTTCAGCAGCGCGACGCGCGCTGAAATGGCGCGTTGGGGGGGTCAAAACCACCCGAACGACCTCCGAATCCCACGAAACTGTACGACAACATCCGGGGCGTGAATTGTGAAATGGTCGGCCAGACGGCACCTCATTCGGAGGTGCCGTGTGACCGCGGCGGCCGGAAACGCGTTTCCGGCGCCATTAAACACCAAAACGGCGTGCGGCGGTCCCATTCGAAGCAAACGTGCTCCGAACGCCCTGAAACCGCACGGGAACGATAGAAATATTATTCCTGAGATGCAGGAGGAGGCCGCATGTCCATCGGACGTGCGGTGCGCGCGGCACGTTCGATTGTGTCGTTTTCCAGCAGCGCGGCGCGCGCTGAAATGGCGCGTTGAGGGGGTCAAAACCACCAGAACGACCTCCGAATGCCACAAAACCGTACGACAACATCCGGGGCGTGAATTGTAAAATGGTCGGCCAGATGGCACCTCATTCGGAGGTGCCGTGTGACCGCGGCGGCCGGAAACGCGTTTCCGGCGCCATTAAACACCAAAACGGCGTGCGACGGTCCAATTCGGAGCAAACGTGCTCTGAACGACCTGAAACCGCACGGGAACGATAGAAATATTATTCCTGAGATGCAGGAGGATGCCGCACGTCCATCGGACGTGCGGTGCGTGCGGCACGTCCGATTGTGTCGTTTTCAGCAGCGCGGCGCGCGCTGAAATGGCGCGTTGGGGGGTCAAAAACCACCCGAACGACCTCCGAATGCCACGAAACCGTACGACAACATCCGGGGCATGAATTGTGAAATGGTCGGCCAGACGGCACCTCATTCGGAGGTGCCGTGTGACCGCGGAGGCCGGAAACGCGTTTCCGGCGCCATTAAACACGAAAACGGCGTGCGGCGGTCCAATTCGGAGCAAACGTGCTCCGAACGACCTGAAACCGCACGGGAACGATAGAAATATTATTCATGAGATGCAGGAGGAGGCCGCACGTCCGATTGTGTCGTTTTTAGCAGCGCGGCGCGCGCTGAAATGGCGCGTTGGGGGGGTCAAAACCACCCGAACGACCTCCGAATGCCAAGAAACCGTACGACAACATCCGGGGCGTGAATTTTGAAATGGTCGGCCAGACGGCACCTCATTCGGAGGTGCCGTGTGACCGCGGCGGCCGGAAACGCGTTTCCGGCGCCATTAAACACCAAAACGGCGTGCGGCGGTCAAATTCGGAGTAAACGTGCTCCGAACGACCTGAAACCGCACGGGAACGATAAAAATATTATTCCTGAGATGCAGGAGGAGGCCGCACGTCCATCGGACGTGCGGTGCGCGCGGCACGTCCGATTGTGTCGTTTTCAGCAGCGCGGCGCGCGCTGAAATGGCGCGTTGGGGGGTCAAAACCACCCGAACGACCTCCGAATGCCACGAAACCGTACGACAACATCCGGGGCGTGAATTGTGAAATGGTCGGCCAGACGGCACCTCATTCGGAGGTGCCGTGTGACCGCGGCGGCCGGAAATGCGTTTCCGGCGCCATAAAAACACCAAAACGGCGTGCGGCGGTCCCATTCGGAGCAAACGTGCTCCGAACGACCTGAAATGAGATTATTTCTTGAATCGAAGTTTTTAAATTATTATAGCACAATGATTTGATATTATATATATATTAAATATATTTTAAAACATTTAAAATATATTATATATATATATATATATTTAAAATATTGTATTTAATAGTATATATATGAATATATATATATATATATATATATTTAAAATATTGTATTTAATAGTATATATATGAATATATATATATATATATATTTATATTCAATTCAATAAAAATGTTTTTTTAGAATAGCGACCGCCATAGGCGGTCGCTATAGTGTGCCCGGCAGAGGGCCTTCAGCGACCGCCTGGCGGTCGCTGAAGGCCGATCTGCCGGCCTGCTTTAGCGACCGCCAATGGCGGTCGCTAATAGCCTTATTTACAGTAGTGATACCACAAAATGACAATGGATTAAGAGATAATATAGAATAGGGTTGTAATATCATAAACCTATAAAATTTTGACTTATTTGTTTTATTTTAAACCTCATCACTTTGATTAATCCTTAGTGAACTTATTTTAATTTTAATTGCGATAACAAAATTTTTAATATTATAAGGTTATAATTTTTACTTGTATGTTATCAATTTGACCATAAATGAAATATTTATTACATTTTTTATTATATAATAATTATTTTTATTTTTTTAATATTTTTATTATTTTTAAATAATTTAATAAATTATTAATCCCAGAAAATATCGTCATTGTCAATTTTCATACTATTCACTATTTTGAAATTTAAAAACATCAATAAAGTAAGTAAAATTAAAAAAGCTATTTTATTATATCCTAGACATGTAATTTTTATCTATAGAATTATTTAATTTTTTAAATATATCAAATAATATTTATTTTAATATTTTTAATATCATTTATTTTATTTTCCAGTAATTTAATAATTACTACATCATTATTGTGTAAGACTTTAAGGTATTTATTTCTTAACTAAAAATTAAGAATATATTACCATGATATAAATAATTATTTTATATTTTCGAATACTATTTATGATCAAATTTATCTTTTGTATTACCACATGTTAAAAATATTATACTTATTAAAAATAAGATTGTGACATTTTGTCACTTTCTTTGATTTTAATAATGTCTAAGTTATTTTTACAGAATAGTGTCCATTAAATAACTAAATTAAAAAATATAGGTGTTAAGTGTCATATTTAATTTATATAATAAGAATTTTGATGAAAACTTATGGTCTTATCACCTTTTTAATCTATATTAACCTGATTTACCCTTTATCGAGGTGATAAATTTTACCATGACTACTATTCATGTTGAAAAAAAAGAAAAGCAATATATTTAATAAATTTGGACCTCCAAATTAAAAATATGGAATAGATATTTCAAAATTAAAAACACAAAATTGGAAAATTTTAAATTAAAATTAAATCGGTAAAATGCAACTAAAAACTACTTTTTTTTCGAAAAAATGACACTTTTAAATTTAAATTGTTTTTATAATAAATTCATGCATAAAATTCATTTCAAATACCCAAATTAGATTATTATTTATAAAAATTAAATAATTAATGTTTAAAAATAATCCAAAATATAATTTTAATTTTTCAATTCTTTTAAAATAAAATACAGTTTTCAATGTAAATAAGCATTTTTTACTATTCATTAAAATTTCAAACTTTTAGAAAATTATCAAAAATTCATCCTTATATAATATTGACATGATAGATTCAAAATTTAAGTTTATTTTGTAAAATATATTTTCTAAAAGTTTTAAAATTAATTATATTTATTTTATTATAAAAAGTAATAAAGTAATTTTTTGAAGAAAATATATTTTTGAAGAATAAAATGACTTTACTAAAAATTAAGTGTTTAGTTACTAATAATTAATATATTTTATTCTATGTTTATTTCAATTCATACTTTCAAATTCAACGACTATGTTATAATGGATGTGTTAAAATAATAATATTTTTACAGTATATCATGATTCGTTTGAACTTGGTGTTTCATATAACACAAGCTGCCAAAAAATTAAATTATTTAATGATAAATATTTCATAAGAAAAACTAAAGGTGTTACATCCTGACCTTATAAATATAAAATTAAAAATGAAATTGTCCAGAGACATTTTGGATAAGGTCGATGTAAGTAGTATTGGATGGGTGTCCCATGAGGAACTCAGACCGATATAGTTTATTTATTTATTGACTTTATTTATTATACCTTTACACTTCTCATTGTACACTCATAGAATGGATAGTTCTAGACATCATTGGTTGTGACCTAATGATTTTTAATCACACTGTATTTAGACCTTGGATTGGTATCTAAACATACTTCATGGATGCAGTTTGGGACAAAGGGGAAGAGGCCTATTATAGATGCTTGGTTTTCTATACTAGGATGGAGTACGGGAGTAGAGGATAGTGATTGTTCTTGCAATGCTATTGGAGAAAATTTTTAGACTTTTTATTTATTTTTTATAGCATTTACTGTGTATTCCTACTACCCTATTCCATTTGAATCCACCATTTTTGTATAGTATCATGACATCACTATTTTTGTATATTATATTAGATATTGATTATGCATATTTATTTACTTTTATAAAATTTTATCATTTACTCCCACTGATTATTCATTTATTATACCTCAGTGCTACTCTCTGACCATGAGGGTATAATCTCCCCACTATACCACCTTACCCTCGATGCTAATCGAAAACCTCTAGCGTATGGGGAGGCATGCTTGAGGCCACTTGGCCAACCAGGTTTGGTTACTTATGAGTGAACCAGGTTTAGGATTTTACAAGTGGTATCCGATCTTTGCATTAATTTTTTGTGTTTTATGTAAGGATACTAGGAATGTGTTGGAATTTGGTAATGATCATGTACCTGGGAGTAGATAACCCATATATAGGGAAAAAGCCAAGTTTCTTGTGATGGGACTTGATGTTCTAGTTTTCTCCAATTACATTTGTATAGATTTCACTATTGGATGAAACATATGATTTATAGTGTTTATTATCATTATGGATTTTCTATTACCCTAGGCCTAGTAAGGTGAGGAAGTATTGTCTCATGCATCATGATAGGGACTTGAGTACTTATTTGTCATAGATATGTCACACCATGTTTACTTATTGCATATATTTCCAGCAACATGTTGTTGTTCCTTGAATGATATATCTGTTATTTTAATAACATTTATATAGGATTAAGAGATAAATAATTGTTTAATTTAAGTGTCTGCATTATCCTAAAGGGTCTTTTCCCATATAGCTTGATGGTGGCACCTTAACTAACCAATTAAGGAAAGTTTGTGCCAAGTACAATTGGTTGCATGGGATGAAAGTTTAGTGGTTGAAATTAAATAGATTCTAATTTCAACTTATAAGGTGTGTGGGTCTCTATGATTTGGGAATAGTGATCCATATAATTAATTCATCATATAAGTCTGGTTGTAGTTACATGAAGTACTAATGAAACTTATAAATCATAGGAATTTATTACTTGGGAATGGAAAACACATCCAACTAAAGTAGGATATATATATATATATATATATATATATATATAACTATCGACTTTTGACTCTTAAATTAAATGACTGCGTTAAGTGGGGATTCCAATTACATCACAATGGGTGTTTTCATCTACAGCTTCCAATTGAAAATCTATATACTGAAACTTTTGATACGATATATGAGACCTTGACCCATACCCAACTTTATTAGTGGGTGGTGGGAGTGTCTCTTGTGATCCATTATAATCTTATAAATTACATAGACCTATCTTTAGGAGCGTGAAAACGGGTATTAACTCTTATATAGGAAGGATTTATGCATGTCCTGTTATTTCATCCATGGTTTTTCCTATTATAAAATCCTATTTTGAGGCATGTGTTTGAATTTATAGAAATATTCCACCATGATAACCACAATCTGTACACCAAGAAGGTGGTGGTGACCATGCTCTAGAGGTGGCGAGACCTAAAATATCAGTATTATATCCTGTAGTTCCACTTATGAAACGAATTTCTATACCAGATCTGGGCACTAATTCATTGTTTCAAGAGGGTTTCTTTGGGATAGTGTAGTATTTATAGGGATCTCAACAACCTACCCCTTCTATGAAAAAATTTATTAGGGAGTTCCAACAACAACACCGACCTACCTTTTCGGGGGAAGGTGAACTTCAGAACATTGAGTCATGGCTAGAGGCCATGTTATCTATCTTTGATAATTTAATGAAACCTTCATAAAAGAGAGTTAATATTGTAACTTTTATGATTAGAGGGTCATCTAATAGATGGTGGGATGTTTTGACCCCGACAGATCATCATCGAGATATGGTCTGAAGGGATTTACAAATTGCCTTCTATAACTATTTCTTTTCTGAGAATATGAGGGATAACTAATCCAGAGAGTTTATACACCTAGATCAGGATACTTTATCTATTATGGACTATTCCTATTCTTTCATGGATCTTCAAAATTTCATTCATACTCTTCTTGGTGATGATTTTTATAGGGCTAGGTGAATAGTGGATGGGATCGCGTATGCTATTTGATTAGAAGTGAATGTGTTCCATTTGACTATTATCACTAAGACAATAAATTGATATCTTATTTATGAGTGTAACCTAAGGAAATCTGAATGTGTAGGGTGTATTGGTTCAGTGCCTCAATAGGGAACTAGTTCATAGAGCAACATGAATCACCATTTTGGGCCTTCTCTTGGAGGTAGTAGTATTCAGAGTGTTCACCCAAGTATCCACGTGATATGTCACCATTGCAGTAGTTTGAGGCACATGAAACCCCACTGTAGTAAGGAACTGGTCAAGTGCTAAGCTTGTGAAAAAACGGGTCATCTTAATCTATTTTTTAGAACATTTCCTCTAATGGAAAATGAGATGGTATCTACACTGAATCTAGGTTCTGGAGTAGGATCAGTAGCTCCACATCTAATAAGGAGATGGAGTACCACATGTCATACAAGTTGAGGAGGTGGAAGAGGAAGAGGATGTCAAAATTATGATATGTAGTTCCAGTAGGGCATACCTACTTAGGGTATTCCGGTATTGACACATGGATTTATATTAGGCCAAATATATACAGTACAACCTACACCCGAGGAGTAGGATACTACTACATCTATGGTTCTTGGTACGATTCTAGTAGCCTCAACCTTAGTATCTATTTTATTTAATACTTTCACTTCACATTAATTCATATCTATAGATATTATGGAAATCCTTGAAATTGATATCGAATAATTTTGTGAAGTTAGGAATCTTGCAACTCCATTGGGGGGAGATCATAGAGTATACACCAATGAAAGGAGTTCCCAATGGAAATTGGCAGCTATCGTTTCTTATGTAATCATTTTATCCTCATGATGATGGGATTTATACCATTCTTAGAATGGACTGGTTAGTACCTTATTATGCTCATGTCAATTTCTATCACTGTAGGATGTCCTTAAAATCACTAGAGGTTGAAAACTATATTTACAAGGGAAAATGGGATGTCTATGAAAGTGGAGATGGACTCAAGAATCATGGGATTGGAGGAGTAACATCCTAGATTTATAGTTTTTTAAGTGATCAAGGAACATGTCAGACAAATTCCCTTCCTATGGTGGATCATTTTAGGGATTTAATCCCTAAATACTTTATGGATTACCTCCCTTGAGAGAGGTGGAGTTTACTATTGATCTAGTTCTAAGAGTAAAACTGGTATCAATTCCTCCTTAGGTGATGAATCCAATTGAGCTTCAAGAATTGAAGAAATAACCAGAGAAACTGTAAGCTAAATAGATTATATGACCCATTACGTATCATTGGGTTCACCTGTACTTTTCTCCAAGAAGGTGGATGAGACCCTTAGTCTCTGTGTAGATCACAAAAGTTTTAATCAACTTACAATCATGAACTAGTATCCACTACCTCATATAGATGATCTATTTAACTAGCTCCAAAAGGCTAATGTTTTCTCAAATATTGAATTGAGGTACAACTATCATCTGGTAAGGTTTAAACCCTCAAACATACCATGTACAAAATTTTGTAGTATATATGGCTTGTATGAGTTTTTGGTAATGTAGTTCGATCTTACAAAGGAACCATCAATTTTCATGGATCTAATGAATTGGGTTTTTACCTGTATCTGGATTTTTTTTATGGTTTCATGGAAGACATATTGGTGTACTCACAAAATTTACATAATCATGAAAAACATCTTGATATAATTTTGAGCACACTAAGAGAGAATATGTTATATGCCAATCTCATAGAATGAAATTTTTTGATTGATAAAGTTCACTTCTTGGGTCACATTATTTCAAAATCAAGGGTATCAGTGGATCCATAGAAGGTGAGATCCATGGTTTCTTAGAATAATCACAAGAATGTGTTTTCCATACAGAGTTTCTTGGGGATAGATGGATATTATAGGCATTTTATTCAAGATTTATTAGGAATTACATCACCTGTTATGGGATTGACCAAGAAAGGTGTCAAATTATTTTGGTATGAAGCCTGTGAAAAATCCTTTCAAGAGTTAAAAGGTAAAATTACATTAGTGCTGATCCTGATTTTTCCTGATCTTGATAGAGTCTATATAGTATATTGTTATGCATTGGGAATTGGGATGGGAGAAGTTTTGATGTAAGTATCTAGAGTTATGGCATACAAGTCTCAACACTTGAGGTCACATGATCATAATTAACCTATGTATGATCTCAATCTAGATATAATTATTCACGCCTCACATTTTTGGAAGAACCATCGGTTTTGGGAATGGTTTTTTTGTATACACAGACCATAAGATTAGCAAATAAATCTTTACTCAACATGATTATAACCTCAAAAAACAAAGGTGGGTTGAATAACTTTAGTCCTTTGATTTTGAGATTACTTATATGCTTGGTAAAGGTAATTCCTTAGACAATGATCGAATCCAGAAGACTCAAACAGAATTAGTTCAGAAGTTCAGTAGTGAATGGAAGTCAATATATTTGTTTTCTAAGATGCATTTAGAGGTGTATGACAATCTCTTGTAGCCTGTACTCACATCATTTTCAATGACCTTTTTAATTCTAGATAGATTGATGATGAGAAAACTTTATGATCACAAGGGTTTATTCATAAGGGAGAGTGTATAAGGTAAAGACCCATTTCCTGGTTGAGTCATTTATGGGGATGATATCTTATTCATTCATGAGAGTGTCTAGTTTTTTAAAGACATATGAGAGTAGTTAATGAAAAAATATCCTGCCTTTTCTTGGACAGTACATCCTGGTCTTACCAAGATGTATCATGATATACACCACTAATATTGGTGGACAAGGATGAAAAGGGAGATCATGGGTTTCTTTACTTGGTGTTCTACCTATAAGCAGGTTAAGGGAAAACACCATTGACATATAAGGATTTTATATCCATTTCTCATTCCAGAGTGGAAATGGATTGACATCACTATAAATTTTGTGATGGGTTTACCTATCCCCCCTTGATGTAGTGAAGTTGTATGGGTGATTGTAGATATATTGAAGAAGGTCATACATTTCTTACATATTAGGGAGACCTTCCCAGTGGATGATCTAGGGAGGATATATATCAAGGAGATAATACACCTTAATGGAGTTCCACATATTATAGTATTAGATATGGATTCTCATTTTACATCATAGTTCTAGAAGGTGTTACATACAAATCTAGGTTCACAGGTGCTTCTGATCATAGCCTTCCACCCTCAGACTGACAATTATTTCAATCATATGATCCATGTTTCAATGGAAATGCTTCCAGAATACATCCTTGATTCAATAGTTTCTTGGGAGAACCAAATGGATCTTGTAGAGTTTTCTTATAATAATAGTTTCCAAGTTAGGATTCAAATGGATGTTTACAAGGTCCTATATGGTAGGCTATGCTTATCACCTCTGTGCTATTTAGAGGAAGGGGAGGCAATGCTATTAGGACCTCATCTCATTCAAGATACATCAGAGCATGTACAACTTTTCAAGAAGTGTATGAATATAGCGTAGTCTTGGAAGAATTATTATTCCAATTACAATCAATGACCTCTGGAGTTAGAGTTCAAGGATTTGGTATTTTTACATGCTTCACCTAGATTGGGGAATCAACAGATTAGGAAGTAATGTAAGCTAGCACCAAGATTACTCAGACCACTCAAGATTTTGGAGTGGGTTGGACCATTTTATTATCAGATAACACTCCCTCAAAGATACAGGGATATGTATGATGACTTTCAAATTTCTTAGTTATATCGTTATCATTCTAAATTATCACATATTCTTAAGCTGGATGAGGTGGATTTAGATATTGATGCTTCATTTGAAGAGCATCCTATTTTTATCATTGATCAAAGAAAAAAATGGATCAGTGTGTCTATTTAGTTCCTCTAGTTTTAGTTTTATGGAATAAAGACCATGTAAAATATGAAAACTAGGAGAGATAGGCCAACATACATTCTTATTGGCCGAAATTATTCTCATATAAGGATCAACCACCCTCAGGGTAACTCAGGGATGAGTTGTTTTAAGGAGGAGAGGTTGTATGGTACTATATTTTTAGATAGGTTTGAATAATTTTAAATTATATCTAAATATTTTATTATATATATATGAGAATTCCTAATGAGTTCATGGAATCTTTGGGAGTGTATGGGGCATACTCGGAGCTTGGATCTCTAGTTTTTGGAGAAATAACATGATGCAAATGGTTGGAAGACAGTTAGTTGTAACCATGCATCTCAACCGTGCGACCTAAAATAGAGGATTATAGTTAGTTTAATCATTTGAGATGAGGTGAATGTCCATGAAAAACCTTCAATAAATTGTAGGTTTAAGTCGCAAGGTTGGTTCACGGTTTCTTCTTACCATGTGTCAATCCCTATAAGGGGGTGGAGCTATTGGATATAGAGAATGCATGAGCTACTTATGTTTTGTAAAACCATGATCATATCCATATGAGGGGTAGTTTCACTTAGATAGTGGTGGTGTAGGGTTTGACCAATTCTGTGACCATACCGTGCGCACTCTAAAAAGGATATAAAATAGAGAATTTACCTCTATGCATTTAACATTTCCTCCTCCCTTTCCTTTCCCCCAAAACACAACAACTCTCACATTGAGATCTCTCCTTCCTTTTCCCATTAAGATTTGAAAAATTTTCATTGTTTGAAATTCTATTCAAGCATTATTCATCTTTTTGGACCCCCTCAGTAAGGCTACAATTACTATTATTTATTTTATTCATTTAACTTTCCATATCAAATTTTAAATACATATGAGATAATATTCCATATTTCTAGGGTTTTTTTCCATTTATATGATCTCTCAAATTCTATCCTGGATTAGAGGCTGATGCTAGATATAGAGTCAATTATCAGTATAAGGTAAGTGGTCTCTCTCTTTTCCCTAAAAGTTTTTATGTCTATATCATGCACTGTCATTCTATGTGCTAGACTTTATGTGCGATGCCTTTAAATGTAAAATTAAATTAATAGATTGTTAACACTAACTAAAAGTTAATTTTTTTTATTAAAAAGCTTGAAAAGTATAAAGTACCCACCTTAGGGAGGGAGAAAATTATGAATACCTAGAACATAACCTTTAAAAATAAGATTACAATAATTGGGTAAGGAAATTGTACTGGTGTACAAAATTAACCTCTCATCTGGCATACCTTTGATGGAAAGAGCGTCAGATGCACCATTTTTCTCCCTCCATGTGTAAAAAATAGAAATTCCTTGACTAAGAAAGTCACTGCATTTCCTGATGGTATAAATTAAATCCCATATAATATTACCCTCTTTTTGTAAGAGCCCAACCAGTACCATTGAGTCCAACTCCACTTCGGTGATCTAAATATTGAATATCCTGCAAAGCATCATCCCGACGTCCATGGCTCTTGCATAGGCTTCTATAGAAATTCCATCACCATAAAAAGAGCTGAAAGAGAGGATAACCAAGCCCCTAGTCTCCCTTATAAGGTCTCCCCTATCATTACACCATCCATACAAGAGCCTTCCACATTCAAATTAATCTCGGAACAAATAGCATTCCAGCATACCCACCATCCCTACTGACTAACTGTGCCTCAGTGCATGCAATCCACTGGGGTGATATTTCATAAAGAATCCAAATTTGTCCCCCCTTAATGAGTGCGCCTAGATCCACCACCAACTACTTAACAAAAATCTAAAGAAATATGTGAGAATGTTTTATTCCTTCTCTATTGTTGTTCCTCACTTTCCAGAGGGTACAACAAGCAGCCACAAAGACTATGCCTCAGACCTTGATTTCAGCCCCTCCTGGACAATGCCCAGAAACCAGTCCTCAAAGAAATTCTGGATTGAAACATAGTGTTCACTAATGTTCATGATCTGCCTTAAGGATCCCCAGATGACCCTTTCCCATTCCCCCAAGAAAAAAACATGCTCAATTGATTCACTTTTATAGTTTTTACAGTACTGGAAATGAGGTGTTAAAACCACTCTTTTTTTGTATATTATCCTCCATATGAATGGCTTGGTTTCTTAGTCTCCAAACAAGAAAATTAATTTTTCTAAGAATCGAATTACAACAGAGTTTTCTAGAACACTCATAATTGTTGTCCCACAAATAAATCAGATTCAGGAAGTCTCTCCCAAAGAACCGACCTGATCTTGAGCCTGAAAACATGCATTGGTAAGGTTCCTCAACTAGCTTTATGCAATCAAAGACCTTCTTCTACTTGGAATTGAGAATAGCATTCAAGAAGGATGGATACATACCAGCCTCTTTAAAGGAGATGCTCGACATCAGGCATCCTAGAAAGAAGGGATCATCCCATGACGAGTAATACATCCAAATACTAATGTCACTATATCAAAAAATCCATCTCACATGACCCTATATGACATCCAAATGTGCAATCATGCATCAAACAAGGCTTGAAATCCTGCTATTGCAATCATCTCAGCTCCTCCAGTCCTTACCATACCTGTTTTGAATGAACTTTTCCCATAATGAGTTCCAATCGATCACATCCCATGCTAGTCTAGACTTCATGGTCTATATGGTTTCAACCTCACTTCACAGCACAATACCACCCTCCTCAACTGGTTTGGCCAACCATTTCCATGAAGCCCAGTGACACCGAACTTCCTGATTAGCATCCCATAAAAAAGAGTTCATGATGTTTTCCAGCTTAGTGATGGTAACTTTTAGTGGTTTGATAATGGAAAGAACATGCACTGGAATATATTTAAGAACACTATTTATAAGCATTATTCTCCCACCAAAGGAAAGAAATTTACTCTTCCAGTTTCATATTCGACCCTTGATACTATTCAAGATGTCATTAAAGAGGGAATTTTTGACTCTTCCATTAGAAATTGGAGCACCGAGGTAAATCATTGGAAGTTTTCATTTTTTTCATGCCCAACCTTTCCTAAATTTCCTTGCTACACCTTCCTGAACATTTATTTGATATAAAACACTACTTTTTCCAAATTTGACCCATTTTATGCTCCAAAACCCATAGGTTGTCATGATATTGGTAAATCCATCAACTGATTGTTTCTTACCATTAATAAAAAATACCATGTCACCATCAAACATGAGATGCTACCTCAAACTATCCCCCAACTTGTTTTTAGAAGGTATAATCCTTCCATCCTCCAGCCCCTTGTGAATGTTCCTTGTAAGCGTCTCCTGATCCATGTGATTACACCATCATCTTAGGTGTTTTGAGTTACCTTAATATATTGGAATGGTTAAATGATTTAAAATGAAAGGTGAATGGTATGACCATGTCACCTAGACATTTTTTAATTAAAAAGTGTGATCATGGATATTATTATTAATGTGGAAACTTGGGTAGTTGATATATTATGATTGACCATGGTAATGAACCTTGAATTACCATAAATACGTGGCATTCCCTGAGTGATACTTAGACTCCCATTTTGGTTTTCCTTGGATGGGATCACGAGACACCAACCGATTCATTGATGGGTCTGATAAGTGAATGACCACACTTGGATTTTGTATTTTTATTGTGATGATGAATGCCCCAACTTAGCACTGAGGGTTCACTTATACTTCCAAAAATTAAATTGAATGCCTTGGGTGATTATACTTGAATTCATCTTGATATTATATACCTACTTGATTATTAACTTAGAATCCTTTCAGGTCTACCAATGATGCTACCTAGGAAATGATCCTAGGGCCCGAGTATCACTTTCCCCCTTATAGTGAATTGCTAAGGGTACACCCCTATAGATTTCACCCACCATTTAAAACTTATTGGTCAAGGATATTATGGAACCTTATATGGTTATCACTATATATATATGGATTGGTTGTATGCCTTAGGTCCCGACAATATAAATATAAAATTAAAAATGTAATTGGTTAAAGACACTCCCGCTCAAGCCGAAGCATGTAGTATTAGATGGGTGTCTCATTAGGAACCCGGATTGACATAGTTTATTTATTTATTTAATTTATTTATTATACCTACACATTGGTCATTGTATATTCACAGACTGAATAGTTCTATACACTATTAGTAGTGACCTTCTGAGTTTTACTCACACCCTGTTCGGGCCACCGATTAGTACCCAGACAGACTTCAGGGATGATCGTAGGGATATGGGGAAGTATCCTGCTATGGATGCTTTATTTTATGTACTAGGATGGGGTCAAGAGTAAAGGTTAGAGATTATGATCATGATTCCATTGGAGATAGTTTTTGTCTTTTTTTTTAATTTTGTATAGAATGTATTGTGTATTCCTGCTACCCTGTTCCCTTTGTATCCATCATTTTTTATAGCATCTAGACATTACTATTTTTTTATATAATACTATATATTGGTTATGAATGTTTATTTATTCTTATATATGTTTATTATTTAATTCCACTACTTATTTATTTTTTATACCACTGCACTACACTCCAATCATGATGGTATAATATCCTCACTGTACCACCTTGTACCATCACTGCTAGTCAGTATCCTCTAGTGTATGGAGAGGCATGATTGAGGCCACATGGCCAAATGGGTTTAGTTAATTATGAGTGAACCAGGTCTAGGACATTACATGAGGTTGTCTTAGGATATTGGGTCAACATAGGGATCGAACATCCACTTGGTAATCATTGTGTTATAGGTTTGTAACAACCCTAAATCTAGTAACTTGAGGTTGTTGGTAATTTATTAAAATGGTACAAAATACATAGATCACAATACATTGGATCTAAAATATTATTAATCTTAAGATATTAGATACATATGATCATTTCATTACATTATAAACTTAAATTATAACGTGGAAATACTTTTAACACCATTATTACTCCTTGTTTATCATTGTGAGCTTAGTCTCTTGGCAAGAGATAGTGTGAAATGAAAGCTAAAATTGAATAATCAATGCATAAATAATATGGTGATAATACATTAAAAAATAATGACATATAAATTAATGAATAAGAATAACATATCCATAGAAAAATGAAATAATTGAAATAAATAATCACATAGATTACAATAAATGATATCATAGTAATGGAATGCATAATACTAGACATCATAACCATATCATTAAGGGTTTTCATCAGTACATTATAAATAAAGATTTAGAATGCTTCTATTACCTTAAACTAGTTTTTCTCATGAGACCTACTGACGGATCAAGGGGATATATAATCTTGGGCCCAACTCATTATATAATAAGTCTAATGCATACATTATATAAAAGGAATGGATAAACAATAAATAGCATAAAGTTCTATAAGAATCCTCATACATAAACAAGTCTAATAAATTAATAATTACTAGTTTATAAATAATGGATATAAATATTTTCATTGTTTCCCCAATAAATGGAATAATATGGTTATCTAGGTGTACATCCATCAATTAAATTAGAAACTTAATAGGATATTCATAATGAAATTGAATTTATCCTTATCACATAGATGATAATAAAGTAGTAGGGTCAAATACTTTCATCATATTAGGATATTAATAAAAAAGATTCATTGAATAAAATAGTTTACAACAACCAACTTAATCTTCCAACAATCATATTACCCATTATAATTACACTAAATTCTAATTTTAAAAATCATTCAAACTATTCTTTTATCTTTTATATCATGTCTTTTAATTGCATATAATTTTTTTCATAATAATAACATATATCTTATTCTTGTTATTATTTTTAGAATATTACCCCCCATAGTTCAAGATTATGATGTTGCTAAATATTTTTATTTGTTTTATAGTAATATTTATAGTTATTCTAGTGAATGTGACTCTCTAGCCTATATTGTACTACTAAGATAAACTAAAAGGGTATGTATTCTATGATGATTATTGAAATGAAGTATTTATTCATTATCATAGGTTCTATAACCCCCTTAAATAATTTCATCATCAAAATTCAGGGTAGACATAAATTCATAAAAAAATGTATATAATTATTCATTATTTCTTTCTTAGGCTCCCACATTGCTTCCTCCAACTTGGGATTCCTCCAAAGTACCTTCACCATTAGAGTTGTTCTATTTCGTAATACTGTCTCTCTAGTATCAAGTGTAAAGGCCATGAACTTATGGACTAGGTAATTATTTTTTATTTCAATCATTAATTTCATTTTTGGGTATATTTATGGTTGAAGATAAGTTAAAATAAGAGTATAATAGTAAATAAAAGGGGGAAGACCCCTTGGGCCAGGGAACCACCACGTACCCATTGGTCCTGATCTGGGTACCAGATGGGGCACTTGTGGTGCAAGTGGATTTTTTTGAGCCACTGTGTACCTGGTGGATTACTACTAGGTACTAAGTATCCTTCTGGGTATATTGTCCTTGATAAATGGAAATTTTGTCATTTACATCCTTAAATTAACCCCCTAATTGTTTTCTTTGTGATTTACAACCCATTTGACCTTATACCAACCCCCTTTAAGATTCAATTTCCCTCTCAACACCCTAAAGTAATTCCACCCTTCCATCTTGATCCTAGGTGCTTCTGTGGGTCATATTAAGGTATTGGGTTTCCTCTTGTAAAGACCCATGTTTCCCCAGATTTGAAATTTGAGAAGAAATTTGAATTTTTTCAATTGGGTTATCATGAGTTATATCATGGTGATTTTAACCTAGAATATGATCTAAGATAATTTTCATGAACAATCTAATGGTCCTAAAATTGGGCCTTTACCCAAGGATATGTGTTTGGTAGAATTTCCATCCATTTGAGTTTTGGAATAATATTTAATATTTAATTTTTAATTAATTAAATATTAAATTATTTGTTAAAGTTAGGCTAATGAAATATTAAGAATAGAGTATCATATTGAGATTCAAACTCCACATTTGATTCTGTAATGGGGTTTGTTTCTTAGGCGAGTTATAAACTCGCTTTGGGTTATGGGACTCGGGATGAGTATTTAAAGGTCAACTAACTAAGTAATTAATTAATTAAAAGAACCCCCATTTTGGATTCTGATATATGATAGGAGGGGGGAGAGGTATTTTCCACCACATAATGGATGTAATGATATGGAATAGGGAAGAATATTCCATCAAAATTCATCCATGGAGGAGATCGAAACTAGATCGAGGCGCAACACTTCTAAGAGCAGATTTGGACTAGAAGCATCGTTTTTTACACCATAAGGTAGGATGAATTTTTATTTTTATATCCTAATCCCCATATATGTGTTGTTTTTAAGTTTTAAATACTTATTATGACTACTAAGGATACCATGGGGGTTTATCTATGCTTAATCAAGAAAAAACAGGGGTTTTGGGGGGGTTCATAGGGGTTTCCCATTCAAAAATACTAATCACACAACATGTAGTTCAAGAACACACACCATGTGTTCTTATCATTTGGGAAAGATGGACATTTATAACTATACACCATGTA
Source organism: Viscum album (assembly GCA_963277665.1). Lineage (NCBI taxonomy): Eukaryota > Viridiplantae > Streptophyta > Magnoliopsida > Santalales > Viscaceae > Viscum > Viscum album. Next base: position 1,870,338,403 of record OY728131.1, read on the forward strand.
CTGGGAGTATACACTGTGTAGTGGTACGTGGAAATGCAGCGGTATATGGCCTTGTGGCCATGTAGTTGGACAGATGGAATTTTGGGACCACAAGTTGTGTAGCTGAGGTACACGACATGTAGTGAGACATGGAAGTGTGTCCATGTATATGGGAAGACACCCCATGAAGGGGGGGGGGAGACATGGCTATGTGGAATTATATGTACATACCCCAGGTATGGCATGTATGTGTAGTAGTATATGACCAGACCCCATGTATGTTGTGACCATGTAGTTGTACATAACCAAACACCCATGTGTTCTATACTATGTAGAATTACATGAACAGGTAGGATGTTATTGAGTACATTCCATGTACTTGGGGGTACATTCAGTGTACTTCCCTTTGTTACCCCTTTAAATGGGTTTGAGTGGTTTTGTGACTTAGAGACAAAATTGGACACAAGATGAGTTTATTTTGAGTGTTATTCCATATAGAACACAATGTTGGAGCCATTAGAGTGTTTTGAGTACTTTTAAGAGGCAGTTTGGGGTGAGTATGTTATGGAAGAGAAGTTTTACTCTAGAAGTGATCTCAGCTGTCTCTTGAGAGTGAGACATGGGATGATACATTGGTGAGGGTCATGAGAATTATTGGAGGACATAACATGAGTTTTTCGGTGACCTTGATTAGCGTTGAGATGAGTTTGTCCCTGGTTAGTGGGACTAAGTTGTGACTCGAGGTGATAGAGAGGTTAGATGTATGAGAAAACCTAGACTAGTTTGAAAAGGGGTTGGGATTAATGACATATCCGTTATGAGGTTTACTTCTATTGAGAAATGATAGGTGATGAGATTATAGAGAATGAGTTAAGGGATGTGTTTCCCCAAGATAAGTACATTAGACCGATATTTTGGTTGTGACAAAGGTTTGTAAGAAGGATGTTTCCTCTTATGTTCTAATCCAGAGTATCTAAAGAATGATGCCTCCACTTGAGTACTAGTTATGAGGATCAAAATAAGGATGCATCTATTTTTGTCTTGACCCAGAGGGATAATTTGGTGACCGATTGATAAGAAGATCCTAAGTGAGTGCCTTTTTTTGAGTTTTAATGGTTACATACATTCCCTTGGGACCCAAATCAATGCATGAGCCATTTTGGGGAAAACATGATGATAAATGGTATGGTAATTTAGCCATACCTTGTTATCTTTCTCTATTTGTTGAGTTTGAGACTTGGTTTATGCCATAGGTCTATTTTGATTTGGTGGGGATGCCATGTTTTAGAGCCTGGATTAATGTTATGGGTTACCATTATTGATAGATCTAGACATGATGACCTAAAGATGAATGTATGAAATGAATATCAACATACAAGGTTGATAGAGTTGTACATGACATTCCAAATTCATAGTTCTAGATATCTAACATGATGCTCCACATCCGAGGTTGAGTAGATTATACATGAAACTCCAGGACTGTATGATATATTAGTGGACATGACATTATATAGATATGATGATTTTGGTGGACATGGAATTCTATATATATATTGAGTATGGTGGACATGGTGTTCCACATATATGGTTGAGATGCCAAACCAAGGTTCCAAGCATGAGAAGCGATGAAATTCTATATGGAATATGATGTACGATTGATTCTCCTTTTTGGGTTGGTTCTATATTTATGCTCTTTGAAACATTGATGTTAATGAATAGTTATGTTTTTGACTGATTCTATAGGCATGCTCAATTATGATACAGGGGATATAGTTTAGATTGATGTTTTGGGATTTTATCATGTTTTAGTATGGTATGAGTACCTGGGAATGATATGTTTAGGTACTGAGTAAGACATAATGAGTAAAGATATGTGGTTTGGTTAGGATAACCATATATTGGTGACCGTATGCTTTTTGGGTGGAACTTTATTAGAGACGTTCTCAAAGGCACCCAATGTTGGCTGAAGCAGGTATGGTCTATCGAGGTATCAAACCCAAGGATCGACAGAGGTTTGGTTTATTATTATTTTAGTTATGTTTCAACTAGGCTAGGTATATTTCATGAACATGAACTTATGATAATAGGTTATAGGTTCACCATTGGGGGTGGCCTACTGAAATTCATTTCTCACCCCCTATATGTGTACTTTAGTGTGCATAATGACCTTATGTATTGTTTCAGGTTGATCATGGATTCATTATAGATAGGGATAATTCCTAGGATTTCTTGGCTGAGTAGGTTGTTCATGTAGAGTTAGATGATTGGGCTAGAGTAGATCGATAGGGTACTAGAGACTGGGTATGTGACATGGCTCAAAGTTACAAGTAGAGCCTGATTTATTTATATTTATATTTTTTATTTTGTATATGTGTTCATCTCATTGGGAGATCAATGTTGAATATATGGAATGGCTATTTAGGCCTTTATTGTATCTCATTTTATTACAGAATGATTCTATTTCAGTTTATTTATTCTTTCCACCTACTTTGATGTATATTATGTTTGGTTATTTACTTCTGGATATTCACACTGATATGGGGGTGTAGTCTCCTCATAGTTCCACTTTAGACCCTTGTTTATAGTAATAAGCCTCTAGAGTATTAAGAGGCATGCTTGAGGTCATGTGGAGAATTGACTCAGGTCACAAGTTTTCTGGAATCTGGGTCGGGATGTTACAATGTTGTATCATAGTAGTTACTTTAATGTTTTAATATTTGGGATTTTTTAGATTGGAGATATAGGAATATGCCAGAGCTTGTGATGGATATCGAACTGGTGCATCATGAACACCTGTTCTGATAGGAAGTATAGGATACCCATGATTAGATTTCTATTTTTATTGTGATGTTATGATTGTATATGATTTTCACCTTGGGTGACACATGTGCGGTTTGGATGTTTTGGTTTGTGATGGATTTATGGCTCTTAGACCATTGTAAAGAAGCCTTGGATTTGGTTTTGACTATTGAAATATAGATTCAAGAGGCATATCATGTATATTGGTAATCATTTAGGATCCATATGTTATAGGCCCTCTACCGTGTGACTTTGCTGATGATAGAGGCATAATTGTTTAAAGTGTCAACTACTGATTATAGAGTGTTTCCCCATCTATGTACATGGTGGGATTGTATTATCTAGGATGACTTGTATACGGTTCTCCTCATAATGAAAGGTTATGTTGATCTGTGGTGAGACTCTCAATGATGAGGAAACTAATGTGGTCCTCATGAAAAGTTGGTGTAGTGACCCTGGTGGGTCGGTATGGTATATATATATGATCATTGGAACCCTAATGAGTGGTTATTGTTTGATATCAGTTGTGTGTCCTATTCCCCTAAGGAGTAGTCTGATATATAGATGCTTAGAGGGCACAGGTTCCCTGGTTTTGGGTGGTTGGTTTGATGTGTGATATATTTTGTATGTGAGACCCTAGAAGTGGGTGTTTTGACATGTTGATGTCATGTGATGTTGGGAAGAGATATTTCTTGACACCCTATGATAAATGGCCTTATATGAGTTGGACTAAACCTAGATGGTAGAACCTAGTGTCCTTCTTTATGTGACTCCATCTTAGGGAGTTAGTACCATTTGACCTTTATGGGTGACCCATGAGAGGGATTGACCAAGATGTGTGTTCTTTTTGGTATGTAAAGAATAGATGAATTCTTTAGACATTTGAAAATAGTGAACAAATGGTGCAACCTAGTATGGGGTTTAGGCATGTTGGATGATTTTGTTTTGATAGTAAACACTTGTGTGCTAGTACTTCAGACCAGTGGTTGGTTTTAAGAGGGTAAAGTTCATTTAGGTTCTTAGCCCAGGTAATGGTTGTGCAAGTGGGCTATGCTTGATGGTTATGATATGGATCATAAGAATAAAGGTTTCTCTTTCTTGGGTGATATGGGCATACGAGGTAGGCATGACCAATGTACAAGGATTTTTGGGATAATTTTTCATGATACATGACTCATTAGAGTCAAAATGAAGTTTTTTTTGTTTGAGTTGTACAAGAGCATGTAACAATTAAGAGTTAATCAGATATTAGAAACATGATTGCTGGTGAAATGTATTTTTTTTGGATTATAGATTGGGAACCACATAAGATTATGACTTTGAGGCTTGAGTTGAGTAGGAAACCATTAGTATGATGAGAATCATTATGGGTGGGATGTGAGGCTTGTGGGTAGGGTGACCTGAGGCCCTTAGGATAGAACTATGATATTCTAAGAATGGATGAGTTTGTTGTGGTATTCATTGGTGAAATATTTGTGTACTCTTAGTCTAGGAATGATGATTCTCAATATCTTGACACCATCCTAAGTACAATGATAATTTATTGGATATACTCTATTATATATAGATGTTTCCTTGGTTTTATAAAGGGACTTCTCGGAGGTAGCACTCATGGAATGGTGCATGTGAAGATGTATGGTGGGAGTGAACTATGATCCATCTTTGAGATAGGTCCTTGTGATGGAACAAATGTTAGTGAATACGATGGGTACTTTTCTTAGAATCTGGTAATAGATGATGGTTGATGTTTTGTTTTTTCACTCTGGTGGGATAGAGAAGACCATGTCCAATTCTGAGTTTTGACAGTGATTTGAGAATGATCTATGGAGTTTATGTTTTATTACGAGGTGACAATAAGGATACTCATATGATGGGTAGTATTGGGTCAGTTGTGAAGATGTGAATCTTGTGCGAGCAGGGTCAAGGATATAGTAGGAATCACATCGAGAAGGTTAGTGGACTATAAAAGACGTGTTTTGGTAGTAAAATCCAATGGTGGGAAATGTCATGCTTTATAATTTTCCATTTTAGGTTGAGTTATATGGATGAGAGAACCATGAACCTGATGATAAGTTTTAGATAACATTGAGACATCCTAGGATTGATGGATGTAACTAGGAATTATCTGGATAGTTTGTGGATGGTGGAAAGTGGTGACTTAACCTTTGATGGGGTGTACACATTATCTTTTGATTTATGCATAGGAACTCAATTTCCATACTTAAGTATAAAAAACAAGTTGAGAATGAGTGGGAAACCAAGGTGGTTTAGAATGTGTGGTTTGAATACCACTGAGGCTTCTTGAGGACAAGAAGTTTTATGATGGGGAGGTTATAAAGACCCATGTTTTCCCAAATTCTAAATGTGATCAAAAATTTGAATTTTAACTTTTGGGTTCCCATGAAGTGTAAAATTTTTATTTTACCCTATAATATTATCTGATATAATTTTTTTGAACACTCCATTGGTCCTGGGATAGGTAATTTACCCTAGGATAGAATTTTCGTAGAATTTTGAGCCATTAAAGTTTTGGCGGAATATTTAATATTTAATTAATTAAATATTAAATTATTCATGCAAGTTAGAGTAATGATATCTTGTAAAAGAAGTGTTTTATTGAGATTATTAATTAATGTTTGATTTTGAAATGGGGGGTTTTTCTTATGTAAGCTATAAACCCACTTTGGGTTTTGGGACATAGGAAAAGAATTAAAAGGTTAATTAAATAATTAAAAGACCCCACATTTTGGCTTCCCATACATGGAAGGAAGGGGGAGATGGATTATCCATCGCGTGATGGATATATCAAGAGGTAATTTGGAAGGAGATGCCTATATAATTTTTCCATGGAGAAGACTAAGATCAGATCAAGGTACAATAGCTTTCAGGAGAAAATTTGTACTCTAAGCATCTATGTTTACGCCATAAGGTTGAATGGGTTTTGAGTTTTATGACCTAATCCACATAGATGTGTTTTTTAAAGTTTTAAATCCATATTATGACTATTAAGGACCCCATGGGGGTAAATATATGATTAATCATGAGAAAACATGGGTTTTGAGAGTTTCAGAGGGGTTTCTCATTTGGAAATCCCAATTATATGGCGTGTAGTTCAGGAATACATGCCATGTGTTCTTCCCATATGGGAATATTATATTTTAAAACTACACACCATTTAAAGTTATTAAAATCTATGTAGTGGTACATGTCCATGTGGAGGTACATGGACATGTCTCTGCATAGTTGGGCATACAGAATTTTGTGACTACACATCGTCTAGTCGAAGTACACGACATGTAATGGGACATGGTCATGTGTGTATGTACATGGGAATAAACCTCATGTAAGGGGGAACATGTACATTTAGAAGTACATGTACAGATCCCAGGTTTGGAATGGCCATGTAGTTATACACGACCAGACACTACGTATGCTATAGATGTGTGGTACTACATAGACATAACCCTATGTGTTTTAGTCCATGTATAAGTAAATAGCCAGGTAGGAGGTTTTGGAGTACACTTTGTATATAGGAGTACACATCATGTATGACCACTTTGTAACCCTTTGGAGGTTTTTGAGTGTTTTTTCACCCCAAGGTTGGAATTAGACACAAGAGAAGCCTATATTAATTGTTTTTTTGTAGAACGCAATGGTGGACACCTTAGTGCATTTTGAGGACTTTTAAGAGGTGGTTTGGGGTGATTAAGTTATGTTAGAGATTATTTCCACCAGAAGTGATTCCAATTATATCTTGAGAGAAATACATAGGATGAGACCTAGGTGAGGGTCATGATAATTATTGGAGGACATAGAAAGAGTTTGTTAGATACCTTGATAGGTATTAGGATGAGGTTGTACCAAGTTAGCGGGACTGAGTTACAACTTGGGAGGATGTAGATGTTGGATGTATGGGGTAACCTAGAGTGGTTTGGAAGGGGCTTAGGTTTAATCCCCTACACCTTACGAGGTTTACTACTATTGAGTCCTATGATTCTGTGAGATGATAGAGACAAGGTTATTGGATGTGTTGCCTTGAGAAAAGGGTGTTGGACCAAGATTTTGGTTGTGAACAAGGTTTGCAAGAAGGATGTTTCTAATTATATTTTTATTTAAAGGATTATAAGAGGTATTACTGCACTTGAGTGTCAGTTTTAATGATCCAAATATGGATTCCTCTATTTATTTCTTAACCTAGAGGACCATGTGGGTTCCCGATTGATAGGATGACCCTGAGCGCGTTCCAGTGTTTGGGTAGTAATGGTTAAGAGTGTACCTTTAGGACCAAAAATGATGTATGATCCATTATAGGTCTGATATTTTGATTATGGGTATGGTATATCATATAGAACTTATTATGTTTCCCTTTTTTTTTGAGTTTGAGACTTGGTTTTTGTTGTATGGCTATTGTGATCTGGTTGGGATGTCATGTTTTTGAGCCTAGATTACTGTTATGGGCTATCATCACTGATACAGCTAGGCATTATGATCCATAGACATGGTTCTAGATGTTTGACATGACACTTTACATTAAAGTTTAATAAATTTGGACAATAAGTTCCCCATTCATGGTTCCAAATGTCTGAGAAGATTCTCCACATCTAAGGTTGGGTAGGTTGGACATGACTCTCCATGATCGTATGATATGTTGATGGATATAGAGTTACAAAATCATGATGAGATTGATGGAAATGTAATTCCATAGATATATTGAGTATGGTGGATATGATGTTCCACATATATGGTTTTGATACCAGACTGAGGTTCCATCATGAGCAGCGATGACATTCCATATAGAATATGTTGTAGGAATGATGATCCTTTTTGTTGGGTTGGTTCCAAATTGTTTCTCTTTGAACCAATGATGTCAATGAATATTTAAGTGTTATATTGATGCTTCAAGAATGATCGATTATAATATATGGGATATGGGTAAGACTGATATTTTAGGTTTTGGTCATGTTTTATCATGAGATGAGTACTTGGGACTGATGCAGCTAGGTATAGAGTAAGAGATAATGAGTAAAGATGTGAGGTTTGGTTAGGGAAGCCATGGATTTGGTTCCCTATGTTATTTTGGAGACACAGTCTTAGATAAATGCTTAGAGACACCTGGTGTTGGATAAAGTATGTATAGATGATCATTGTGTCAAACCTAAGGATCAACTGAGGTTTTTTTATCTTTATTTAAGTTATGTTTCAGCTAAGATAAGCATATTTCATGGGCATGAACTTATGACAACAAGTTATAGGTTCAACGTTGGGAGTATCCAACTGATATCCATTTCATACCCCTTATACGTGCACCTTAGTGTGTGTATAACTTATTTCCACTTTCATGTTTTTCATGAAAGCATGATAGATAGAGTGAAGGCCTAGGATTACATGTTTTATCAGTTTTCTCATGTGGATAATGAAAATATGGTGGGAGTAGCTCAATAGGGCATTTGAGACCGAGTATGTTCCATGGATCAGAGTTGGTAGTAGAGCCTGATGTATTTATTTTTTCAATTGTTTATTTTTTATATGTGATCAACTTTGTGGTTGGTTGATGTTGTATGTATGAAATGACCATTCAGTCTTTTATTGTATCTCATTTTATCACAACATTATTTTATTTTAGTTTATTTAATATTTCCATGTACTCTGATGTGTATGATGTTTGGTTATTTACTTCTGGTTGTGCACTCTGATATTGGAGAATATTCTCCTTATAGTTCCACTTTGAACTTCTGCTTCTAATCAACAACCTCTGGCATATGAGGAGGCATGCTTGAGGTCATGTGGTGAACTAGCTCAATGCACTGGTATAGTGGCATCTGAGCCAGGACATTACACCTCTAAATACTTTATTCCCTTTGTTTCTCATAGTAGTGGATGAAAACCTTTTATATAAATATTTATGGCTTATAAAATTATCCTACCTTTTCTATCTTATTTTAGTTTGGTATTGATGCAAGGCTGTACTGGACGATACCAAGGTTTTACCTTGGAATCCTTCTCAGATTTCTGGTTTTCATTCCAAGAAAAATGGTATTTAGGGGCGGTTTTGATTAAAACTATGAGATTAATGATTATTTAGAAAAAATCTCATGAATTTATGGGTCAGGAATCATTTCATGATGATTATTTAAACTACTATGAATCATTTAGTGACTATTTTTTATTTGATTTTTTAAATATTTTTTTATTATAAACAAAATTGTTTAATTTATAAATATTTTATTTATTTAAAATATATAATTTTTATTTTTCTAATTATTTTAATATAATTTATACATAGTACAAAAATTTCTTATAAGTTCACCCATCTTTACATTACTCTTACTCATTCTCGAATTGCTCTCAATGAACTAAGAAAATTGCAACACCCTGAGATTTTTTGAATTATTGTTTTCTAATAAATGCAATATTATAGGCATTTTAATTATATGGAATATTGAGTTTAGATTTTATTACATAGAAAAATTATTTTAGATTGTGTTATATGAAACACTGATTTTGGATTAAGTTACACATAACACCAAACATAGCTTGTGTTACATGCAACACTAAGTTTAAATAAAATGTGACATGATATTAAAATATTTTTATTTAATATGATATTTACCGTCTAGCCATTGGAATGGAAGGTATGAATAAGGTTAACTAAATTATGAATATATATTATTTAAAAATTTATATCAAATAAATTATTTGGTGACCGATTAATTATAAATGAAAATAAGAACTATTTGAAGATAAGAAAATATTTTTTATAAAAAACTATTTTTATGCCCACAAATGTGTTTTAAAAAAATAAATTAAACAAATAAATTTATTGAATTATTTTAATGAAATTTCTATGTTATATATTCAATAAAATTTCTAACATTCATCTTATGTGTTTTCTAGAGAAGAGATAAGAATAAATCAAATTTTATGCATTAAAACTGTATTTTTCTAAAAAGAAGTTTTTTCACCTTTTTAACACTTATTTTAAAGTTAAATTTTAGATATTTTAGAAAATTTATTTGATAGTATAATATTAATATTTTAAATAATAATTTAAAAATTATCTTGGAGTGAATTGTTGATAATTTTCTAAAAAGATAATTTTTTAATGAATAATGAAAATACTGGTTTTGACAAAGAATTATAATTTCATTTTCAGAATTTTAAAAATTAAAAATTATTTTAAGATGATTTTAAATGTATAATTATTTGTATTATATATATATATTAGTATAATTTAATTTATTTTAATCAATTTTATATTTAATTTTTATATAAAAACTTTTTAAACTTTTGAAACTTTTCTCTTTAGAAAACCGCTTTTTCATCGTGTTTGTGGGATTAATTTTAAATTAAATTATATCACTTACATGAGTTTAATTTATAAAAATGGATTAAATATTTTTAATTATTATAATTAATATTATCTAGTAAGTTAAACTTAATTTTTGTCCAAAATGAATAGTAAAAATTGTAAAAATTAATTACCATTGTTAAGGTTAAAACAGGTTTATCGGGGGGTTGAACTAAAAATATAAGGGAAGGATTTCCGTAAAAAATTTAATAAATATTATTTTATGGACTTATATCAATATTATACTTCCCAAGATCGAATATAGGGTCATTTTGAAGCTTTTTTCATGTGAATGACTTTATCATTTTGGATTCTTATGAAAAATTTCCATGTAGTTTCCAAGTGGGTTCCTTTCCCCATTTATGAAAGGACCTATCTTCTCCCATATTCACAATTACAAAAACCAGTGGTTCAGCCAATAAGTACCTAAATAAATTCATTAATTCCATACTATCATCCTATAATCCTTATTTTGATCATAAATACAATCTAATAATTCTTTTGGTGCAAAAAAAAAATTTGTCTGAAGAAGAGGTAACATCTCTTTTATTTTATTTCTTCCTCCACATTCTTAAATTATTATTAAACCATGATGATATAATAAACTAAATATATTAAAAATAATTATATATTATTATTTTAATTTAATAACATAAATTATTATCTTCTTTCATCAAATGGGATATGAAATCATCGTCCCTATATATAGTAGACCACCACCTCACGAAGCGATGTGATTCGTTTTTCACCAACACTTTGAAAGGAAGATAATTATGGTAAATTTAATTAATATATGTAATATTTATAAAATAAAATTGATTATTTAATGGTAATATATTATTAAAATTTCTTTCATTTCATCCATTTATAAAATGGAAATAACGTTCTTGCATATGTACGACTTACCATCTCCTTGAATGATGTATTTTATTTTTTATATAGATATTTTATGGATTACTATAAATAATTATATGATGAATATATATGATATTTATATGATATTTATAATTATATATATTATGGAACAATTATCAAATTAATAATGCTGAAAATAAAAAATAAAAACATACATGAAAAACAAAGCGATTATTACCCGAAACATGATTTTAACAAGGAATTATTAATAAACATATAATAAAAGGTCATAAGTAAATCATATATGTTTTGATATATATTATTATTTTTATTAAATATATTTATAACAGGATTATATTTATTATACAAGTGGTTTTAACGTGTATGAAATAATTTGAGACTGAAGGTAAAGGATTTCTGTCTAACTTTTATTTTCCATAAGACACATGCCATATTCAACACATGTGTCTTTTATGTCCTGTATATACTACCCATATGTATATTTTATGATTAATATACTGAAAATTATTATTATTGAAATATACATTTTAGTATCTATCTTTCATGGGGTTTACGACTTCAAAGTTACCAATATAGTAAGGGATTTTTGTCTCAAATTTCCATCTTTGGGACATAAGTCATATTATGCACATATCTTCATATATGAGGTGAATATACTACCCATTTGAGATTTTATATCATGAATATATTTATTATAATGATATTAAAAGTTTCATTTGATGTTATTATATTATGGGGCCTATGATTCAAAAGATACCAAAGTGGTAAATGTTTGATGTTACAATCTCATTATTTATTAGGATTTATTATGATTATGATTTCAATTATGTAATATTATGATCTATTTATCAAGAAATTAATTAATTTTATTTTCCAATAGTTATTTAATGAAATTAAAATTTTCCATTCATTTTCCTCTCTTTATTACTCAAGATTCCAAAATATATTTTTTAAATAAAACAGACTTTATTTCTATTTTCGGTTAAAAATTATTTTTCTTCCATATCCCAGTTTTTAATTTTTTTAACATTCCCAAAAGGATTTATTAAAGGATTTTTACCCATCTTTTAATTTTATTACTATTTTTTTTAAAATAAAACTTTATTTTTTTTTCAGATTAAGGTCTGTTTTGATTTTACTAAAATTTTGAATGGAATATTTTTTTAACATGCACAGAATTTTCAACCATCATGAATACTCACTGTTTAAAAGATTAATTTATTATTTTCAAAAGTAATTTTCAATAAAAATAATCTTGAAAATGTTTTATGTTTTAAAAAGTGTTTTTCAAAGTAGAAATAATATTTACCCCAAGAAATACTTTAAATTATTTATAATGTTTGTTTTATAAGTTTCAATGTTTATTTTCGAATAAAAGTTTTTCAATTTTTTATTATTAATTTTTTTGTTTTAAAAATTTATTTTCATAGTAAAGTTATTTTTCTCAATAAATGTTCCAAGTGTATTCTAAAAATCATTTTCCATATGATATGATATCTATTGATGTTACTTACGATTTAATGGGGATATGATCCAAGGATACCATTCTTATTATTTCTATGAATGGTTTATATATATGACTAGAATATTTTTATGAAACCCATTTATTTTCCATGGGTTATACCATTATAAAATGTTTATGAAACCCGCTTATTTTTCCATGAGTTATGCCATGATGAAATAATGAAATGTAAATGAAACCCATTTATTTTCCATGGGTTATGCTATGATGCAATGCTTATGAAACCCATTTCTTTTCCTGGGTTATGATATGAATAATGTTTTATGATGTTGTGGCACATAGATGTATGGACTATGTGATATGTTGGACCAATATCTTCCTCTAATGTATTAGGTAATGATTAATGTTATATGAGCCCAAATAGGGTACATGTGAGGTTATCCCAGGACCGAAAGAGGGTACAAGGAAGGTTATCCCAATCCAAAAAGAGGGTACATAGGAGGTTATCCCCATCCCAAAAGAGGGTACATGGGAGGTCATCCTAAGATTGAAGTAGGTACGTGTGTGGTTAGCTCATAACTAATATGTTATTAATATCATAGTGGGTAGCCTTGACATAAAATTTTCTATACATATGTATATGCCATAAATATATGTCTTATGCCAATGTTATGCACTTATGGCTCATGATCTTTGATTGCATAACGATTCATGTCTTATAAACTTCCACGATTTATTACATGACCCATATTTATTTTCTATGATATACAGGTTATGGTTTTCAAATGTTATTATCGTGTTACTATACCCATATGATCATGTTATATTGATATCTCACTTGTTTATCCCTACTGAGCATCTGAGGTCACACTTTCTTATGTTTAATTTTACTAGGTTATGAAGAAAGGTTTTAAGTATGGTATGTCTATGAAGAGTAATAAATGGGAATATATTTATTGGTGGAATTGAAGAACTTTCATGAAATACGAAGATATTGAATATAGTCTCCAAATATACCAAACCTATATGGTCTACGAGTGTGTATTTGTGAAATGTATTGAATATTCACATAAAAGGTTATAATATTTATGTATGATAAGTTTGGATCTTTATTATTGGTATTAGAGGAAATGTTTAGTTAACCTTTTGAAACTAGGATGAGAAAACTCTAGAAAGAACCCAAGCTATATTTCTTTGGATATATCTAAGGATGTATCTAAGGACAATTCCTAGGATGATTCAAAATATAGGAAAATTTCCTAGAATTTTGGTATAGGATAGAGCGAGTGGTTTCCAAGAAATCACATCCCTACCGGGATACAAAAAGTGGATGTGGATCTGGAATAGAGGTACCTAGAGGTAATAACTCCGAAAAGGGTGCATTGAGATGGAATCAATCATCACTTGGTTGATGAAAATGGGCGTTTCTGCACACATAGTTTGACACTCCTGGGGGATATGATTAGGAAATTCACAAATTCTTTATGAACCATCATGATGGATTTGAATAATGACTAAGAATAACCTAGGTTAATCTTAAGGTTCCACAAATTTAAAAGAATGTTTCAAAATTTAGACATCTTATAAATGATTTTTGATAATTATATGGCTTCCCACTATGAATATCGTTACTCAAATGATGATTTTTGATTTTAGTCAATGGAGGAAACCAGAATAAACTAGATTAATGCTGAATGTGATAGACAATGTGTTAAAGAGAAACCAAATGGGATGATGACTGAAGTAAAGGATATTATTATTATTCCTAATCAGTTATCATGCTATATGATTAATAAATTTCACCTTAACTCACTCTTATACTCACCAAAGAAGTTAAGGATAGAGTTATTTGGGAATTTAGATGGTGGAGACCAAGAAAAAAATAAGATTTAGTTTCCTATATGTTGAGAATATAGGAAGAAGCACTCTGGGGAATGTCTCAAAGGAATGATAAGTTGTTTTATATGTGTAGAATAAAGTAATAGAGTATAATTTTTCTGAGAATAAATGAAAAGTTCAGTTAATGTAATGAATAAGAATAATGGTTTCTTTAAGGCATCACCAATCGTCAAATGTAATAAATGTTGAAAGAATGGGCATTATAAAAATTTATTTCTTATGGGAAAAGTTCATGAATAGAATCAATAAGGTTTTAAAAGTAATGGTTATACTCATGATGATGAAGATACCATAGACAACATAGGAAAAGAAAGATGTATTAAGAAATAAGATGATGAATCCCAGTTAATGGTTTAATAATGAAGTAGAATGATTGAAGTGTTTGTGTATGGGAATTCAAGAATTATGTTATATGAATCATGAAATATATAAGTATTATTCTATAAAAGTTTTTCATTAAGTATTCTCATTAATATATTGAATATTACTGATGAAATAGAAAAGTTATTTAATGGAAAAATGATATTTCATTGAAAACACATGATTAAGGGAAAGATAACCCTTAATATGTTCCAAATGCTAAGATAATGATGTTGAGATAAAGATATGATGGATTTGAATAAATTAAATGGGATAGTGTTGATGACCTTAGAACTGATTAATGATTTTGGGTAAAGTGGTTTGTGTTATCATTGATGGAGTTTAAAATATTATTAGATTTATGAAATATATACAATAACATATTGTTATATTCAAGGAATTAAGAAACATGAATGCTTTTATTGAGTTTTTATGGAAATTCTGATTATTAATATGCTTCAAGAGAATATATGATCAAGGTATTCATATATTTGGCATGTATCCATTAGGATCTACTTAATGATTTTGGGGGATTAATGTTAAGTTGATTTTGGTAAGTTTAGTGGCCTTCTTTATAAATTTTTAATTTCGAAATGATCATAAGGCTTAATATTTATGGAATAGTTTAAGTTGAACTTTGGATGAGGTCTTAGATATTAATGTATTATTTAATCATATGGATATTTATGCATATTAGATAACCTATGATAACTATAATGACCCTGAATTATTTCAATAGAAATTACCTTCTTATAAATTTGAAATATATTACAATCACATAAAATCACTTTGAGAACGCAATACAAGCTTTATAAATGATGAATGAATGAAATAAGAAGTAAAACTAGAAGTTAAGGAACCTTTACCGATGAAATAGAAACTTGAGCTTTATAATAGTAATGTGACCCTTATGAATAGTAAACTGAATAATTGAATAGAAACCTTACCAATGGTAGTATAAATAAAATTTATCCTTCTTATAAGTGACAATATGATATAATTATATCATAGTATAAGTAAATAAATATTTTAAAAAATTATTAATTAAGTATTGGTATTTTTGTAAGTTATAATTATTTAATTATAATTTTGTGATTAATTTAATAATTTAAAACATTTTTAAAAAAATTTATTTATAAATTAATATTATTTTGTCTTATTATTTTAAGATAATTTTATGAGACCTTAATTATTTTTTCAAAGTGTTATAAAAGTAGTTATAATTTTAAAATATGTATTTTCCAAGTAAATGAATATTTTAATTAAAAATTAAATTTCTCATATTTAGAAAATTATTTTCATAAAATGGAGTTCATTTTTTAATTCTACACATCAAGAAATTATTAGGGCACATTTTTAGGATTTTTCTGAAATACTTGAATTTTTGGTGAATAGTAAAATACAATAATTTACAGTATATATACATTATAAGTTAAATACACTATTAATTGAGTCATGGATGATGTAAGCATAACTATTTATGAATAACATAATCTAATTAATTTATTTAGTCTCAGTAATCATAACTATTTCTTGTCTTGAGAAAAATAATAAAATATTTAGTTAAATAATGAGAAAATACCCATCTCTTCCACTATAAATACCACCCCTCACCACCTCTTCTCCTAGAACATATCAAGCCTTTATCCTCATAAAAATTATATAAAATACTCTTCCCAAACCTCTACCCCATATCCAGGAACTTTTGGTCTCAACAAAAGACCAAAACCAATCCCCTAAGGAGGTTCTCGAGAAGAAGGAATCAAGAGGTAAAACCCTCTTCTGTTTTCTTTGAATTTATTTTCAAGTTATTTTATTTTATTATCTTATCATCACTTCCCCTTTTAAAAGTGTAATTATTACTAAATTATATCATATATACTTTAATTTTATCATGTGTATGTAATAATTCTTCATCAAATCTCTTATCCTCTTTTTTATTTTAATAAAGAAAACATCATCCATGAGTGCCAATTTACCACCTATGTGGATGCCGGGCTTTCATATTTTAATTACACCATAAATTAAGTTCATGAAACAATTTATATGATTTAAAAATATTATATTATATGTATTATAACCTATTTAATTTTTTTAACTAGTAAATACACATGATATTTAATAATATAACAAAACTAGTTTGTGATGATAAAAAAACACCAAATTAATCTAAATGATTATCATTAATGATTTATCTAATTAATCATACTCAATTATGAAAAAAAGGTATTTTAATATTATATTAGTTAATTAATAACATATAAGTTCAGTTCTGGACAACTATCCTCATTCTACCTGATTTTCCATACACATATACAAGTAAATCGATCATGAAAACCAAGGAAACTAACGCTCCTAAATGATGAAATTGAACCTCTCAAACCATAAAAAAGGCCATAAATGAACTTAATAAGGTTATAATAAATAAAATAAATGTATAAAGGGTTATATAATTATTAATTAATTAATTTAATTTTATTATTTAGGATATTAGGATCAAGTGCATAATTTTTTCAGACATAAGGTGATGGATTCTACACGAACCTCCTTTATTCCTTTGGGTTACTATTTATCTCTTTTTACCCAAATTAAATTCTCTTTTATTTTTATGAAAATATTATAAATTATGTGTATATGTTCCAAAATCATGTATTAATATCCATTCATCCTTAATTTTTTGGGATATACATGTTTTTAAAAGGTTCCCTACTCAATTATTTCCCATAAGCAAGCTCGGTTTAAGAGAACTTTCCAAATTTATAACCAATTTCATGTGTACTATATAATCTATTTTTAGCAACCATTATTTTTATAAAATCACTAATTTTATAATTAAAACTTTCTTGGTTCACTTCTGGTCTTATATAAAATATTATACCCATTTCTACTTTAAATGATCTTTAATATTTTCTTTAAACCGCACTAAAATATTTTAATTCTGAAGATTCTTAAATAATATTTTTACATGTTATCACTTCAGTTTTACATAAATAATCATGATATATTCCTATTTTATTTTATAAATGTCAATGTATGATTTAATTCCTTTCTTTCATGGACAATTTTTTGATACAACCATTTATTATGATTTATGACATGATTATGATACCCAATTCTTTCTATGGGTAACACTTATGTTTATGTTTGATTGCTTATGTATGATTATTTTTGTGGAAAACATATTCATGAAAATTTTATGATGGGTGTTCCTAGATATTTCTCAAATGCATTGGGTAATGTTTATTCTTATGATACATTATGTGCAATGTTGATTAGCTAATAAAAACACATATTTTGATTTCATTTCAAGGGTATTAATTGTTTATTTTTGATATTATGGGCCTGAGTTAGTGGATTTTAATTTTGAACATCCATTCTCATCATTTGTGCACTTCATGCCTAATATGCACCAATTTAGGCCCGATGTTGATCTGATTTTAAAGAATGTAATTATCCATATTTTAATTTGATATTTTGGTAAATGGATATAAAAATAAATATGAAAATTTTTCATTTAGAGACCAATGGAGGATTCATAAAGTATGATGTGAATATTTGGCGATGAAAGGAAACAATTCTGGAGAAGGCAAATTGGATATCATCCCACTAATCGGACTATGGGGACCACAATACAGGCCCAATGAAGCCCAAAATTCATGGGAGACTAGAAGACATATAGAGGAAAAAATAATTCTTCTGGATCCAGTGATAATTCGTTCTAAATTGTGGTGATTAATGCGGCCCAATTTGAAGATTTAATTCTGGGCCAGATTCTGAGGCCCAGAAAAACAGCCCACTATTTATATCATATCTCGCGAAATGTTTATTATTTTGGGCTGAACTTTTACAATATGTTAGGGGACATCCGGGTATTTATTTAAGTATTCTAGGGCCCACTCAAATTCTTCATTATAGAAGGTCCTTTATGCGTGTCTTTCCGGTGGATGCAAGCTGGCTGCAACTTCGGGGCAAGAAGTGGAAAAGTCTCTCAACATTAATGTTCCACCCACCTTTCCCCAACACAATTAATTAAAGGCACATGGGATGTTGGGGGCTCGGCCAAGACTTCATTTTTTCCTATTTAAGGCAGTAGTGGTGGAGGATTTAGGAATCTTGGATGCTTTGTTTCATTGTAATGTTTTGCTGTCCATTTGATGTTGTAATCGTTCTTCATTCTCATTTAAGTTATTTGAATCACATTAGTTCTTAATAAAAGTTCTTAATTTCCTCTTTTTATTTTCTTATTATTATCAAATTGGTATTTTTGATTTA
The DNA here is from genome assembly GCA_963277665.1 of Viscum album. Lineage (NCBI taxonomy): Eukaryota > Viridiplantae > Streptophyta > Magnoliopsida > Santalales > Viscaceae > Viscum > Viscum album. Next base: position 1,870,357,398 of record OY728131.1, read on the forward strand.
AGGTGTGAATTTATTCACACCAGCACTTGTGAATTTATTCACACAACGGTGGAGTGATCGTTTCATTGTTTTATTTTTCTTCTCCAATTCCACTTCTTTAAGTCGACTTCCCGCTTCCATTTATTTAATAGCATAAATAGAGGGCTAAACCCTTATGGGTTGGTCCTAGGGAGTTTCATGGGGAAGATTGGATGTTATTTTATGATCTTAATTTCTGTAATCATTTCATTACTTTAATATTTCCATTTGATGATTTATTTTCTTCTTCGTCTTCACCAACTTTAACAATGACACATTTCGAGTGCTAGTGCGATCCAATTCCTTGGAGTGATCATTAAATTGATCCTACAAGTGAATTGGTGATTAGACTTGGAATTGTGTAGGGATTAAATTGGTGAATGATGTTGAGGAATTATATCATTTTGTGGATACTTCTTGAATTAGTGAAACGAACGTTATAAGAAAATAAATACATCCAATCTAACCCTAGTAACAACTTAGGATCAACCCATCTCCATTAATTGTTTTAGACTAAGTAATTGTATGTTTTAATTTATTTTCTTTAGATTAAATCAGTAGTTATTAAAATCAAATCAATCCAAATAGTTGACCACTCCATAGCCAAATCCTTCCAAAATCAAAGTGTCTCTCGGTTTCTTCTTCGGTCCCTGTGGATTCGACCCCTTCCTGTACTACAACGACCACATACTTTTAGGGTAAATTTGAGTGCAACCAAATGGTCTTGGTGGTTAGCCTTGACTCGTGATCCATGTGCAACGGTCTTGGTGGTTAGCGTTGACTCATGCTTCTCTATGTGAAAAAAATCCTTGACTCGTGCTCCTCTATGTGAAATGAGCCTTCAATTATGCTAAAGTCATGTTTTATGTTGCTTCCACATTATTTGGAATCCATTATTTTATGATCCCATGTTATTATTCCTTATGTTTAATCATGTTACATGCCTTTTATATCATTATGTTATGCCTTAAAACCCATGTGATATGCTTTATTTTGATATTTATTCCCTTACTGAAATTTTTAGCTCATCCCTTTGTTAATGTTATCCCCAGGTTATCCAATGAAGATATAAGAGATCAAAGGAATTTAGGAGATCATAATGGATGATAAATAAATAAATGTTTTATTTAGTCCCATGTTTTCAGTTTTATGAACCTAGTATTACAAGACACTAGACTTCACGATCCTTGAATCACAATTTTATGTTTAATTATGATTAAAATAATTTAATGATATGTGTAAAGAGGCTAGGGTTTCTATATTTGGTATCATAGGAAATGTTTAGTTATTTTTGGAGACTAGGAATAAATAAATTTATTAAGAAACCTAGAGATAATACTAAGTATGAAAAAACATCCCAAAATTTTGGTAAGTATAAAGTAAGCGGTTTATCAAGAAAATACATCCTTTTTTAGATAATACAAGTGGACATGGTTCCAACATAGATATACCTAGTAGTGAAAACTTTGACAAGGTGCTTCAACCGTGACTCAGGGTAACCTGATACATGACAATGAGCCTTACTGCGTAACTGGTTTGACACTCCCAGGGGATATGATTTGGTAAATTTATAAGCTCATTTAAAACCATTATTAAAGGAAAAAAGTTACCATAAGAATATATGTTAGGAAAAAGATCATGGATAACGCATATTGAAACCTTAGGAATCACAAGTTAGGACATACTTTTCCTTTAAGAGTTTATCCTCATCTGTTTAAATTTTCTTATTTATACTTATTAACTGAGTATCCAAGCCCCCTAATTTCAATTTATTTTTCTTAGTTAATGGTGGTAAATATAATAACACATGACAATAATCAATGTGATAGGTAATGTGATTATTGCCTTAATGAAATGAAAAATATGATGGGAATAGGTGCTCAAAACTTCATGATAGTATTTTCTCAACAGGCTGAAGTGATGAATAATAAATTGAATCATATGGAACACCCCCTTCTCCTAAGAGAGATAAATTTTCCATCAAATCCTTCATATGGAAAAGGAATCCTTTTTTAGTAGATATTATTATCCCCTCCTCATGGAACATTGAATTAGATCCATTGAAAATATATTCTCTATCCTCCAATGCTCAGAAGAAGAGAAAAATGTGCTGGCAGTTAATCGTTTTGATATGAAATCTAATCAGTGGTGGATACTGATAAAACAGAAAAATTCCAAGGATTAAATTGATTCCATGTATTGGGAGGAATTCAAGATTTTTTTTTCAATAAATATTTTCCTTGAACTCTCCATCTCAATATGGAAAGAGGGTTTCTCAGACTTAAGTAGAAGGAATATGAGTCTATTGGGGTGTATGAAGAAAAATTTACAAGGCTTGCAAGATATACCTCCATATTTTTTATAAACACTGAAATAAAGGTAGATTTCTTATTTATTGGACTAAAGTAGAGTCTATGAAAAGTGTTGGCTATTCGAGATTTCAATATTTATGAGGAGATTTTCCATTGTTCCCTCAAGGTTGAAATAGAGATCAAATACTCTCAGTAGTCTCGTGGGCCCATTGAAAAAAAGAAAAAAATAGTCTAATATGGGTGAATCTATAAATAAATCTCTTGATGGAAAGAAGACCGAATATCCCACATGTCAAAATTATGGGAAGAAGGATCCTCTAAACTGTCTAAATGGAACCAGGAAATGATTCAAATGTGGAAGAATGGGGTATCTAACTAAGATCTGCCAATAGGATATGAAGAATACCTTTAACGTGGAAGAAGAAAGGAAGGTATATATAAATTCTCAACTAGTAGTTTAGTGTTTCAACTGTAAAGAACATGGGAATTTTGCGAACCAATTCCCTAATCCGAGGGTTTTCAGAGGCAATCAACAACAAACTAAAAGGAAAAAAGGAATGGTTTATGTTATCACTATTGCTAAGGTGGAGGTGGAAAATGATGTGGTGATAGGTAAACTGGTTATTCATTCAAGAATAGTGAACTTACTATTCAATTTTGGTTTTACACATTCTTTCATATATTAAAAGTTTAGTAGAACTATTAAAACACCACATCAAGATTTGGAGGTTGAGTTATCTGTGAGAACAATAAATGGAGAAATTATTGCATCTAAAGTACATAAATCCTCCCTGGTTAATGTTTTTAGACTGAACCTCCCATAAAATATTGTCATAATTTCTTTGGTCAAGTTTGATGCTATATTGGAAATTAATTGGCTATCTTTATACAAAGCTAGCATCAACTTTTGGGAAAGGGAGATCAATCGTCACATCCTGAAGCATCCTCCAATTCTTTATAATTGTAAGGATAAAGATGAATCTTTTTCAGAATCATCTTATCAAGTGTGGATATTACTACCTTATGAGAAATCATATCTCACTCAAATGATTGAGACAAATGAGATGATCATGCTCGAAGACATTCCCATCATGGGGGATTACACTGATGTATTACCTAAATAATTTCTTGGTCTTACTCCTAATCCGTAGGTTGAGTTCTCAATTGAACTTATTCCTGGATCTCTCTCTATATCAAATAAACCTTATAGAATGGCCACCATTGAGCTGGAAGATCTAAAGAAGCAGTTATAGGAGAATCTGGACAAGGGTTTTATGCACTCGAGTTCTTCACTATGGGGTGAACAAGTCCCCTTTATCAAGAATAAGGATGGATCAATGCACCTTTGCGTTGATTATCATGAGCTCAATAAAATCAAAATAAAGAAAAAGTATCCCCTTCCTTGGATATATGACTTGTTCGATCAGCCATGTGGGCCCAATTATTTCTCTAAGGCAGACCTTCAGTTGGGATATCACTAATTGAAGGCGAAGAAAGAAGATATTCCTAAGACTACCTTTAGAACAAGGTATGGACACTATGAGTTTATAGTGATTCCCTTTGGACTCACTAATTATACCACAATATTTATGTAATTAAGGAATTGAGTCCTTAGGGATTATCTCGACAAATTTATGGTAGTCTTTATTAATGATATTTTGATATACTCTAAGAGAAAGGAGGAAAATGAAGAGCATTTGAAGACTGTGTTGAATACTTTGTAAAGGTATAAACTCTATTAAAATACATTAAATTTTATCTTTGGATGGAGGAAGTATCATTCTTAGGGCATATTATCACTAGAAAAGGAATATCTATGGACCCTTCCAAGACAAAGACAATTGAAGAGTGGCCCAGGACAACTTCTATAATAGAGATCCATAGTTTCCTTGGTCTAGCTGGGTATTACCGATGATTTGTGAAGAACTTATTATGATTGTAAAACCCAATAACCAAGATGACACAGAAGGGAGTGAAGTTTGTTCAGACTCAAGAATGTGAGGAAGGCTCTAAGGAGCTCAAAAAGAGGCTTATCATTGTGATAGTACTCACACTCCCAACAAGTGGAGAACTCTTTGTGGTATATAGTGATTCTTAAAAGAAATTATTAGGCAATTTACTAATGAAAATTGATATAGTGATAACATATGCCTCAATATAGTTTAAAATCCATGAGAAAAACCATCCTACACATGATCTGGAGTTTTCTAATGTGATCTTAGCATTGAAAATCTAGAAACATTATCTCCATGGGGAGAAGTTTGAGATATATACTCATCACAAGAGTCTCAAATATATATTCACATAGAAGGATCTTAACATGCTCCAACGAAGATGGTTAGATCTCATCAAGGATTATGAATACTGAATCCACTACAATCCTGGTAAGACAAAAAAGGTGGTGGATGATCTAAGTAGAAAGGATCCTATATCTTTATCAATGATGAGAATTGAGAAGAATCCAATATTCTTAGACTTAAAAAAAATGGACATGGGAATAATTAAGGGAGGAAAATTATAAATTCTTTCTCAAATTATTTCTCAATCATACCTTGTAGATAAAATAAAGGATGATCAAAGAAATGATTTAGAAATTCAGAAAAATGTGGATGCTAACAAGAATGGGAAATACTCTGAGTTCAATATTGGTAAGGATAGAGTCATAAGATTTGGGTCCCAACTATGTGTACTATCAAATCCAGAGATAAAGAAAGAGATTCTAAATAACACATATAGCTCAACCTTCTCTATTCAACTAGGGAGCACAATGATGTATCGAGATCTATGGGAGAAATTTTGGTGGGACAATATGAAAAATGATATCACTGATTATACATCAATGTTTTTGGTATGTTAGTAAGTGAAGGATGAAAAGTAACGGTCTAAAGGGTTATTTCAACTATTACTCATAGCAACACGAAAATGGGAAAAAACCACCATGAAATTTTTCACTGGAATTCCAAATACACCTAGAGGAAACAATGCTCTATGGGTTATTATGGATCATCTTAAAAAGATAGACCACTTTATCATAATTAGAGAGGAATTATCACTTGATAAACTTACATGAATATATGTCAAAGAAGTGGTAAGACTGTATAGAGTACCACTATCTATTGTATATGATTGAGATATGAGACTCACCTCCATGTTCTAGAAAAGTCTACAACATGCTCTGAAGAGTTATCTGAACTTTAGTATGGCCTATCATCCTCAAACTGATGTCCAATATGGGAAAACTATTTAGAAACTAGAAGACACATTGAGAGAGTGTTCTATGGGCTTCAAAGGAGGATGCGACTAACATATGCCTCTTTTTGAGTTTTTTATAGTAATAGATTCCACTCAAGCATCTAAATGGATCCATATGAATACCTTATGGGAAAAGGTGTAGAACACTGACATGCTAGTATGAGTTTTGTGAACGTAAGCTGCTAGGACAAGAAATGGTTGAAGAAATGGCAGAGAAGCTGAAAACCATTCATTAGAAAATCAAGGCATCCCAAAGTTGACAAAAGAGTTATATAGACAATCATCAATGAAACATTGAGTTTAAAATTATAGACATGGTATTCCTCTAAATATCTCTATGGAATAAGGTCATGATAATTGGGAAGAAATGGAAGCTAAGTCCCAGGTACATCACCCCTTCGATGTTCTTGATTGTGTTGGAGATATGGCCTATCGACTGACACTTCCACCTACCATGTCAAAATTACATGATGTATTACATGTAACCCTATTAAGGAAGTAAATACTAGATCATTTACATGTATTAACTTTATAGGTGGTACAGTTGAAGAATGATTTTTCTTACGAGGAGTATCCGGTGAAGATCTTGGATCATAGAGATAAAGTTATACACAACAAGACTACTCACCGGGTCAAAGTAATATGGAGGAACCATAAGTACGAAGAGGCAACATTGGAACTAGAGGAAGCTATGAAGGAAAATTATCCACACCAATTTTCAACTTAGAATGTAAAAAAAAAATTTGAAGGAGAAATTTCATAAGGGGGGAAGAATATAACAACCCTAAATTATTTTAATGAAAATTATCTTCTTATAAATATATCATATAGTATAATCACATAAAATAACTTTGAGAAAACAATATATGCTTTATAAATGATGAATGAATGAGATAATAAGTATTTCTAGAAGTTAATAAACCTATAATAATGAAATAGTAACTTGAACTTTAGAATAATAATGTGACCGTTATGAATAGTAAACCAACCAATTGAATAGTTACCTTACGAATGATAGTATAAAAATAATTCATCCATATTATAACTGATAATATAATATTATTATATCAGAGTATAAGTAAATAAATATTTTAAAAAATTATTAATTAAGTATTGGTATTTTTGTAAGTCATTATTATTTAATTAATTTATTTTTTTGACTAATTTAATAATTTAATAGAAATTTTTTTATAAAATTTATTGATAAATAAATATTTGGTTGTATTATTTTTTTTAAGATAATTTTATGATACCTTAATTAATTTTTCAAAGTGTTATAAAAGCATCTATAATTTTAAAATCTCTATTTTCAAAGTAAATGATGTTTTTATTTAAAAATTAAATTTATCATATTTAGAGAATTATTTTCATAAAATATAGTTCATTTTTTTAATTCTACATGTTGAAAAGTGGATAGGTTGATTTTTTTGGGATTTTTATTAAATACTTGAATTATTAGTGAATAGTAAAATACAATAATTTACGACATATATACATTATAAGTTAAATACACTATTCATTGAGTCATCACTGTTGTAATACAAATTGGTTCGAACTCACTTGATCTAATTAATATATTTAGTCTCAAGAATTGTCACTATTGATTGTCTTGAGCAAAATAGTAAAATATTGAGTTAAATAATGAGAAAACACCCCTCTCATCCACTATAAATACCACCCCTCACCACCTCTTCTCCGCACATCTATCAAGCCTTGATCCTAGTCCAAATTAATCCCAATACTCTTCCCAAACATCTCCCCCAAGTCTCTGTGGTTTTATTCTAAACAAAATACCAAAACCAATCCCCTAAGGAGGTTCTTGAGATGAAAGAATGAAGAGGTTAAACCCTCGTCCGCTTTCTTTCAAATTTTTTCAAGTTCTATTATTTTATTATATTCTCATCACTTACACTTTTAAAAGTAGAAAGAGAGATAAATTATATTATATATAATATAATTTTATCATGTTTATGGAATAATTATTTATCAAATATTTTCTCCTCTGTTTTATTTTAAGAAATAAAACATCATTTGTGAGGTACCGATTTACCACCTACATGGACGGCGTGCTTTCATCTTTCAATTCCACCTTCAATGTTGGAAATGAAACCATTTTTATGGATGAAAATGGTTATATTATATTTATTTAAACCTATTTAATGTTTTGTAACTAGTAAATACACATGATATTTAATAATATAACAAAACTAGTTTGTAATGATCAAAAAATGCCAAATTAATCTAAAAGATTATCATTAATGATTTATCTAATGAATCACACTAACATATGAAAAAAAATTCTATTTTAATATTATATAATTTTATTAATAAAAAATAAGTTGTGTTTTGTACAACTATGCTCATTCTATATGATTTTCCATACACATATACAAGTAAACAGGTCATGAAAACCAAGGAAACTAACGCTTCTAAATGATGAAATTGAACCTCTTAACCCATCAAAAAGGATATAAATGAACTTAATAATGTTTTTATAAATCAAATAAAATTATAAAAGGTTATGGAATTATTAATTAATTAATCTAATTTTATTATTCATGATGTTAATATCAAGTTCAGAATCATTTCAGACATTTGCTAAGGGATTCTAACCGAACCTCCCTTATTCCTTGAGGTTACTCTTTCTCTCTTTTTACACAAATTAAATTATATTTTATTTTTATGTACATATTATAAATGTTTTTAATATGTTACAAAATAATTTATCAATATATATTCATCCTTATTTTTCTAGGATATACTTGTTTGTAAAAGGTTTACAACTCAATTCTTCCTGATAAGCAAGCTTGACTTAAAGGAACTTCCCAAATTATTACCCAATTTCAAGTTCACTCTATATTATGTTTTCAGCCAAAATTATTTTTCTAAAATCACTAATTTTATCACTAAAACTTTCTTGGTTCAATTCTGGTTTTATATAAAATATTATAACCATTTCTACATTAAATGCTCTTTAATATTTTCTTTAAGCTCTACTAAAGTGTTTTAATTCTAAAGATTATTAAATACTATTTTTAAATGTTATCACTTTAGTTTGAAATCACTAATCATGATATATTCCATTTTTTTATGAATCTACATGTATGATTTAATTCCATTCTTTTATAGACACTTTCATGATACTCTCATTTATTATGCTTTATGTCATGATTATGATACCCAATTCTTTTCTTAGGTAACCCTTATGTTTATGTTTGATTTCTTATGTATGATTCTTTATGTGGAAAATATATTCATTAAAATGTTATGATAGGTGTGTCTAGATATCTATTCAATACATTGGGTAATTTTTAGTCTCATGAGACATTATGTGCAATGATCTTGGTGGTTACCCTTGACTCATGCTCTATGTACAACAGTCTTGGTGGTTATCCTTGACTTGTGCTTATCTATGTGAAATGAGACATGAATCGTGATCCTCTATACGCAAAGAGTCTTGACTCATGCTAAATTCACATTTTATGTTGCTTCAAAATTACCATGAATCCATGATTTTATGATCCCATGTTATGATACCTTATGTTTAATCATGTTACATGCCATTTTATATCATTATATTATGCCTTCTAACCCATGTGCTAAGCTTTATATTAATGTTTATTCCCATATTGGGATTTTTTTCTCATACCTTTGTTAATGTTATCCCCATGTTATCCTATGTAGATGTAAGGGATCAAAAGAAGTTATGAGCATATAGTGGATGTTAAATAGACAAATGTTTTCTTTAGTCCCATGTTTTCAGTTTTATGTACCTAGTCTTCCGAGACACTAGACTTCACAATCCTTGGCTTGTTGTTTGATATAGTTTTTTGGATTTTTGATGATGGGGGCACAGTTTGATGTTTTAAGTCATTAAATTCACGTTTCTTCGTTTCTAATTTTTTCCTTAAAATTATTTCTATAATAAAAATTTTAATTTTCTGTGAGTTATTATCCATAGCGCTTCAGAAATGGATTTTTTTTTCTTAGAGTAAGAGATGTAGTGGAAATAGATCAAGGCATAACTAAAGGATGATACCATTCTTATGAAATGTAATTAAATCAAGTAAGTGTATCTTCTCATGAAAATTACCCAACTATAGAAAAATTTTCTCAAAATAAAATTTTAAGCATTTAACTTTATTTATGATGAATGAACAAACTTTTCAAATATCATGGATTTATAGATTTTTGGTTGTTAACTTTATCCTGACCATGTTCTGTATCACTCTACATCAGTATTTGAGTGTTTTTTATCTTATATGTCCATGTTTCCGCTTCCCTCCAATTTTCTCCTACTTAGAAACCTAGTTATTTGTTATTTTTATGACATTCACACATCCAATTATCTATTTTTAAGAGGAATTAATATTAACCCTTTTTAATATGTGGGTATCCCATAATTTTATTTCCATATGTTAAAACCTTATTTACCTAGAACATGTTCAAATTGTCAGGATGCAATTTATTTACTAGGGGTATAATGTAACTCCCTACGATTTTGTGAAATATTGTTTTTTCAAATAAATTTAATCTTTTTGATATTTTTCATTTTATACAATAATGAATTTATCTTTCATTACATGAAACAATGACTTTATCTTTCATTACAAACAACAATAAGTTTTGATTTCATTACATAAAACACTGAGTTTATCTTGTATTAAACACAACATAGACTTTAAATGAAATGTGATATACTATTAAAATAATATTATCTAATATAATATTTATCACATAGAAATTGGAATGGTGAGTATGAATAATATTGAATAAATTATAACAATATATGATTTATACATGTATATAAAATTAATTATTTGGTGTCCAATTAATTAGAAATGAAAATAATAACCATTTGAAAATAAAAGAAATATTTTTTAAAAAACTATTTTATGTGCACCAATGCGTTTTACATAAATATATTAAAAAAATCACTTTTGGTGATTTTTTAATGAAATTTATATATTATATATTAAATAATTTTTTTACTATTTATCTTATATGTTTGGTAGAGAAGAGGTAAGAATAAATATAATTTTTTATTAAAAAAATGTATTTTTCTAAAAAGAAGTTTTGTCGACTTTGGAACACTTATTTTAAAGTTAGTTTTTGATAATTTTAGAAAATTTATTTGAAAAGATAATATTTATTTTTGAAATTAGTATGTCAAAATTATCTTGGAGTTAATTGTTGATATTCTTCTAAAAAGATAATTTTTTTGATGAATAGTGAAAATACTAGTTTTTATTTGGAATTGTTATTTATTTTGAAGAATTTAAAAACATAAAAATTATTTTAATATGGTTTTAAAAGTTAAATTAGTTAAATTATATATCTATTAATCCAAATTATTTCATTAGAATCAATTTTATATTAAATTTTGATATAAACTCTTTTTAAACTTTTGAAACTTTTCTCTTCGAAAAACTTCTTTTTTCATCGTGTTTGTAGAATTAATTTTAATTTAAATTATTCCACTTCATGAATACGTATGGCCTACCATATCCATGAATGGTGTATTTCATTTTCCATATCTAACTTTTATAAATTAATATAAATAAATATATAATTAATATATATGATATTTATGTCATATTTTTAATTATATATAAGATGGAACCATGATCAAATTAAGAGGATCAAAAATAAAAAATTAAACCATACATGAAAAACATAGCAATTATTACCCAAAAATGTGATTTTAATAAGGAATTGTTAATAAATTGGTAATAAAAGTTCACAAGTAAATCATATATATATGAAACATATAATTATGGTTCTAAAATATATGTATAATAAGATAATGTTTATTATATAGGAGGTTCAAATGTGTTCTAAGGAAGTTAATAATTAAGGTAATGGATTTTAATCTCACTTTTGATTTCTGTGAGACCCATTCCATATTCACCACTTTTTTTTAGGTGGTGTATATACTAAAAAAGAATGTATTTTACGAGGATTCTACTAAAAATTATAGGAATTTAAATAACCATTTGAGGATATCTCTTTCTTGGGGTTTACAGTTTTGAAGTTACCAATGTAGTTTAGGATTTTTTTCTCAAATTAGATTCTATGGGTCATAAGTTATATTATACACCAATCTTCTTATATAATTTTTATTCACTTCCCCTTAGACATGTTATATAACAAATCTTATTATTCTCATGATATTAAAAGTTTAATTTGATTTCATTATTTGATGTAGCCTATGATTAAAAATATATTAAAGTGGTAATGTTTTAATGTTACAATATCATTGTTTATTAGGATTTTTTATTTTTTATTAACTTAAAATTAAATTTTTATTCAAAAGAATTTTTGAGTAAAAAGTGGGAAACTGAGAAAGTCTAATGCCAAGGATTTTTAAACATGATAGGAAATCAAATAATCATTATAAACAAGGCTAATATTATTGGAATCTCTTACCTGATATAGTACCCATTGACACATTCCTTCCTAGATTAAGTCTTCAAAATGAGTGGCCAACTTGTCCCATGTCTAGAAGTACTACTACACCTTTATCTTCCATTCATCGAATCCCTATGAAAAAATTAAATCTTTTTGATTGATCCAGATCCTTAGATCCCTGATAACATCAATTAGAACCTATCTTTCTAATATTTTGTCCAAATCCCCCCTTGGTTCATTCAGTTCAATCATACTTTCCTGTATTTCTTCCTTAGAATAGAGAATTAGCTCTAGTTATTTCTATTTCTCTCTATATTCATTTCCTGACACACCACCCTATCCTTGACCCTTAATGTCTTGAAACTTGGCCTTTATCTTTCCACTTCATAGATCCAAACCCATATTACATTCCTGGTCTTATGGACTTTATTCACATTCCATTTCCTTGGACCTTCTATCTGATCTTGTTTGCATCATCTTAGGCAACTAAGAGTAGTCTTTCCTCCATTTAGTTTTATTCCCTTTAACTACAATGCAACCCCCCACATCATGATTCCCATTACATAAATTATTCTTTCTTGGGCTATTAAGTCTTTAAACTCTTACCTATATACTACTAATAGTGACTTCCTTAGAAATATAATCATCATAATCAACCTTAGATAAAACCTGGTCACCCAAGGGGTTCTACTCTAGTAAAGGCATTTGTATGCCCAAATTGTCTGGATTAGACCCTTGATCCTAAAATAGGGGTTCATCCATCAGACCTCCACCAGAGAGGGATGACTAAGATGGTTCCTTATCCTAAACTAATCCTTCCTCCACCAACCCTTCAAAGTGATTTCCAAGCTTGATAGCTTCCATATCTATTCTATAATTGAACATTATCACTACCTTCTCTCCATACCTTTAAACCTGCATCTTCTTGAATCATGATGGACCTACCTCACTAGCCACATGAGACACACCTTCATGATTATGGTCATGACCATGGTGCACATCCTCACCCATATGTGGATCCTTTTATACAATACAAGCTGTTCCTTGGTTGCACTGCCTCAATATTGGACTTTGGTAAATCATAGAATCCTATGGGGTTTTCTTCTGGTGAAGGTAAATGCATACCCAAACTGACATAAGTTTCATATTACTAATACGAGCTTGAAGAAATTGTCGAAGTTAATCCCTTGGGATCCTACCCTACCCCTTCGTGTGAACATGATACCACAAGAGAAAATGTGTGCACCTCCATAGATCCTACTATCAAAATGGGCCCTGTATTGGTCTATAAGCACCCAAATCCTATCTTAGATGACAAAAAATATCCACCACCTTTGGATTAGAGATCCCTGTTCTTGCCTCACACTGGCCGCATACAACCTATGCTGACCCAAACTGAATCTCCATGAAGTCCTCAGAAACCAAAGGAACAAAATTTGATTGTGGGATAGAAACCTTGAAGGACCATGAAACCACGATGAAAAACTAATTAAAGATGCCCCAACTATTTACAAGATGAGCAGAAATTAGTCCAAGACTCATAAATCACTGCCCACTTCCTGCAGAATTCTACCCTGAACTCAATCCAAACCCATTCCATAGAAGGTATTGAGACATTGAACTCGTCACATATTTGAGGGGAAATTGTGTGGAAAACTACCTTAGTTAAACTATTAGCACATAAAAAATGACTGATTATATTTCCAAGAATACATAGAATAGCTAGATTTTGGAAAGGTAGTGGAAGTTCCGGAAACCTTAACCACACCACCATTGAAGGAGTATCACGCTTCAAGTGGAAATCGTAAGACCATCAGAAGAGGTAAAATAAACACCCATTGATAGATCGAGTTTCTTTGGACTAGGGGAGATTCATATATTCCTCTAAAAAAATAATATCTTCAAATAATTATTATCGAGAAGTCCGACCAATGCTTTTTCTTGAAGACCCCAAGAGATGAAGATGAACCTATAAAAGACATCGAACAGAGGTCTTTGTTTCTTAAATCGATCCACCATGATTATATTGAGAATATCTAAAGCCTCCGAGAACTCCTTGTGTGAACGTTCCAGCTGAGGTGAGCTGATTAATAAATTTGGAACCTTAGGGATAAGCGAGATCGTGGGGAAACGAGGTAGGGAAGTAGGGTTAGAGAACTGAAGGATGGGTTGATTCTTAGAGTAAGAAGACTATTTTTCTTCTACATTTTTATTTTCTAAAAATATTTTAAAAAATGTTTTAACATTACCCAAAGAATTTTTAAATAATTTTTACCCATGTTTTTTTTATAAATTGTTTTAAAATGAATCTCTATGTCATTTTCAAAACATGTACCATTTGGATTTTATTGAAAATGTGAAAGGAATATTTTTTCTAAAATGTAAAAAAAATTTAACAATCAAGACCACTCAATTTTTAAAATCTTCTTTTATAAGTTTCAACAATCCTTTTTCAAAGAAAATTATTTTGATAATGTATTATGTTTTAAGAATTGTTTTTCAAGGTGGAAAGAATATTTTCCATAAGAAATGTTTTAAATGATTTTTAAATCATCCTTTATAATTTTTGATGTTTATTTTTATAGAAAAGGATTTTGAAAATGTTTTATTAATTTTTAGTTTTAAAAAACGACTTTCAAGGAAAATTTATTTCCCCCAAGAAATGTTCCAAGTGTCTTTTAAAAATCATTTTCTATATAAGATTACATCCTTTGATGTTATTTATGTTTTACTAAGGATATGATCCAATGATAACATTTTTATTATTTATATGAATATTTCATGTTTATGATGATAAGATGTTTATGAAATCCATTTCTTTTTCATGTGTTTTATCATGATAAAATGCTTATGAAACCTGTTTCTTTTTTCATAAGTTGTGATATGATGAAATTGTGAAATTTATTTGAAACCCATTTGTTTTCCGTGGGTTATTCTATAATGAAATGTTCATGAAACCCATTTCTTTTCATGAGTTATGATATGATTGGTATTTTATGATCTTGTGAAACATAGATGTATGGATTATGTGATGGGTGGGACCTATATCTCCCTATAATGCATTGGGTAATGATTAATGTTATATGAGCTCAAAAAGGGTACATGAGAGGTTATCCTAATACTGAAAGTGGTTACAAAGGAGGTTATACCAAGCTTGAAAAATATTATATGTGAGGTTATCCCAAGCCTAAAAGAGGGTATTATTGATATTATCCCAAGCCTGAATCAGGTACATGGATGGTTAGCCCAAGCCAAACATGTTATGAATGTCTTGGTGGGTTGCCTTGACATTGGATTTTCTAGGATTATATATATTCAAAAAATTTATGTCTTATCCCAATGTTATACTCTTTTGGATCATGTTCTTTTATCCCATTATGATTCATGTCTTATGAACTACCATGATTTATGCCATGACTCACATTTATGATCTATGATATGTAGGGCATGGTTTTAAAATGTTATCACCATGTTCCTGTACCCATATGCTCATGTTATATATCTCACTTTTTTATACTTACTGAGAATCTGAGCTCACCCTTTCTTATGTTTATTTTCCCCAGGCTATAAATAATGGCTTTAATTAGGGTATTTATATGAAGAGAACTAAATGGGAAGATATTTGTGGTATACAATGAAGCTATTTCAAGAAATAAAAAGATAATGAATCTAGTCTCCAAAGATAGTAAACCTATACACTCTAGAAGTGTGTATTTATGAATTGTATTGAATATTCATAAACAATATGTAATATTTATGCATGAGAGGTTTGGGTCTTTATGAAAATGAATTTAAATGTAATAATATACTAATAAATGTTATTTAACCAATTGGATAAATAAAATTAATTATATAAATAACTAATAAATAAAACTATAAATTGATAATGAATTAATAATAATTAAAAATTATTATTTATTAATTAAAAATAAATTAATCATTATTAATAATAATTTCATTAACAAATAATATTGTTTTTTGGAAAATGTGAGGCAAATACTCTATTAAATAGAAAAAAACCAAGGAAGAGGAAATGAATGTTGTTAGAAAAGACAACCTGCCCTCATTCAAGATCAAAAAATGTCATGAGAACATCAATAATAAAAGCCAATAGGATTATAATAATTATAATCCCAATTAAATTCATCTTCCAATGGATTGAAATAATTACATTGAGCCTTTATCCCACCCGAGATAGATTTAGTTTTCATAGTGGGATTCAGATGCGAATATTCCTTCCTTGTCCTTGTCTTCTTCATAAGGGATGGCGAAAAGCCTTAATTGTATACCACTTTACCATTTTAAACAAAATCTTGATAAAATATTTTATTTGGTGATTCTTTATTTTCCATTTATTACCAACTGCAACCAATGTTATTTTAACTCCATTAATTGTTAAGTTCTTATATGATTTGAGGACCAATAGTAGCAGAGTCACATAAATCCCTATCAATAGTTCTCATTAGTTATCTTACCTCTATTAAAGAACCATGAGAATCCAATGCCTGAATAGATTCATTTACCCCTCCTTGGTGAGGGACTATCTCCAATACTAAATCAAACTTCTAATTTTCATGTTTGGAGGACTTATAGAAGACTATCTCGAGCCCTGACTGTTTAGAGGGCCCATCACTAGTGAACTAAATCACCTCATATTTACAATGAGTCCCCACCTACTGATATTGAACATTATCACATGAATAGATAACATGATCCTATAATGAATGACCAGAACCAACAACATCATTATCCTGCACACCCCTATTCACTTCAGCAACTTTCAAATGGCCAACAACTAGGTTTTTATATCTACTTCTTTCATAAAGGGAGGTGGAGGATCCATACTTTCACAATATTTTTTGAAGCTTCCCACATACCATATAGTTATGTCCCTTAGTAGGAAAAAAAATGAACAAATGTCATTCTGAAGAAAATTTTCCTACTAGTGTCCAATAAACTAAAAATCCACATGAAATGGAGGCAATTTCTCATATTTAATCTTAAAATTGATACCATATTTTGATGTGGAAAGCACAAATTGTTATAATAAAGAACATTTGAGATCAATTTCAACTAATGACCTAGAATAATATTCAGAACTATCCATTTCTATGGTTCTATCCATTTTGATGAGAATTCCCACACCCGATGTAATATTAAAAAAGATAAGGGATTCCATAAAATTCAGTTCATACCTTAAAGTCTAATCCATATTTGAACTCTAGTTCTCTTGATATAGAATGGATTAGGAAAAAAGTCCCACTCCTAGATGATGACCATTCCTAAATTTAGGGAAATAGTTCCGAACCCCCATGCTCAACACTTGATCAAGTCATTCAGGAAGAGAATATAGAAAAATACCTTCCCAAACATAATACACTTGAATTTGGAGAAAACCAAGACCATGGTGAATATTTCCATAATATCAGTTACCTTAAATGGCTTATCCCTATCAGTGCGTGATAACCATGGAGGTATCGTGAGAGATGATGGCACAAGCAAAAGACATTTTCCAAATCCGGAGGACTTTGCTCCTAAAAGAATAATCCGCAAAGGTAAGGTCACTCATTTTAAATCCATTGAGGATGCTATTAATAATAAATAACTAATAATTAATAATTAAGAATTACTAAATAATTAATAATTAATTATTATAAATAGTAAATAATTACCAATAAAAAATTACTAATTAATAATTAATTTAGTTTTAAAATAATCAATAACTAATAATTATAAATAATTAATAACAAATATTTATCCGTTAATATTCAATTAAAATTTTAATCAATAATAATAAATAATTGTAAATAATAAATAATCATTAAATAAATTTTAATTTTTTATTGTTAAAAAATTAAAATTAAAATTAATTATTATTAATTTCAGGGAAATATTTTAAAAACTATTGCTAAAATTAAATAAAAAATAAAAATAAAAATTCATGTTTAGATACATTTGAAATTATCATTTAAAATATACCGCTAAATGGAAACATATTTTAATAAACCATAATGAAATAGAAAATGTTTTTTAAAACCCTTGCTAAAAAAATTAAAACAAAACATTTTGCTGCAGTATTGAAAACAATCACTAAAAAATCATCATTAAATGATCTTTTTCTTTCATTGTTCATGTTAAGAGAAACCAATTAATTAATTATATTTTAGTTTTTGATTAATCCAAAGCTTTAAGTGGTGGATTGATCTTCTTCCCTAGAACTTAAGAAATTTCTTTGCAATTGATTTGGTAAGAAAACCCCTTCCCTCTCTCATATTCATTAATGGCCGAGTTAACAATGTCATAGGGATGAGTGAATACATTTAAAACCGAATGGTTTAAATATAATAAAGGTTTATTCTATAGGTTTTATGGATTAACTTATTATATTCTTGTCTATTATGGTTTTATTTTTTGTATTGGCATGTTGTGATTTATAATTTCGTTTTTATGCGCTGTTTGAAAAATGATAGAGCATATTTTGTAGCTACCTATATTGAAATATTTAGTTATTAATAATTACTAAGGTATTATTTATTTACATAATTTATGAGATTTATAGTTTAACTCTTTATACATGTTGTGCTAGCATGATTTTACACTTATAGAATTATTATACTTTGATATAAGTGGTTGACATGTATCCATGAAAGGGGTATATTATGATTATATAAGAAAGGTTCTAGCTACACCGATTATAATTATATAGGTTGAAGGAATTATATGAGTGTACAATTCCCTAATTCTATTATCTCCTTTCCCCTACCTTGAGCGAGATAGTTGGCTCAACCTACCCAACTCTATTATACACAATTCCATTTACCCTGAATGGTATTGGTGGTCCACCCTAAATTTAGTATGGGTTTACTTAGATCCAAGTTCAGCATGAAGAAGGTATGACTGGCATGGGTCCTCTTGGTATAATGACTATTATTTTAGCTAAATGTTATTCATAAAGTATGGGAAACATGTTATTACTTATTTAATTCATATATTCTTATGGATTTACTATGTTGTTGTATACACATGAGTCTATGGTATGTGGTTAGGGGTGGGTGGTGATTGCTTATTGGGTATTAATACTCACACCCTACATGCCCCCCTTTCAGGATATGTTCACACCCTTTTATTTGTGATCTAGGTAAGGGAAAGGCACCCGAACATAAGACATAACTTCTCATAGAGTGTGATGCCTGATTGGAATATTTTTTGTCACTTTTACGGGCAGTCTAGTAGATGGTATGAGGGGTATCGAAAAATATCATCAAGAATTATGTACACTCGGTCCATCACTTTTGGAATATTGGTACAATTTTATCATGTGAACTTTTATATAACTATATTGTGATGTGGTTTTACATACATACTATGTATTTATTAGTATTCAGGCTATGTTTGGTTCCATATATAACACCCCGAGATTTTGTGAATATTTTTTTTGAATTAATTTAATATTTTGATATTTTTTATTTCATGAAACACATAAAATATTTTTTTTATTGAATAATTAAGTCAAAAATTCCTTTCACAAGTAATATACTTGTATTTTAATACATGAAACACTGACTTGGCGTACATTATACACAATACCGAGTTCCTACGAAGCATCATTTTACTGTTATAATTATTTAAATGAGATAATTTTAAGAAAGCCTTTAAAATTAGTAATATGAATAGTAATAAATACTATTAAAATATTTTTTATAATGGTTTTATAGAAATAAAAAATATTTTTTATGAAATATATAATTTTTTGTGAAGTCCTTATATGTTTAAAAATACTATTTTCTCAAATGAACTATTTTTAATGTCCTTCTGTGAAAATAATAAAATTAATTTTAGACACATTTATAAAATGAATATGATAAAATAAACTTCATTTTTGAATTTATAATGTATAAATTAGCTTAGGGTAAATTTTTGGTATTTTTCTAAGAAACTTCATTTCTGGATGAATAGTGAAAAATACTAGATTTTAATTCAAAATTACCTTTTCATATAATTTATTTATAAGGATATATAATATTTTAATTTGATTTAAAAGTTTAATTATATCATATTTTACCAATTAATCCAATTTAGGTCATTGTAATCAATTTCACATTGAAATTGGGTATAAAAAACTTAGCAAAAGTTTGGATGTTTTTACTTTAAAAACCCACAGTGTTGTCCAATCAATGAGATTGATTTTAAATTAATTTCAGAAAATTCGGTGATTATAAATTAGAAAAATGGATTAAATATTAGGAATAAAAATAATTTATAATGTATAATAAGGTAAATTTTTTTTGACCAAAAATATTAGTGAAAGTGATTAAAGTTAATTACAATGATTAAGAGAAAAATGAGATTAATAAAGTACTAAAACTTAAATTTAAGACCCTAAATAGCCTAGAAACTTTTCCAAATACCATTTTATGACCATTAATCGTCCATAAACCTTATATTATTGAGTTTTTTGGTTTGGTATAACATTTTTAGGAAACACCGTGGGTACACATAACTTATTTTCAAAAATGCCAAGTGTGTCCTTTCCCTTCCCTATAAAAGGCCACCAAATATTTCTCTTCTTCAAAAATATAAAACCACTTAGGTTTGGCCATTATATTACCAATAAACTCATCAAAATACCTCCATTAGTACTTTAATCCTCCCTTTGGTCAGAAAGCAATCCATGGAAGCCTGTTGGCACAAACCAAAAGGAGTTACCTGATTAAGAGGGAACATCTTCTCTCAAGATCATTTCTTTTATTTTCTTTATGCACTCCTTCACTATATTAATTCTATGATTTTATAAAATAAATAGTATCCTAAATATACTATTACTTTTTAATTCTAAGGGTTTGACCTATACTTACACACACATCTATCTAATTGGTAACAAACATACTGTTTACGTGTACGATGAACTACCACCTCACAAAATGATGATTCTTCATTTTTCCTTTATCACCTATCATAGTGGGAATTATGATTTAAAATATAAATATATATGTTAAATATTATATTTAATATTTATTTAATCTTATTTAATCCTTTTAAAACAAATATCTTTATACTTTCCACTTGGTCTAAATATGATAATTTCGTTTGAGGAAGTGTGGACTATTTCCCCCTCAAAGTTATGTGATTCGATCACACACTACATGGAATGTATTAGGGATGATTTTAGTGAAAGAATATTATATATATAAAATAATAATTCTACTTTAATTAATATATATATATACATATATTTCATTTTTGTTCTTTCTTTTAATACGATAATAAAAACAGAAATAGTGTTCATGCGTAGGTACGACTTATCATATCCATGAACGATGTATTCCATTTCATAATTATATATTATATATATTATTATAATACAAATATGATGAATATAAATGATATTTATATCATGTTTTACATTATTTAAATCCTTATATTCATATAAGGACCAAAGATATAACAAATTAAGACACATGCGAAGAATTAAGTGGATATTACCCGAAGTAAAACCTTAATATAGAATTGTTTACAAGAGGGTAATATAAAGCCATAATAAAAACGTATATGGTATTATAAAAAATAATATGGTTCTTTGATATATTTATATTAAATTTATATTTATTATACATGATTTTTTAATGAGTACGATGAGATTCAAGACACAAGGTAAGGGAATTTCATCTCACTCTTTATTTCTGTGAGATACATGCCTTATTCACCATTAAATTATTCAGTGTGGTATATATAATTCCCATGAATGTATTATATTAATATTATAATTAAATATATGGGAATTTATATAACCATTTATGAAATTTATATCATGGGGTTTAAGTTTCAAAAGTTACCAAATCAGTAGATTAATTGTGTCTCAATTTACCTTTTTTGAGACACATGCCTTGTTGCACCCCAATATTTTTATATGAGGTGTTTAAAATAACTTTGAAATTTTATATAATGAATAAAATTATTTTAATGATATTTTATGTTCTATGTAATTTCATTCTACCATATTGTGAGTATGATTCAAAGTTACCATGTGGTAAGAGTTAATTGAAAAATCTTACCTTTTATCAAGATTATTTTTGATCACGTTTTCATTAATGAAATATTATGATTATTATTTCAAGATAACTCATGAATTTTTCTCATCCTATGGTTAGTATTTATGTATTATTATATTAGTACCATTTTTTTACACTCTTTGGTACTTAATATAATTAAGAAAATGTTTTTAAGAAAATATGACCTTACCTCTCTCTTCAGTTGGAAATATGCATTATTTCAAAACAATGTTTTCTAAAAAGGATTTTCAAGAATATTATACTAATATTCTATGATCATTAAAAGTAATTTTAATATATTTTTTTATTTTACCAATTTTTTCAAAGGAATCTTATTATTGATTTCTGAATGTGGCATTTCTCTAACATTTTTACCATGAGAAAGGAATGTTCTTTTAACCTCGTATGACATGTACAAGTTTACCCACCAATAATTCTTTAAGATTTATTTTTTTTATGTTTAAAGTTTTATTTTTAAGATTTTTTTTAAAATTATTTTCAAGAAATTTGTTTTCAAAATGTTTTGAAACTTATTTTTAAATTTTCAAGGGAAAAAGTTGTTTTTAAAACTCTTTCAATCTTATTTCATAAGTTTTAAAGTAAAAAGGTTTTCAAAATTGTTTCAATATTTATTTATAAGTTTTCAAATTATTTTCAATGAAATGGTTTTCAAAACTTTTTCAAGCTTATTTTATAAGTTTTCAAGTAATAATGTTTTCAAAAAATTTTAAAGTTTTCTTTATAAGTTTTCAAAGTTATTTTCAATGAAATGGATTTCAAAACCTTTCCAAGATTTATTTATAAGTTTTCAAATTATTTTAAATGAAATTGTTTTTAGAACATTTTCAAGCTTTTTTTAAAATTTTTTAATTTATTTTCAATGAAAAATATTTTTAAAATGATTTGAAACTTATTTGAGAAGTTTTGAAGGAAAAAGGTTTTCAAAATGATTTCAAGCCTTCTTTATAAGTTTTCAAGGTATTTTATAAGAAAATTATTTTCAAATGGTTTTATGTATTAATTTTTTTTTCAAATAAGAAAGGATATTTTACTCAAGAAACTCTTTTTAAAGATATTTTAAAATTATTTTCCATCTAAGATGACATCCATTGATGTTACTCATGCCTCTCTAGGAAATGATTTAAAGGTTCTATTCATATTCTTTCTCAGAATGAGTTATAATAAATGTCATGGTTTTTATGAAACCCATTTCTATTTGATGGGTTATATTTTTATGAAATATGTTTCTATTTCATAGGTTATATGTTTATGAAATCCGCCTCTCTTCAATGGGTTATGATTTTGATGAAATGATTATGAAATCTGTATTTTTTCCATAAGTTATGATATGATTACAAATTTATGATTCCCATTTAATTTTATGGGTTATGATATGATTGTTTATGATTTTGTGGAACATTTATGTATGATTTAATTATGATATAGGTGGGACCTATATCTACCTCTAATTCATTGGGTGAAGATTTTTATTTCATGAGATAGACTAAGATGGTTTTGGGAATGAACCATGAATACTAAGATGTCCATGTGAGTGAACCATGACTACTAATATGGTATGAGGATTGAAATAATTCTATTAATATCTCCATGTAAGTGATCCAATACTACCAAGATGGTATGAGGAGTGAACCCACACTACCAATATGGCATTGTAAGTGATTCCTTGGATACAATGGAAATCATATTATATGCTTATGTGTCTGCCACAATTCCATGTTTTATTCCTATATTGTGCTTTCATGACTTATGTTCTTAATTATATTATAATACATGTATTATGAATTTTTAATCTTTATTATGATCTCTAATATGTAGGGTATGATCTTCAAATGTTATTCTCAAGTTCCATTACCTTTGTTCATGTTATGCTTACGCATTTCCTTTATTTACCCTTACTAAGAATCTGAGCTCACCCCTTTTTATGTTTTAGTCCCCTGGTTATGAAGATATGTATTATTTTTTATGTGTATAAGAAGAGTTATAGTCAAGAAGAACCTAGTGGGAGATAATGTAGGTCATTTATGTACCAATGTTTATGTTTCCATATTGCAAAGGCACTAGACTAGTAAGGACTTTGGGTGTTTGTTTGTATAATGTTTTAATTATTCATCAAATGTTATTTAATTTTTATGTATTAAAATTGAGGGTCTCTATAGTTGGTAGCAAAAGAAATGTTTAGTAAAAATTTTGAAACTAGGATTAGGAAACTTTAGTGAGATCCCTAGGTATATTTCTAAGGATATGTCTTGGGATGTCTCTAAGGATAAGTATAAGGAAGAGTTAACATTTAGGAAAATGTCCTAGAATTTTGCTAAAGGATAGAGTAAGTGGATTCCTAGAAATACACTAGTGTATGGATACTAAAAGTGGATATGGCTATGGAAAATATGTACCTAGGGGTAACAAATCGGGCATGATGTTTCAGGCCTGACTTAGGGTAATCTAGTACATGATAAAAGGCTTTACTGCACAGTTATTTTGACACTCCTGGGGGATATTCTTTGGGAATTCACAAACTCTTCATAAACCAATATGAAGGATTTAAATATAATTTGTCTATAAAAAACCTAGGATGAACCTAGAGTGTTATATATTAAAAAAGGTTTCATAATTTAGAATTCCTATAAGTAATTATTTTTATGACTATGTGGTTTTTTTCTATGATAAGTAATTCTCACACTATGATTCTAGTTTTAGTAAATTTAGGGAACTAGATTAATGTTTAATGTGATGGAAGATTTTGTCATGAGCAGTCAAGTGAGATAATAACTAGAGTGAGAGATGTTGTGACCATGCCTAATCAGTTTTCATAGAACATGATTAAAAATGTGTTCCTTAAACAACTCTTTAGACTCACCAAGGAATATAAATAAGTATTTCACTGAGATTTTAGGTAATGGAGACCATATAGTAAAGAATATTTAGGTTCATTTGTGTTGATAATTTGGAAAGAATCACCTAAGTGAATGTATTATAAGAATAAGCATATGTTTTGAATGTGGAACATAAGAACACAATGTAAGTGACTATAATGAAAAAATGATGAGTTTAGTTAATGAATTGGATGAGAATATTGGCCTCCCCAAGACATCATATAAGTTTAAGTGTTTTAATTTTGGAATAAATAATCATTATGCAACTCAATGTCCCAAGAAGAAAGCTCCTGAAGAGTATCCACATGGTTGTACAAGTAATGGTTACATTGATGATGATGAAGAGACTCTATATGAAATGTTAAATAAAAGAGGTATTATGTAATAAGATGATGTATACTTTTAAATATATTAAGGATTAAGTAATCAAAGTTTTTATGTATTTGGATTCAAGAATTATGAAAGGTGAAATATATACGGATTTTCCAATTTATGTTTTTTTCTAATAATTTAAAATAATAAGTTGAATGGATATGATGGAATAGAAAAGTGACTTAATGGAAATGCGATGTATATAGAAAACACATTATTAAGGGAAAATAACCATTAATATGTTCCTTATGTTAAGATATTTTTTTGGATAAAGATAAATTAGATATGAATAAGTAAATTGGATGGTACTGATTACCTTGGAACTAATTAAGGACCTATTGAAAAGTAGTTTATGCTATCATGGATGAAGTTTACAACTTATTAGATTTACGTAATATATCCAGTAATATAAGGAATAAGGAAACATTCATTTTTTCAAAAAAGATTTACAGTAATTCAAGTTGTTACCATATTCTAGAGAAATTTACCATGAGGGTATTCACATGTTTGGAATGTGACAACCAAGAGTTACTTTGTGATAAATGTGGGATCAATTTTAATCCGATTTCATGACTTTATTTATAAAGTTTTTTATTTTCATATTTCATAGGGTTTATAAGGATAACCATTCATGAAAAGTTTAAGTTAAACTTCAGAGGAAGTATTTATGTATTGAGATTGTATTAAAAACCATGTTTAAAAGGCTATTTAGTGATTAACCTTATTTAAAGGATGTCCATAATATTTTAGAAATTATATTAGTATGGTTTTAAAAAAGTACATCATGTATTTTGGGTGAAAACAAATAATGTCGAGTAAGGCCCTGAGTCTTAAAGCCATTACCGAAATACGATAAGTGTTTCACCTATACCATTGACCTACACGATGTCCTAATTAATGTATAATTATTTTTGATGAATAATTATTTATGATTAAACCGTAGTGTCAATTTTTGGTTTATAGATTAATGTATTAACCATATTTATTTTTAAGAATAGTTTTAGATAAATAGTTTTACTTTTCATTCTTTTATGGGCCTTAAGATATACTAAAAGTATATTTTATCACTTTAGGCATCAACATTATTTTCTAGACGTCCATTAAATTATTTAATTGATGAATTATAAATTGATAAAAGTATAACTAAAGAATGATTTTTTTAAAGAAATATACCAAGTATGTATATTTAATTATATTCTTGGTCAATAAAATAATTACTCAATGTTAGGATAATTATGAAAAGAAAATGTGTTATCCTAATACCTTAATTTTGTAGAACTGATGGTTTTTTAAATCATAACAGATTTATGGATTTGAGGCCCTAAAATTTTCTTTGACCATTCACCTATTTGTGATTGATGAACTCAATCACTTCTTATAAATATCGATGCTTTTCCGCTATGTCCAATATTCACTCCCAACCTATGTTCTCCAATATGGAAACCTACCTATATGTTACTTTGGTTAACCGTTAAGGTTTCAAGTTTCCATTTTTAAAGGAAGTTTTATTATTAATTTTTATGATGTGGGTTTCTATGGAATGAAATTTCAAGTATTAAACCATTAATATCCCAGATGAATTTCAAGGGTGAAATTCATTTTAAGGGGGGGTGGAATGTAACACCATAAGATTTTATGAATGTTTTTTTTCGAATTAATTTAATATTTTGATATTTTACATTTCACGAAACCCTAAAAATAGTTTTTTTATATTAAATCATTAATTAAAACATTCATTTCCCATGAAACTGACTTAGATTGCGCTACACGCAACACCGACTTGGTGTATGTTACACACAACACCGAATTTTTACAAAACATCATTTTATTAATATAATTATTTAAATAAGATAATTATAAGATAACTATTAAACTTAGTAATATGAATAGTAATAACTACTTTTAAAATATTTTTTATAATGTTTTTATATAAATAAAACATATTGACGATGAAAGATATAATTTTTGGCAAAGTATTTTTATGTTTAAAAATACCATTTTCTCCAATGAAATGATTTTAATATCCTTTTGTGAAAATAATAAAATTAATTTTAGACACATTTTTAAATTTAATTTTATTAAAAAATTAATTTTTGAATTTATAATGTATAATTAGCTTAGGGTTAATTTTTGTGATTTTTCTGAGAAACTTTATTTTTGGACGAATAGTAAAAATACTGAATTTTAATTGAAAACTACCTTTTTGTATAATTTATTTATAATGAAAAATTATATTTTGATTTCTTTTAAAAGATTAATTAGATCATATTTTTATTAATTAATCCAATTTAGTTAATTTTAATCAATTTGACATTAAAATTGGGTATAAAACACTTATCAAAAGTTTGGATGTTTTTACTTTAAAAACCCACAGTGTCGTCTCGTCAACAAGATTAATTTTAAATTAATTTCTTACAATTATGTGATTAGAACTTGGAAAAATAGATTAAATATTTTTGATAATAATAATTTATAATGTATAATATTTTAAACCTTTTTTTTGACCAAAATGATTAAAATTAATTAGAATGGTTAAGAGAAAAATTAGGTTTATAAAGTACTAAACCTTAAAGTTAAGACCCAAAATAACCTAAAAAATTTTAAAAAAAACATTTTATGGAGATTAATCTGCCATTATCTTTAAATTATTTCTTTTTCTTTATGACTTTTTTAGGTGAAAACATAGGTATAAATAACTCATTTTCAAAAATGCCAAGTGTGTGCTTTTCCTTCCCTATAAAAGGCCACCAACTCTTATTCTTCTTCACACCTCTAAAAACACTTAGGTTCAGCCATGATATGCTCAATAAACTTACCAAAATACATCCCTTTCTACTTTAATCCTCCATTTGGGAAGAAAAAAATACTAGGAAGCCTTTTGGCACAAACCAAAAGAAGTTACCTGATTAAGCGATAACATCTTCTCTCAAGATCCTTTCTTTTTATTTTCTTTCTCCACCATATAAACTCTATTTATTGCATGATTGTATAATAATAATAGTATATTAAATATAATATTATGTTTTTATGCTATGGTTTTTACTTACACTTACACGTACCTCCATATAATGAGTAACAAACTTACTATTTACGTGTACGGTGAACTACCACCTCACGAAACGATGATTGTTCATTTTTCCTTTATCATCTCTCATGGTGAACATTATGATGAAAAATACACCTATATATGCTATATATTTTATTTATTATATATTTAATCTTTTTTAATCCTTTTAAATCAAATATCTTTTTACTTTTCACTTTGTGTAAATATGATAATTTCATTTGAGGAAGTGTGGACTACTGCCCCCTCAAAGTGATGTGATTCATTCACACACTACATGAAATGTATTAAGGATGAGTTTAAAGAAATTATATGATATATATAAAATAATAATTCAACTATAATTATAATATATATATAAATATACACATATATGTTATTTTATTTCTTTCTTTTAATATGATTATAAAAACAAAAAAAGTTTTCATGCGTACGTACGACTTACCATCTCCCTGAATGGTGTATTCCATTTAATAATTATATAGTATATAGGTTATTATCATAAAAATATATTGAATATAAATGATATTCATATCATGTTTTATATTTTTGGAAATCATGATATCATTACAAGGACAAAAGATATAACAAATTAAGACACATGTGAAGAATAATGTGGATATTACCCGAAGTGAAACCTTAACATAGAATTGTTAACAAGTGGGTAATATAAAGACATAAACAAAAAATAAATGGTATTATAAGTAATAATATGGTACTTTGATAGTTTTATTATAAATTAATATTTATTATTCAAGATTTTTGATTGAGTATGATGATAGTCAAGACACAAGGTAAGAGAATTTCATCTCACTCTTTATTTCCATGAGATACATGACTTATTCACCACTCACTTCTTTTATATGGTGTATATAATGCCCATGAATGTATTATATGAATGTTATAATTTAATATATGTTTTTTTGAAGAACCATTTTATGAAATTTCTTTCACGTGTATTAAGTTTTAAAAATTATCAAATTGGTAAATTAATATTGTCTCCATTTTCCACCTTTGAGAAAATGCCATGTTATACACCTATATTTGTATATGAGGTGTATAAAATTAATTTTAAATGTTATACCATTAGTCTAATTCTTTTTATGATATTTTATGCTCCATGAAATTTCATTTTCCTACATAGGGAATATGATTCAAAGTTACCATGTGGTAAGAGTTTATTGAAACAATCTCACCATTTTTTAAGATTGTCTATGATCACATTTTCATTAATGAAATATTATGATCCATATTTCAAGAACACTCATGAATTATTATTATCCTCTAGTTTATATTGATGAATTATTTTATTATTACCATTTCCCACTCTTTGGTACTTAAAATAATTAAGAATTTGTTTAAGAAAATATGACCTTACCTCTCTCTTTGGGTTGAAATATGTGTTCTTTTAAAACCATGTTTTCTAAAAAGGGTTTCCAAGAAAATTATACTAATATCTGATGATCATTAAAATAATTTTTTACCCTTTTTTTCTTTTACCAATGTTTTCAAAGGAATATTTTTTTCCTTTCCAAATGAGGCATTTTTCTAACCTTATTACCTTACAAAAGGAATATTCTTTTTACCTCATAAGACATGTACATATTTACCCACTATGAATTCTTTGAATATTTTTTATGTTTAAAGGTTGATTTTTAAGTTTTTTTTTTAAAAAATTATTTTCAATAAAATTGTATTTAAAATTTTTTCAAGATTATTTTTAATGTTTCAAGGGAAAAAGTGGTTTTAAAAACGTTTTTAAGATTCTTTCATAAGTTTTAAATTAAAAAGGTTTTCAATTTTTTTTAAGATTTGTTTATAATTTTTCAAAGTTATTTTCAAAGAAAAGGTTTTCAAAAGGTTTTAAAGATTTCTTTATAAGTTTTTAAAGTATTTTCAATGATATAGTTTTCAAAATTTTATCAAACTTATTTAATAAGTTTTCATGTAAAAAAGGGTTTCTAAATTTTTTTAATATTTCTTTATAAGTTTTCAAAGTTAATTTAAAAGAAATAGTTTTCAAAACAATTTCAATATTTATTTATAAGTTTTCAAATTATTTTCAATTAAATAGTTTTCAAAACGTTTTCAATATTTTTTTAATATTTTTAATTTTTTTTTCAAATAAACATGTTTTTAAAATGATTTTGAGCCTATTTTATAAGTTTCCAAGTAAAAAGGTTTTTATAATGATTTCAAGTGTTATTTATTAGTTTTCTAGTTATTTTCTAAGAAAATTATTTTAAAATGGTTTTAAGTATTAAAAACATTTTTTCAAATAAGAAACGATATTTTTCCCAAGAAAGTTTTTTGAAAGATATTTCAAAATCATTTTTCATCTATGATGACATCTGTTGATGTTACTCATTCCTCTCTAGAAAATGACATAAAGGTTTCATTCATATTCTTTATCTAAATGGGTTATGATTAATGTCATGGTCTTTATAAAACCAGTTTCTGTTTTAGGGGTTATAAGTTTATGAAATACATTTCTCTTTTACTGGTTATATGTTTATGAAATTAGTTTCTCTTCCATATGTTATGAGTTTGATGAAATTGTTATGAAACCTATATATTTTCCACATGTTATGATATGATTACATGTTTATGATACCCATTTCATTTCATGGGTTATAATATGATTATTTTTTATTTTTTGAAACATGTATGTATGATTTTATTATGATATCAGGGGAACCTATATCCACCTCTAATGAATTGGGTAATGATTTATATCTCATGAGATAGAATAAGATAGTCTTGGGAATGAACCATGACTATTATGATGGTCATGAGAGTGAACCATGACTAAAAATATTGTATGATGAGTGAACTAATGTTATTAAGATGTCCATGGGAGTGAACCATTACTAACAAGATGGTATGAGGAGTGAACCCATACTATTAAGATGGTCTTGGCAGTGATGCATTGGATACGATGGAAATCATATTATATGTTTATGTGTCTTCCATAATTCCATATTTTATTCATTTTTTGTGCTTTCATGACTTAATCTCTTAATTATATTATGATCCATGTATTATAAATTTATAATATTTTTTATGATCTATAATATGTAGGGTACGATCTTCAAATGTTATACTCAAGTTCCATACCCTTTGTTCATGTTATCCTTACAAATTTCCTTTATTTACCCTTACTGAGCATCTAATATCACCCCTTTTTATGTTTCCATCCTCAAGTTAGGAAGATATGTATTATTTTTGATTTGTCTAATAAGGATTCTTGTTAAGAAGAACCTAGTGGGAGAAAATGTAGCTCATTTATGCACCAGTGTTTATGTTTCCATGTTTCCAAAGGCACTGGAATAATATATTCTTTGGGTGTCTTTTTGTATAATGTTTTAAGTATTCTGAAAATGTTATGTAATTTCTATGTTTGAAAAGAGATGGTTTCTATACCATAAACTCGTGTATATGAAACTTTTGTGTAAATGCATCACATATTGTTCTAACCATTCCCCTCACTTTTATATTACTTGGTTATACCAACAATATATGTGTGGTCATTCTATTATACCAATTTTAAGCATGATCCCTTCAAGTTTGTACTTAAACATTAAGAAGGAAAATCTTATCCCAATGATACATGTCTAAACCCATGGTATTTACTCCAACATCTAGTGATCAGGTGGTGTGGCTGAGGTACTGTGGAAACTTGAATTGATACTATTTGGGTATTCGAGTAAAAAATGGAATCATGGTCCAATTTAAGGTCTCTTGGGAATGGGAGTTAAGACTATTCAAAATAAAATACTATCTATACCCGATAAGTAACTAATAAATATGTACGGACCATATAATTATGGAGAAATCCTAAGTTACCACGGGTGGTTTGATACTTCATTATCTCTTTTCTCTTATAGCCGGCCTTGATCACCAAGTATCATTCATCATCTTAGGTTCTTGTAAGTAGGATCATATAATTTTCATGATTTCTTATGCTTGATTATGATATTAATGGAATCAATTTTAGTCTCACATTTTCTAAAACATTTATATAATATAAATTATATTTTACTACATATTTATTATCAATTATTAGATCAATATGTGTCAATAATTATTTCCTTAAATTTTATATCTCTTATAGATTGATGATGGTCAATTTATTTTATTTTATATTCAAATAGTGTCTAATTTCTTTCCATAAATAATTTATAAATCATATTTTTTCTATTTTTAGACTATACTAAAAAATTATTATATATCTTTAAGTTTATGATGAAATCATGATTTACTAAATTAAATTCTCGATATAAACTGTTCTAAATATATTTTTTTTGAAAAATAAATTATGAAAGGGAGAGAGGAATGGGGTTTGAACTAATATATGACAAACAATTCTTGAATATGGGGATTTTAACTCTTTGTGGATAAGGATTTTATATGGTTCTCTATATTAATATATATAATTTCACCTCAATGACCACATCCTTTTGATTAAGAAGGTGGAGGGGAGCATGCTCTACCTGAACAAACTATTGTTAATCCTCAAGTCTTGGAAGTTACTGCATAAATAATCCAGTTTTCAAGTTAGGGAGCTCCATGAAAGCATCCTACCACTTATACAATTCTAAGGGATTTATATTTACACTATCCTATAACCATATAGGGTGATATACCTCCTTAAGAGGTTGAAGAGTGGGATAATAACCTCAATTAGATATGTGAGATTATTAAGACACCCTAGAAATACCAGGTTTGGATGGGAACCTTTATATTGGAAGGTGTAGTGTGATTATAGTGAGAGGTGATGTTTAAATCAAATAAAAACATGTATTAACCTAGAAAAACTTTCATGATTTACTCTTTTTATCCTAAAACTATTCATCGAGTTAAAGTGAAAGAGTTTATGAACCAGAAACATGGAACAATGGGGGAAATAAACTATACTTTCAAGTTTATATATATTATTAACTTTTTTACCTATCCATGTGGCGATGAGGAGTCGAAGGTGATGAATTTTGAAATGGTCCTGAAAGAGTCATTGTTAAATAAAAAAAATGTTTTTTAATCTTCCTACTTTCTAAAAATCACTAAAGAAGACAATGTTTCTTGAGACTGCATCTAAATAAGGCTCATGAGAATAGGGACCATTACTTGGATAAATCATGGGTGACAGTTCCATTAGTGTATAGAAACTATGATAGGAGGAGATGAGTATGAGTGTCTCTTTTTAGGAGAGCTAGAAAAATTATAACATCTCAACCTAGTTCACTCTATAGTAATTAGATCAGAGTTCTACATGAACTTAGTCATGCCTCTACATGTTCCAGAGGTCACCATATAGAAGGGATGGTCTATGGTGATACCATGAAGAGACTACACCCACATTTCATAGTGAGAAATAAAAATATAAATAATTACATTAACAACCATCCAGATAAATTAGACAACAAAAATGATAATAAAATGATAATAAATGAACATATATAACCCATGATATATAAAAAATGAATGATGCACAAGTATTACAAGTCATTTATACCCAGTTAATATCCCTAGTGGGTAGATCATATGCATCATGTCAGAAAATAATAAAAAATAAAAATAACTAGGAATGTTATAAAACTGGTCTCAATTCTTAGCCCATTCTTATCTCTCATTCTCCATCATAGCTAGCCAAGTCAACTATTGATCATAGGTAGTTTTCCCTTGTCCATTCTAGTAACCATAAAGTCTTCTCGGGTAACCATAGTGGCTAGAGTATGGTGTTTGTATAACTCAGTAGTCCACCACCAATGGTGTCCCTAAATATATCTAGTATAATAAAAACCTCACTAATGTGCCATAATGAATAACTGAAAGCATAAATACATAAACACCCTCAATCCTTAGAAAAAAGTCATATTGATCATTAGGGGGAAGATTATGTCACCTTGGAAACAAGTAATATATAAATCATCAGGGGGTAATCATTCCAATTCCTAGAAATAATTCATATATCATTAGGGGAAAGAGTGTCCCACCTTGGAAACAAGTCATATATCATCAGGGAGTAAGAGAATCCTGTCCTAAGAGAAAGTCACATATCATCATGGGGAGAGCACCCCACCCTAGAAAAAAAGTCCTATATCATCAGGGGAAGAGTGTAATTCACTATAAATAATTCAAATATATCATTTACTAGTCATATACTTCCCAAATTCCATTTACAATCAAATTCATATCAGTTTTCAAGATTAACCTTTTGTTTTCCTTCCAAGAGGATCAATCACCTGTTTTGGGTCTCTACCCTTATCCCTAAAGGGATACTATTATAAAATCCAATATTAATCACACATCACATATTATGAGTCATTATAGTGAATCATGGTCCAACTTACTATATCATCATTCCATTTAGGGTACTCCTTGGTCTACCTTTCAAATTTACATTTTTCTACAAAATTTGGCTTACCATACTTGGTGGAAATAAGTCTAGACTTAAATTCATCAATAGGATTGAAATTATTTGAATAAGGAATTATTCCCAAGGAATAAACATAAAAATACTTTAATTAATTTTTAGGTCAAGTAAACATTAGGTCGACATGACCTCACATTATACACACATACATAGAAAAGACGTTAGGCTTTATTAAGGATAGTTTATGACCCACCTACCTTAAGCATAAAGGAATATACTTATTAAATATCACAAGATAATCTACACATAAAGGGTAGGAATAAAATAATCTTAAACCCATCTAAAATAGGGAATAAACATTCATAACTAGTTTAATACCATAAAAAAACTTGAGAAACTGAGAGAGAATAGATAAAGAGTGATAAACCTTTAGCTATTGCTTAAAATGAATGGTGATTGGATTCATTAAGAATCAATAGGTATATCACTTTAATATGATTATAGGAATGATAGATCTATTCTAAAAGTGTTTTATATCTATAAGTTATGAAATACACTAATTTTCCTTTAATATAAATTCTCAAACATTTAATTAATATTCTAGAAATTCTGAAACAATTTTTCATTTTTGAAAATTTGAAAATATAAGAAACTCTATAAAATAATATATATTATATATTCCACCTAGGAGAAAATATATAATATATGTAAAAACCTATCCATTATATTAGTTTACTAATTTCTAAACTTACCCCCATCATACATAATATATTTGTACTACTGAGGTTTTTCCCTTAAGGAAAAATCTATGTGTAACATTTTATACCATGCATAATAATTCTTCCCCATACATAATATATTACTTTATATATAATATATTTTTATAATGGAAATATACTAAGTAATATATTTCTTAAGTAATATTCCATATGTAATATATTTTACTTGGATAAATTTAAATATATAACATATTTTTCCCAGCACCTAATATATTTGAATTTGTTTTCAATATATTATTTCAAAGGTAAGGCTTTCAACATTGGGAAAACCATTATGTAAGATATTTTTTTTCATATGTAATATTTTATACACCCATATATAAAATTTTTATTTCATACATATTATATATTTTATATCCACTTTGAGATATAAAATGTTATATACTTAAGAAAATTTTTATGTATAATATTTTATACACAATTTTTGTTTAAAAACAGCAATAACAAAAAAATACCAAAAATGATCTAAAATACCCATATTAAATTACAACACCTATAAGGACTCTCAAAACTCATAAAATACTAAATAATAATAGAAAAACAGCTCTTAAGATACTATAATTCCTAAACCTCAATTCCCAACTTATTCCAACAATTTCAACACTTCTATGGGGCCCCAATACACTTAGCATAACCAAGGTTCAACCCAAAAATTCATACATGAACTATCAAACATTTTCAACATCCCCTAAAACAAATAAATATATATATTTAAAATAAAATTTTAAATTTAATAAATTTTTTAAACAAAATCAAGTTTTTAGAAAAAGTCCAATAAAATATACACCTACACTAATATGGGACATTTCAATTTCCCCACTATATAGTTTCTTATCCTTGAGATACCTTACTAGACCTCATCAGTTCTATTTGGTGAATAATTATAGTCATTTTGGACACATATCAAAATCGCACTCCCATGTATCCTCTTGGATACACCTGTGTCACCACTATACTTGCACCAAAGGATATATTTTCCCATGAAGAGTCTTTTCATCAAAGCTGTGATACATGGAACACATGAGAAGGGAAAAAATGATATAATCAAAGCCATGATACATGGGAAACCCTATGCATAATACTGGGGAGATCCAATTAGTACTTAACCTTACCGATTCTCTCCATGATCTCAAATGGACCCATGTACCTTGATTCCATCGTCCCCTACCTCTGAATATTGTGATTTCCCTATCTAGGAGGAACTCACAAGAATAACTGATTTCCCACCTTAAACTCAAAAAAATTAAATTATCAATCAAAATAGATCCCCTAATATATCTGAGTAGTCACTAACCACTTCCTAATTAGATGGATATGATCTGATGTCTCCTGCACAAGACTCGGCTAAATAACTATAGATTCCATGATCTCCAAACAATATTGGGCGGAACAAAATGACCTAACATATAATATATCAAAAGGTGGTAGAGATAAAATTTTAATTATTTTTATGTGTTTTTAAATTATTTAATCCCTTAAAATTAATAAATTTGAGATAATTGAAATCATTTTAGTATTTATGGTGAATTTTGGGCTTAATTATAAAAATTACTTAATTATCAGAATTTAATAGTTTTCTTAAGCTTATGTATTTTGGGAATATATTTTAAAATTTTTATCCATATTGAGTGATTCATTTTTTAGGATTCCTTTATCCATGGTCTTAAAATTTTTCTTCTAGACCTAAATCCAACTCTAAATAAACTACCCTAGAAAAGTAAATCAAGTGGATAAATATTTATGGCTAATTGAATGGACCCCACATTAGCTAGTGAGACATACCCAGACTAAAAACATCAAAATAAAGTGATTATATTTGTATATAGTAGAGTACTCAAGGGATTATTCTTACATTAAATTACATGGAAAAATTCTCTCATTAAGGCTATATTTTCATGCATCAAATTGGAGGAAGTTGAAGAGTCTTCTTGGCCATAAAATGTATACTTTATTAATTATCTAATAACTCACAGTAAAGTTGTACACTTAATTTTAAATTTATAGTCTCAAAATAAAACTCTATTTTTGAAAACTTTTAATAAGGGAACATGGTGTTTTTGAGAGTTTGGTAAGAGAAAAAGAAGAAAACATTCAATGGATAGATTATGGAATTGAAATTTTTTGTTATTCCTTTCTCCTCTTTCTTTATTTTTAGTTATGTAATGTATTCTTCTTCCACCTAATTCATGGATTCCCTTAACATAGAGGGGTAATCCTATGAGTGATTGGGGATGGATAAGTTTTCCATTTTTTTTAATGTTTGAGTTCTTTAACTTAATGGTATAAAATCCTTTATCTCATTTTCAAAGTTGGTTTCAATTTCTAATAGTGTTTTCAATTATCAAGTAAGATCGTATTTAGTTTTAGATTCATCTATTGAGTTTTCATTGGTCAATGATCATTTACTTACTCCTATAGGTTATGGTCTATATACTATGTAATAGTTTAGGTATTAGTTGTGAAGTACTTGGTGGTTTTTAGTTTGTGTGAGAGGGGTAGTGGATATTTTTTATTATTTGGGATAAACAAGTCCTGATTGGGAATTGCATAATTCAATTGAGGGTATTTTTTGAACACATTTCACACAGAGAAAAGAGAGTATATCTAGATGAGATACTATAAAGGTTTACTCTTACCATAACCATTTTACCAAGGGAGTGAGAGGAAGAGATCATGGAATATCACTTTAATCATCTTAGTAGAAGAGGATTGGATAAATTATAACTGTGATAGAATTAAAACTAGAAAACTAAACCCAACCTGATCACCCAATTCATATCTCTATTTTCAATCACATGATTTTTCAATTTTTTAAATATGTTTCTCAATTTCTTTCGTTTTTTGTTGCTTTAGTTCCTTTTCAAAATCAAAAAATTTCAAAAAAAACCTTCACTTCTTTCTAAAATTTAAGGCAACAACTTTATTGTTATGATATACTCTATTGATACAACATATTTTAACCACTATAATGCATTTTAACTTCAGAAATATTTGTTTTTTTCACACCCCATGATAGGCACATGTCAAAACATGGTATCGTTGCCGAGGAGGCCATGACAACAATCTTATTGTAAATATTTTATTCTTTTTATATTAAAAAAACATAAAAAATACTTTAACCTGATGTTTTCAAATGATTATTTATTTAATTTATGGAAACATTACTCACTAGTTCATGAACCGATGTTTAAATCACATTGGTCTTTTAAGGATAATGTTTCTTTCTTTGAAAAATAGACTAGGGGATCTCAAATCCAAACCATCAAGGAGGATGAATTCAAGGATATTATTAAATACCTTAAAGTAAACCTTGAATACCCAGTGTTGGAGGGATTTAACATTGAATTAGTTAATATGTAGGAGTATTTTCCAAAATTTTATCAAGAAATGGTTGAGGTACAAAAAGATATTTCCTTATTTCCCAGTAATATTTCTAGAAACATTTCATAGGTAAAACACAAAGAAGAAGTATTTCATAAGGATCTTAAATCCATATCGGAAAGTATTAGTCAAACAATGAAAAACCTAGAGATAAAAATAATATGGATAGAAAAATATGTACATGAATCCCAAGAGCAGCAACTGAAGACAAAACAAGAACCAGAAACAGAACCAGAAAAAGTGGTGGAAGTGGATTCCCCTATCATCTTTGATGTGGAAGAACCTAAAGAGAACTTGATAAAATTAAAAGAATATCCATTGGACCCAACTGAATCAATGTTGGAGGATATTTATGGAAAATATTTTCCTACTGAAGTATTCATGGGATATAAAAAATTTCAGGATGAATTCTGGAATGAGTGTGTGAAACTAATTGATCCCCTTATTCTTTATAAAGTATAAGAGACAACATAATTGAAGGAAGAACCCATAAAGTGGTATAATTTTAATATAATATTTAGGATCATGACTACCTTCCTCTATCTAGTGAAATTCATCTCCAAGAGGCACTTCCCACCGAGGAAGCAATTGAATCTGAGAAAACTCAGGGAGATGATCCTTTTATGAACTCATTATCTTCTAATTTTGCTGATACTGAATTGAGTATCACTTACACTTTCTTGACATTTTTATATTTATCCAACATATGTTTTTCCTTGGAGGAAGATTATGAAAAATAAGATATACCCAAGGAGGAACATATGAAGCTCCCTGAACTTTTTAAACACTTATTTGAGGGTGTTGAAGAGAAGATCAAAGTAGATTTTCTAAAGAAAAATGAGACACAATCTACTAACATTAAAAGGGAATATTTTGATATTGTTTATTTATGATTTAATTTTGTTCAAATATAATTACACTCTAAAATTTTCTTTTATTATTCCATTGATGCAACATACCTTGAGAAATCATTGAAGAATAAAGAAGAGGTTGTGAAATTGGAAACCAAGAAAGATGAGGACTCATTATTTTTATTAACTCCACCGTACAAGAATCATCTCATTTTCATGTGGGTGAATTTGTTTTACTATATCCATGGATTCATAAACAAAAATGAATAAGTGAATGATGGAAAGAATAAGTGTTGGTGGTTCAAATTAAAGAAACTTAACCCACCATCATATTGGGGATAACCAACTTGAACTGACCATTCAGAGGCAGTCAAAACCCATGGCCCACTTTGAGGATTAAACCAAGATCCATCCATCTATTCTAATTATATTTATATTTTCTTTTATTACAATAAATTTATTATGTTTTCTTTTTTTTTTCTTGTAGGTTTTCAACATGAAAAACTTAAGAGATTAGCTCAATGTTACACTACTAATATGTCTAGTGTACATCTCTTTTACACTTGCTTGATTTTTTTGATTTAATTTAAAATCTTATTAATTGTTAAATACACTTGAGTTCATTGATGAAACTACATCATGTTTGTGGGAGGGAACCTTTGTAGTTTAGGAATTTCAATTTTTTTTTCTATTCTAGAAAAATGTGCATTTTTCAATTTTTTGTGTTAATTTTTCATTTTTTTGTGTTCTTGAAAATGTTAATCTGAAATGATTATAATTTAAATTTTTGAAACCTATTTCAATTAGTGATAAAATTAATTCTATGAAAATAATATTAAATGAATGTTGAAAATGAATTTTTTCCAAGTACAAATATTTTGGAATTTCATGGAAAATACTCTGATTTTTGAATCCCATGCCATATATCATTGTATTTATCTTTCAAATTACTTTTCTATGAGGATTTTGAATTATTTATTCCATAATATTTTCATTCAATATACATATTGAGATAAACTGACCATGATTTCTTAAACTAGAATATGGTTTATTTCTATCAAAACATGAGGGTTTGAGGTACTTGTGTTTTAAATGATTGAAGAATTTCTTTGGTTTTAAACCCCTTTACAAGAGAAAGATTTTAATTATTACCTTACTTGTACATTTAAATCATTGTATTCCATATAATCCATTAAATTATTGTTTGGTTATCCAAATTATAAGCCAAATTTTCTAATCAAACCTCATCTTTAATGAAAATTTATGATCTCATTGAACATAAGTGTGGGGGGGGGGGAAGATATCATGTATTATGTTACCTCATTTAGTGATAATTTGGGTGGAAAATAAAATGTTTAATATTTGTGTTTTATTCTGAAAAAAATTCATTCTATTTAATTCTATTCCTTTAGAGATTTCATGATAAGAAAATCTGCGCCTTTCTAAAGCTTCCAATAGATAAAGGAAGTTGTTCATATCTGGAGCTTTCAATAAAAACTATGTTTAAGAATATTGACATATTTTCTACTAAAATGATGAATTATGTGTAATTTACTTGTGTTTTCATGATGATGGATCTTATTTTCTACTATGGGTAGTGAGGAGGATACTATAATTGAGTGAAAAATTAAAATCTTGCAATTTTACTTCAAAAAGAGAAAAGACCTCCTCATTCTGCCTTAAAAATTTTCACATTAATA
Source organism: Viscum album (assembly GCA_963277665.1). NCBI lineage: Eukaryota > Viridiplantae > Streptophyta > Magnoliopsida > Santalales > Viscaceae > Viscum > Viscum album. The sequence continues at coordinate 1,870,398,854 of OY728131.1, forward strand.
TTCTAATAACCCAAATTCACAGAATAACCTTAAAAAGTACTCATAATAAACATATGTATTTGACTCACATCAGGTAGATATGTAGGGATTTATTAAGAATATAGTGACTCTTTCATGAGTATAGATGTGAAAATATTTTATAAAAATTTAAATTTGTGAGATGAGAGAAAATTCATGCGAGGTAGGTGTTTTTTAGGAATGGGGGGAGAAATGAAGTGTAAATATAACTAATAATTTTAATGGAGGACTTGAAATGATGGTTTTTGATGAGGCATGATATCTTTTGTTTCTTGGTCTAAAATTGGTGGACCTCTTGGATATGAGTTTTGAATTTGATTTGATTTGATTTTGATGCTTACTTGCAAGGATTCCAAATGAAAATTGTGGGGTAATTGATAGAGATAATATTTTAATCATTTTTCATCTGTGTTTCAATGTTTTAATCCCATACAATGAATCAATTTGAGTTGATTTGTATCATTTTAGTATTTTTGGTAAATTTTGGGATTAATTGTGAAAATTTCTTAATTATGTAAATTTAACAGTTTTCTTAAGATTCTATACTCTAGGTATATCATTTATAATTTTGATCCAAATTGAGAGATTATTGTTTTAGTCTTATTTTATTCTTGGACTTCAACTTTGTCTTCTGAATCTAGATCAAATTAGAAACACACTAGCCCAAAAAAATCAATCAAGTGGAGAAATATTTATGGCCAACAGAATGGACCACACCTCAATTAGTGAGGAATATATAGGACTAAAGACCTCCCAATGAGGTTAATCTTTATGTATATTAAATTTTACTTAAATAATCATTCACAAATTAAATTCCAACAAGAAAAGTTCTCATTAATGCTGCCATTTCATGCATCCAATTGGAGGAAGTTGAAGAGTCTCCCCAACCAGAAAATGTATACTTCATTAATTTGATCATAACTCTCGCTACACTTTTTGAAATGATTTTAAAATTTTAATATTGATATAAAAATTCATTTTGAAAAAATTTTAAGAAATTAAATTTGACATTTTCTAGAGTCTTGTGGGAATAACAAAATAAAACATTCCGTGGATAGATTCTCGGATAGAAAATTTTTGTTCTTCCTTTCCATTATTTTCATTTTTTAGTATTGTAATGTATTATTCTTCCCCCTCATTCATGGATTCCATTAACATTTAGGGATAATAGTATGAGTGTTTTTTGAAAGATTGGTTTCCCTTTTTGTAATGTTTGACTTCTTTCACTTAATAGTATAAGATCCTTTATCTCTTTTACAAAGTTGGTTTCAAATTTTAAAAGTGATTTTTATTATCAAGTACGATCGAATTTGGTTTTATATTCTATTGTTGATTTTAATTTGGTCAATGATCATTTTCTACCTCTTATAAGTTCTGGTCTATATACAATATAATAGATCACGGATTAGTAGTTAAGTACTTGGTGATTGCTAGTACGTGTGGGAGGGGTAGTGGATACTCTTGATTGTTTGGGATAAAAAATACCCAATTAGGAATTGCCTAAGTCAATTTAGAGCATTCTCTAAAAATATTTCTCACATATAAAGGAGAGTAGAATGATATGAAGTATTGGTAAGGTTTAATCTCACCACCACCATTTTACCAAGGGAGTGAGAGTAAGCAATCGTGTAATCACAATTTAATGGGCTTAGTAGAAGAGGATTGGATAAATTGAAATAATAATAAAATTGATATTAAAAATCTTAACCCAACCTGATCAACCAATTCATATCACTATTTTCAATCACATGTTTTTTCAATTTTTTTTCAATATTGTTCTTAATTTCTTTCATTTTTTTGTTGCTTTTTCTCCTTTTTAAAATCAACTAATTTCAAAAACAACCTCTTTTTCTTTCTCAACTTTAAGGTAATATCTTGATTTTTGTTCACTGCTCTCTAGAGAAAACCTAAGTTTACCACTATACTACATTTTAACTTAAGATATATTTGTTTTCCACACCCCATGATAGGCATGTGTTGCACTCCATGATATCAAATGGACCCATGTACCAAGATTCTATCTTCCCCTGACTTTGAATATGAAAATTTACTTATTTAGGAGATACTCTCGAGAATACTTGATCACCCACCATAAAATTTAGATGATGACATCATTGATCAACCTAGATCCCCTACCATATCTTATTGGTCACTAAACAATTCATAATCAGATGGATATGATCTGATTTCTCCTATATGAGACTCATCTCGATAACCATAGACTTCCTGACCTTCAACCAATATAGGGATAAATGAAATAACCTAACATATAATCCATCAAAAGGTGACATCTGAATCAATTCGTGATATATTTTATTATAGAAAAAATTTACAAGTGATAATTGAATCTAAAAAGTTTTTTTAAAATCTAGGATATAATCCGAAATAATTTCCTATAATATTCTAATGGTCCAATCAAAGTGACCATCTATATAGGGATAATCAATAGTGGACAGATGGACCTATGTATCAATCACCTTTTGAAAGAATTTCCAAAAGTTTAACATAAAGTAGTAATATCTATTAGTGTCAATACTCCGATTCACTCCATGTATATGTAATATCTATTATACATAGAACATGCCTAAGTTATCAATAGATAAGGTCTCATAGATTGGTAAAAAATGGTTCACTTTGATCAGCCGATCCATAATCACCCACAGTTCATCACTGACTTGGGTTTTCCTCAGAAACTCTATAAAAAATTCCATTTTTACAACATCCCACTTATACAAAAGAATGGGAAGTTACTATAGAAGTCCATCAGGTCACCGATGCTCGAAATTTACTTGTTGATAGGTGGAACACCACGTGAAAAAACCCTATATGTCCCTCTTCAACCTATGAAACCAATACTTCATGAATATATATATATATATATATATATATATATATATATATATATATATATATATTGGTATATATTTATTAAACCCAAATGTATGACCCACCTTGAGCTGTGTGAGTCCCTCATCAGCTCCCCACACATGATTATAGGGACCACAACATGAACTTATACATAAAGGATATTCTTATCATTAATAGATCAATTTGAAGGTGGCTCCTCATCATATATTCTATCTAAATGACCACATAGTTTTAATATAATATATGGATCTTATTCACCACACTGAGGAGTGATGGTGTGGTAGATAAGGGAATATAGGTTTCTCATCCCTGAAACTTCTAGATTTCACAATGCACCAGTATAAAGAGGGCCACCACCTGCCCCTCACTACTCAACTCTAGTACCACATGAGTCTGAGTCTTCCTGATTAATACATCAACAGTGATTCTACTATTTCCTAAGGTATATTCCCACTCAAAGTCAAAGGACTAAAGATTATTGACCCACCTTCACTGTTAAATGTTTAGGTCTCACTGTGAGAAAATATACCTTAGGTTATTGTGGTCAGTCTTTATCATAAACCTATCATACACAAGGTAATTCCACCAACATCTCTTAATTTAAAACACTAATACTAGATCAAGATCATGTGTTGAGTAGTTATTCTCATATATACTCATCTTACTAGATCCATAAGCTATTACATGACAATATTTCATTATAAATTCTCAAATTTCAACTCTGGATACATCACAATATTGAGTAAACTCATGTTGTTCCTAGGTAAGGAAAATACATTGAGGGGGGGGGGGGTGAATCAATGTATGTAGATCATTTAAAAATGAAACCTCACCAAATATATTTTACTTATTTATTAGGAAGATTAATCTACCTCAGAAGTGGTAAAAATAGATAATGAAATTAAAGGAGGGACACGTGAACATTCAAGTGTAGACCCCTCACAAAAATAAATAAATCCCTAATCTCACACATTTTAATATCTCATTACTTCCATGAGTGTAACTTCCTTGATATTTATGAACAATTAGTCAGTTTACACCAGAGTGTTCCATCAATTATACCCCACTTTTATCCACTAATAAATCCCAAAAACCTCTAGTGAGAATACCTCATGGATATCCTTTATCACTTTACAACATTATCCTGAAATTTTCATGATCTATTTATTCCTCTTTGTTTTTTCTCAAAGCCTCTCTATGATATGCATGATCCATATTCCTCCATTTGAAATATAAAGATATCCCTTGTGTATTTTTAGAATCACCAACTTTCTATTTATATAGACCATTAATCCACCTTCACTAAGTTGGAGAAAATCATCCATATACATTGTTAAAAAAGGTTTCAATATCTCCTATTTAATTCCATTAAATCCTCCTTAAAAGACATGATATTTAATTATATAATTATACTCACTTAACATCTTCATAGTGGTACTATATCTATCAAAAAATGAACTACTATATCCTTCATAACTATATGTTTAAACCTAAAAAACTCTGCAATACGACACAACCCACTATGGTGTTTATAATGTTTCATCTTGAAATTCCTAGCCCGCACCCAGGAAAAAAGTTTCTGCTATAAATTAGGGATTCTTCATTGAATTTCACACCATTAAATGATTTACTTTATCTGATTTTGGCCATCTATAGACCATAATTACTAATACTCACATATTTGGATTCCATGGTATGGAACTCTTTTTAAGAGGTGGACACATTCAAATTGACAGATACATCGAATTATAACTTAGCCCCTTCATGGAATATCCAAATCCTCCATGACACAACTAACTCTTATCCTCAAAATTTTAAAGGATAAAAACTTACACACCTCTTAAAGACAATTTTAAATCCTAAAATACCTTTAAAAAAAACCCCAAAGAATCTTACATAATTAGGGGCCTTTTATTTTTTAATAACATGTATTTCCACTTCATGGTATAATGTGGTTTTTCATGGAGTGTCCATCAATATTTCTTAAAGCCCCAAACATTATTTCTTCCAATCATAGTGAGAACCTCCCCATGAATCCATGTTTATAAATTATCTCCTCTACCTTAACTAGGTTGAGACATGACCATAGGTGTATGGAGTGACTTATAATACTATTCTAGAAAAAAAGTATAAATTATTATAAAACACTTGAATACACTTAAATAATTTCCAATGATCCTTATAGAATCAGGAATGAACCTTAGTAAATCCTTCCTTTGTTATTTATCTAGAAACACTATTCATGATACCATTTAGAAAGTCAGAGTGTGACTTTTTTTTCTATAGATAGAAATGTAATAACTCATTCTAAAGACCTTTTAAGATTTTCCATCATCTTATAATCTTTTTTTAATTCAAATTTTACACCATTTTTAACAAACAAAATCACAAAAATACTTCAAGGGATTTTTACAAAAATCTCTCCCTATGAGTTTATTGAAAACAATTTCAAATTCACACAAACCAAATTCACCACCTTCTATATGAAATATTCATAACTTATCCTCTTGATGTACTAAAACCTTATAGATTCAGATAGTGAAATAATTATTCACTTATAACCAACTCCATGCCTATATGACCCAATATCATCATGAAAAATAATATTTAAATGAAATGTTCCTCTTGAAGAAACGTCATTATTTCTATGTTCTTCAACACACACTCTAATCTAATACTCCCCTAAACAATCATTTAAGTACTATTCTCTTTAAAAAATAAATGTATATTATTTTTATCTATTTTTCAATAGGAATAATCACTCCATGCACAACTTCTTTTATTTAACTTATAGAAAAATTCTATAAAGTATATCTTGGAAAACTTCTCCCCCTTTGTCAACAAACCTAAATATCACTTCTATGAATGTCCACAAGAGAGGGTTATAAATCCAAAAATTATATTCTAGAGAGATTTCCTAATATTTATGACAAACATAAAATACCATAAGGGTGTTGGGGTACCTCCTCCAAACCATATATATAGATAACGAGGTTTAGACTCCAAGATCCAACTGATGCTTCTCAAACTCATATTTTATTAGTGTCTTTATCATTATATCTATAATAAGATTTTATATTGAAATACACTCCAAATTTACTAGAAAATTATCAACCTTCTCCTTGATGAAATGAAACTTGATCTTGATGTGCTTTATCCTTAGATAATGGATGAGATTTTTTAAGATTAACAACACTGAAGTCATAACATATGATTTCTATAGGATATTTCAAATCAACTCCAACATCCTAGAGTTATTTCTTTATCCTTAGTGGTTGAGTGAATTATTTAGTAAACACTATATATTCATCCTCCATAATGCTTAGTGTGATGCATTCTTTCTTATTTATCATCCATGAAATGTACAAATCTTTAAGATAGAAAGAAACACATGTGTTTGACTTGAGATCATCCATTGATTGAAGCCACTCTATATCCATACATCCCAAAAAATTCTATAGTGATGTTTTGTGATAAAAAAAACCAAAACACACTATATTATTGATGTATCAAATTATACACTTCACTAATAACATGTATATTTCCATGAGATACCTTTGGTACTATGTATATTGACATGTGGAAAACACAATGCCATGTTTTGTTTCTATTAATACACTATTCTTCCAATTATTTTCCTATATTCCAACACATAGAATTTTTTTCCATCATTGTATCTTGATAACTTCATTAGGATATCCACTGATTTTTTCATCATCTTATATTCCTCTAATCCAAATAACTTGATGATCTATTTTTCAAATTTTCATTGATAAATAATTTTACCTCCCTTCCTTATGTTACCTATAATATATGGAAAAATATTTACTCCCTAATAATAGAAAATTTATATTCACACCTCATGTATTCTAAAAATATATTTCATTCTGCATTATTCAATCCTCCAAGAATTATGTAATCTACATAGATATGCATCAAATTCCTCTAATAAATTTTCTTTTTAATTTATATATTATAATCAACTCTACCTCATCAGAATTAAATCTTTATTAGGTATTTATCTAGACTTGAATACCTATATCTTAGTGCTTGTTTCAATATATAAAAAACCTTGTTCAATTAATTTTTTTTCTCTCAACTTCATTCACAATAAATCTACCCTATTGATTAGTGTATACATCTTCCTCAAATAATACATTGAGTAATGATGATTTAAAATCCATTTGGTACACCTTTAGTCCCTTCACCGACATTTCTAATAAATGTATAATTATTTCCAACTATGGAAAAAGAGAAAATATATCATCAACATAAATTCTATATATTTGAGAATATCCCAATTCACTAGTTGGGATTTGTTCTGAGTCACCTTACTATATTTACTATGATTATTCTATAAAACCGATTTTGTTCTAATGAAATTATTATCTTATAACCTAGTAAAAATTTCTCATTTTTAATTATTTTTAAATTGGTAAAGGTCATCATGAATTTCATTAACACAATTAACATTCTTAGTATCATATTCAAAATAACTAGGATCTACTTGAGATAAAAAAAATGTATTTTTAGAGACTCCATTATTTGTGATTTCATCTGAGTTTTCTAGTCACAAATAATATTCTAATATAAAATTTAAAATATACTCGTTTCTCTATTTGTATCTATAAAACATACTGTAATTTACTCATCTTTGGTGTCCTCTTTTGAGTATTCTACAACCCCATGTGATTCCTAAGGTTATTTAATTTGGAAACACTATTTTATTTGATTTCCAAAATATTATATTGGGAAAAATTATTTCCCGATTTAAAATTATGCCCATTTTTTACAACCTTAACGTCTTGAATTTAAATAATTTTCCCAAAACTTTTTTGCAACATTTTATGCTTTTATTTTAGATTAACTTCTAAGTAAATTAAATCTATCCCAATGTTCATGTTAATTATTTTCTAAGTCTTAAAAATAATTTTGGCTCAAATATCCAAGACTCTTAATCCACAACCTGTACTCTTATTCCTTCAATAGAAAGAACCAATATTCTTCTTCACCAATGAAATTGAGATTCCTTTTTGTGTGTTTACTTTTCATCACAATCAAACAATCTCTTCCTTTGATGATAAAATCCTTCCTTTTGAAGTTTAATGCATTTACACACCAAAAAATTGACTTACAATTAGTAGATTGTGATCCAGGCCAAGAACCACCAAGACATCCTGGTGCTTAATATTACTGCCTCCTATTTTGGCCTTCTTAGAGAAAATTATCTTTAAAAATTCATCATTTCCAAAATAAATGAAACATTCTTTATCATATTTGATTCCTATGATAATATGCTATTTTATTTTCATGTGCGATGTAAAACCAATATCCAAAATCTATACTACAGCTTAATCTACCACCCTTAAAGAAATTTTAGCGATGTTGGACTTATCAGATTTTTTTTGCTTGATTCATGTTCAGTACTATGATTATTTTGGTGATAGATTATATTTTTACACATATGTATCCATTCATTCCTCTTCAATTTATAGATTTTTGAATTTATAATGAGTTTTTACTAGACCATATTAATCTTCTAGGTAATGAGATATCATTTTCAAAGCCACCATTGACACAATTATTTCTACCTTTGATGAGAAACACACAAACTTGTGTCCGTAAACTTCATAACAAAAACTAAAATCATTAAAAACATAACAATTATATATATTTCTACTTAGCTATTTTCATTAAACTTATGCCTTGAAATGGTTTTTTATTGGGAACACTTATTTTTTATACTCTATAAATCCAAAATAATATCATTTTATTCATGGTTTATTATTAAATGAGTTTTGACTTCTCTTGAATATTTTTGGTTATTTTGTGAGTTAAGAAAATAAATAGTCTTATTACGTGTTGGTGATTATGGTTTCAAATCACCCACATCTTATTTTTTTCATGTGATAAATCCCCTAAAAAGATTCACCTTATATTTGAACCACTACACTTATAGAAATGTGTTCACCCAATTCACTGATTCCCCATGAACCTTCTCAACTTTTTTCATAGATAATCTATTACAATTTCCCAATTTCAGGCCAAGTGTTATAAGTATTTCTTGATCATAAAGCTTTAATCACATGGTAATAAATTTTCTTTCAAGATTATCAATTATTTTAACATGAGAATTCATAGATTTTTTCAATCCATTACTGATCTAGGACTACATTCCCTTTTTGACATTAAGCTTAACTTTTTCTTCAATTTTCCATTTTTTTATATTTAAGTCATTTAATATAATCTTCAACTCAAAATTTACCACTTCCTAGTATTTTATATTTGGATTAGATTTGAGCAACATTACATTGTATTTATTTGTTTTAAACCTCCTAACAACGATTTATTCAATATTAGATTCCAATTAAACCTTTAGGTTGACCATTTCGTCAACTTCAGTATGTTCATTATCACTATCATCCTCTTTTGATCTATGTATAACAACCACAAGAGCTTCCACACTGAGGTATTTTCAATCCTCAACTTCTTATACTTCTGTCTATTCCAAGATGATATCTCCTTGCAAAATCATATTCTTATTTTTAAATATTTTTTTTGTTAATTCATCATTCCTTTTATAACTGGAAATGAATTATTTATGAGTTTTTCATCTTCTTCATTATATTAGAATTTATTTGGAAACTTTGCTTCAATATTCCCAAAATTCCTACATAAAAATAATGAAATTTAAAGCTTTACTTTTAATGTTACTTTTCCCCATTTTATGTTTGACTAAATGAAAGACATCACATAATCAATTTTCCCATATTTAGGATCATATTCCAATGAAAGTTTATTCATTTATTTATACACCACCTCCTAATAAGAATCCATTTTCAAGAAATCATAGTCATTATTTCCCATATCATATGTAATGAGAGTAATTTAAAGACTATATATCATTACCTACATTATTTCATTGTCTTTTATTATGGAGAACTTTTCATTTAACCAATGTGGTAACCTTCTCAAGATCCTCTTAACAATTTTGATATTGTTGAAGTTTGATTCCATTCTATATATTTCTTTCACAATGATGTTCACCCTATCTATGAATTCATTGGAAGAATAATTTGGGTTCATTATCAGATCCTCATTATTATTCCATAGAATCTTAATTTTATATTCAAACACCTTGGAATCACATTTATAGATAGTGAGAAGTTTTTCCCATATGGTGTGGGAGGGTTTACAAGACATCACCTTCTTGTATATAGAATTATATAATACTCCTACAAGTGTATTGAATCCTTTTGAATTAACATAATGTTATATTTGGTATTTATCTTATAATTATATTCTGTCCATGGTGGCATAAATACCATAAAAGGAATTCATGTACACATACAATCCCAATGATTAGAATTAGTGATGAAACTAATTATTTCATAACTGAAAATTGATTATGTCAAAGATCAGAACACCTTTGTAGTTGATGAACACTACCATATCTCTAAAGATAGAACATTCCACCAAGTACCTTTATATATGATTAATATTATTGGTCCTAGTAAAGGTAAATACCCTAATATGGGTGGTGGTGGTGGTGGTAAATCATGGAATGATAATATTTTGAAAACGACACCTATCCAATGATCTTATTCCATTATTACTATGAAAACTCATATCCCACATGATTTATAAGATATGATAATTATGTTTTCACTTAGTTCACCCAAACTAGGATAATATAAGGAGCATGAAATGGTGATATAATGAGAAACTTAAAAACTAACCACAAAACTTGTTGTTTATAGTTTAGAGTGGCCACAATAACCCTCCTAGTTTAAAACCCTCAAAATAATAAATAACACACCTCTATCACACACTCAAATAGCTCACTACCTATATGAGTGTTATTATCGTGATCTTCATGAAAAATTAGTGAGTTTACACTAGAGCAATGTATCTATTATGATACAATTTTATCCATTGATAAATTATACAAACCTCTAGCAAAAAAACCTATTGGATAAACATTCTCACATTTCCACATTATCCTAGAATTTCCTTCCTATATTTATTCTTCTCTTGTTATCCACTAAATCTCTCTGTGATATTCACGATCCAAGGTTCCCCAAAACCACACTCCTAGATATAGTGATAAAAACACATGCTTGATATATAGTATTTGATTCAAAGTGAGATAACCCAAGATAACTGTATATATATTTCAATATGTTAAACATTACATATTATAATAATCACACAATCCTAATAATGAAAGGTTTAGTGTCTTTTAGGATCAACTAAATAAGCAACTTATTTTATGATACATGTGAAAATTTATCCATAATTGAGTCCCACTATATCAATTATAGAATTATCATAAGTTATACTCATATTCATAACCTAGGGTATGGAAACATAAGAAAGTGATGAGCTCAAACTTTCAGTAAGGGAAACCTCAACAACATGTCATCAAGGTTTATATTATAAGAATATGATAAACATGAGTAGGGGATAAATATATTATTTAAAATATCATGGAAGAATATGTTTTTTACACAAGTCATGATAAAAGGACATGTAATCTCAAATTAACAAACAAATACCATGGAAAAAGAGTGCGAGATAACAAACATGATCTATATAGAATAATCATAGGCATATATAATGAAATATGACATAATAATAATCATAGGAATAATACAATAGTGGATAAGAATCACTACCTATTTTCCTTGGAGGATCAAACATTACTACCTATTTTCCATGATGGATCAAGTGTCATTACATATTTCTCTTAGTAGATCATGCATCACTACCTATTTCCCTTAGTGGATCAGGAATCACTACCTATTTCCCTTTGTGGATCAAGCTTCACTACCAATTTAACTTAGTGAATTAGGCATAAATACATATTTCCCATGGTGGAATAGGCTTTACTACTTGTTTCCCTTAGTATATAAGGAATCACTACCTGTTTCCCGTAGTGGATTGGGTTTTATTACTCATTAGTATTTATTATATCCTGATGCATAAATCTTTACCCAATTAATTGGAGGTTTATATAGGATGCAATTATCATATAATAATCATCCATACATATATGTTCTACTGGAACATGAAAAAATTCACACATAAAACATCACTTAATTAACACATGGAAAAGATATGGGTTTCATGAAAAAAAATCCTAGAACATTCCATAATCCATCTAGAGAAATAAGTTTTCATAAAGGATTAAAAAAATCAATAGTGCATCATAAGGATCATTAAATATGTCAACATAAATGAAAAATAAAATTTTAATATCATTGGATAAATCACTTTCAAAATTACAGGAAATACTCATTTTTTAAAGGTTAGAAAAAACCTAAAAAATATTATATTTAAAATTAATAAATTTGATTTTAAAAAAAATTACTATTTAAAACAAAAAAAATTAATTTTAGAAAACTAGTTTTATAAGAGAATGATATTTTAAAAAAAAAATATTTGAGAATATATATAAAGAATAAATAATTCTTTCTTAAAAACTCAAGCCTTTAAAATTCCTTTTAAAATTAGGAATTAATTTTAAAAATAAAAATTTTTATTTTAAAATATATATGAATATTTCCTTTTATTTTTAAAACAATAAATAGTTAAAAAAAATTTAAAACCATTTTAAAACATGGTAATGATTCTTCATAATGAATAATGCTCATACGGTGAGAGAAACCATAAAATAGTTTTTAGAAAATGAGTTTACCATACTTGTAAATGAAAAAGTTATAAGTCACATTCAAAATTATTTTTAAAATATGTGAAGTGAAAACATTTAAAAACCTTTAATATATAAGTTATATTCAATAATATATAATTTAAAAGTATATAAATGTTTTTATTGTAAATGTGAAGTGGAAGATAAGATATTTGATAATGAAAGAATGGAAAAAAGAATACATTCTGAGAGGATGAAAATTATTCTTAACTTCATCAATTTTTTTGGAGGGATAAATTAATCAATGAAATTCAATATAAAATAAGGATAAAAGGAATTATAACATAATCATGTAATAGGATAAAATAATATTCAAATATAATTTATTATTACTCAAGAATTGAAGTTGATTCAAGAAAACCCCCCTAAAGACTTACAAACATTTTAATTGAAACCCCTTGAAAGAGAGAGATTGAAATTTAACATTAAATACCATGAATACATATTATTTATGATATTATATATCCAATAGGCATATCAACACCATTTAAATGAAATTAGGTGAATAGAACAAAGGATGTCTCAAAGAAAGGTAATTGAGATGAAACACCCTTACATCATCATTATATTTTGAAATAAAAACCCATAAAAGGTAAAACATGATATGGATATTTAAATACCATACATTTCATAAAATATTATGATAAAATAAATCCATACCCAATGTATACATCACAAAAAAGAAATACATGATGAATTCACATCATTTATTAATGAAGAAAAATTGAGATTCAAAAACCCTTACCACTAATCCCGCTTAGCCAAATGTGTCTAACCACCTATATAAAAAATATCTACCCTAATAACCTATTTCATAACCTTATTCATACCAATAAAATTTTATAAACTTTATTTATAATTATTTATTACAATTATATTAGTTATATTTTAATTTCATCATTAGATGTTATTAGCTTTGATTATTTTCTTAATACTATTTTCTTAATAGAAACTTTGATTTTTTTATAGATTCAAAGTTAATAATTAAAAGATAATTATATATACTATAATATTTTTTTATAATGATATATAATGTTATAATTTTATTTCACAAGTATTTTAATTATGATTTGTGATGACAGAGTTGATGTCAAGTTTGTTTCAGGAATTTTTAATGAACAAAGAGTGGTAGAATAAAAATAAGTTAAAAATTAATATAAACTTTTTAGAACCATTAAGAAAAAATTATTTGATAATTAATATGTAATAACACTATTATTTGAGTTTACATTGTCATTCATGATAGAAATTAATTGCATTGCTCTAGTAGGTGGTTAAACCGAAACAAAATAGAACAAGATATAATCTATAAGTGAGTATGATCAAGAAAATAATTTTTGGAATAATATAATTATTATATAATCATAATTATATTATATTTATGTTTTTAATGTATTTAATCATATTTTAAGATATTGTTATAAATAATAAAAATACTAGATGAAAAACGAAATATATCACTTTCATGGAGGTAGTAGTCTAGTAAGGGAGGAAAATAATTAATTATTTATAGTTTAAAAATATAAATAAGGTTGTAAATATCATATTAATATATTAAATAACCATTTTTAATTTTCAATTCAAGGTGGTTTTGAAAAACCAAGAAAATTGTTCATGGAGGCGGCAGTCTGCACGTATGCATGCTGATGTTTTTATTTTTCTAAGTAAAAGGGAAAGGGTAGTTAATGATTATTCTATCACCATTATAACATTATAGTATATTAATAATAATTATTTTATTATAATATAACCAATAAAATATATCTTGAGGATGTAAAAGGACAAAAATAATTAAAATGGAAAATAGTAATTATTAATTTTCACCTCACTCCTTAGAAAACTTATTTATTAAAATATTTAAGACTTTGAAGTGTGGTATTTTGAGAATAAAATCCCCAATAATATGTGATTAGAAATTATGGGGTGGTATTTGTATAGTTTTGTGGTTTGACTAAGTGGATTTGGGTGTGAGGAGAAGTGGGGTGGAGAAGGTTCCTTTTATAAGTGGTGTTGAGTGACATTTTTTTATAATATATAAAATTTGAAGTCACTATTAAAATGTAAAATGGATCCAATAAGGGATAATAATTGAGTGGGGTGAGGTTAAATTCAATAAATCCTAAAAAAAATTAAACATGTTTTTGGTATATTTTTGTGTCTTTTACACTAATATTTTTCACTTTTACTATTTTTGGTGTTTACTGTGGTAACTAATTTTTACCTATCTAATTTAATTTTCATGCCTAAAAATAAAATTTTAATTATTGTATAATATATACAGAATGATTCAAAATATTAAATCAATTTTATCAAATAAAATTTATAATGTTGATAAAAAATAATTTTAATATTAGCACACATGACGTATAAAAATCATTTTCAGAAAAAGTTTATTTTCATACTTAAAAATTATGCTTAAGATTAAATTATCAATGTTTCTAATTTATATGAAATTAATTGGTTTATTATTAAAAAAATAAGTTTCATGCATTTTCAAATTAATTCAAAATATAATTCCATGTTATGAAAACTTAATTAAAAGAAAATGGGAAATTTTTTTTATTAGAATAAAAGATTACTTAAGTTCCAAAATGTTGAACCTGAGTTTTTAAAATAACACAATTTTTTTAAATGAATAATTTCAATTTAAAAATAAAATTTTGATCATTAAAAATGTTTTATAATTCCTAAGGTTATACTTAATTTTGGATATAGTCATAAATGCTACGGTTTTAGTAAAAACTATATTTTTCACTATTCACAGAAAAATCACTTATTTCATAAAAGTTTAACAAATTTATCTTAATATAATTTTGTTATTATGTATCCATAAATTAATTTAATTTAATTAAATTAAAATTCAAAAAAATTATAAATTTATCATTTAAATTGAAATACATAATCTAAAAAAAATGTTTTTATAAAAAGATAAATTCATAAACTTTAAATATTATTAATATTATTTCAAATAAATTTTTAATTTAAATATTTTCAATATATTAGTTCATATATAATAATATTTTAAAAGTGTTAAATTTAATTTTTCAGGATAAAATAAAAAAAATTCTAAAAAAAATGTTATTTAATAAAGTACACTCAATTTTAATATTAAACCATTATAATTTTTTAACCGCTAAATATTTCCATTTTTAGTTATGTAATATATTTTTATTTAATATATGTTTTATCATTATTTTTATTTTCATAATAGCATTCATCTAATATTTCATGGCTCATTTTAAATGATCATACGAATATGAAAAATCAATCTTATGACGTCTTCTCTAGTGGAACGTTCATTTAAATCTATGATAGTTTTGGTTAAACAATGATATAATTATATAATCATATAAATATTTCATTTTATCTTTAGTTTTCCATAGTAATCTTCCCATTAGGTTTTCTAACTTAACTAGTTATATGTTTCATCCCTAAGTTTTATTTATATCATTTATAATGGTTTTTAAAAAGAATATGAATTATTTAAATCACATCCCTTGAGAGTGTTTATCTACTTGTAGAGTAATAGGCCCACTCATCATGGAATAATTTAATATTGAGTTTATACTCAACCAACCGTTTTTATTGGTATTACCTCTAAGTGCATGTATTCTATAACCGCACCCACTTTCCAGTATCTAGACAGGGATGCAATTGCTCAAAAAAAACCAAAAACTCAAAATGTTACCAAAATTTCTGGATGTTATCCTATACGTATACTTGTCCCTTATATTTATCCATAATAGTTTCAAAAAATTTCTCATATCCTATTCCCTAAAAATTACTAAAATAATCCTAAAAAATAACTAAACCTTTATCTGACACCAACTAAGGTGCCACAAACCTACACTCCCAAATTCAGTGATAAAAAAAATAATTTTACACAATCTTTGATACCAAGTGATATGAACCCATATAAACATATATATAATTCAATAAGTTAAAAAATACATCTTATGATAGTAACACAATTAAACGAATGAATGGTTTAGTGTCTTTGATGATTAGCAACATAAGAAACATATTTTACAATACTTATGAACAGTTCCCCATTATTGAGCTACACTAAACTCCCTTAGAGTCTTCTCATAAGTTATACACATATTAATAACCTAGGGATTGGAATAATAATAAATAAGTGATCTTAAATGACAAATAAGGGAAAAACTAAAAAAAATTCCATAAAGGGTTAGATCAAAATCATATGAGAAACTATGACTAGGGGTAATATATTTTTTAAAAGATCATGGAATAATAAGAATTTTCCACAAGTCATGATATAAGGACATATAATCTCAAATGATCAAACTACACCATGGTAAAATAGTGATAGATAATAAAAATGAGCCATTAAACATAATAATAAGAATATAAGATAAAAATGTTGCATAATAATAAGTATAAGAATCATAATAAAGTGGATCAGGGATCACAACCTATTTCCCTTAGTAGACTAGTCATCAATACCTATTTCCCTTAGTGAATCAGGTATTACTACCTATTTTTATTATTATATTTGGACTCATTAACTATCTATCTTAGTTTATTAGATGTTAATACCTATTTCCATTGGTGGATCAATCATCATTAACCATTTCCCTCTATGTATTAGGCTTTACTACATATTTCCCTTTGCGGATCAGCCATGATTACCCACCCCCTTGGTGGATCGAGCATCACTACTCATTACCCTTTATAATATCATGACAATAAAAGATCTAACCAATGAATTAGAGGATTATATTTGGCCCACCCATCTCATAATAATTAGCTATACATATATGTCCCATTAGAACATGAAAACATTCATACATCAAGGATCACTTTAAACCATGAAAAAGATATAAGTTTTATGAGAAACTTTCCTAGAACATTCCATAAGCCTCCAAGATAAATAAGTTGGATGGTTTCTTAAAAAAACCCATATTTTATCATAATGATAATTAAGGATATTTTCAAAGATGAAAATTAAAATTTTAAGATCCTTTGATAAATCACTTAAAAAATGAGAGAAAAAACGTTTTTTTAAGTCTTGAGAAATCTTTAAAAATGTTTTCTTTAAACTTAAATAATTTTAGCTTAATAAAAAATATTCTTACAAAAATGAATTTTAGAAAAAAAAAATTATAAGGGAAATATGTTTTCAAAAACTTTTTTTAGAAGACTTAGAAACACTGATGGATTATTTCTTAAAAATACAAGAATTTAAAATCCCTTTTAAATACCTAAATTCCTTTTAAAAATAAAACCTTTTATTTCAAAAAATATAATAATATTTTATTTTATTTTCAAAATCCTTAAGATTTAATATAATTTGTAAAAAATCATAAAACATGGGAAGGAATCTTCATAAATAAAAATTTTCATATGATGAGAGAAACCATAAAAGAGTTTTTGGAAAACATTTTTACTGTACTTACAAAAGACGAAGTTACGAGTCAGATCCAAAAGTCATTTTCAATAATGTAAATTCATTTTTTAAAATAATTATTTTAAATAATTATATTAAATAATTTATCCTTGAAAATTATATTATTGTTTTTATAGTAAATATGGAGTAGAAGATAAAACATTTGATTATCAAAGAATATAAAATGAACTCTTTTGGGGTGGAGGAAAGTTATTCTTTACATCCTCAAATTTTATAAATGAAGAAATTAAAAAATTAAATTACCCTTAAAATGATGAGGAAAGTAATTATAATATAATAATATAATAGGATAAATCCTTTTTTTCAAAATCATAGTAAAAGATGTATGTTTATGACTTGATAAAAAAAAGTCGAGTCAGGAAAAAACCCCTTGTGGATTAAGAAATATTTTAATAGAAACCCCTTGAAAGAGGGTGATTGGACTTGAAATTTAAATACCATAAATAAAAGATAATTCATTATATTATATATCTAATATTTAGTATACACATCATTTAAATGAAATTAGGTTCACAAAACAAAATATATCTTAAAAAAAGGAAATTTAGATAAAACACCCTTACCCCATCATTATATTTTGAATTAAAAACCCATGAAAGGTAAAACATGATATGGATTTTTAAATCACTTATATTTTATTAAAAATAATGATAACATGATTCTATGGATACTATATACCCCATAAAAGGGAAAAAAGTGGTGAATAGACATCATATCTCAACAAAGAAAAATTGAGATGTAAAAACCCTAATATTTAATCTCGCTTAGTCAGATGTGGTATAACATTGTATAAAAAAATAACTATATTAATAATATATTTCAAAAACATATTCATACCATTAAAAGTTTATAAAATTCATTTATAACCATTAATTATAAATATATTACTTATATTTTATTTTCTGCATCAGATGTTATTAGCTTTGATTGTTTATTTAGTAATAGTTTCTTAGTGGAAGTGTCAATTCTTATTTATAGATTCAAAGTTCATCTTCAAAATATCATTATAGGTAATATGGTAAATTTTTTATAATAATTTATAATTTTATAATTTCATTTCATGAGTATTTTATTTATGATTTATGATGATGGAGTTGGTGTCAATCTTGTTTTAGTAATGTTTAATGAACACAATGATAATACAATTATAATAAGTTAAATATTAAAATAACTATTAGAAAACCATAAATTAAAAATTATTTTATCATTGTTTTCTAATTAAAATGATATATATGTTTAGATATCCATCCATCATATAAATTTAAACATTATTTTAGTAGGTGGTTAAATCGACACAAAAATGAACGATGTATAATCTATGAGTGAGTATGGTTAGGAAATTGATTCTTATGGAATAATATAATTATTATAGAATAATATTGATATTATTTTA
This sequence comes from Viscum album, assembly GCA_963277665.1. Classification (NCBI taxonomy): domain Eukaryota; kingdom Viridiplantae; phylum Streptophyta; class Magnoliopsida; order Santalales; family Viscaceae; genus Viscum; species Viscum album. Next base: position 1,870,418,276 of record OY728131.1, read on the forward strand.
ATTTTTTAAGTAATTGAGTCATATTTTAAGAGAGTTTGATAAAAAATAAAATAATATATGAAGAATGAAATACATAACTTTTGTGGAGGTGGTAGTCCGCACGTATGCACAGGTGAAACATTTGTTTTCCACTAAAAGGGTTTGAGATAGGGAATAGTTTATAATTTTAGAGTCTGAGAAAGTTTTTAAATATCATATTAACATATTAAATATCCTCTTTTAAATAACCATTTAAGGAGATTATAAAAAATAAAATGCATTATTTATGGAGGTGGAATTCCGCACATGATATCACACCCTAACCTAGTTTTTTATATTTTATTTTATTAATTGAATTACTTTTGACACAATCCTTGAATTTATGACCAAACTGATTTTTTTAAAATTTTCTAATTTTAACATTGGCACATCATTGACACATAATTAGTAGAAACTACGCGACAACTGTGAAAATGTGTCTATAATTAGATAGAGCCAAAACACATGGTTGGAAGATAGTTTGTCTAACCATGAATCCTGTCCATATAGGGTTCTCTAGATAATCTTGTAGAGAGTTCATGGTTGATTCATTATTTGGATTATTGTATGCATAAACAGCGAACAATGTCTAAAATTTAAAAAATAAAATTTCCCAAATTTCTCCTCTCTAATTGTGCCCTAAGTCAAATGTCTCCCCATAATCCATATACCTTGCATTAAAAACCCACCCAGGAGAATAGCTACACACTCCTCCTATTCTCATATCACTTAGATCATGATTCTAAGGGGTTTCTTCACAATCTAGGTTCCAATCATCGAGGTAAGGAATCCTCCTCCCTTCTCCTCTTGATTTCCTTGTTTTCTCTACCTTCACTCACTACACACATGATTTAGTCAAACCATAAACCAAGAAAGGTGTTTTTATTTTCTAATTCTTATTGACTAGGGTTTTTAAGGCCCATCTTGAGGCATGTTCTAGCATTGTCTGTCAGAGGCAACAAGTTTCACTCAATTTGTGGTAGGTTTCCCATTATATTTGGAATTTAAATTCTAAAAACCATGATTTATTATGTTTTAATATTTAGTTTTGATATGAAATGATGATATTAATTATATTTAATTATAATTTAGATGGAAAATCATGATTCACCTAATTTTTATTTCAATATAAAGGATTTCTTGATTTATAAATACTGTTCAAATTGATTATACTCAATTATACAGACCATATATTTTATAAAAATCCTAAATAAAATTTCTAAATGATTTATATGATTTAAAATGGTGTTTTTGGTATTCAAGTTAGATTCTCAAATGGATATTTATCTTTAATTAGCATTTAAATAATTACTTGAAATGTAAAGTACTGATTAAACATTTCAAAATTGAAGTGCGTGATTTAAAAATTTTATTTTATGTATATGGTTGATATATTGTATACATTGGAACAAACACACACAAATAGACACACATATACACATATGGGTGTGATTTTGTGTCTGTTTAATTATATATGAGAATAAAGATATAGGTAAACCTCTAGAATTTATATTTTATACTCAACTCATCTTTTAAATAATTTTTTATATAGATTTTTAAAATAAATTATAATGGGGTGGTTGAGATGATTTACCTCAATTTCATGTTTTATAAAGGGTACTTGGTTTTGATTTCCTAAACTCATGGGTGTTTTCAATGGATCCCCTAGTTTTGATGAAAAAATGGTTTAAAGTGTGCTATTTTGATAAATGATACGGATTGTGATGGGTTGATGAAAGTAACCTTTTAAATGGAATATGACACTTTTAAGATAGGTAAACACATGTAAAACTGAGTTTCTAAGAGGGTAATTATAGTTTAGGTATCTATTTGTATTTATCCACACCAAATAAATATATATAAATGATAACGTATATGGTTCCATAGAAGGAAATCACCACACCTCTAGGAAAAGGCATAATTATTAATTTGATGTGGTGTCAGGAAAAATCATTTCCATGAAAATGGACCATGATATTTTCCTCTTATCAGTTAGTGCACACATTAGTTTTTTTTGACCAATTAGATCATGAGTTGATGTGAGCATCCAGAGTTCCCACTATCCTTAGATGACCAAGAAATTTTCTCCATGGTGTAATATTATGAAATGGTTACTTTTATGCTAGTATATTTCCTTTACTAAATTTTTTAAAATATGAAACTTATTCTCTATTGAAAATTGTTAATGTATGATGTCTTATTTATTTCTTGTTTTAAATTTAAAATATTTGATAAAATTAATGTTTATAAAATATAATTCAGATGAGGTTTACAATAATAACATCAGAGATTGGAGAGATGTTTTCTAAGTGATTGTTTTCATTTAAATGAAAAAATAAAAGGAAAGGTTTATAAATGATTGGAAAAATTATATTGATCTTTATGTGATTATTTAATAAAAATCTATTTTTAATAATTTATTTCAAACTAGAATGATATAGATCTTTTATTTGAAGATGTTGTGTGGGGTGAGGTATCTCTTTAGAATTCCTACTAATATTATTTCTCATGTCTACCTATTAAATTCCAGTTTCAGGTTCTAGAACTTTTATTAATGTTCATGTAGTGTTAAGGCTTTAGTAATAAATGGTGACTCGTGAAGTTATTATGAGGTATATTGGCTGTTTTTTTATTTAGTTTTTTTTATTACATAGGTTAAATAGGCCTTTAACTACTTTTAGTTATGGTTATTGGTTGACCACACAATATATATGGAGGCCAAAGTGGGAGTCAATGATGGATGAAGGTGGGGGGAATTAGAGGTTGAACTGAGGGAATTTAATTAATTTTATTTTTTGAATTGTTTTTATTGGTTTCATATTAAATTGTTGTTTTTTGGGTACACGAAAGTACGACGTATGGACCAGTCATGCCTATTTTTTAGTGCCAATTTAATTTATTTCATGGGAGAAATCAACCCCAAATATTTCTTTCTATTTCAATGATTCTTTTCAATAAACTAATGTGATCAGAGACATAACTTGGGTATATCATGGGCTAGCTTGGGCATCTGATAAATATACGACTTGGGTTGGTTCGTGACACGCACACATGTAAAAAGTTTTGTTTTTCTAAGTAAAAGGGGAAGAGAATATATTTATTATTCAATTATCATAATAAAATCTAAGTATATTAATAATAATAATAATGTTATTATAATATAATTGATAAAATAATTCTTAATTAGGAGGAATAATAAAAAAAATAATTTAACTGTAAAAGGATTAATTATGAATTTTCACATTACTCCTTGAAAAAATACTTTGAAAAAAGAATTAATCTTTTGAAGGGTGGTTTTTTTAAAAATATAAGAGATACAAGGATTTGTATTGTAATTTTTAAGATTTATTTGGGTAGATTTTTGATCAAACTAAATGGATTTGGGTGTGAGGAGAGGTGAGGTGGTGAAGGATCCTTTTATAAGTGGATATGAGTGGTTTTTTTGTAATATATGAAAGGTAAAGTCACTATTAAAAGGTAAAATGGATCTAATAATGTAAAATAATGAACTGGGGTAAGGGAAAGGTCTATAAAGCCTAAAAACTGCTTAAAAATCTTTTTAATATGTTATTAAGACTTTTAAAATTATATTTTTCACTCTTAACATTTTTATTTTTTACCACAATAACTATTTTTTACCTAAGTAGTTTAATTTTAATGCCTAAAAATAAAATGGTACTCAATAAATAATTTTTATCGACTAATTCCAAATATGATATTTATTTTATCAAATAAAATTTCTAAGTGTGGTAAAAATCAATTTTAATATTAGCGCACATAACGTGTAAAACCCATTTTTTGAAAAATTGTATTTTCATGCTTAACAATTATGATTAAGACAAAATAATCAATGTTTTTTTTATTTATATGAAATTAGTTTGTTCATTATTAATCAATTAATATTTATGTATCTTTAAAATTAATCTAAAATACAAGTAAAAATTTTGAATACAAAATTAAAAGAAAAAGATAAAAAATAACTTTTTTATTAGAATAAAAGATTTCTTAATTTCAAAAAATGTTAAACATGGGTTTTATAAATTCATATTTGTATTTTTAAATGCATCATTTCAATATATAAATATATTTTTGTTAATTATTTTTTATAAGTTTTTAAATTATACTTACTTTTTGATATTGTCATAAGTGCTACAGTTTTAGTAAAAACTTTATTTATCACTTGTAATAGAGAAATGATTTTTTAAAAAAATAACAAAAAAATTTCTTAGCCTAATTTTAACATGATGAATCTGAAAATTAATTCCATTTCATAAAATTAAAATTATTAAAATTATAAATTTATCTTTTAAATATAAATACATAATAGAAATAAAATTATTGTTATAGAAAAATAATCTTTTAAACATTAAATATTCCTAATCTTATTTCATATGAATTTTAAATTTAAATAATGTTAATATATTATTTCTTATATAATAATATTTTAAAATTAGTTAATTTAATTTATTAATATTAAATACACAATATGTTTAAAAAAATTTATTTGATAAAAAACAATCATTTTTACCAAACAAGTCTGGCCCGAAGAAAATATTTTGACTATTTATTAATAAGAAAGAAAAATTATAGGAAAGTGGAATATGGGGTCAAACAAGTATAATTTCCCATACCCACCAAAATCAAGTCTATATATTATAGTACGACATATCATTTGCATAATTAGAGTCACCACCAGTCTCCCACTCAGATTGAGGCTTATCCCGATTAAAAAGTTTAAGGATATCTCCATATAACTTCCTTAGAACCTTATAATATGATTTGGTAGACACATTTCTTGGAAGATTGGAATAATCCTTGCATGGTCTCCTCTTTGAGGGAGTTGAGGTGAAACCCTCACTATCAGTCATCTTTGTATTGCCACTTAAGAATGCATCCTTGTAGGAGGAATACCCACCATAGCCGGAGGCCCTAACTAGGGTACCAAAATCCCCCTATCATCCTCAAGAAATGTTCCCCCATTTCTCAAATAATTCAAATGACTGAAATATATTATGGATTTCTTAATGATAGTCAACATGTTGTGGTCCATTTTTTTGGTGTTATATGTGATGTAAGCTATCAAAAATAGTATTATTTTAGAGAAAAATATATTCCAAAATCTCAGGGTGTTGTAAAATGCATCTTCTTACCTTTTAAATGGAAAAATATATCTTTTATATTTTGATAATCCAAAATTTTAATTTAGATAGATCATTAATACACCTTTAATAAGTAGGGTAAATTAATTCAAGTACACTATTCAAAATTTTTTTATGATACCAAATTTAATTCCCTTATATTATACATAAAAGATTAGATATTTAATCCTAGAATTATGTTGACTTAATATATTCATGGAATGACTATCATTTTCATGGCATAAACCATTGCTTCTTGTAGAATTTCAAGTGTATAAATTTACAAATCTATGGCATTATCCACCCTATTATGGAAGGTGCAATTTTTTCTTCCCCAAATTCTTGACTCATACCAAAAAAACATATTAATGATATAAATTTGGTATTATTTTGGAAATTCCCACCGTGATGCAATCTTATCGTGACATGTCCATCTATACTCCAAAAAACTAATACTTTCATATAGGGTATAACATCCCATAACCTGCACTCCCAGATCCAGTAATGAAATCATAAACTTCACATTTCCAAATTTGATACTAATTGGGGTGACCTAATTTTTTCCATCCAAAATATACAATATCAAAAGAAAAATTTGGATCACTTACATTCTCTAAAAGCTTTTAGGTTTATAGTTTTGGAGAAATATAACAAACTCCTACATAAATAATACCCATGTCGTCAATGGATAATTTTTCCCCTTAACCCAGATTTTCTTTTCTCAAATTAAGTCATCATAATAATCCATATGAAATTTCTTCTATACATAAATCTTTCAACCTAATTCTTTATAACTTGGGGAAAAAGAAACATAATAAGGGTGTGATCAAATTTTTAGTAAATTTAAACATAATAATTAGCAATTGAATGTAATCAATGTGCATACGAAGTGCATAAGTATATGACAACATAATCAAGTTGCATGATTAAATCATAAAATAAATCACACCAATAAATACCTAGATAATCAACTATAAAAACATGGAAACATAAAGATTCATCAAAATCAATAATCTTGAGTCATATGCTATTAATATTGTCCATAAGAAACATTATAAACCCATAATAAGAAATTAAAACCCTTTTCAATAATATATAGAATCAAATTCATAAATACCTTTCAAATACCTTTTAATTAGAATAACTATATAGAAAAATTCCAACATATTCATTACCCAATGCATTAGATCACTATCTAGGAACACCCATCAAATAAGCTTTAATAGGACCACCCAATTCTATATGGGGAACACCATCATATAAACCATATCGAGATCACCCAATGTTATCTGGGCCACCCAATATTATAATCTATAATAGGCTCACATGATGATATCCAGGCCACCCCATTATATAATCTATAATGGGATCACCCGATGCTATATGGGGAACCCCATTGTATAATATGTCCAAGAACCACCACATGAATAAAGTATATAAATATTTCTTTATAAAATCCATAGAAATAATCATTACTCTTTTATAACCTGATTAACACATGGAAAATAAACTGGATTCAAGTAAACCTCTTTAAAACATTATTAACGTATGGAAAAGAAATAGGTTCTATAAAAATCTATTTGAAACATGATTAACCCATAGGAAAGAAACATGTCTCCTAATAATATCATTCAAACAATCTTATTATATTCAGAAAAAGAATGAGGATGGTATCAATACCAAATATCCCTAGTTAAGGATAAGTAAAAACAAGGGTTTTTTATGTTGATAAATGAAAATAGCATTAAAATATCATTAAAAACATTCTTAATGAAAATATCAATTTCATATTGAAAACCACTTCTTAAAACATACAACATTTTGAAAATCCCTTTCTTTAAATTTTTTTTTCTAAAAATAAAAAATTTACAGAATATTACAAAAAAATTCATTAAAAATAACCCTGTAAAATCTCAAGGGAAACTTTAAAGAAACAATAGTCATATCGGTGGGTAATTTTTTATATGCCGTAGAGAACATTTTTTTCATGATAAAAAGGTTAGAAAAGTGCATTGTTTGGAAATAAAAAAGAATATTCCTTTGAAATAGTTTTATAAAAAGAAAAAATGGGTAAAAATATCTTTAATAAATCATTTTTTAAAAGTTTAAAAAGATTTTTATAAAATAGGTTTTTAGAAGAAAATAGATTTCTGACTGAAGAGAGAAATAATGTCAGATTTTTTTAAAAAACATTATCTCAACAATTTTATGTACTAAAGAGTGGAAAAATGGTACTATTACATGAAAATATTGTGAATAACCATAATATAATACAATTCATGAGAATTTTAATATTTCAACATAATAGACTTAATCATATACAATCTCAATAAATGATGAAATTATAACAAAATACTCTTACCACTTTTTCAACTTTGAATTATAATCCCCATGAAGGAATAACCTTAAATGAAAATTATAATTTCCTGAAATTAATGAAATTAATTATATAAAATGTAAAATGGTTAGTATATACCCCTCATAAATTAATATTGGTGTATAACATAACAAATGTCACAAAGAATGAAAATTGAGACAAAAATCCCTTAACGCTTTGGTAACTTTGGAACCATAAACCTCAAGAAAGCGATAGATCCTAAAATGGATATGTAATTATAAATAAATTTAATTATAATAATAATAAAATAAATTCATGTTCATTATATACACCACACAACAAACATAAGTGGTGAATATGGCATATATCTTGTTGAAATAAAATTGAGATGAGAAACAAATCCGTACCCTAAGTCTGACTTGTCACATGTGTATTTATATTAATAAAAAATAAACTTATTATAATTATTTACTTGATTTAAAATCTTTTTCAAGTTTATTGTTAATTTTATTTCACCTATTTACATGTTATATACAATTATTAATTGATTAATTTTACATCGGATTATTTTCCCATATTCGGATTGTGTGTCAAAAATGAATTAGGTGGGTTGACTACTGTAAAATAGATCATTATTTAAAAATATACATTATAATAATCATGAAATAATTATAATATTTATACCTCAATTATAATTTTAAAACAAATAATGAAGTATGTTTATGGAAAATAAACCTACATTACGATAATAGAGATGATAGGCCGTACGCACGCATGAGTAACATTTCCATTTTTCAATGATCATTATGGAAAGAGGGTAAGTTAAATTTATCTTTATAGATTGATAATAATATAATAAATACCATATAATTTAATTATATATACTTATTTATATCATTCTCATGATGTGGTGTTGAAAAAAAGAATCACATCGCTTTTAAGAGGCAATAGTCCACACATCCACGAACAACATTATCACTTTTTTTCAACGAGTGAGATGGGAAAAAGAAAATAATATATTATATTTAATGAATAATAAATATGTCAAAAATATAAAAACTATGTCATTTATATATTACATATGTTTATTATATTTACTCTTATTACCTCTCATGTAACATGTCAGTGAAAAACGAACCACATAACTTCACGAGGTAGTAGTCCACCGTACACATGAGTGACATTATTGTATCCCTTATAGAATTGAATATAAAATGGTATTTATTATATAATGACTCAATATGTATAATTATGTTATAAATACCATATATAACATTAAATCTATCAGCGTACCCAATCATGAAAGGTGGAAATTAAAAAATTAATGACATCATTTCACGAGGTGGTAGTCCACCGTACACACGAATGATGATTTTATAACCCATTTTGTGAAAGTGTGTGTGGTTATAGGTTGTATAATTAACATAAAGACATCTCATTATATAGAATATTATGATTTTTGTAAAGACACGAACATTTCAAGGACATTTTTTTCTTAAATACTTTAAAATTTTACGAGTCTGCGGTTTCTGACGACACTTGATTCTGAGGTCCGGTGTGCCCGAAATCAATTTCTGAAGTTTTGTTTGGGTAAGTTCAGTAAACGTACGTGTGAGTTTTTCTATCTTTTGAAACAGTGATCCAAATTGAAATCTAAGGACACCGATTAACTTGCAGTGCTGGTATTCGCTTAAATGGACCTTTACCGTAGTTACGTTTTATACGGGTTGAAAGTTAATTTTTGGGGTTTAATAAAAAAGTTAAATAAAATTATTGTGAACAATTTTATTTATCTTGGGTAGTTAAATCATACATGGGGAAGTTATTGGTGGGGCCCACATCCACATAACCTTTCATGAGAGGATATTTGTGAGGTGGATCCCACACGAGCCCTAACCTTTAATCTCCCCATAACTCCCCATAACTCCCTTAAAACCCCTTGTTTATTATGACAACTCCCCTATTAATGAGATATCTCCACCTCCCTCTTAGTAAGTTTTCCAACACAATTAAATTAATGACTTCATTAATTAAATTGGCACATCTCAATTTGAATTTATTTTATTTGCATGGAACTTCTTTAAAATGGGAGAACTATTTTATAATATTTGCGATAGCAAATATTTTGGTGAGGATCCTCTGGAGAAATAAAAAGAAAAGTGTAATTCTTTCGATGAAGAACACCTTCGACGAAGAACGTCATTCTACCTCGACGAAGAACGCTCCACGATTCGAAGGACAAGAAGAAAATTCATCATTTATTCTTTTCCCGACCTCAACAGAATCGACGTCGTCATCCGCGATGATTGTCTTCCGCGGATTGACGATGTGCTCCACTCTTGAAAAGAGGTAGGGGGATTTTGAATAATTTAATTTATGTGATTTATACCCACGAACATGCGCGATTATTTGTTGAATAATTGTTTGAGCCTCTAACATGGTGGGTACGGGCTAACAAACAAGTCCAGACCCACCGCCAACTTGTTCGTGATGAGCGGAATGTTTGGAGATGGATGAATGCAAGGGAAACATTGATTTTAGGCCATCGAGTGTAGAGTGGGACCCGAGGAGGCCATAGGCACAGACAGAAGCCAAAACGGACCACCAGAATGACTCCAGTGGCTGACAGAGTATCGAGGCGGCGTGGGGCATCGACCGGCCATCTGGAGGCGGCGGTGCCCTAGCGCGCCGCCAGCGGAAGACCGACGTGGTACCAACCATGGTAGAGGTGGAGCGGATCCCGCGCGGCACGGGATCCGGGAAGACAGGGCGGCTCCAGCCTGGCGCCGCCGTTTCAATGAACCGGGGGGCTGCGCACCCCCCCTGCTCGGCCAGCCACGGGCTAGGCTGCGCCAGCCGGGCTTGACCTGGACCCGGGTCGTGTCTACCCAGTTCGGGCTGACCTAGGGTGGGTTGGGTTGGGTCGGACTGGGCCCAGACCCCCCTTCTTTGGATCATTTTCGGTTAAATGCCCATAACATGAGCTACGGATCTCCTATTGACGCAACATCAGTTTTGTAGGATTCCTTGGATAGAGACGATCATTTCGGTATATTAAAATCATGTTTTTGGCAAATTTTGGATACAACCGGGTTGGTTCGAACCCGAAACCAACCGGGCCCTCGGAGCGGAAACACTTATAACTTAAGGACCGGATGTTTGATTGACGTGACGTCAACTACGTTGGTTTCCTTTTGTTGAGAAGTTTCTTTTGGCATACTCCATGTGGGATTCAGATGGGATTGGACTATGGTTGGGTTGGTTTTAGCTTAAAAACCTACCGGGCCCCTGGAACAGAAACGCCAATTACTCTTAGACCGGACGTCCGATTGACCCGCCGTCTATTGCATTGAGATCCCTATGACGAGGTGGTCCTTTATGATACTTTTTCGTGAGACTTCGTGACACTTGCAGTATCGGATTTGCGCTCATGGAGCGGACCCTCCCGGTGACGAGCAAGCAGATTGCAGAGACCCAGTGGCTAGTTGAGACTTGACAACTGCTGATCGATCGACTCGGAGTGATTAGGATGGCCCAATGGGGAGTGCTTGGTTGTAGCAGTAGACCCACGGCAGAGGAGCGCTTGGTTGTAGCGGCAGACCCGCGATACTCGACAGAAGGAGTACCTCTGTAGGCTATGAGGTGGTGCGCTTGGTTTTAGTGGCAGACCCATGGTGGGAATCACTTAGTTGTAGTAGCAGGCCCACAGTACTCGACAGGTGGAGTACTTCAGCAGTCTAAGGTTAGTGGGAAGCGCTTGGTTGTAGTGGCAGGCCCACTGTACTCGACAGAGGAGGAGTTATCCATCAGCCGTGGTTCCGACATCGTGAATAAAAATCCTTGTTTGATATGAGTCAATGACCTTTGTGTTTTCCTCATGATTGAGATAAGTTACTTGATAACTTAGGTATATGTATGGGCATATAAATCAGTAATGGTTATCTGTTGAAATATTACTTTGTGGTTTATCCTTGATGGACTTTGTGAGACCTTGAGGGTCTCGGGGTCCCTACTGAGTATCGTTATACTCACACCTGCACGGGCTATGCCGGCACTACGTTGTGTTGGATGCAGATGACAGACAACACTGATCGAGGTGGAGACTTGTGGAGTTGGACGGTACACGGAGGTGGACCACTTGGAGAGACATACACGGAGTAGACGGTCGAACCTGAGGTGCTGTGGTGGCCATCTGTACCCACCCTTTCGGTGGGATTCCTAGAGGATGACTCAGTGGTTGCTGTTTACTTTACTACTGTTGTACTAGTTTTTCAGTTGTACTGTACTTACTATTGGGCTTGTATTTCCCGCCTCTTTCCTTTCAGAACTTACTTTTGTATTCAGTATTACTTAGTGTTTTTTTCTATTGCATACTCTGTTGTGTTTGTTTACTATATAAAGGCAATGCCTTCCCTTTTTATCGGGATTTACGCCTTTGGTGCTAGTCGCCAGCCCTTTCCCTATGGAAGGTGGGCTTGGGGTAGTCACGACATGGGCCCCGAGGACGGGTCATGACAAATTGGTATCAGAGGAGTCAGTTCTACCGTAGAACTTAGGACTCTGATCTTTATTTTCTATGAAGAAATAGTGTTAAGGGTACTGAGTGTGGTTCTCAGATCAGGGAGTGTAGTGTTGGTGCGGTGGCTGGCGTATCTATACACTAGGAACTTGGCTTCTGATTTCTAACACAGTGCATGAAAACACAGATTGCGTCTGTGTTTTCAAAAGTTTTCTTTAAGTTAGCTAAAACCAGGTCAGCTCAGTAGGTATAATCTTTGACAGTGTCGCATCTGTTTCTTTCAGGATGCCTCCCTGCGGACGACCAGTTAGGGATCTGAGAGTTGTATGTACTGACAGCCTGCTGAGTGACGAGGCCTCAGTATAGGGCCCTCATCCAGTTGAGGCACCAGCGGAGGCACTGGTGGTACTACCACCCGTTGGGCCATCAATTCCACCAGCCCCAGTAGCAGGCGATGCACGCTGCTTGAGCGTGTTGCACGAGTTCCAGCACCAGAGGACACCCAGGTTCCGGGGAGAGATGGACCCACAGGTGGCTGAGGATTGGCTGGAGGCTGTGGGGAGAGTTTTCAGGCTAGTAGGGACACCAGCAGACTTCATGGTGATACTTGCTGCCAGCCTCCTTCAAGAATCAGCAGGAAGATGGTGGAGTCTGATGCTCCAGGTCCACGACGAGGCGACACTTCTCTGGACAGACTTCGAGAGCCTATTCTGGGCGGAGTTTGTACCATCCACCCTTTGAGCGGTGCGTATATAAGAGCTACTGCATCTGTAGCAGGACAACATGACAGTAGCACAGTACTCTGTGAGGTTCACAGACCTCTCGCGCTAATCTACCGATATGGTACGAGACCCATTCTTTAGGGCCCAGACCTTCGAGCAGGGGCTCGGGCGAGAGATTAGAGCTTCGATTGTTTCTCACATCATCCCGACTCAAACATGGGTGTTGGAGAGAGACCTCATAGTGGAGAGTTTCCTTATTGAGCAATCTACAGCAGCGGAACCCACCACTAGTCGACATGTAGTAGATTCTTCTTCAACTGTTAGTAGACAGATGACGCAGGGGTCCAAGAGGACCAGACCCACAGGTGGTCGACTGCATGACTCAGGATCATGTGTGTGAGGCACTCGGGGTGGAGAACTACTTACTAGGAGCGGACAGTGTTACTACTGTGGCAAGCTTCGTCACATGGCACATGACTGTCTGACCCGCCATACAGACGACCAACAGATAGATGAAGGACCTCCCAGGCAGAGGCTGAGGTTCGATTGAGGTGGACTGCAAGGAGCAGGAGACCGAGAAAGAGGAGATGGTCGTGCAGCTGGTGGTGGACGACACTTAGAGGTGTTGCCACCACCACCACCAAGAGGTCCACCCCGACCGCAGGGAACATGTGGACATGGGAGAGCACAACCTCAGGCAGATGAAGCATACGACTATGGAGCTCTGGAAGCAGGTGGAAAGGAGTGGGACTAGCTTCATTTTTGTCATTGTTTGTGGATGCTTTGTGTTTTTTTTACTTTGAGATGCAGTAATAAAAGACACTTGTACTTGAGACGTTTGATTCCCTGTCCTTTTTGTATGGTTGATACTGAGAGGTTCCAGTTAAAACCGTTGACTTGACCCTCACTTTTGAGATTCCTATTGGAGGAGACCTAGTGACCACACACTGCTACTGATAGTGTGACTCGACCCTTGGAGGTGAGAGTAATGGTTGGATCTCTTGGTAGTAGCGTCGAGGCCTTATGATGTTTTCCATGGCATGAAATAGTACCGTTTATGTCAGGATTGACTGTATTAGGCAAAGAACGTGGTTCATCCAGGGGATGAGACTGAATTTCTCTTTTTGACAGAGGAGAAATCATAGCAGCTCTTGTAAATCGTAGAAAAAGAAGGGTGTAGACGAGATCTTTTAAATTGGCTAGTCTCACCCATAGTTCATTGAGCGAACATTTTACGATTTACTCTAATCTCAATAGTCTCAGGTGTATCTTCACTCAGAAAGACCTGAACCTGAGACAACGGCGATGACTAGAGTTCCTCCAGGACTTTGAATTCGAGACAGTCTATACTCCTAGGAAGGGGAACGTAGTAGCAGATGCTCTCAGTAGGAGTTCAGGCATTCAGCTGCTAGGAGAGGCGACGAAGCAGCTGGCCGCGTCGCTGATATCCATTGTAGATAGGGATGGTGCAACCTATCTACAGTCACTCCTCCATTTCTTCAGTAGAGTAGGCGAGGTGGCTTACTACCTGGCCCTTCCACCTTAGATGAACTGGGTGCATGACATCATCCACATATCTCAGCTGAGGAGATGCGTTCACGACCTATCCCACATCATCTACCATGGGGAAAATTTCATGGAGGTTTTAGTGGAGATTGAGGATCGAAAAGAATGAGTCCTATGTGGACGGTCGATTCCTCTGGTGCGCGTTTGCTAGCAGGACAGGAACCTCCAAGAGAGCACATGGGAGCGGAAGGCTTAGATGCGTGTTCAGTATCCCCTTTTGTTTCCCTAGTGTGTGTTGTAGCTTTACAAAGACGTAAATCCATGAGGTGGGAGTAATGTAAAGACCCTAAAATTTCAAGTAATTTTTTTCCTAAATACTTTGGAATTTATGAGTCTACGGTTTCTAACGACACTTGATTCTAAGACCCGGCATGCCCGGAATCAATTTCTGAAGTTTTTTTCGGGTACTTTCAGTAAACGTACGTGTGAGTTTTTCTATCTTTTTAACCGGTGCTTGGAATTGAAATCCGAGGACACTGATGAACTCGCAGCGCCGGTATTCACTTAAAGGGACCTTTACCGTAGTTGCGTTTTATGCGGGTTGAAAGTTACTTTTTGGGGTTCAATAAAAAAGTTAAATAAAATTATTATGAACAATTTTATTTATCTTGGGTAGTTAAATCCTACATGGGGAAGTTACTGGTGCGGCCCACACCAATATAACCTCTAATGAGAGGATATTTGTGAGGTGGGCCCACATGAGCCCTAATCTTTCATCTCCCCATAACTCCCCATAACTCCCTTAAACCCCCTTGTTTATTATGATAACTCCCCTATTAATGAGATCTCTCTACCTCCCTCTTAGTAAGTTTTCCAACTCAATTAAATTAATGACTTAATTAATTAAATTGGCACATCTCAATTTGAATTTATTTGATTTTCATGGAACATATTTAAAATGGGAGAAGTCTTTTATAATATTTGCGATAGAAAATATTTTGGTGAGGAACCTCTGGAGAAATAAAAACAAAAGTGTTCTTCTTTCAACGAAGAACACCTCCGACGAAGAATGACATTCTCCCTCGACGATGAACGCTCCACGATTCGAAGGACGAGAAGCAACTTCATCCTTTCTTCTTTCCCGGACATCAACGGAATCAAAGTCATCATCTGTGACGCTTGTCTTCCGTGGCTCACTGATGTGCTCTTCCCTTGAAACTGAGGTAGGGTGATTTTGAATAATTTAATTTATGTGATTTATACCCACAAACTTGTGCGATTATTTGTTGAATAATTGTTTGAGCCTCTAACGTGGTGGGTACGGGATAATGAACAAGTCCGGACACATCGCCAACTTTTTCGTGACGTGTGGAATGTTTGGCGAAGGATGAACATAAGGGAAATGTTGATTTGAGGCCATCACAGTGTAGAACGAGACCCTAGGAGGCCGTAGGCGCAGACAGAAGCTAAAATGGACCACCAGAATGACTCCGGTGGGCCGTGGAGTATCGCGGTGGTGCGAGTCGCCGGTGACCGAAGGTGGCGACCGGCGCTGGTTAGCTGCCTGGAGGTGGCGGTGCCCTAGCGCGCCGCCGGTGGTAGACCTCCACGGCACCAGCCACGACGGAGGTGGAGCGGATCCCGCGCCACGTGGGATCCAGGAAGACAGGGCGACGCCAGCTTGGCACCGCCGTTTTGATGAACCGGGGGGCCACGCCCCCCCAGCTCGGCCAGCCACGGGCCGGGCAGCACCATACCGGGCCTGACCTGGACCTGGGTCATGTCGACTCGGTTTCGGCCACCCCAGGGTGGGTTGGGCCGGGTCGGACCGGGCCCAGACCCCCCTCTTTGGATCGTTTTCGGTTAAACACCCATAACATGAGCTACATACCTATGATCGAAGCACCGTCAATTGAGTTTGATTTCTTGGATCGAGACGATCATTTCAGTATATTACACTCAAGGTTTTGGTAAAGTTTGGATACGGCCGGGTTGGTTCGAACTCGAAACCAACCGGGCCCTCGGAGCAGAAACGCTTATTACTTAAGGACATGATGACCGATTGACGTGTCGTCAACTATGTTGGTTTCCTTTTGTTGAGACGTTTCTTTTGGCATAATCCACGTGGGATTCGTATGATATTGGAGTATGGTTGGGTTGGTTTTAGCTTAAAAACCTACTGGGCCCCTGGAACGGAAAAGCCAATAACTCACAGACCAGGCGTCCGATTGACGCGCCGTCTGTTGCGTTGAGATTCATATGACGAGACGGTCCTTTGTGAATCTTATTCATGAGACTTCGTGACACTTGGAGTAGTAGATTGAGGCTCGTGGAGCGGACCCTCCCGGTGATGAGCGAGCAGATTACAGAGACCTAGGGGATGGATGAGACTTGCCGACTACTGATCGATCAACTCGGAGTGATTAGAATAGCCCAGTGGGGAGCGCTTGATTATAGCAGCATTCCCATGGTGGAGGAGCGCTTGGTTGTACCAGCAGACCCGCGGTTATCGACAGAAGGAGTACCTCTGTAGGCTATGTGGTGGTGTGCTTGGTAGTAGCGGCAGACCCATGGTGGGAAGCACTTGGTTGTAGCAGCAGGCCCACAGTACTCGACAGGTGGAGTACTTTAGCTGTCTAAGGTTAGTGGGATGTGCTTGGTTGTAGCGGTAGGACCACTATACTCGACAGAGGAGGAGTTCTCTAGCACCCGTGGTTTCGACATCATGAATAAAAATCCTGGTTTGAGATGATTCAGTGACCTTTTTGTTTTTCTCATGATTGAGATGGGTTACTTGATAACTTAGGTATATGTATGGGCATATACCTAAGTAATGGCTATCCGTTGAAATCTTACTTTGTGGCTTATCCTTGATGGACTTTGTGAGACCTTGAGGGTCTCGGGGTCCCTACTGAGTATCATTATACTCACCCCTGCACGGGTTATGCCCGCACTAAGTTGTGTTGGATGCAGGCGACAGACACCACTGATCGAGGTGGAGACTTGTGGAGCTAGATGGTACACGGAGGTGGACCACTTGGCGAGACGTACACGGAGCAGACGGTCGGACCTGAGGTGCTGTGGTGGCCATCTGTACCCACCCTTCAGGTGGGATTCCTGGAGGATGACTCAGTGGTTGCTGTTTACATTACTACTGTTGTACTAGTTTTTCAGTTGTACTGTACTTACTATTGGGCTTGTATTTTCGACCCCTTTCCTTTCAGCACTTACTTTTGTATTCAGTATTACTTAGTTTTTTCTTCTGTTGCGTACTATGTTGTGTTTGTTTACTATATAAATACAATGCCTTCCCTTTTTATCGGGATTTATGCCTTTGGTGCTAGTCGCTATCCCATGGCCTATAGAAGGTGGACTTGGGGTAGTCATGGAACGAGTCTCGAGGACAGGTCATGATAATTTAATTAAATCATCATGGTAGTATAATAACTGAATGAGGTGGGGAAAGAAGCAAAATATAGATGCTCATCAAAGAACATTATCTCTTCTTCGGGTATCCTCATTTTGTTTTCACTAAATCCATGAAAGGTTGAATTTATGCCCAAAATAAGGCTTATATGATGAGTTAAGAGAATTTGGGAAGTGATTTGGGTAGGGGTTGGATTATCTAAATGGATTTATAGGGGTGAAGAAGTGTGGGGAACGATATCCCTTTTATAGTTGATGAGGAGTGGTGTTCTTATAAATAAAAAATTATTCACTATTTGGAGGTCAATATTACCTCAAGTGGTTCCAAGATAGATAATTAATGGGTTTAAGGAATTATATGGTCAATAAAAACCTCCAAAACACAATAAAATACATGTTTTAATCATTATTTCCATAAATTGTAAGTTTCCTTATTTTTTTCATTCGGTTTTTCATTACGGTAACTAGTTTTCAAACCTAATTAATTTATCCATTAAGAATATATTAAATAATGAATTATTATATAATATAGAAAAATTTATTCTAAGTATTAAATCTTATTTATCGAATAAAAATCCTACATGTTCTGAAAATTATTTTTAACACAAGTGTAAGTAATGTGCAAAAACACTTCCTTAAACCTTAACCATGCTAACGAAGTTTTTTACTAATTAGGTGTCAATATAGTCATTATAAAATATAAATTGGTACATTAATGGGAAATAGTTGATAATTATTACCATTTAAATATAAGTTGTTAGAAGATATTATTTTTATTAATTTTAAATCATTTAATAAAATATAATTTATTATAAAATAACATTAATGTCATTTTTTTCATTATTCAGTTAATTTTAATTTAAAAATTTAAATACAATGAAGGAATTAAAATATATTATTATCACACTGGTGTGAAATGTTATATTCATTTAAAAAAATAATTGAACATAAATAATTCACTCAATTTACTTCACTTTCAATATTTTGAGTATCATTTATTTTAGTCAGTTATTGACCAAATAATTATTACATTGGCATTTCTTAAGCATTTAAAGTAATTAATTCATATATAAAAAATTAAAATAAATTATCATTATATAAACAACTCATTTATATTTCAAAATCATATTTATAACCAAACCTATATTTCTTTTGTCCATATCCCTAAGTTTTATAGAAATTAAATGGAAAAAAGGTTCAGTTTTGTCTTTTTATTTACTTAACTTATTATATTGGTAAATTTCATGGAAAATGTCCCAAAAACTCATAAATATAAATAATAAGGTAATACGGTTCCAAATATTTCCATAAATATGGTTTTATAAAAATTTATAGGTCATTTTCTCCCAAAAGTTTAATGTTTAATCACTTGGTAAACTCGTTTTTACCTTAATCGCTTTGATTAATTTTAAATATTTTCAATAATAATTATGGTGAAAAATTAAGTTGGACTTATTAGAAAATATAAATTATCCAATTAAAAATATTTAATTCATTTTTTCCAAATTTATCTGATAGAATTAGAAAAAATTCAATTCAACATTAATCCCGCAGACGCAATGAGAAAGTGGGTTTTCAAAGCGAAAAAGTTAAAAAGTTTATAAATTTTTCATATCCAATTTAAATATTAAATTGATTCTAATATAATAAATTGGATTAATATATGTGTAATTAAACTAATTATACTTTAAAATTGATTTAAAATATAATTTATCATTATAAATAAATTAAATAAAATCACAGTTTTCAATTAAAATTTAGTATTTTCACTATTCATAAAAAATTGATGCTTTTCAAAAAATTATAAATAAATTACCATAATATAATTTTGGTATTATAATAAAAAAATGAAGTTAATTTTATTCAACATTTTTCATATAATTTCCAAAAATTTATTATAATATTTTTTTTGAAAAACAATTAAAATCATTTTTGAAGAAAACATATTTTTGAAGAATGAAATCACTTTACTAAAAATTGATTGATTATTTACTAAATATTTATCAATATTTTATATTTAATACAATATATATATTTATATATTTAATAATTTAGTTAATACTATTCATACTCACCAATTTAATGGCTAGGTAATAATAGTAATATATATAATGGGGTGTTTAAGTTCAGTGTTGCATGTTGAATACGTTATCACGCATAAATATTTCTGGGTTGTGTGTAATCCAAGCTAAACTAAGTGTACTGAGTGTTGTGTGTAACATAATATAAACTAAGTGTTGCATATCCTTTATGCTATAAAATAAAATTTTCTTCTTTTAGAATACTAGGGTGTTATATCCTCCCCCTTTAATAAATTTCATCCTCACAATTCTAACTTTATCTTGATAATCAAAGGTTGGAAATTTTAAAATACATTTATTGTAAACCCACATAATAAAAAGGTTTAATAAAAAACCTCTTAATAAGAGAGAAAGAAAAGAAAAAAGGTCATACAGAATAACAAATCAATGGTTTTTAAAATAGGAGAACATAATTGGGAATAGAAGAAACTCATAAAGAATTATAGAGAGTGATTGAGGTCATTGATCACAAGAAAGTGAATGACCAATAAAAACCTAAGGGCCTAAAAACCACAAATCTTTTATGATCAAAAATAACATAAGTTCAAATTAATTTAAGGCACTAGGAATTTTTTTTTTGGTTCAAGATACTTTTCTTAGAGTTGAGGAATTATTTCACCATCTAGAAAGAGAGAAATTGGAAATATACTTACATGATTAGTATAATTTTATCCTTTACTAAAATTCCACCAAAATCCCATCTTTTTCCCCAAATAATGTGTATTATGAATGAATTTATAATGCATGAAGCACTAAAATAAACCTTTAAAGGACCAAAAATTATCCAAAATAATAATAAGATATTCCTCTTGTATTTAGACATTAACCAAAACCAAAATGGTTAGCACATTTTAAGATAATTATGAAAATGCATAAACCTTCATATAATACATTAATCTTAAAAATTAAATATTAATACCCAATTTTCAAACTAAGCCATTCCAAAATTACCTGAAAATAAAAGGTCTTTTGACCTTTATTGTTATCTCATGCCTTTAATATTTCATACCCAAAAAAATAGAAATCTTCTTTTGAAGTAACATTAATCACTTAGTCATCGAATCACTTTTCAATCCTGTAGTTATCTATATGGTAAAACTTTTGTTATAAATATGCATGATCATATAAACCCAAAGTTTATGAATACATTAAATTTCAATTCCTAAAAATTTAAATTAATAATACATATTAAACCATAACTTTACAAATTCTTCATACTATTAAAACATATCCTATAATGTTATTAATCACTTTATGATCTAATATCTTAAAACCTCAAAGGGGTGTTTAAGACTTTGAACTTTTGATTATCCTTAATCTTATAGAACTATTATGGTATCCATACCTCTTAATATAACCTCATATGAAAACATCATAATCTAAAAAGTTATCAAAACCTTGTTCTCATACCGACTATAATAGCCTAAAACCACACTCTCGGATTCAGTACTAAAATCGTAAACTTTACATTCCCAAATTTTATACTGATAGAGGTGACCTGATTTTTGATATCCAAAAAATAAAATATAAAAAGGAAAAAATGGATCACTTATATTCTATAGTAACTTTTAGGTTAATAGTTTTATAAAAATATGTAAAACTCCTACATAAATAATACCCATGTCATAAAATGATCATTTATCCAACTTAAACTAGATTTTCTTATTTCACATTAAGTCATCATCATCATCCATATGAAATAACTTCTAGAAATAACTCATTCAACATCATTATTTATAATTTGAGGGAAAGGAAACATAATAAGGGAAATCTCAAAGTCTCTATAAGGTCAAACATAAGCATTAGAAATTGAATTTCATCAATGAATGTAACACCCCAAAACTTGTGTCTCGTATAATGATAATTTTATTCTTTTATTTTTGTTTAAAGATTTCTTTTAACGAAACAAAAACTATAAGATAAACACATGGCTTTTTATTTAAAATAGGACACTGAAGTGTTTATAATGTATCATGATCACAAGCAACCATTCCACACAAAAATAACTATTAAAGAACCCTATCAAAAGTATAGGGAGACCACTCAAAACAATGACAACCCCAAGAAGATAATATGGGTCCTTAGAATCCTCCATAACAAATATAAGAATGGCCAAATCCATTGCGGCCATACTAAGCACCAATGGTATGACATGAACCATCTTCTTCTTTATTTTGAGTTTTAGGACACCCTAAGGATTGGTTTTATAAGACACTAATTTGACCGTTGCCTTGGGGGACCGTGGAACTCTAACGACTATAAATATAGACGTTGTCCTTTTTGGATAATTAATTGAAAATTTGTGAGTATAATTTAGTTCTCCAAATAAAAAAGTTATGGATTGAAAAATTATAAAACCACCCCTAATCATGAAATTTAAAAGGAAATGGTGAAAGAGTTTGATTTACACTCAAGTGATTTTGAAATTTAATAAGGAATTCAAAACAATTTGCAAATATTTCAAATATATTGTAAAGATTTTCATTTATTAAACAGTGTTTTAAACTATGTTTAATTTCTTATAATTAAACCATGTTTTTTATTAAACTAAGTTTTGACTTATATAATAATAGTATAAGAATTATCATTCAATTTATAACTTTGTATGTTGAATGTTTAGTGTTTGTAAATAATTTGAGCTAAGATAAAGTATAATTTGTATTCATTAGCCTTCTAATGTTTAAATAAAATTCATGTTTAAAAGGATAATTTTTATATAGTTTTAATAAATGTATTATTTTCTTTAAGACTTTGTAATTTTTTCAAGTTAGTTTTTATAAAAAAAAGTCTTGCTAGGGCTAGGCCTTTATTGCTGGGCCAAGGGAGGAAGATCACGCTAGGTGGCTGAGCCTAGCCCTCAGCCCAAGCCAAAGTCGGCCCAAGCATGGGCATAGGTTCCCTGAAGGGCTCACAGAAGCACACAAGAGTTTGTAGCACGCCACCATGGGAGCGAGGCCACGACGACGCAGGGGTAGGCTGAAGCTTGTAGGGGAGGGAGCCCATGTGTAAGGCTCCCTAGGTGCGTGCTATGTTTTTTCCAAGTCTTTGTTTAGAGACTCATGCTTATAAAGGGGTTGCAGTTGTCTCGCTAATTCGATGTGGGATGAGTTTTTTCAGGTGAAACGGGATCTGGGCCGTTGGATCACATTGCGTGCGATCTGGGCCATTGTTCCCGATCCTGCGTTCTACCCTTAGCAACTGCGGAACACCACCGTGTTTTTGTGGACCATTCATTCAACCTTAGATCTAATCTTGGATGTCTGAAAGTTTTAAAACACCATGTCGACCCAGGACTATCCGATCAAACTCAGATTTAATTTGAGCCGTATAATTCTTTTTAAACTGAGGATATTCCCCAACCATTGGATCAAGGTCAGACTTGATCCTGGCCATTTTTTTCTCCCAGTTTCTTCCCATAGCACCGTCTTTTTCTTCCCCATAGCGTGCACTACACCAGTACCGTGCACCCTATTCTTGCACAGTTTTCTCCACACTTGACAGCCACTGGTCCCCCACCTTTCACGCGGTTTCCACAAGGACCGATCCTTGTTCTTTTTATAAACCATTTGGGCCTCGAATCCCATGTAACTTGCATTAAAATATTTTGTGTAGTTTTAGTTTATAAAATACACTCGAGGCACCCCAAATATCCCCTCAGATATTCTGCACTCACACATCCAGTGAGCTTCAGCGAGTTCTCCCAAGCCCCTCTTCCTCCTCAAGCTAAGGTAGGTGATTTATATTTGTCTTTCTTGTTGAGTTTAAGTTTTATACTTATGTAAAATTGTTATATAAATATATATGCATCTTTTGGTTTGAGTTTGAACCCTTATTTACCCGATTTAGAGCTTCAAGATTTTGAGTTAGAGGGGATTAGTAGACCCAAAGCATAAATACCTCATGCAAACTTATTTTCCCACCTTATAAATATAATAATTGGTTATGTATATATATATATATGAATATAAATATATAAATTTATATCCCTTATATTTATATAAACTCTTTATGTCCATATTTAAGGTGAGATGTTCGAAGTTAAATTAAGAACCTAAAAATGTGAAGAACTATATTTTGTGTAACACTTTTACCCAATTATGTATTTTCTTATATATATATATATGTATATACGGTAACACATGTTACAAACCTAACACAGTTTGGTTTTTAATCAAGTGATAATGGTGTATTAAATATGTTTTAAAAGTATTTACTAATTATGAGAAGTTATTAAACCTAGTTTAATTATGGAAACTCATACATACACTTTGTGTATAGTTTCCAAAACCCTAATTTCATATATGGATTATTATAATTTAATTAATGTATTGATGTAATAAACACAGGTGAGACTATAATGAATATCATCCTCTGGTTAAGCCAACCAATAATTATTTATGTAAATATGTATGTCCTAATCCATAAAGTATGTCAAACTTATTTTAGTTAAAGAAATTTTAATGATATTAGCCTTGTTTTAATTTCATGTTTCAAAGGTATTAAATGATTGATCTTGTTGTGTTTTATGATTAAAAAGAACATATACTTTTGATTTGACCAAAATATATTAAAGGATAAAAGGGTGGGTTAGACCATGCAATCATGTTATGATCACTTAATGTTTTATCAACTGCGGTGATTTTTGTTAGTTAGTCATGATGTAATCTAATTGCTTGATCATTGACACTTTTATCATTATATTAAATAACATGTATTTTCATTCAAGGAATAAGGACTTAAAATTAAAGAGTTATAATTTTAACATATCATATAGAAAAACCCTTATCATTCATTATTTAATGTGATTTAGTAATTATCTCATGTGCAAAGAAGGTGTATTAAATCATATATGCCATCAATAAATTGTTACTACCCTATTTTCAATTTTATTTGTCATATTATGTATTTTTTGATTAAATGGTTTCATTTTTCATTTTAGTTATAGTTTCACTCAATGATGCATGCATGTGGAATATCATAAAAATGAGATAAGAATTTATACTACTCAAAGTGGTATGGGACACCTTGAGTAACATGAAGTAAAATTTAATTATTCAAGGTGGTATGGGACACCTTGAATAGTATGAAATGTGAAAGTAATTATTCAAGTGGTATATGATATTTTGAATATACGACCCAATTTGGAATATGAGGAATGTATTGGACACTGTAAGTGATGGGTGGGGCCCACAATATCCCCTCGTTGCACCGGTAGGTCTCATGAGACAAACTATGGTCTTGGAACAAGGCCTTGAAAAAATGATTATTTATGGTCTTAGCACGAGGCCTTGACGTTATGATTATGTTTTCCGACATTATACATTCCCTCATTATGTGTATGATAATTAATTAACCAAATGGATATTAGACTAGTATAATATCCATGGTTAAGATCCAGTACTTATGAGTATCAGAAAAGTAAATGCTTGTGGCATGACATATGTTTCACACTCAGTGATTTAGTATTTGGTGTATGAAATTGAAGTTATTACCTTTATGCGCAACTCTGATTATTCAATACTCTTAGCTGTTTATTTTGTGATTACATATTCATATTTCATACAAGTTTAGAATGTCTTTTATTCATTACTCCAAATGAGCATGCTTATAATTGAACCGTGTATCCTTGTAATTTTGTTAGCATATTTTAATTGAGCACTTTTATGATGTGAACATGTGTTACAAATTTTCTTTAAGATAAATGTTTTATGGAAAGTTTTAAATAATGTTTTCAAAAGTTATATTGATTTATTTTTAAAAACCCTTACTGGGAATTCATTTTCTCACCATACGTTTTTGATTAAAAATTTTTAGGTATCAGTTTGAGTTAAATAAATATGAAATAAGTGGTTGGTTTCCCAGAACCTAAACTGAATTTGATCCTCTGTATAGAAATGATGTATTGTTGATCAGTGCTTGCTTCTATAAAAAATTACACATCATGGTTCAAGGCACCAGATCTAGGTATTCTGGGGTCGGGTCTTCACAATGAACATAAGAAGTGTATAAGGGTATGACGACGTAATCAAAGTTCATGAGATATTCATAAAAGAACTCATACCCATCAATACTTGGATTCACCAAATATGAAAATATGACAAGGGAAAGAGCCATCAGAATCAATAATCATGAGCCATCAAAACTACAAAATTGGCTTTGAACAACGCTAGTATTTATCAAGGCTTGCAAAATACACTGACAAATTGCATCTTAATCAACGCTAAAGGAAGCATTGATAACTTTAACCTTTTATCATTTCCTTTTTAGAATTGATAAAGGGACCCTTTATTAGTGCTTTATTTTTTGCTCTGATAAAGGGTACCCTTTATTAGCGCTTTATTTTTAACAATGATAAAGGGTACCCTTTATTAGCACTCATAAAGGAATCCTTTATCAGTTATTTTTAGCACTGATAAGGTTTTGAATAAATAAAATTAAATAAATAAATAAATAAAATATAAAAAATGAGTTTATTAAAAAAATATTACAAATTTTATTAATTAAATAACTATTGATAAAAACGAATAAATTGATTATACTATATATAAATTATAAAAACTAATAAATATTATGTATTAAATATATTGAAATATGAATAATGAAAACTAAAAAAATAAAAATAGAAATTAAGTAAATTGAGAAAAATATTAAATATTTTATTAATTAGATAATTATCGATATTATTAATAAATAGTATATATTAAAAACATAGATATTTATGAATGAATATAAATATGATTTATATATTAAATAATATTTATGCACTTTACCTGAAATATTCATTTATTTAGTGAATAATGTTTTATAATTAAAAATTAACATGAATTAAAAATACTAACTAATTTCATAGAGTAATAGACATATAATTGAATGTCGTTTGAATTTTCATTTTAACATAGATTAAATGTGTGTTATATTGATATCAAATATATGTAATTAATACCTTTTTATATATATTTCACACACACAATACTTATCCATTTTTTCAAAATCGTTAATGTGTAGTCATTTTTAATTTATTCAATTTTACTCATTTTTAACATGCATGCACTTAAAATTAAATATTCATTAATATTGTTAAAAATATATTAGTAAAAATAATATAAAAATATATATTTATAAATGTAAATTTACTTTATTTATACAATTATATATTTATAATTATAAATTAATAAATATATTTTTAAAATATTTACATAATTATAAATAAAAAATTATATGTATTTAAATAATTATTAAATTTATAATAAATTTACTTAAATAATGAATATATTTACTATATTTATTAAATATATATTTATTATACACATATATATAATTATATAAATATATATATTGATATAAATATTATTTTTTAAAAATATTTATATAATTATAAATAAATAATTATAAATTTAAATAAATATAAAATTATATTAAATATATCTAAATAAAGAATATATTTACTATATTTATATTTATATATATTTATCACACACATATATATTTACAATTATTTGTATTTAAAATTGTAATTATAAATCATTTATCAACACTTTTTTAGCGCTGATAAATCTCTATCATTAATAGAACTAAAAAAGCACAAATAAATAATCCTTTTATCAATGCTTATTACTCAAGAACTTATAAAAGGCCTCTTTATCAACACTTTTTTTGGAAGCACTGATAAAAATTTTCCAATCTATTTAAAAAAACCTAACCAGTTGCGAACCCATCGTGATATCATAAGCTTTCTGTGGAATCCACCCACTACTGGAACTCCTCCTCGGTGAATTGAAGCTCGAATCAAGGCATTAATCAAGGCTCAAACAAATTCAAGGCTCAAATTCAAGGCTTAAACAATTCAAGGGTCGAAGGAATCCAAGGCTCAAACGTAAGTATTTCTTTACATTCTCTCGAATGTAAGTCTTTCTCTACTTTCTCTTGGGAACCTAGGGGTGTAAAAAATCAATTGTTCTGGCCATGGTGGAGGTTTTTTTGCAACTATGAGTGTGGTGAGTTATCCATATTTGGAGAATTTTCCATAGAGATTGTCCATTTTTTTGTTTGAAATTTTTAATGTTTGAAACACCTATATTGTGAGGATTCCAAGCTTCACTCCTATACCATATGTGAATCTCCTTCATCCTCAATTGTAGCTGTGAATTAATGTAGGGGATTTATGAGCTACTATTTTATTTATGTGAAAGTGTGGATGAATCATGCTTCATTTTTTTGATAAATAGTGTAATTAACCATATGGTATAAGTACTATCCCATTTTTTACCGTCAATATTATTTTGTATGTATCAATTACCATGATGGTGGTTGGGTATCCTATGAGTCTGCTTCCTAGAATATTAAACTGACTAGTTATTTTCATATTTTTATAGTAGAAACTTTAGATGAGGAGTGATGTTTTATTGATCTATTAATTTTCTAATTCCACTTAGATTTCTGAGTGAATTAAGGGTATTTCAATATGAAAATGTGACCTCACATGATTTTTTCCATATCGGTAGAGGCTAGTGTGTATGGGATAAATGCTAAAAGGGTTGGTGTGTTTTTATCCCTTGTTTGTGATATATCTTGTTGATGTGTATTATTTCTTTATGCCAACTTCTTCATAGAAAACCCTAGAATCTCAAGGATGGGTCAATGTGTATTAGATGGAATTCCTATAATCCTTTCGATGGGTAAATCTAATATGAAAACCTCCCTTGAATCCCTGGGATGGATCAGTGTGGTGATATGACATCCCATGAGTCTTGATATGTTTTAAAATATTTAATAAACCATTAATATTAAATGCAATTATTCTCTAGGTTGATACGTCACTTGTTCAAAAAAAAAGAATGAATGTTATCAAATTCTATATATCAGAAATTATTTTTAGGTATTCATCATTTTACATATACATGTATTGGTTACACCCCTAGGAATCTCTGATTACTATCCATGTATATTAAATAACTCTTTATTTATTAAAATGTTTTATCAATATATTTTTATATATTCTAGTAGATCGAATGTGTTTTTTTATCATATTTTGTTTTCTTATTACTCCTTAATTTCCATAATATATTTTCATTTTTTAGGGGATTTAAGAAATACTTTATGTGTTCAAACAATAGTTATTATTTTAATTTTTTTATCGATACTCATCCCCAATCTCTTTTATAGTCAACTGTCATCCACATCGACTTCATATCCCAAACAATTATTATTGATTTGTTTTGATTGAAACTCACCCCCATCTCTTTTATGTTTTATATACTAATATAAGAATTAGTCATCCCATAGATGACTAATGATTAGAGTATTTTAAGGAACATAGGTGCATGTTCACAAGAGATGGAGGATGTGTGTCAAACAATGCAATGATAAATGTCCGAAAGATGAGTCAATGCAGATGAAAGTTGTCTATAACTTTCATATTTGAATTAATTCATAGGATAAAAACCCCCATAGTGGATTAATGCTTTTCTGAAATTCAAATACCGATTTTCTTTAACATAATGAAATTCTTTGAAACAATCAAATGTCGAGTTTCCCCAATTATAACTGTCTATAACTTTCACCTTTGACAATGGATATATTATGTGTATTTATTTATTTATTGTAAAAAATTAATCTTTTATGAACCCAATAGGATGGATATAAAATGAAAATAGATATACTCTAGTCATTTGACAAAAGTGTAAGAATATGGAGTTAAAGAGTTCATTAAGTTTTCAAGAGAGCATGCACATGACTCTTCTCAAATCCTATGTCCATGTTTACAATATTTTTATTCAAGAAAAATTAGCATGGAAGAGTTTGAAGAACATTGGATTTATCACAAATAGATAAGAGCTTTAAATTTTGGACTAAACATGAAAAAAATGAATTTGGGAACCGATTAGGATGATACTATGATTTATGGATCATTTGATATGAATACCAGTGTAAATGATGATAGATATCACATGGAATAAATTATAATGGAAATTGAAGTTGACCTTCATGATTTTCAAAAGTTGTTTGAGGAGTTAAATAGAAATTCCAAGAAACCATTGTATACTTATTATACTAAATACAAAACATTTTCAGTTATATTAAAGTTATCTAATTTGAAAGATGACAATGAATGGAGTGACACTAGATTTATAGAACTAATTAGTCTCCTAAATGATATACTACTAGAAGAAAATTAACTACCATTCCGAATATATAACATTAAAAAATGTTTTGTTCAATGAGCATGATATCTAAAAAAATACATGCTTTTATAAATTATTTCATATTGTTTTACAAGGACCATGAATCACTTATAAAATTCTCTAAGTGTTTTTAGATCAATACCTGAAAAATGAATCAAGTACTTTGAAATATGTATGGTACTTTTCTATCATTCTAATTTTTAGAAGACTATATAGATGTTAGGAAGCCATGATACAATGGACATGGAATTCATATAAAAGAATTAAATATGGAAACCTATGTAATCTACTAGATTCTCCTTAATGGAATAAAATAGATTATGAGTATCCTAAATTTAGAAACGATCCAAGAAACTTTCATCTTTTATTATCAATATATAGAATAAATCCTTTTGGTGTACATAGTAGTACTTACAGTATACGGCCCATCATGTTGGAAAATTATAACTTGACACTATGTTTATGCATGAAGAACAAATACATTATTTTGTCTTTGCTTATATCTGGACCAAAGAAACCCAAAAATGTTGTTGATGTCTATTTGGATCCATTTATTGACAATATAAAATTGATGTGGGATACATGTGTTACAATGTATGATGCTCATAGAAGGGAATAATTCACATTGAGATCCATATTGTATGGGGACTATAAATTAATTCCCTATTTATGGAAATTCATCTAGCTATAGCAGTAACGAAATGTTGGGGAGTCCAATTTTTGAAAAATAAACATTCTCATTTCAGTTGAAACATTTCTTGAGGACTATGTTTTTAGGACATCATTATTTTTTACCTCTATGACATAATTACTGATCCTGGATGAAAAAATTCTATGAGAATATCAAACAAGGTACAACACTATATTCAGTAAAGGGTGATCAATTGTATAATAAATTAAAATATATTGACACTATTTTCAGTATACCATTTATGAAAATCCTCAAAAATCAGGTTGAAAGAAGAGATCAATTTTCTTTGAATTACAATAATAGAATTTTTTGTATTTCCGATATTTTATTGATTTTATGAAAATATAAAAAATATATTTTATAGTGTTATTGTAATGTTACTAAATGTTCCTGAAAAAAAAGATGACATGAGGGGTATTTTGGACTTGATTGAAATAGGGATAAGGGAAGAGTTGGCACCGTTGAAGGGTAAAAGGTGTAATTTTCTTACTCTAGAAACTTACACTCTATCTAGACAAGATAAAATTTCAATTTTTCATTTTCCTTAATATTGAAAAAGTTCCATAGTGGTATTCATAAAATATCAATAATGTCATTTCAATGACTAATTTGAAGTTACAAGGACTAAAATGACACGACATTCATGTTTTGATGCAAGATTTAGTGCATGTTTCTTTCCATTTCATTCTACCTCAAAATTTATGACATACATTAACCAGACTTTGCTTCTTTTTCAAAGCCATATATAGTAAAGTTATATACCCAATGAAGTTTCCCATCATGAATAAAGAGGTTGTAGTCACATTATGTGAATTAGAGATGTTATTTCTACAATCATTCTTTGATATAATGGTCCACCTGATGGTTCACTTGGTTAGAGAGGTTCAACTATGTGGTCCTATACATTATATATTGATGTACTCCATTAAACGGTATATAAATATTTTGAAAGGGTATGTTAAGAACCAAAGTCGACCCAAATATTTTTTTGCATAATGATATATTGTTGAAGAATATATTGAATTCTATACTGATTACCTATCATATGTTGACAACATCGGTCTCCCAAAGTCTCATCATAGTGAAAAACTTATGATAAAAGGGATTTTCTAAAGAGATGTTGTCACAATTACCTTGACAGAGCAGAAGCAAGCACACATTTCCATTTTATATAAAAGTGAAGATGTTAATCCATAAATTGTAGCCCACAAATAAATTCTTTGAGGTTTGAATCCATAAAGGGATGATGGATGGATATTAAATATACATAATAAATAGTTTATAGGAAGGTTCTGAGATCAATTTTATACAGAGTTATCTAAAAATATGAATTCAATTGCTGAACGACTTCAATGGCTAGCCAGGGGATATCTTACACTGGTTTTGTAATCAATGGTTATAAGTTCTATAAAAAAGAACATGATGATGAAAATACGATGAAAATTAGTGGTGTTACACTTGTGGATGAGGCGATACACATATATGGTTCCAATGATAGAAATCAAATTTGTGAAAATATTTCATATTTTGGAATTATCAAATAGATATATGAGTTGTATTATACAACATTTGAAGTGATGATTTTCTATTGCAAATGGGTTTAAAATATAAGTATAGTGAAATTTGATGAAATGGGCTTTATGAAGGTGAATTTCAATGTGGAAGGGGAAAAGATGAGTTGTTCATAATTACATAAAAAATAGTGAAATTATTTCATTTCTTTGATCAACAAATAAGAATTGGCTGATTGTCCTACTGGCGACTAAAAAAAATATTGGGTTAGATGAAAATTCAATCAAGGATGACCCTTTCATTGGGAGATGATAATAACTTCAAGTCGGTCCCAATGTAGATAATGTATTGTACATTATAGGGGACCAAAAAGAGGGAATTTTGATTCATGATAGAGGAATGAAATCCTTGAAACCTTTAAAAAATAGATTTCAATGAGAACATAAACTTATTTTTTAATATACTACGTTTTCCTCATAATATTAGATGTTCTATACTACATTAACATAATCTAAATTTAAATTTTGGCTTTTCATTTAGATTTTTTTGATAATTTAGTAAAATGATCCATAAGTCATTTGAGATGTGTAGGAATCAACTGCACCTCAATCTAACGCACAGTGTAACCGGTATGACTCCAAGTGCCTCTTTTTTATTTAAAATTGACATCAATTTTAGTAAAAAAGGAAAAATGACCTACTTAAATTAAGAAAAGACATTAATATTATTTAAATAATTTAGTACAATGATCCATTATTAATTTGGGATGTGTAGGAATCATACACACCTCAATCTGATACACGATGTGCGAGATATGATTCAATGTCTTAGTTATCAGTTTAAAATCGATGTTTTAGTTTAAAAAGTGTTACTCACTAAAAACTAAGAAAAAAAACTCATATTTAATTAATAATTTATGATATCGATTCATATTTCATTTATGAAATGTATGTATCGACCTCACATCAAACTGATACATGATGTGATTGGTATGAGTCAAAGTGCGTGTTTTAATTTTAAAATGACATTTTAGTAAGAAAGAAAAGTGAAATACTCAAAACAGAGAAAAAATATTCATACTTTTCTAATTATTTATTAAAAATATTGATAAGTCATTTGGGATGTGAAAAAATTATCTGCACCTCAATTCTATGCACGATGTGATCGGTATGACTCAATGTGCATCTTTTTATTTAAAATTGACATCGATTTTAGTAAAATGAAAAACTAACCTATTAAAAATTGATTAATGCATTTGTATTATTTTGATACTTTATGGAAATTATCCATAAGTCATTTGTGATGTGTAGGGATCAATAGCACCTCAATCCAATACACGATGTGACCGGTATGACTCAAAGTCTCTTTTATCAGTTTAAAATCGACATTTTAGTTCAAAAAGCGTCACTCACTACAAAATGATCAAACATGCTTAGGTTTTCATGATAATTTAAAAAAATGTTTCATAATTCATTTTTGACTTGTAAGAATTAGCCTCACATAAAACAAATATGTGATGTGATCAGAATGATTCACAGTGTAGTTTTTCAGTTTAAAATGAAATTTTAGTAAAAAATGCAACTGACATACTAAAAACCAAGAAAACAAATTCAAATAGTTTTTATACATTAGGAAAATTATCCCTAATTCATTTTAGACATGTAGGAATCAAACACACCCAAATATATCTCATAGTGTGATGGTTTGATTCAATGTGTGTATTTTTATTTAAAATTGACATCAATTTCAGTAAAATGGTCAATTGACATACTCAAAACTGAGAAAACACATTCATATTATTTTGATAGTTTAATAAAATGATTCATAAGTCATTTTGATGTGTAGGAATCGTTCTCACTTCAATCAGATACAATATGTTTCTGGTATGACCAAAGTGTCTGTTATCAGTTTAAAATTGACATTTTAGTTCAAAAAGTGTTACTCACTTAAAACCAATAAATGTGCCCGGATTTCCTTGATAATTTTGGAAAATAATTAATAAGTCACTATGATGTATATGAATCACTTTCATGTCAAAATGATATGTAATATGATAAGAATCAGTCAAAGTGCATGTTTTTAGTTTAAAATGGATTTTTTGTAAAAATGATAAACAATGTACTCAAAACAGATCAAACACATTCAGATTGATTTTTTATTTTATTAAAACAATCCACATGTCATTTGAGACATGTTGGAATTATCCTCACCTCAATATGATGCACGGTGTGACCAGTATGAATCAAAGTGAGTCTTTTTATTTAAAATTGACATCAATTTTACTAAAATTAACACTTTATATTTATTTATTTCTTTATATTATTACTAATATAAGATTTTTTTCTTATAGAGATGTGTTATGTTTCTTAAGAAGGGGTTGTTTTTTTGGAAATAGCATGAGTCGGTGTCAGGGTTAAAAGACAAAGGGGCATTGATGTTTTTGAATGTATGTAATAATATGTATTTATATAATTATATAAACTCATGTTTGAAATGTCTATAATATATATTTTTTTCTTGTATTTGAGTTTTAGATTTAATTTCATTTAAATTCTATATTGGTATTTTTTTGTTGACTTATATTGTTTTTCTAGTGCTGCGGTGAGCTATTACAACACATTGCACGGGTGCTATTGTGTGTTGTTACAACACATGTAGTATGACCCTTTATTACCACTTCTATAAGAACTGATAAAATATAAGGGTTTTTAATCTCACTCAGGTAGTCAGCGCTTCTCTAGCGCTGATAAAGTCCATTTCTAGCGCTGTTAAAGGCCTATTTTGTAGTAGTGCATGTGATATCAATCTTGGTAATAAGAAACATTATAAACCCAGAAAATAAATTAAAACCCTTTTTGGTAACTTACAGAATCATATTCATTAAACCCTTTCAAATTTCTTTAATTGGAATAACCATACAACTGAATTCTAACATAATCATTACTCAATACATTGGAGTTCTATCTAGGTCCACCCATCATATATGATTTCCAAGAACAACCACACGAATAAAGTACATATATCTTTCCTTATAAAACTCATATAAAAAATAAAAATTGTTTTATAACCTTATTAACCCATGTAAAATAAATTAGATTCATGTCAACCTTTGAAAACATAATTAACCCATAGAAAAGAAATAGGTTCCATAACACTCCATTTGAAGCATGATTAACCCGTAGAATAGAAACGAGTTTCATAAAAATCTCTTTCAAACAATATTATTCTATATAGAGAAATAATGAGGATAATATCAATAAAAAATATCCATAATGGGGGATAAAAAAGGTGTTTTAATGTTGATGAATGGAAATACCATTAAAATATTAATAAAATATTTCTTGAGGAAAATACCTTTTTCATTTTGAAAATCACTTTTTAAAACATATAATATTTTGAAAATACTTTTCTTTGAAGATAATGTTTTTTAAAAACCATGAATTTCTATAATATTAAGAAAAAAATTTAATTAAAAATAACATTGTAAACATTTAAAGGAATTTTTGAAGAAATGACGGTAATGTTGGCGGGTAATTCTGTACATGCTGTAAAGAACATTCCTTTTTCACGGTAAAAAGGATAGAAATGTACCTTATTCAAAAAGATCTAAGAAGTTTATTATGATTTAAAAAAAATAAAAAATGGGTAAAATTTATTCAATAAAACATTTTTGAATTTTTAAAAAAAAACAGGTTTTTGGAAGAAAACGGATTTTCGACCGAAGAGAGAAATAAAGTCATATTTTCTTAAAAACATTTTCTAAAATATTTTAAGTACCAAAGAGTGTAAAAATGGTACTATTAAATGAAAATATTATTATTAAACATAGTATAAAATAATTAATTATAATTATAATATTTCAACATCAAGGACTTAATCATACACAATCCCGATAAACGATTAGATTGTAATAAAAGATTGTCACCACTTTTGTAAATTTGAATCATAATATCCATGAAAGTATTAAATTAAATGAAACTTATAATATAATTAAAATAAGTATATTCCTAATATAACATATCAAATTGGTAGTATATATTCATCATAAAATAATATAGGTGTATAACATAACAAATGTCTCAAAGAAGGAAAATTGAGACAAAAATCCATTACTGCTTTGGTAACATTGAAATCGTGAACCCCATGAAAGAGAGATATCCTAAAATGGATATATAAATACCAATAAATTTAATTATAATAATAATGTAATACATTCATGGAAATTATATATACCACATAACAAAAATAAGTTGTGAATATGGCATATATCTCATAGAAATAAAAGTGTGATGTGATAAAACCCTTACCTAGAGGCTGACTTGTCACATGTGTATTTATATTCCTGAAAAATAAAATTATTTTTAATTATTAATTGATTTATAACCCTTTTAAAGTTTATTATTAATTTTATTTCACTTATTAAAATGTTATATATAATTAATTAATCATTTAAGTTTACGTTGGATGTTTTTTCCATATTCTTCTTTTGTGTCAAAAATACCATATATGGGTTAACTATGGTCAAAGATGTCATTATTTAAACATATCCAGTATAATAATAATTAAATAATTATCATATTTTTACATCAATTATACTTTTTAAACTAATCATGATGGTTTATTATGAAAAATGAATTAATGTTATGATCATTGAGATGATAGGCCGTACGTACGCATGAGTAACGTTTCCATTTTTAAATGATCATTATGGAAAGAAGGTTAGTAACATTTATGTTTAAATAATGATTAAAATATCATAAATACAATATTATTTCATTTTATATACTTATATATATCATTATTAGTACATTTTGTCGAAAAAAGTAATCACATTGCTTCAAGGAGGCGGTAGTCTACACGTCAACGAACGACGTTTTCACTATTTAATTCAATGAGTGAAAAATTAAAAAGAAAATGATATATTATATTTTTAAAATGATAAATATTTCATTAATATAATAAATATTTCATGTATATCACATATATTTATTATATTTACCCTTATTACCTTCCATGTAATGCATTAGTGAAAAATGAATCACATCATTTCGTGAGGTGGTATTCCTCCATACACACGAGTGAAGTTATCGTATTATTTAAAAAATTGAAGGTAAAAGGGTATATATGATATAATTACAATATAGGTATAATTATTTTATAATTATCATATATAAAATTTATATCAATTATTATACGCAACCGTGAGAGGTGGTAATTAAAAAATGAATGACATCATTTCACGAGGCGGTTGTCCGCCGTACACATGAATTATGATTTTGTAAACCATTTAATCAATTTTTGTGAGGGTGTAGGTCATAAGAAAAACATTAAAAAAACATTAGTATATTTAAGGTAATTTGGTTATTATATAATCATGGTATAATAATAAATTAAGGAGGTGGGGAATGAAGTAAAATAAAGATGCTCATTGAAGAACATTACCTTTTCTTTCGGTATCCTCCTTAGGTTGGCACTAAAGACTTGAATGGTTTGATTTATTCTAGAAATAAAGGTTATAATATAGTCTAATGGATTTTTTGAAGTTATTTTTTAGGTTTTGGATGATCCAAATGGCTTTAGAGGCGTGAATAAGTGAGGGGAGTGAGTGCCTTTTTATAGTTGAGGAGGAGTTACATTCTTGTAATTACTTAAATGTATTCCCTATTGGGAGGTAAATTTTACTTCAATAGGATCCAAGATTGATAATTAATAGAATTTATGGATTAAATAGTCTATAAATACCCCCAACACATAATAAAACACATTTTTCTAAACATTTTGTTCCTTAACTCCTAAGTTTCCTTATTTTTTTCATTTAGCTTTTTCATTATGGTAACTAGTTTTCTAACCTAATTAATTTATCTAGAAAGACTAAATTAAAGTGATATTTATTATATAATTTTGACACACTAATTATAATTATTAAATCTATTTTATCAAATAAAAATCCTATAGATTTTTAAAATTAATTTTAACACAAGTACAAGTAACGTGCAAAAACACTACTTTAACCATAACCACACTAACAAAGTTTTTTACTAATTAGGTGTCAATATAAAAATTATAAAAGAAAAATTGGTCCATTAATAGGACATCATTAAGAATTATTAACATTTAAAATAACTTGGTAGAAGATAATATTTTTAGTAATTTTAAATTATTTAATAAATTATAATTTATTATAACATAACATTAATGTCAATTTTTGATATTATTCATTTAATTTGAATTTAAAAAATATCAACAAAATGATGGAACTAAAATATATTATTCTCAAACATGTGTATACAGATATATTCATCTAAGAAAATTGTAACACCTCAAGCTTCCATGGTACGTTTCCCTTTGAGTAATGCAATAACTTTCATTGTACGCAACTTCGAGATTCTAACACACCACGAACAATCAAACTAGCTGTAATGAATATTAATACCCACTTTTTAAAATTTTATAAATTTTATCTTTCAAAATGGTTTTCATTTTTGGATTCGGAATATCGAAATTATCTTAGGGTGAATTTTTGGTATTTTTATGAAAACTTTCAATTTTTGATGAATAGTGAAAAACACTACGTTATTGGTTAAAACCGAATTTTTATTTAAATAATTAGTTATTTTATTTTAATTTATTTTAGGTAAAAATAGATACATAATACATATATATTTTCAAATTAATTCATTAGAGTCATTTTATAATAATTTTAGATATATAAAATTTTATCGAACTATTTACTATTTTTTACCCACCTCTTTGGAGCATTTGCAAATTTGTATAAAACATAATTTTACCACGTATATGAGTTCAATTTAAAAAATACAAGAGACACAGTTAATATCAGTAAGTAAAATTTCATTCAATAAGATGAAAATAATTTTTGGTGAATAATAACTTTTTACTTTAATTTACCACGGTTAAAAGAAAATAGGGTAATTAAGGGTAAAAATGATATCATAATTACCTAACACACGTATTAATTCTATTGGATAAGTATAATTATACCAAAAACAAACTTATTAATAAAATATTATCCCCTTTGGTACACTTGGATTAGATTAGGACATTTATTATTACTTTATTTAAAGAAGAGTTAAAAGAGTTAAAATCAAAGATTAATATTACCATATTTTTAATATAGGGTCATACATAAGATAAATTAGACTATAAATATTCATTATAAATATAAGAATATTTCCTAAATAATGGTAATTTATTCATAATTTTTAGATATTAAATAGTTAAATTTATATATGACACAATGATGATGCAGTAATTACCTTTTTAATGAATGATTAAAATAATTGATATTATATAAATCTAAATAAATATAATTTGATACTTTTAATGAATTAAATTATTTTTCTAGGTTAATATGACATGTTAGGGTTCATTAAATGATTTTTTTTCGAAGTAATAATGCTGTTATGAATTTCAAAAAAACAAAATACTAAATAGTGTCAAAATTGACATAAAATAGTTTTTAAAACAAATATTATATTATTAATTGGTATTCTATTCCTAAAAGTCTAAGGTTCGGACAAAGGGCTTAAAAAATATTATATATGTCATTAATAAACCACTTGAGGTTCACTTGGAAGTTTATAGTAAGTTATTTAACCATATAATATAAAAATACAAAGAGACATGGTAAATGTCAAACTATTTAACTAAGAGTTAAATCTAAAAGATAACGTTAATATGATGACCTAAACCTATCTAAGTAAATAGAATTATTTCATTTTATTTTTTAAATATTATTCTGAAGTTCTAGTTTAAAAGGCTTTTGTTTTAGTTATACATTTCCTTAAATGTTTATGCTTATTTATGAAAGTTTCTGCTATATTGTTATCCTTACTAAGCATCTGAGCTCACCCCTTTCTATGTTTTATTTTTACTAGGATGTGAAGAAGTATTTTATGACTGACCTGAAGGGATATTCGGAGGGGTTATGAGTGTGGACTATTAAGACTATGTTGTTGTAGTTTTTCACTTTATCATGTAATGCAAGACTTATGAATGTATCTAGTGTTTCCAAGGCTACTAAACTAATCGTTCTTTCGAGATTTGATATTTTGTTATCATGCCAATGTTATTTAATAATGCACTGACTCTAGGTAACTGGGGTTGGGGCGTTACAGTTGGTATCAGAGGAAGTTTAGTACAAACATTGGAAGCTAGAATTAGATAAAATTTTATTAGAGCACATAGCCCTAAGATAAATTTTGAGGATTAATATAGAAGAACTTCCTGGAATTTTGGTATTGTAGAGATTTTGTGAGTTTTACAAGAAATAAATCCCTATCTGGATACGAGTAGGTAGAGGTGGCTCTAGCACAGATATACCTAGGGGTAAAACTTGAAAAAACCGCTTTGAGCTAGACTCGAATGAGAATTGGTGCACAACAACGAGCCTTGCTGCATTCTTGGTAACAACACTCCCGGGGGATATGATTAGGATAATTCTCATTTTCTTTACAAACAATTATTAAGGGTTTATGAGTATATAATTTCTCAAAGAAAACATTTTTTTATGAATATGGATTATATCCATAAACTGTTCAATTTATGTTAAGTGTTTTACGAGTTTGGAATTATGTATTTAGATTCATAAACTAATCTAGTGTATGCCATTGTTTAGAAATGGAACCGAGTGGAAGGAATGTAAACCATATCAATGCATGCACTCCATGTAGGGATTTCCCTCCTACTCAAGATAATTATAGTGGAGCTGGTGATACAACTGGTGTTGATCATCTTATCACTATATTGGGACAAGTCACTCAGGTTATGAATAATAACCTTACCCGTATGGAGCACCCCGATCCACAACGTGGAGGATCAATGCTAGATTGATTCATGAGGCAACAACCACAAACATTCAATGGGAGTAAAAATCCATTGGTAGCTGAGCAATGGATAAATTACTTAGAGAAAATATTCCATGCCTTGGGGATTAGTGAAAGGGAAAAAGTTATCATGGAAGTTTACCGCCTCACTGGAGATGCGGATCAATAGTGGTTATTGATTTAAAACACAAAGGAAGATGATGAATTATCAAATATGGAATGGAGGGAGTTTAAATATCTTTTCTTAGAAAAATACTTTCCTCGTGACCATCGAGAAGATATAGAAAGGAAATTTCTGAGTCTAAGGCAAAAGGAGGATGAGAATGTCACAAGGTATGAGGCTAACTTTACAAGGTTAGCGAGGAATGCTGAAAATTATATACATAACCCAATAAGTAAGATTGATCATTTATTTGATGGGTTAAAACCATTTCTCTGTTGAGAATTAGTCTCACAATCCTTCTCGTCACACGAAGATATTGTCTCATGCGCTATCAGGACAGAAAAATAATTCTCTAAGTCTTATGACTTTAAAGAAAAGCAAGAGAAGAAGAGATCTGCTGATCACTCTAGAAATGGAAATAAGGGGAATAAGGTAAAAGTTGAATATCCATTCTATAGTAAATTTGGGAAGAAACCCCCCGGTACTTGTTTGTAGGGAATGGGAGTCTGTTACAAGTGTGGTGAAAAAGGCCACCAAGCTCGTTATTGCAAGGGTAAAAAAGAAGCTACCGATGTTCAATGCTACAATTACAGGAAGATGGGAAATTATGCAAATGAGTGGCCTAAGCATCGAGGGAACTTACCTTAGAAAAGACCAAGGGAACAAGGCCAAGCTTATGCTATCACTACTGCTGAGGTAGAAGCTCCGAAAGACGTGGTGGAAGGTAATTTAATGGTTTCCTAATGTTTATAAAATGCTTTATTTTATTCTGGATCATCACATTGTTTCATATCTTCCCAATTTTCTAAGAAAATTAGATATGTACAATTTGATTTAACAAGGGATTTGTCAATAAAAACTCCTAAAGGAAGTATCATTGCAACAAAGTTTTGTGATCAGTCCCCATTAGATCATATAAATGTTCTTTATCTACCGATCTCATCATCATACCTATGATTGAATTTGATATAATCCTCAGTATGGATTGGCTTTCAGACCATGATGCGAAGATTTGTTGTAAGAAGAAGGAGGTTACGATGTTTCATGATGATGATAAAGAATACCTTATCTTTAGAGCAGAATCATCGACACCTGATTCTCATCTAGATCCACCACCAGTAGCTCAAATAAATTCAATTATTGGGGAGGAAGAGAATGAAATAACTATGGGTGACAAAAGGAATGTTCAAATAGAGGATGCGCCTATTGTGAAAGAATATGTTGATGCTTTTCTAGAAGATTTACCTAGACATCCTCCATAATTAGAAATTGAGATTTCCATTGATTTAATTCCTGGATCAAGGCCCAAATCGAAGATCCCTTATAGAATGGAAACTATGGAATTAGTAGAACTAAAGAAACAACTAGAGGAATTGAGTAATAATATATTTATTCTCCCCAGTGTTTCTCCATGAGGAGCCCCTGTACTTTTTGTTAAGAAGAAATATGGATCTATGAGGTTGTGTATTGACTACAGGGAGATCAATGCTATAACGATAAATAATAAGTATCCCCTACCTCGCATTGGTGATTTATTCGACCAAATTCATGGAGATCAATACTTTTAAAAGATTGACCTTTGATATGGATATCATTAGTTGTGTGTGAAGAAGGAAGACATTTCGAAGACAACATTTCCAACCAGGTACGAGCATTATGAGTTTACAGTAATACCTTTTGGATTGAGTAATGCACCCTCTGTCTTCATGGATCTAATGAATAGAGTTTTCAAGGAATATATAGATGAATCTGTAGTGGTATTTATTGATGATATCTCGGTATACTCCAAAATCTACGAATATCATGAAAATCACTTGCGCATTATCCTGAAGACTCTTAGAAGACATGAATTATATGGGAAGTTTAAGAAGTGTGATTTCTGCTTTCAAGATATTTCTTTTTTTGTCCATATTTTCTCCAAGGATGGAATCTCTATTGATCCTTCTAAGACAATAGCAATCTATGAATGGACAAAACCTATGAGTATATCTAAGGTACGCAGTTTTATTGGTTTAGCAGGTTATTATCAGCGTTTTGTCCATAATTTTGCCCGATTGGCTAACCCATTAACCAAGCTCATATGTAAAGGGGTTAAATTTGTGTGGAAAAAATAGTGTGAAGAATGTTTTGAATAACTGAATATAATATTAGTCAATTATCCTATATTGACTCTACCATCAGAGAATGATGATTTTTTTATTTATAGTGATGCATTGAAGAAAGGACTTGGTTGTGTCCTTATGCAGAATGATAGAGTTATTTCCTATGCATCGCGACAACTAAAAATTCATGAGAAAAACTATCCTACTCATGATATGGAGTTAGTAGCTATAATATTTTCTTTTAAGATATGGAGACATTATCTCTATGGTAAAAAATGTGAGATATATACTGATCACAATAGTTTAAAGTATATATTCTCATAGAAATAACTCAACATGAGGCAAAGATGATGGCTTGAACTACTCAAAGATTATGATTCCATGATACACTACCACCCGAGGAAGGAAAATAAGGTGGTATATTCTTTGAGCATAAAAGATCATGGATTTTTGAACAAGATGAGAGTTGAAAGGGATCCTATTTTCATGGATATAGTAAATATGGACATGGGAATAACCATGGAAGTTGAAACATCAATTATTTTTCAAATGGTTGCCAAACCATATTTACTAGAAAGTATAAAAAGTTCTCAGGTTGATGATGAGGAGTTTCAAAAGAAGATTAAAGCTGTGAATAATGGGAGATTGAGTTACTTTGTGTATGAAGATAAAATTTTGAAGTTTGGGAAGAGTCTTTGTGTTCCCGATATACCTGATCTAAAAAGGGAATTTTTGGATGATGCTCATAGTTACAATTTTTCTATACACCCTAGGAGCACCAAAATGTATAGATATTTGAAGGAACATTTTTGGTGGGACAACATGAAGAGGGTGATTTCTGAATTTGTGTCAAGATGTATGGTTTGTCAACAAGTGAAAGATGGAAGGCAACAACCTAGAGGAGTCTTGCAACCTCTTCCCATACTAGAGTGGAAATGGGATAATATTACGATGGAATTTATCATGGGACTACCAAAGACTCCTTGAAGGAACGATGCAATATGGGTCATTATTGATCTTTTTACCAAGTCAGGACATTTTCTTGCTATAAGAGAAGATTTACCACTTGAATGTCTAAGAAGACTATAAATTAATGAAGTTGTGAGACTTCATGGAGTACCCCTATAGATTGTTTCTGATCATGATCCATGTTTTACATCAAGATTCTGGAAAAGTCTTCAGAATGCCATAGATACTGA
This sequence comes from Viscum album, assembly GCA_963277665.1. Lineage (NCBI taxonomy): Eukaryota > Viridiplantae > Streptophyta > Magnoliopsida > Santalales > Viscaceae > Viscum > Viscum album. Next base: position 1,870,462,715 of record OY728131.1, read on the forward strand.
ACTTCATTTGAGCACTGCCTACCACCCTCAAACTGATGGAAAATCAGAACGGACTATTCAAACCTTATAAAAAATGCTGATATCATTCTCACTCGACCTTCAAGGTATGTGGGATTAATATTTACCTTTTGTAGAATTTTCTTATAACAATAGCTTCCATTCAAGTATTCAGATGACACCATATGAATCGTTATTTGGAAAGAGATGTCACACACAAACTTTTTGGGATGATGTCAGTGAAAGAAAATTTGTAGGCCCAGAACTTGTTGACAAAATGATGGAAAAGGTGAAGGTAATACAAATCCACATCAAAACAGCTCAAAGTAGGCAGAAGATCTATGCTGATAACCGAAGGAAGGATTTGGAATTTCAGAAAGGAGATCATGTTTTCTTATAGGTATCTCCATGGAAGGGTGTTATACGTTTCAGTGAGAAGGGTAAATTGAGTCCTAGGTACATCAGAGCTTTCAAAATTCTAGAACGAATTGGGTCTGTAGCTTACCGTTTGGAAATGCCGCCAAGACTCTCCAAAGTTCACGATATCTTCCACGTATCACTATTAAGAAAATACATGCCTGAACCAACGCATGTACTCACCTATGAGGAATTATAACTGGAACTCGATCTGTCTTATTGCGAAGAGCCTATCAAGATTCTTAATACAAGAGAACAAGTGCTGAGAAACCGGATGACTCATCTGGTAAAAGTTCTATGGAGAAACCTTAAGATGGAAGAGGCAACGTGGGAACCCAAGGAACTTATGATGAAGATCCAACCGAGTCTTTTCATGCGGTAGTATTCTAGAAATTTTGAGGACAAAATTATTTGAATGAGGGGATAATTTAACACCCCAAGCTTCCACAGTACGTTTCCCTTTGAATAATTCAATAGCTTGCATTGTACACAACTTCGTGATTCTAACACATCGCGACCAATCAATGTAACCGTTATGAATAGTAATACCCACTTTTTGATATTTTATAAATTTTATCTTTCAAAATGAACTTCATTTTTGGATTCTAAATATTGAATTATCTTAGGGTGAATTTTTGGTATTTTTCTGAAAACTTTCAATTTTGAGGAATAGTGAAAAACACTGAGTTATAGTTTAAAATCAAATTTTTATTTAAATAATTATTTATTTTAGGTCAAAATAGATACATAATACATATATAAGTTTAATGTAAGTAACTGGAGTTAGTTTATAATAATTTTAGATATATAAAAATTTTATTGAACATTTCACCATCTTTTACCCACCTCCTAGGAGAATTTGAAAAATCACATAAAATTTAATTTTACCGCTTCTGTGAGTGGAATATCAAAAATCCAAGAGACACAGTTGATATCAGTATGTATAATGTGGTTCAATAAGATGAAAATAATTTTTGGTGAATAATAACTTTTTACTTTTATTTACCACGGTTAAAAGTAAATATGGTAATTAAGGGTAAAAATGATATTATTATTACCCTAACACATGTCCTAATTCTATTGGATAAGTATAGTTAGACCAAAAGAAACCTTATGAATAAAATATGATCCTTTAGGTCCACTTGGATTATATTTGGACAATTATTATTATTTAATTCAAAGAATATTTAAAAGAGTTAAAAGCAAAGTTTAAAAACTAAAACATTTTTAATATTGGGTTACACATAAGATAAATTATACTATAAATATTCATTAAAAAGATAAAATGATTTCCTACATAATTGTATTTTATTTATATTTTTTAGGAATTAAATAATTTAATTTATTTATGACACAATGATGATGTAGTAATTACATAATTAAAGAAATATTAAAATAATTGATATTATAAATGTCCAAATAAATGTAATTTGTGCCTTTTTATGAATTAAACTAATTTTCTTGGTTAGTATGACATGTTAGGGTTTGTTAGATTAATTTATTTCGAAGTAATAATGCTGTTATGAATTTAAAAAAAATACCAAATAGTGTCAAAATTGACATAAAAGAGTTTTTAAAACAAATATTATATTATCAATTGATATTATATTCATAAAAATATAAGGTTTAGCCAAAGGACTCATATAATGATAGGTATATCATTAATTAACCAATTGAGGTCTCTTGGAAGTATATATTAAGTTTATTAACTATATAACATAATAATACAAAGAGACATGGTAAATGTCAAACTATTTAACTAAGAGTTAAATCTAGAAGATAAAGTTCATATAGTGACCAAAACCTGTCTAAAACCTATTGGTTGAGTGGTTTTAGACCCATACCAACCTTATACTTTAAATAATCAATTTTAGAGCCATTATAAACCGAAAATTATTTTATTATAAAATAATATTTCTAGCTTCTCCTAAGGTGCCCCTCACCCCTCTTATAAAAGGGCACTCCCCCTTCTCTCTAATTCACACCATCAAAGTCATTTGTATTGGCCAACCTCTAAAAAAATAAACTCTAAACTATAATATATTAATCATAGAGGAATTACTTTAGTCATAAATCCAACCTAAGGAGCCCTTTTGATCAAATCAAAAGGAAGAACCTGAAGAAGAGGTTAATATCTCACCACCACTTTCAAGTTCCTTTCTTCTTCCTCTTCCTTTTTATATATTGTTTCCATTATAAAATAATAAATCCAGTATCTTCTATATAATGTGATGTTATTATAAATATGGTACAACCAAATTCATTATTCAATCCATCCTTTGAATAACATTTCACCATACGTGCCTACGTACGGCTTACCGTCTCCACGTCATGGTGTAATTGTTATTCAATACATTATTATTTGGATGGGTATAATAATGATGTGTAATTGATGTAAATAATAAATATAACATGATAATGATTCTGTATATATGATATAACATCCAATTATATATTATTTTAATATCAAAAGAATGATATTGTTGTTCGTGCGTACGTACGGATTACCGTCTCCACATAGCTATGAGATTCATTCCCCATCGTATCCATTCAAGACTAATTTTCATTTGATGATTAAAAATAATGTTTAAAGACATGATATCATTATATATATGAATAAGATACATCCCATATATAACAATTATGACTCACATAACAAAGAATATAAAGGAAAATGAATCCGTTAACACCCAAAAAGACGATAATACTAAGATATTATTAACAAATAAATGTTAAAAGATCATATATGATATCATATTAATGTATATGATTATTGTATAATTTAATAAAAATTATTTCACAATTATATAGGAGGTTAACCTACCCTCGACCAAGGAAAAGTACAAGGTTAGGGTTAATTTCACAATATCTTCATTATCCGAGGTTGTTTATATGTAATTATCTACTGGGATCTCTTTATTATCCACATCCATGTTTCTTAAAAATTTATTTAAAAAATTCATACTATTTTATAGACCATGGGTTAAATTAATTTATACCCTTTTTTGAATTTTTATAAGATGTTTATAAAGGAACCTTTTCGTCTTTTTCCAAACAAGGTCCCTTTTAACCTTTTTGAAAAAATTAAGGTAAGAATGTGTTTTTAACTTATACGGCAGGTGCATCTATTTTCCACCGTTATAAAATAGTTGAAGCTTACCTTACAAGATTATAAGAATATTTTCAAAGTAACTGTTTTATTTTATAATTATGTGACTTTTAAATGATTTCAAAAAAAGAGTTATTTCTCTCAAATAGTATTGATTTCATCTATGTCAACATCCTTTGATGGATTTTAAGCTTATTTGAAGTCGATTTATTATGATTCAAAGCTTCCTTATAGTATTTAAGGTTTTGTGATATGTTTGACTATGGATGTGTTATTTTTATACTATTCATGGTTTATGGATAAAGTATTGACATTTTGCATGCTAGTTTTAATACGAATGTTTATGTTATGTTTAAACCTGTTCATACGAGGAATGAATTGGACTTAGTAAGTGACAGGTGGAGCCTGCTATAGCTCATCGATGCATCAGTAGGTCTCATGAGAAAAACTAGTTCCTTGGAACAAGGCATTGGCAAAATCTTATTTGTAGTCTTGGAACAAGGCATTGACTATGTGGTTATGATAGTCTGACATTATGCATTCCATCATTATGAAAGTGGTTATTGATATTGCATGTGATTATTCGACTAGTAGAATATCCATGTGAACAAGTAAATGGAATTATTTTATTTTATTTTCTCCATATTATGATGAAGTTCAATTTTAAAAGGATTTTGTTTTAGTTATACATTACCTTAAATGTTTATGCTTATTTATGAAAGTTTCTGCTATATTGTTATCCTTAGAGAGCATCTGAGCTCACCCCTTTCTATGTTTTATTTTTCCCAGGATATGATGAAGTATTTTATGACTGAACTACAGGGATAGTCAGAGGGGATATGAGTGTGGACTATAGAGACTATGTTGTTTTAGTTTTTCACTTTATCATATAATGTAAGACTTATGAATGTATCTAGTGTTTTCAAGGATACTAAACTAATCTTTCTTTTGAGACTTGATATTTTGTGATCATGCCAATGTTATGTAATAATGCACCAAATCTGGGTAACTGGGGTCGGGGCGTTAAAATTTAGATGTAATAATTCAATGATGAATGATAATTTACTAAATTGAGTGCATCCATGATATATTTTAGTACATCCATCATCGTGAATTTAAAATAATTTCAATGCCTCTCCATCTAAAAAAGAATGGGGATTAATACCTCTAACTCCATCATTCAAAACATTATTATTATCAGGATGAAAATGATGCATCATATAATTGAGAATTATCTTCATTTGATAAACTATTCTTGAATCAAAATTGATATAAATACTTTCTAATTTGTGAAATAAAACAACCTATTTTCCATGGAATGCACCTTCCTTATAGTTTTAAAAAAACCCATTCAGAAATAGATGTTCTCTAACACCATCTCATTTGAAGATATATCTATTTTCAAATTTTCATCACGGAAAACTAATCAAATCAAATTGAAATCCACTGAATAAATCCATAAATCAGTTAATCCACTCATAATATTTAGTAGAAAACATATCTTTCTTATCAATCTATCTATTTTATATATCTGTATTTAATTGAAATATATTATTTAATTTCTAAAGACACTCATGTCACTAAATCATACGAACTAATAAATCCCCAGTTTGAGGAAACTTTTGTAGGAGATGAAGAAAATACTCAATGATACTAAACTAGTTTGAGAGGTTATAAAATCTGGAAAAATAATAAATGGAAACAAAATTAAGAACAATAATGAACATTAGATTCAACAATGCGAGGAAAAATTTGAATATCATAATGCAAAGCCTATAAATTATATTGATCAAATAATTTTTACATATAGATTATAATGTAATTTTTTACATGGATTAATTGTTCATATGTGTGCATGCACCTAAACACATATAAATTCTATAAATAATTGATTCATATAATAAAGAGGGGTAAAAATTTAAAATATAAATACATTCAATGGTATTACAAGAGTGAAACTAAAAAATACATTCAAAACTCCCATAAACAAATCATATTTGATAATAATAACAAGCATTTATGATTTTTTAGGTATGATTTATTTTAGATAAAAAAATATTCTATAAAATTTAAATCACTAGATTTTTTTTTTCAAATATACATATAAAGAAGCTATCCTAGAATTGTCTAGGAAACCAAACCCATAATAATGATTTAATCACCATTCCATGACTTCTTTCAAATAATAGATTAGGGGATTGGCTCCATTACACCTCATAATATATGGGTTTGATCCTTATTAACAACTAAAAATTTCAAGTATAAAACTATAACATAAAATGGAACAAAAACTAAAAACCTTATTCATAGTAGTAAAATCATTAACAAAATAAATTTGATAACTTTCATGGGGTGAGACATGGAATCCAACAATAAAATGAAACTTCACCGAGTAGGTTCCCCCGTTTCAGGGGTCTAACTCCATTTTAATTTAAAATAATTTTCAATAACTTGATCATCCATTAACATCATATATTCTTCCCCATCTAATTATGTTATAAAGGGGGTAAATAATAGAAGCAAACAAAGTAATCAATGATGAAATTCATTTGACGGGAACTGAACTACAACAAGTCTCCCAATAAAGAACTTCATGAAGTAAAACTTACATTTTAAAGATGAATGATAATCATCATGTTTATAATTAAAGGAAAAAATATATATTTAATTACTATAATAATAATTGAAAATCCATGTCAATATTATTTAGCAACTAGATTATAAAAAAAAGTTCCAACCTCGTAGTAATGAATTCAAAAATATAAATTATCAAGGGAAAAGATTATTATTAAAAGATTATATATGGGGAAAAGTGTTTATTACATTATAAGATGAGTTATTAATGATATCTACATAATGGTATTACATATGTTTTGAAAAGGCTGAAATATGGATATGTAAGGGTTAAGGGATTTCTACAGAAAGGTACATGACATTCATGAGGGATGTGTAAATATAATGGAGGTCATTCCGTAAGATGGATCTACAGAAAGGTGAGATGGTGAGGTTATGTAAAGTTTAGGTGTTCAGGTTGATGGTATCATAGATGTACTAGGGGTTTATGATTTGAATAAAGGAGAGGATGTGACATGAGTTCCCCACTATGTTGTAGAGACACCTAAAATAGAAGGGGATAAAGATTTCCATTTCCTAGATTCCTATTGGGTCTATACAGAAAGAGTTAATAATAATTTGTAGCCTTATTTTGTGAGGAAGATACGATTAAAATATGGTTAGATCTATAGAATCTTGAGTAGTTTAAAATGAGATATATCTCAATAATATTCAGATCTACATTTGAGTAGATATTTTACTGTAGGTGTTTTCACTGTGTCGTAAGGGTACTTAAGAAGGTAGTGAAAAAGGCAGAGTTTTATTTAGAGGGAAAGAAAATTCACCATGGGAAAATTGACTACAATACAGAATTCCAAATAAGATGATATGTAAATTTAACATTCTTATCTTTTTGGATAAAACATAAAATTATTTATGGGTAGATATGGATTCAATTATAAGACACTTTTTTCAGATAAATTTCACCTTAATGCGAGAGAGAATATTAAAAATAATAATACGCATCAATTAGAGTATTATCCATTGGGGATTTCCAATTCATAGACTAATAAAGGATCATCCTCTTGGGGATTTAATAAAGGTTTTTGATTTTTTAAATTGTAAAATACTAAGAAAATAAAAAAACTCACCTGGAAGGGACTCAACCATGGTTAATGTGGAGAGACGGGATTGGGGATCCATGATAGGGTGCAACAAGTGTCTTGATGATAGTGGATCGATGGGGGATCAATGTGGGCTGGTGGCCATGACGGTGGGGCTCAACGATGGTAGTAGGTATTGAATGGTGTGGAAGGGATCAACGGTGGTGGGAGGACTTGAAGGGGGTGGGAGGGATCGAAGATGGGGCTTGATAGGGGTAGGAGGTCTTGATAGGGGCAGGGGGGCTCGAATAAGATGGGAGGGATCGACGGTAGGGTGTGATGGGGACATAATGGTTTGACAGTGGTGATATGAATTACAAAGTTATGTAGAGGTGGGGGTGGGGTATTGGGGTTTCATGGTCATGAGAGGGTGAATGAGGGGGAAATGGAGGAATTTATAGTGGGGAATTAAAAATTACAATGACATCCATTTAGTGGTCACTAATATGGTCAATGGAGACCGCCAAGTCCCAGTTACCTAAAACCTACCACCATAGAAAACTCAATTTTCTACTAGTTATACTTTTTTTATATACAATATAATTACACTGTAGCCCCATCCTTGTAATGGAATTTAAACATTAATGGTTAATGTTAAAATACCTCTTACATTGATAACCGTTATTATTTGTGTTTTGTTTATTGAAACACATGGGATTTGAATTAGATATGGGTTGAAAAATTTTAATAATTGAAGGAATTTAAATTTATATAACATAAGGTATAAATGAATACCTAGGATTTTGGGAGTTTCCTTAGAACCTATAATAGTTTTCTGAACACAATCAAGTTTTAGGTATAAGGTATAATTTTTACCTATCAATTCACCCAATCCTGATAATCTCTCTTATTATTTATACTTTACTATGTAATTCACTAGGATATTTCAGAGTTAATGGTATGTCATACCTATATGATGTGAGGTTAATTTCATGTTGTGAATACACTATGGATTTGGGATTCTAAAGACTTCCACTTTGGGATTTTCATCAAGAATAGTGGCTGAATATTAAAGTAATGGCTTTCTAAAACACAAGGTTCCAAAGTTCTTAATTTATATTTATACATGGTTTCATTTATAAAACATCGTAGATCTAGGTAATTTTGGTTTCATGATGCTTTTTTGTGTTTATTAAGTATTAATTTATCTTTAGAAACCTAACACAATGAAGAATCTATTAACTCCATATTGCTAAAATGTTTTCAAGATTAGACCTTTATCCCTGATGAAAATTGTACTTCCAAAGGCCTTTTTATTTTTAAAATGGGGTTTATTATTATAATTCATCGCATATAAATACATGTATCAATTTGGGAAAAAATAAAAATTGATTATGAATTTGAATTGTTGATATAATCTCTTAGCTCTAAAAATGAAACATTACATATTCAGCTAAGATAGTTTGATCCATCTTCACAATACTCATATTCTTCCTTTTATCAATTACATTTGGGGGGGGGGGTGTATGGTGCACTAAATTAATGTTCAATTACATGTTTTAACATGTAATATTTAAACTTACTAATTTTTTAATAAACCCTGTCATCTGATCCGAACTTATTTACTGGATAACCAAATTTTTTCTCTACACTCATTCTGAAACAATAAACCTCATCAAATCCTCAAAATTTTATGATGTAAATATAATAAATGTAATTAAAGTAAAATAAACCATTAATGATATGAAACAATTATCTTTATGTATTGAGTTTTTTTTTCATATATATTTGAAAGAATCTACTCCGAGGGTTGAATTAGTTAAATCTTTACCTTTTCTATAAATAATTAATTGTATTACCTTTATGAAAAGTAAAGAAAATCTATTCCTTTTTTATTATTAACATATGAAAATATTGAACCACCTATCTCTAAAGTCATCTTTTTTAAGTTTCTTTATCCAATATTACAAATTATTCTAGGAAAGAAATCACTTTCCATCTTCAAAAATAAATATCATAAGTATCCTGTATCTCTTATATAAAATAATATTATCTATTTTAGCTTTTCTTAGTCAAAATATAACCATTTTTTAAATTATTTTGAAATAATTTTTCCTTAATAAATATCACTTCTTTTTATTCATCACATAACCGAGAAACACCAAATAATACATTCTTTAATCCATCAATGAATGAATAATTATCTATCTTTATATCTCCATCACCAACTCCCATAAATCCAAAACCATTTATTTTGGGAGAACCATCATTTATAAAAGTGATATAATCCTATATTCCCTTCTAAGAAAAATGTAAAATATATTTATGTGACCTTTCATGTGAGATTAATAATCATTTTATAGTATCTATGTTCATAAATTGTTTATTCCATTAGTGTAACTTAAACAACACAAGATCCTTCCTTTATGTTCTTATTCATCTGAAATACTTTCGATTCTTTATTCGCATTAATTTTTTCAGAAAAATATTAATTTAGTCATATATACAATTATATTATTAGTCAAATATTCCAGAAATATCAATCGTTAAGCTGAATTTATTAGCTACTTTTACTTATTAAATTCCATCCTACTTATAATCTTATTTTTTTGGTACATCCCAAAAACTATACACCCAAATATGATGACAAAAACAATATCACTGTATAATGGTTTTGTTGCTAAATGATGTGACCCAAATTGTACCATCTATGATAATAATATCAATATCTAACCTTGATCACCGTATATAACCAAGACCCTTTATGATTTGAGTTTTAGAGAATTAGGAAAACCCCTTTACGTAACAAAAATCACGTATTTATCATCCTATATGTATTTTACCTTATACCAAGATTTCATTGTTCTGTAATAAGGCTTCAAATCTCCCACAAAATTCATCACACATGATACCCTTCTAGTCATATCTTAAATAATATCATTTTTCATAATCTAGAAAAAACATAATAAAGGTTAAGCTGAGATAGTTTTTAAGGGTAAACCTGAGATATATCTGTTGATGATAATATATATAATATTATAATAATAAGGGTATAATATCTTCGTCATAAAATACAAAATTCATATCTAATCATTCAAAGATCATTAATCCTGAATCATGGAATAAGTAATTGTATTAACATATGGCATAAGTCACAATAGTGTGGAATCCTAAAGAATCAATTGTTAACCTTAAGAACATATCATAAGATAAAGACATAAGATCTTATCATACATGTAAGAATAGAAAATAATTTCCCTATTAAAGTGTTACTACCAAGACTATCATAATAGATTTATTCCCATAGTAGATTGGGTTTACTCCCCATTACATTATTTCTTTAGTCAAGTCTCACTGTCTAGAATATGATAGTGGATAGATTCCCTTACTCATCCAGGTTCTCTCCTCATTATAGTTTATATTATCCCATGAGATATTATACATTTCCCAATGAATTTGAGGGATAAATAATTTTGGTCCCACCCATCACATTATGAAAACTAAACATACATGTTCCAAAAGATTATAATAACATTCATCATTTCTTTAAAGAATAAACCATGAAAAATAAATTAGTTTCATAGAAATTTCATCATCACATAATCATAATCCATCCAAATAAAGGAAGTTCATAGTATCATAAAAAATACCCATTATTTCATCATATCTTAACTAACACGAGGGAACGCAATAGGTTTATAAAAATGTACATAAAACATCATCATAAAAAGTAATCTAGATAAAGAATGTGTTGTATATCATTATAAAATTTCCCTAGTGGAGCATAAGAATCAATGAAGGCTATTTAAATAGATTAAAAATTCCTTCAACATAGAATTCAAAAATTTCTTTGAAAACATAGGAAAATATTCTTTTTCTTATGTATCTATAAAAATTAAAAATTAACAGAATATTAACATATTTTAATATAAAATGAACAATTAAATTTTTAAAGGAATAATAAAATTAATTAATGCTAATTATGGTGTAAAATTAAATCATTCTTTATAATTTTAAAGAGAGCATTCTTTTCAAACATTTATAAAAAATAAATTATTTTTGATTTTTTTTTAAAAATTATTCTTTTTAATCCTTTGAAAATAAACTAAAAGGTAGTAAAAACAAACTTTTTAACACATTCCCATTTTATATGTAAATTATATAACATAATTTAAAGAACATGGATATGGAATATAAATATTCCTGACCCAAAATGAAAAAATAATGTCATCTATTATTAAAAAATAAATTCCAGATCATTTTAAGAAACCAATAGAATAAATTATAATGAAAACTTAAAAAACTAAAATATAAGAAAAGGATAATAAAATATATGGTTTTTAAATAATAAGGATCATATAATTTCTCTCAATTTAAATTTAACATAGACAATCTTAAAAAAATAGATTATAACTTAAACTCTTAATGCTTTTGTGTCTTTTGAATCATAAACCACATAAAATAAAAAATAAAAAAATTAAATATCATGAATATGAACACAATAATGATACAATATACTATAGGGGAAGTATATACACCATATAAACACAAATAATTTTATAACATGAAAAATGTGTCAATGAAATAGTATTGAGATGAACCCTTACAGTTTTGGAAATCGATGAATCAATACCTCATGAAAGAGATAAAATTATATGAATTAGTAAATTCTTGTAATTTTCATCAAAATTATCATAAAATATATTCATCGTCAATATATACACCACAAAAAAGAAATAATTATTGAATAAGTCTCATATAAAAAGTATGATGAAAAACCCTTACCTTATGTCCTGACTTCCATTGTAAAAACTATTAACTATAAATATAATAAATTTATATTTATTATATATTTATAATTGGACAATATTAATAATATTTTTACCATATATTATGTACTTATAATTTCCAATCACACCATTATTAATAATTTCTCTTTAAAATCAACATTTGGGTTGTTCATTGTTCTCTTTTTCATGTATGTATTGACATGGTCATTCTGGTCCTTGCACCTTGGTTTGTGTTTAATAATATAAATAATAATAATATTATTATATGTATAATTTTTTTTCATTATATAAACTTTTATAACCATTAATATAATTAGGTGATGAAAAATGAATTGCACCACTTCATAGAGGCGACAATCAGCAAATATGAGTAGTTGATGTTCTCACTTTTTAACAGATGGAATGTGATAAATGATAATAAAAATTCACATTTAATGAATAATAACTATATAATAAAAATAATTTAAATTCATTAGATCTATATTTATTATAATGAAGATAATTTTGAAATAAAAAAAGAATCTAATCGCTTCGTGGGGGTGGTAGTCCACACATCCGCCCAACTAACGTTATCATCTTCCAATGGAAGGGAGGGTTTGAAGGTAGATAATATTTTATCTTTAAATAATCATAAAAATTTAATAAAATTTATATATAATCATTTAATCCACATATATAACCATATGTGAGAGTCAGTTATGAAAAATAAAATACGTTGGTTGTGGAGACAGTAGTTCTTACACATAGATGACGATGTTTTCATTTTCCATTGGGATGGATGATAAATAAATCATGGTTATTATATGAAAATAATAAAATCTTATAAATAATATTTTATAGATTTCACTATGTACATATCACTAAAAAATATTTGGAGGAGGCAGAAGAATAAATAAATTTAAAAAGATTTGGTGAAGGTGAAAACTTCTTCCCTGAGAAACATAATTTGGATCTATTCTTAATGAAATTTGGGTTGGTATTTTAATATTTATAGCACCTAAATAACCATTATATATAATTTTATAATATATTTGGGTATGGTTTAGTCAATTTATGGGTCTAAAGTAGGTGTGAATAGAAGAATAAAGGAGGTTTCCTTTATAAGTGAGGGGAGTAACATAATTGTAATTATTCTAAACCTAAAAAAATATAGTCACTTTCATGGAAAAGAAGGTCCAAATTGGATAAATTTCGAAGTAAGGATGATATAAGGTCAAAATAAATTTGAATAATAAGATTTATATAAGTTTTTAGGTAATTTTAACCCTTATCTATTTAGTTTAACAACTTGTTGACCCTGTTAAACCTTATCGTGGTAACAAGGTACTTAGCCTTTAAGGCTCAATAATATCATTCTAAAGGGAAAATAGTTTCATAAGTGTAAAATGCTAAATATTATTGAAAATTTAACATTAATTTTTCAAATTATATGATTTTAATAATTTTTAAAACAATTAATTAAATATTGTTTAACATAAAATATCTTTAAATTCATTTTCAAGACTATTATCATGACTTTAAAAACATCAAGATTTCCATGGACTTTGTATTTAAATATTTAAAACATTAATTAACTTTAATTTTTGTCTATAAAAATAATTAAATACTTTAAAAATAAAATAACATTAATATTTTAAAACTGTTTAATTTTACTTCCCATCCACTTATACATGTGTTGCATCAATAAAGTATAACAATTGTAGGTAATTAAACCATTAGAAAAAATTTAAATAAATATTATAATATAAATAAATTACATTAATAAAAATAATTTACTATAATAAAAATAATTTATTCATATTCTAAATAAGTATTTATAACCATTCAAAAAATCTTTTATTTCGATGAAAACATATTAGTGATATTAAAAGAAAGAGAGTGGAATTTTGTACTTATTATTTACATAAAATAATATAAAGGTCATTATCAAAAGAAAATGAAACTAAATTTACATATTTATAAGAAAATATGAGGTTGGTATAAATTAATAAATTTATCTTTTAAAAATAAAAGTAAAAAATATAAGGAAAAATCTCTTTTATAGAAAAATAACCGTTTTAAACCTTTATTGTTTATATCCTTATGTGATTTAATTCATCAAATTAATAATTTACTACTTATTTCCTATAAAATAATAAATAAATTTAAATAAGGAAATCATTTCAACATATATTTCCTAATTTTTTTATTCTTATGCATACCCACCAAACCAACAACTATGTTATACAAGACATATTTAAATAATAATATTTACATAGTATATCATGGTTCATTTGATCTGAGTGTTACATGTGGTCCACAATATCAATAATAGTATTTATTTAGAGTAAAAATATGTTTTAAAATCCCATGGTGTTATATTCTACCCTCATAAAAAGTTTCTTCCTCACAATTTTATCTCACGTCAGATAAAAATGATTTCAACATTTTCATAATTAATTATGAAGAGTGTAAGAAAAATTTGCATCAGTGGAAATAAATACCTTTTAATCCTTATCAATTAAATTTCCTTTTGAAAAGTAATTGAATGTCTATGTTAAGACAATAAAACTTATCATTTACTAAATATTTCTTAAACTATGCATTTACCATTGCATGACTCAAAATTTTGAATGATTATTATGAAGCCTACATTTTTGGTTGGGAAATATTTTTCAGAGAAAACTTGATTGATTTATCTTCCTCATACTTGAGTCAAAGGAATTATTTTACCATTAAGGTAAATAATGTGAGATAATATAATTACTTTATTTACTCCCCTAATATTATCCTTTTATTATGTTTCAAGAAATTTTCCACCACTACTTCATGTCATATGATAAATAATCATGATGAATTTTTCATGCTAGAAGCACTAAAATTATCTTTTAGTGAATCAAAAGATCCACAAAAATGTTAAAAATTATTATTATTAATTCAAACCATTAAATAAAACCAAAACTGGTTAATATAAGTTATGATAATGTCCAATATGATGAAATACTATAGTAATCTTCAAATTCTCAAGAAATAGAACCCAAAGATCATCTTAAATCATTCTATAAATAAATGAACTTAAAAACCTTCCAAAATATTTCTGACCAAATTCAAAACTAAGATATCAGAGATATTTTAACATATATTTTTCCAACATCAAATTAACATTTATCCCTAAATAAAATCAATATCTCAAAATTCACATTCTAAAAATGTATATACACATATCATATATTTTACAAAATAAGCTATTCATCTCTAGAAATAACATGAATCACCATATAACCAAACGAGAAATATATATACTTCCACATGTATTCTCAATATTTATTCTTCAAATAAAATTACATCCTAGAAAATAATATCTATTTTTACTTGATAATAAAATGTTCCTAGTATAGTGTAAATATTGAAAAATAAGCTTAACCACATAGTCACCAAATTAATTTTCAATCTTATGGTTATCTAAACATATATTCACAAAATATGAGGACCCCTTTATTTTCATTAAGCATAATTAACTCATCATTAAATAATGTATTACCCTTGAATGTTATGTGTTTCTTTCAACTTTTGTCCCTAATATCATTTTTCCTAAATAATTTAACATTAAATCACAAGTAAAACTTAAGGGATACATATACCACAATTATCTATTACATTTTCCCAAATGTAATTAATTTTATTAAAATTAAATTACTTAGAACATTGTAATGGTATTTATTTCATAAAATTTTGATCATCCATAAAAGTATCATCCCATAATAGTATATATAAATCCTAAATTATTCTTATCGGATAATTGATAACCTTAAAAGTTATCTAAAACATTATATGACACAAACTGAGGTCATTCAAAACCTGTACACCTATATTTGATGCAAAAAATGTAAGCATTATACACTTTACTTGATACCAACTAAATTGAACCTACTATTACCATCCAAAATTACACTGTTAATAGACAATATTGAGTCACATGCATACTTAGGATCTTTTAGGTTTAATTTTTTAGAGAGCTAATAAAACCCCTTTACACAACAAAACCTATGTCTTTATCATCATATGGGTGTTTTTACTTTATACCAATATTTTCTTGTTCCATAATAAGAATATAATATACTCAAAAAAATTCTCTACACATGGTGCCCTTCCAGACATATCATACATAATATCATTCATTATAACCTCAGGAAATGGAAACATAATATAGGGTGAGATTTGATGATCAGTATGGGTAAACTTGAGAAATATCAATTGATGATCATATGTAATTATAATATGTAACATACTCAAATATAATTGTAATATTAAATCTAATTTTGGTTTATATTGAGAGGATTATTTTTTTGTTTTAGAGATTTCTTGGAGGTGTCACGGATCAGGTGCAGAAATTTCAAGGAGAAGGCTGGACTAGTAGCATTAAAGTTACTAGAGGGACACCTCTTAGCTGGTATAGAAACAATGGTCATAAAGTTTCTTTTCCAAGATCTATGGACATATATAGAACCCATCAGCCTGTTAGTGGGATGCCATTGACCGACTAGTGGTTCCTATATATCCTGGTTGTTAAAGGTACCTATGTATTTTTTCTCTAATGTGACTTTTAATAAACCTATCTCTAGGTTAGTACCTCACTTGAAAAAAATACCTTAGGATCGCTCTTTCAATAAAAGTATATCTCTCCTTCTACTCTCTTCATTTTTTCATGCTTGGATTGATTTATTGGCTCCCAAACAATTTGTTTCATCCATTATAACCTGAATACTCTTCTTCTCATGATATAAATAATAATTATAATCTATATTAGATTGATATATGAATCCTATTGTGATATAATGGATATTTAATGGTTTTCTATGTCTAGAAATAACATCTACAAAATTTCATTCCCATCTTTGAATAGATCTATATTTACCATTGGTGGCAGATCTCATTGGGTAAGATGATCTACCCCAAAATCCGTGTTACATTCATTTTCTTAAATCTTGATTCTAAAATACCTCATGAAATCAATAGGTATTTTTTATAGTTAAATACTTACATTGGATTAATCCATGTAATTATTCCTGAATTTAGGCATTGATACTCATGAGGTATAAAATCATCTCCATTTAGGACCCTCATTGGAAATTATTTGGTATGATATGTATGTGGGTGCATGTGTGGCCAATGATACCCTTTATTGATATGATATGCCTATTGGTTCTTGTGGGGACCATGAAACCCTTAATTTATATGACATGATTATTCAATACTTTATTATTTCTTATTTCTGGATGCATGTTTGGTATCTCTATGGCTAGTTTCAGGGTTCCAAGTTTCTCTAACCCAACTAATTTGCCCAATAGTTGGGGAGTTCCACTATTATGATTGGAAGGTTTTGATTCACCTGTAAATATGATTTTTGGTAATGTAAATTTCCCATGATCAAGTTATTGTGTTGATATGTATGGATGTGTCTTGCTCCAAAGCTGAATATTAGGTCAACATTTGTGAATGTGGCTTACCATAGAGTCGTGAATTGGGTCTCTATGTAGACACCATGACTTACACAAAAAAGTGTGCATGGAAATATTTCTTAAAGGTGGAACACGGGTAAAATATAGTTGGATAATTTTTTTGAGATGAAGTTTTGGTCACATGGTACAATCTAAATCATAAAAAGGTTACTATTTACATTCCCTTCGATATAGTGCTGAAACTGATAGAGTTGGGGTTTTTGGAAGCTTGGTTAGGGAACAATGACTCAACACCTAATTGTTTATTTATTATTTTACTTACTTGTCATGTAATGAACTTTTATATATTTTTTACTTATTTTGGGGTAGAATTGGTTCTCCTCTAATGGGTTTATAATCACACCATGTATGAGAATCTCAATGAGTGTGAAAATTTTATAGTCATGGATCAAGCTAATGGAAGGGGCCCTATATCGGGTAGCTGGGAAGGTGTATATTTGATGAAATTCTATGACAGAATCCATACTATTACAATAGATTATTTATATTATATACTTCTATCTTCATAAACATGGTTTACCAACAACATTAGGTGTCCTTTGGTTCTCTTTTATTACTTTTATTCCATTTTTTATTGTATGAAATTATTATTGTACTTTACCATCTGTTTCTCTGTTGTCAATTATTTCTATTTTACCTTGTTTATAATGTAAGTATAATATCATTGAGGGAATATTCTACCCATGACACCATTCAATACCTCCCCACTAGTTGGTATCCTCTTGAACATGAGGAGGCACACATGAGGTCATGTGGAACTCAGGCTCGGGCCTGATGATTTGGTATGGGGTGTTACAATTTAGTATCAAATGAGTTTTTATTATATTTCTTATTGATTTTTTAGGATAAGGTAGAAATGAGATTAGGATGTGTGGAACTCTGGTAGGGTAATCACATAAGTTCCTAGTTATCTCTTTTGTAGCTTACCTCTATGTTATTGGCGATGGGATTACTATCATCATTTGATCAGTTATTATTGATATATTTCACATTGAGTGATTCATAAAATTTTTCATGTTAGATTTTATGGGATCTCAATGTTTTCATTCATAATTAGTTGGTATATAAGTGTATATTTCATGTATATAGTTGTTTGTGATGTATAGAAATTCAACTACTTTGTTCTAGTGAAACTTTGTGTGTTTTTATTTCATATATTTTATTTCTATGTTTTAATTATTTCAACCAAATTATAACAAACATAGTTATATGTATATGTGAATTTGACTAATGTATAGGTATAGATGGCATCGTATTGACCCTTGAGTAGGTGGTAGGTACCATGTGGATTTTTTCCCTTGGAATTCTTTTTATTGTTTGATCCCTTTTAAGACATTTTAAAGGATAATATTTACTTGTCCTATTTTTTTTTAAATTAATTTAAAGTGATTTTAAATTCTAAATGGATTTTGAAATGTTGAGTTAATATGAAATTTTTTAAAGGATTGGTTTGAAATTGAATGAAAAATTTTAAAGGGATTTTAGCCTCACTTGGGTTTTTAATTTGGTAAAGTGTTGGGTTTTGATGGAATGGATTAAAAAATAAAAAATGTTTAATTATTATCAATGAGTTCAAATGAAAAAGGACTTATGGTTTTAAAGGGATATTTACTTTCATTGGGTCCCAAACATGGGTGAAATTAAATTTGGGGGTTTTAATGGCTTGTTTTAACTAAAAATGGGGGTTTATGAATTTTAATGATTTAAAAGTGTTTTCCCAAATTTTTTGGTTGAAAATATAGTTTTAATTGTAAATTTTCAAGGTATAAAATGGATCAGTGTATTTAAACATGAATTTTTTAGGCCCATTTATAATTTTTAAAATGATTTTTAATAATATGCATGTTAGGTCCTCTTAAACGCTTCTTTTTTATTCTTGGTGTTAATTATGGTCAAAGTGGGTTTTTGATATTTGGATAAGTGAAAATATTATGAATGTATGTGTTGGTAAATAACTTCCTTAGGTAATAAGCTAAAAATTGGTCAATAGGTTTGGATTAGATATTATGATACTAATAAACCTTGAAAGGGGTGGTTGGATTGTGTTTTTTTATGTAATAATTGTGTTACTCTCTATATAGTTAAAAGATCAAGGTTATGGGATATAGATTTATAAGTACTTGACCTTAAATATTAAATAATATTGAGTTTTAGTCAAGAAATTACTTTCTTTTACATTGAGGATCTTTTCAGGTTCATTTTTTAGAGAATTAGTTCATAATTAATATATAACATACGAATTTAATACAAATAGGATACTTCTAAAATAGCATCCATTTATTTCATAATATAAAACTTTTAAAATAAAACTTGATTTCTTCTTCATGAAAAATACGTATAACTTTAAAATTGACTTACTTATTTATATTATCCATCCTCACACCCTTTGAAAAACATTTTAAAACTTGGTATGAGCACAAAATGATTAGTAAGGGACATAAAATTACCTAAATAAATCATTAATTTATGAATACTTTAAACCCATGAAAACAATTTCACAAAGTTATAGTTTTCACTCATAAAAATAAGTTCATTGGATTTTATCATGAAATAATAAGATTCCTATAAAACCCTATCTAAGAAATAAATCATAAAGGTAAATTGTGGAATCAATTTCATTTGACTCTTATAGTAGATTTCATGGAAACATAGGGAGTAACCTTTATAGTTACATTTGGAACTCCCATTGTAATATATTCCTCTAATCTTATAGGAGAAACCCTACTGGTTAACTTTGTCTCATTACACAATGAATTAGAGATATATCATGGGCTCACCCACCCTTAGTTTATCACGAAACCACCCATACTTATAAAATATTCCCAAGAACCTTAATATAATCATAACACATAAAACAAGCATAAAGGAAAAATAAAATTTACATTTTGAAATCACATTTAATTTTTACAAAGTTGTCCACTCATAAATGTAAAAAAATTAATTGAAAATAAAATGGTATACTTGTAAAGGAGACATAAAAAAATTAAATCATATTGAATTAAAGAAATCACATGCAAGATTTATATTTTAATAAACATTCATTTTGTCTTCTGTAAAAATAATTTGAAGGAGTATATTTAAAAGTGGTTTTTAAAAAAAAGTCCCTTACCTTGAGTCTGAAACGTCACGTACAATATTGATCATTGTGAATAATAAACATAGGTCAATTATTTAATTTCTTTAGAACATTTAAAAATTTTATTTTTTCTTTTATTTTACTTATTATCCTATTATAAAAATTACTTAATTATTTAAGTTCATGTCAGATGTTTTGTTGATATTTGGTACTTGAGTAAAAATGAGATTGGTATGATGTCAATAGTCAAAGTGATAATTAGTTCATAATATAAAAAATAATATTAATGAAATAATAATAAATTTTATACAATAATTATACTATTAAAAACATCCATTGCATATGGATATGAAAAATTAACTACATTACAATCATGGAGATGGTAAGTCGTACATGCGCATGAGTAACATTTCAATTTTACAATGACCTGTGTGGAAAGAAGGTAATTATTATTTTATATTTTCAGAATCATTATAATTTCATTAATATCATTAATATCATATAAATAATTTAAATATATGAATATATACCATCCATGTAATGTGGTGTTTAAAAATGAATCACATCACTTTGTGGAGGTGACAGTTCACATGTACGCATGAATGACGTTATCATTCTTATGTGCATGGAAATGTAAGAACATATATGATATAAAATTATTTAATAATTATAAATATTTTATTAATATCATATATAAATATTAATTCTATCATTATAACCGGTCCTGATAGATGGTGATGGAAAACGAATTATATCGATTCTTGGAGGTGATAGTTCATACATATGCACGAAAAAATAATTCTATTATCATTTCACTAAATTAGAGATGGATTGAGGTGATGATATAAATATAATAATATATAATTATATTTTTGATACTGTATTTATTATTTTATCATGGTTGAATAATATTTGTGGGAAGTAAAATAAGAAATAAAATAGAATCACTTAATTAAAAATGATACCTTCTCTTCAGAAAATCTCCTTTGATTATCACCTAAAACCTATAAGGATTGTGTTATGACTAACCAAAGGCCTCTATAATTTGGGTATGGATTCAAGTAAGTGATTTTATCATATCTTTGTCGAACCAAAAATGGTTTTGAAGTGTATTGAAATGAGAAGAATGTGTGCCCTTTATAGAAGAGGGGAGGGGCACTCTTGGTATTCTTCAAAATATTAAATTAATGTAAATTAATTTTTGATTTCAAATGCATAAAAAGAGATTTATTTAAAATATAAGACCATTTTGGGTAAAAACAAACTCATCTAGAGAAAATTAGAAACATATTATTATTATTTTAATCCTTATATTTTGGTTATAACAATTTTAAATCCTACTATGATATCGTGTAATTTACACTTTAAGGTTAATATAATTTCTATAAAATAAAAAATAACCAATAATGAGCCCATTATTAAATTTTAATACTTATAAAAATTATTCTTATGAATTTTAGATTTTTATAAATTTTATATCATTTAATAAAATGTTATTTATTTTAAAATATTAATAATGTCAATTTTGAAACTATTCATTAATTGACTTTTTTAAAATAGAATAAAAAAAAGATAAATTCAAACCAATACTTCTAAAACATCACTAGAATATCAAAAAAACCTAAAAAATTAATTTATGACATTAATTGTTTCAAATTATATTTATTTTAGTATTCTTATTATCATTTATTTGATATTCCCTTTAATTAAACAAGTATTGCATCATCATTTTATAAGACTTTAATTTAATTATTTATTTTATAAAAATTTAAAATAGATTATCATGATAAATATAAAACATTATATATTTCAAAATACTATTTATAGTCTAATATATCCCCTTTATAACACCATATTAAAAATATATTACTTTTTAAAATCAAAAGTGTGACAAAAATTACTTTTCTTTTGAATATATTATTATAAATTTCATACTCTCATCCAAGTAGATTAAAAAGGTTATAATTTTGTTATAAGAATAATTTTTGTCTAGAAACACTAATCTAATGAAATTAGGATAGGTTTTAGTGAAATTTTATAATATTTATAATAATATTTCTACACTTAATTACACAATTTACCTTTAACCCTATTAATAAAAATTTGCTAAATTTACTATTCATAATGTCCAAAAATAAAAGGAAAATATTTACATAAATTGGACCATATTATTTAAAATATATAATCCATTTTTCAAAATTCAAAACAAATAAATTTCAAAATATAATTAAAAATAATTCTAGTTGATGGAACGAGAAAATGATTTTAAAAGTAAAAACATCTGAAAGATTGAAATATTTTATTATCTGATTTCAATTTGAAATTGATTAGAATGATAAAAAAATCTTCAATGAAAAATATTATCTAATTATACTTGAAAACAATTTAAATATATAATTCAACTCTACAAATAATTTTTTATGTAAATTTTGTCTTCTATTAAAATGAAGTTTTTTTCACTACTCATCAAAAAAAGAAACGTGTCATAAAAATATCAAAATTCAACCAAAGTAAATTTTTATATTACAATTTCAAAAAAGAATTTTATTTTTTCAAATGTAATTTATAAAAGTTTTAAAACTAGGTTTATAACTAGTTTTTCATCAAAAGGTGACAAAATTGACGTTTTAGAAAAATACTTCTTTCATGCCTAAAACTGGATTTGTTCGTATATCTTGTATAATAAAAACATAATATGAATTTTAAATATTAAATGGGATATTATATATATATATATATCAATAATTTTATCCAAAAAACGTGATTTTTTTAATACAATTGTGCTAATTTAAATAGTTTTTTAGAAAACAATTTCTTATTATTTGAAAAGGGGTTTTATATTCATTTATAATTAATTAATCAGTAAAGAATTAATTATATAAAAATGTGTAAACCATATTTTTATAATTCAATTAATCATGTTCATAATATACATTCTAACGGCTATGTGATAACTTCCATATTAAAAAATAATATTTAGTTGTTCGTTTAATCTTGATGTAGTGTATCATATATGTTATCAAACATATTGTCTCTTTTAATTATTATATAATTCAAAAATATTAATAAATATGAAAAAGACATATTATACCATTACCTAGGTTGTTACATTCTTCTAGATTTTGGAAATTATGTCCTTGTAATCTTATTCACTTATTAAATAATTGGGGATATCTTTCCCTTATATAATTTTGATATTCCCATGCTGCCTCTTCAGCCGTATGGTTTTTTCACAAATCCAAAACTTGATGAATCATCTTGTTCCATAACACCTAATCTCTATGGTCAAGAACTTGATTTAGTTATTCCTCACAAGAAACATTCTTTTCCAATAGAACTATTTCAAGACTCAAAATATGAGGTGAATCTTGAATATACCTTCTTAACATTGAAACAGGAAAAAAATTGTGTACTTATGATAAAAATGGATGAAAATCCACTTGATAGGAAACTAATCCAACTTTATCCATAATTTCATAGGTTTCAATGAACCATGGACTCAGTTTTCGTTTCTTAGAAAAACACATCACACTTTTCTATGGAGAAACTTTGAGAAAGTCATGATCACCTACATCGAATGAAATATGCTTCCTACAGTTATCAAAAGAACTTTTCTATTTTATATGGCCTATCCTCTTCTGTTGTTGAATTAACTGATCTTTTTCTACCATTTCCTATACTATTTCGGGTCCCATCAATTTCCTTTCCTTGAAATCATCCCAAAATTTTAGATTTTGACATAGATTTCCACATAATGCCTTAAATAGTGCCATCTCTATATTGGAATGAAAAACTTTTAAAAAAAATATCAACCAACAAAAGTTATTGATCCCAAATTCCTTGGTAATCCATTTAACAAGAACGTAGCATATCCTACAAGGTCTGAATTTTTCTTTATGAATTCTCATCAAATTGAGGATGAAAATATATACTGAAATTTAATTCAGTTCCCATAAACTTCTAGAGGCCTTTTTAAAATTTATAAGAAAACCTGGGATCATGATTAGATACAATGGAGAGAGTAACTCCATGTAACCTGCCTATATATTTATGATACAACTGAGAAATTTTATCTAGAGACAAAGTTTCTTAAATAAGAATAAAATGATAAAATTTAGCTATTTTATCAATAATAACTCAAATAACATTTTTACCTTGATATGTCTTTGGAATTCCCACTACAAAATCCATATAAATATTTTCCCATTTCTACTCTAGAACTATAAAAGGCTGAAGCATCCCATTTGATAAATGAATCTCTCATTTAACCTATTAACAAGTCAAATATCTCATGGTAAATTAAGCAATATCTTGTTTCATTCCATCCCACCAATATTACCCAAGAAGGTCTCTATTCGTTAAAGTTCTTCTAGGATGAACAAAAAATAGAGAATTATGAGATTCTCATAACAACTCTTTTTTGAACTATGAGTCACAAGGAAAACTTAATCTATTCCCAAATCTTAAAACACAATCTTTTTTGATGTTAAATTCAGGAAAATTACCCTTTTTAACCAATTATACCTTTTTATGTAACTCACAGTTTTCCTTATACACTTGATTAATTCTATCTGATAGAGATGAGTGAACAGACACCTAAAACAAAACCAATGAATTTTTTATACCAACAACTTTCAAGAAAAATTCATCAAATCATTAACTAAAGGTGTCATGTTACAAACATAACATGGTTAATGTAACATTATTTTTCTGACTCAAAGCATCAACCACTTTATCTTCATTTCCAAGACCTTAATGAATCCTGCAATCATAATTTATGATATGTTCTGACCATATTTTTTGTCTCATGTTTAATTTTTATAGAGTGAATATATATATCAAACTTTTATGATTAGTATATATTTCACATTTTACTCTATACAAATGATGTCACCAAATTTTTAATGAAAAAAATAGCAGCTAATTCTAAATCATGTGTAGGGTCATTTAACTCACGAGTTTTCAACTGATGTGAATCATAATAAATTACCCAATCATTCTTCATTTGCACATAACCAACTACTTTTAACAAAGCATCATTGTAGATGAATAATTAACCATTTCTAGAAGGCAAGGTTATAACTAGAGCAGTCACCAATATTCTTTTCAATTCCTGAAAATAATCATCAGATTTTTTATCTAGATATACATAAAAAAATTTCGAGTTAACTTAGTCAGAGGGATAGATAAACGTGAAAAGTTTTCAATAAACCTCTTAAAATAGACAGATAAAATTAGAAAACTATGAATCTTGGTTTTATTTGTGGTTCTTGGATATTATTCAACAACTTTCATTTTAGTAGGATCAATATTTATGCCATCTTTATAAAAAATGTGATCAAGGTAAGAAATTTGTTATAACCAAAATTAACACTTGTTGAATTTCCCATACAGTTTCTTTTCTTTTAAAGTTTTAAAAACATCCCTTATTTGTATTTGATTCTCCTATTTACTTTATAATATACTGAAATTTCATCAATAAACACAACCAAAAACTTATCCAAGATCCCATAAAATATTATATTTATAAGATCCATGAATAAATTAGGTTCATTAGTAAACCCAAATAGAATTACTACATATTCATAATGGTCATATCTAGTCTGAAATGATGTCTTTAAAATGTGTACTTCTTTTAATTTCAACTGATGTTACCCCGACCTCAATTCAACCTTTGAAAAATATTATTCTTCATGGATATGATTAAAATATCATTGATATGAGGAAAAGATACTTTTTCTTAACAATGATGTTATTAAAGGATCTATAGTAAATAAAAAGTCTAATTGAGCCATCTTTATTTTTAACAAATAAAATAGGAGAACTCCATGGTGAAGTGCCACTTCAGATGAAACCTTTATCTAATAAATCACGCAACTAAATTTTCAATTCTATAAGTTTTTCTTGAGCCATTCATAAGGGTGTTTTGAAATTGGATAAGCATTAGGAACTAATTCAATAGTAAATTTAAATTCCCAAACAAGTATAATACAATCAAACTGATCAAGAAAAATTTCAAGATATTCATTTACCACAAGAACATCATTAATCTAAATAGTAACTTCGTTTTAAAAATTATGTAAAAAATAACATTCATTTCAATCTTTTAACAGGTTTTTAGATTCCAGATATGTTATAAATGGTATAGGTTCATTCTTGTACACAAACTGAAACTCTTTCTAAAAAGAAACTTTTTTTACTGTACAACCTATCTTGGAAAAGTAAAAAAAAGAAATCCATACCAAGAATAACAAAAAATTCTACTAGAGGAAACACAAAAAGAATGAAAGGTAAAATCATTCCAAAGATGAATATTGAAAGATTCTTATAATTTCTTTTTTCATTAATATTTTCCCCAGGTGCTTTCTCCATATGTTATAGATTCATTTATTGAGTTGAAATTCCCAATTTACTAAAAAAAATATTAGAAATGAAAGAATGTGTTAAACCCAAATGAAAAAACACATTGACACAATCTGAATAAACAAACAATGTACCTAATACCACTTCATTTGATGTCCCAACATCTATTGAAGTAGTTGTAAAAGATTTCAACACACTTTTATGCATATTTCTAGATTCTTTCAATCATTCAGGGTCCTTTTTGGATACTTGTTTTCATTATGACCCATCTCATTTCATTAAAAACATTTTAATGACTGTATATTATTATTTTTTACCATTACTATGATCATTTTCAGTGCATTTTCAAGATTTATTCCCCCTTTTACCTCATCAAAAGCACTTACCAGAATTCAAAAGGAATTGCCTACTATTTTTTACCACAATTATAAAAAATGTAAACCTAATTTTATTACCATAAAACTTATTTTATGAATTCTTCCATTTTTACTTCCATATCAACCTCTTTTTTATCTAGTTTTCGATGAACATATGATCATCAAAATACTATATTTACACCTTATACACACATCAAATATGTTCTTTTGTAACTCTTAAATTTTTGAGAATACAATTACCTTCAATATTTTTTATTTAATCCTAAGTAAAAAATTATTGATTTTACTAACAAGAAACCAGATGAAATTTTGAGTGTACCTTATCAGTTGAGATAATTTTTCTTTGTATTCAGCCATTAAATCTTCCTCAGAAAACAATCCCAATAATTGTTTTTCTATATTAATTTGAACCTCCTTAAGAAAAAATTTCTCAGTAAAAATATTTTTGAACTCATCCCACTCTAAAGAATCAATCTCCTTATTATCCTTGATATTCTTAACCATATATCACTACTGATCATCTTAAATATCAAAATAGTAAATAGCATGACTGAATTATTGATTGTATGAACACCCCATGACATTAAAAATCTTCTCTAGGGCATTAATCCACCATTCAGCTAACACTGAGTCAGAAGTTCTACCAAAAACTTGGGGATGTTTCCTCATAAAACGTTCCACCATAAACATATTCCTCTAAGGTTTATTAGGATTATCTCATGAATGCATGGCACTACGATTTATACCTTGTTTCAAGTGAACCATCACAATATAAAACTATTTAGTTTTGATTTTGACCATCTCAGGGTATGGATTTAGATATATTTTTTCCTCATGATGCCTTCCCATCACAGCTACCTTGTTTCCTATATGGAAAATCATTATGAACAAACATATCTTAGATAAACCAACATGGTAATCTTTAAATTTTGTATCATTTCAATATAATCATAAAGTAAAAATCATTTATGGATATTCTATAACAAAATATCCTTACCCTTAAAGTTATCAAAACCAAAATTTGATACCAACTATAGTGACTTACCCTTAAACATTACATAATCTTGAGTTTTAGTCATGAAATTACATTCTTTCACAATTAAAATCTTTTTAGGTTTGGAGTTTTAGATATTTAGGTGATAATTCATACAAAATATCCAACTTTGATACAAAAAAGGTATTTCTAACATAGTATCCTTTTCTTTTATAATATAATACTTTTAAAATAAAACATGATTTTCTTTTCATAAAAAATCTTCAGAACATTCAACTTGAATTCCTCGATTCTCTTACCTATACTTATACACTATGAAAAACATTTTAAAAATTTGTATGAGAACAAATATATTAGTAAGGTGCATTAAGTAAATAAAGAAACCATTAGTCCATGAATACTTTAAACCCATGAAAACTTTTTCAGGGATTTATACCTTTTAACAATAAAACATAAGATCATTAGCTTACCTCAAAAAATCATAACATTACCATAAAACTCCTTATATAACATAAATAATAAAAGGTAACTTGTGTTATAAATTCTATTTCATTATTATAGTATATTTCATGGCTAAATAGGGTGTAACCTTCATGGTAACATTTGGAATACCCACCGTAGTATATTCCCTTAATCTATTAGGAGAAACCCTACCAGTTAACTCTGTCTCATTACCTAATTAATTAGAGATATATCATGGTCTCACCAACCATCATTTTATCATGAAACCACCCATAATATTAAAATATTACCAATATCCATAACAAACTTATAATGCATAAAACAAGTATAAATTAAAAAATAACATTTTCATTTTGAATTAACATTACATTTTTACAAAGTCGCACACTCATAAATGAAAAAATATTTTTTAAAAAAATGGTGAATTATAAAGGATATAGAAAAACATTAAATAGACATGAAAGAGTGATATTATTTTCATGACTTATATGTTAATTAAACGATCCTTTTTTACTTTTTTTAAATTTTTTTGAAAGACTATCTTTAAAAGTGGGTTTTAAAAGAAAGGCTTATACCTTGAGTCTGACTCATCACATATAATCTTTATTCTACAGAAAAATAAACTTATGTTAATTATTTAAATTCTTGAGAGACTTTTAAAATTTTATTATTTATTTTATATTACTTATTATCCTTTTATAACAATTAATTAAATATTTATGTTCATGTTGGACGTTTTGTTGATATTCGGTACTTCAGTCCAAAATGACTTTGGTATGATCTCAATATTCAAAGTGGTAATTATCCAATAACATCTAAAATAGTATTCATGAACTAATAATCAATTTTATAAATTAATTATACTTTTAAATCCATAAATTACATATGGATATGAAAAATAAACTACATTACAGTCATGGAGACGGTAAGCCGTATGTACGCATGAGTAATGCTTCAATTTTTCAATGATCATTATTGAAAGAAGGTAATTTTTATTTTATCATTATATAATGATAATAATATCATTTAAATAATTTTATTAATTTTAATATTCTTTTATATATCATCTATGTTATTTAATGAAGAAAAAAAATCACATTGCTTCGTGGAGGTGATAGTTCACACGTACGCACGCACGATGTTATCATTCCTATGTTCAAAGAATGTTAACAAATTATAGGAGATATTATAATTTAATACTGATAAATAATCCATTAATATCATATATAAATATTAATTTCATCATTATAACAAGTCTTGAGAGATGGTGATCAAAAACGAATTATATTGGTTCGCGGAGGTGAAAGTTCACATGTACACATAAATGATTAATTCATTTATCATTTGATAAAATTTGAGATGGATTGAGGTAATTATATTAGAATAATAACATATTAATATATCTATGATACTATAGTTATTATTTCACCATGTTTGAAAAAGATTTTAAGGAATTCAAACAATAAATAAAATAGAAACACTTAATTAAAAATGATACATCTTCTTCAGATGATCACTTTCAATTATCACCTAACACCTCTAAAAAGGATGTTATGCCTAAAATAAGGCCACTATAATGTGTTTTTGGATTCAAGGAAGGTATTTTGGTAGATCTTGGATGAAAAAAATGGTTATTAGGTGTATTTAAAAGATAATAATGGGTTCCCTTTTATTGGAGCGAGGAGGGGCACTCTTGGAATTCTTCAAAATATTAAATTAATATAAATTAATTTTTAATTAAAAATGGGCCCAAAGTAATTTATTTATAATATATGTTTTTTGGGTATATATCCACTAATACAATGATAATTAGGATAATATCATTGTTCTTATTACTTATCTTTTTGTTTTAACCCCTTTAACTCTTACAATGATATCATGTAATTTAGAATTTGAGGGTTAATATAATTACTATAATTTTTTAAAAGACCAAAAAATGATTCATTGATGAAATTTTATGAATTATTAAAAAATTGTATTAATGTGATATTTTTATAAATTTTATATCATTTAATATAATATTATTTATTTTAAAATATCAATAATGTAAATTTTAACACTATTTATTTATTATATTTTTAAAAATATCATAAAAGAAATAGAAATTAGAACTAATACTTCTAAAACATCACTAAATTTTCAAAGTAATATAAAAAATTCATGGATGACATTAATATTTTCAGATTATATTTATTTTAATATTCTTATTATCATTTATTTGATATTTCCTTTAATTAAACAAGTATTGTATCATCATTATATAAGCCTTTAATTGAATTATTTATTTCCAAAAAATTAAAAATTAATTATAATGATAAATATAAACATTTTATATTTCAAAATATTATTTATAGTCAAATATATCTCCTTCAAAATCCCATATTAAAAATAATTTACTAGTTAAAAACTAAAGTGTGATAAAATTGTCTTTTCTTTTGAATATATTATTATAAATGGCATACACTCATTAAAGTTGATTATAAATGTTATAATTTCTTCCTAAAGATTATTTTGTTTGAAAAACGATCATATAATGAAATTATATAATGTTTTATGGTATTTTTATAATATTAATAATTATACTTTTACCCTTAATTATCTGATTTACATTTAATCGTGTTTATAAAAATTTACTAAATTTACTATTAATAATGCCCACAAATAAAATGGATATATTTACATAAATTTTCCATTATGAATCTAAATATGGAATAAATTTTTTTTAATTCAAAAAACATAAATTTCAAAAATTAATTAAAAGTAAATCTCATTGACGGAACGATAAAGAGATTTTAAAAGTAAAAACATCCAAAATATTGAAAATTTTTTATATCCAATTTCTAGGTGAAATTGATTAAAATGACCTACATTGTATTAAATGATAAAAAAATGACATACTTATACTTTATAAATATTCAAATATATAATTAAACTCTATAATTAAAATTGATGAAAAAGATGTTTTCAATTAAAATGCTGTATTTTTTCACTATTCGTCCAAAAAAAAGTAACTTATCATAAAAATAACAAAAATTAAATCAATGTAAATTTTGTTATTATTTTATCAAATATTAAGTATATTTTTTCAAATGTGATTTAGAAAAGTGTCAAAAACTATATTTAAAATAAGTTCTCTATCATGTATAGAAAATAAATTTACATCAAATTTACTTATTTTATGTCTAAAATTGGATTTTTTTTCTTATATCATGAATAGAAAACAAATAAGATTGATGTTAAATATTAAAATTAATATTATATATATATATATATTTAATATAATCCAACAAAATTTATTTTTTTATTACACTTGGGAAAATTTAAATAGTTTTTTATAAAAATATTTACTTTTATTTTTAGAAGGATTTTATCTTCATTTATAATTAAAAAATTAGAAATAATTAATTATATAAACATGTGTAAACTATTTTTTTCATAATTCAATTAATTCTATTCGTACTCTCCATTATAACATCTCTATGATAACCACTATATAAAAAATAATATTTAGTTGTTCGTTGAAGATCGATGTGGAATATCATGTATGTTATCGAACATAGTGTCTCTTTGAATTATTTTATAGTTTATAAATATTAATAAATATTTGAAAAATTATTCTATCATTATATGGGTAGTTATAATATTCTTGTGTAAACCTTTAGTGATATTGGAACCTCTTTAGGGGTTGCATTAGTGGGGTGTTGTTTTGGAGAAATACTCGTATGTTAGATGGTTTTGTGAGTAATGTTTCACTAGTTCATTAAGATGTGGCTCTAGTTGTGAGATCCGAACTAGTAGTAGTATAAGGATGATGATTATGTTTAGTTACCACTAGTTCAATACATTTTAGTTTAACAATGAGGTTTCACACGTATGGGAATGCGTTTTAATAAGTTTTTCTCTGGTTTATTAGTGCTTGCTCGCGAGACCCTTAAGTAATGATGCTCGATTAGTATGGAACCAATAATATATATTTTTATTTATATTTACATGTTATAAGGTGTGAAGAAAGTAATATTTTCAAAGCATTTTAAGTATTTTAGAGATGATATTAGAAATAATTTAGGTTTTATCATGTGATTTTTTATTGGAAACCAAAGTTTGGAATTGGAGTAAGATTATTCCATTGTTTTTTATTATAATGTAAGAGACTATGATATAAGAAGTGGTCTTGAAGCATTATATAAGGTGGAATGATTAAATAAGTTTGTTGGAATGCCATTTCTGTTCTGAGTTACAAGGTTTGTGGAACCTTGTATTTTTAAAGGATTGTTGGAGGATGGCCTTCAGGTGAGGTGTTGATGTTTTCATGAAATATCATTAGAAAATTGTTTTAAGAATGTTAAGTGTGATTATAGTGCCTTAAATGGGTAGTACCTTTGTAAAATACTCTATTATTTGAGGTATTTTGAGTCTATGGAGTCTTCTTAATGATTTATATATATGACTATATTGGCATATTATCTAGTTCCAATTTAACTTGTGCCTTCTTCTTAAAGAAGTGCAGAACCACCATGTTATTTTTGAATAATTTTTTAGTCTACTTTTTTTCTTGATTGAAGTGAAAAAGTTTTTGAGATTCTACATAAATGATTTAGGTCTTTAATGTGGTGAAGTTTCCTTGTGAATAGACTATGGTTAAATATTATAATTCCTTGGGTTGTGTGGGTCAGCATTTGGAGACTACTTTGGTAGTTCAGTTTGGTTGTATGGATGGGGTATATAATGAATTGGAAATTATTATAGTTTTTTGACCAATGATTTAGACCTAGGATTTTCCAAATAAATTAATGTTTTTCAATCCATTATCATTCTAATATTAATAATTTAGCACCCTGGTATGAGGTTATAAGGATTCTAAACAATGATTTTTGAAGGTTAACCCTTTTTGAATGAAAAAAATTGAAAGTTTACAAAAAAATAAATGGTGTAGGTAATTAAATATTAAAATGTAGGCTCATGGATGGAAACCATTGTTAAAAATGGGAAGAAGTTTGGAAAGGATTACAGTGTTGGCGTTGGATCAAATATGAAAGGTTGAATTGTTCATTTCATAGAAATACCATAGTTAATGGTCTATAAATAATGGTGGAGTAAATCAGTGAGTATAGAAAGAGTTATTGAGTTATGAGTTTTGGGATTAATTTATGATTGTGAGATTATCATGATCATTTGGAAGTTTGAACAATGTCCAGTAGTGTTACATGACATGCTTATAATTTCATTATTTGATGACAGGACCATGTGAGTTCATGTCATGTCAAAGTAAAAGAGCCATGTCAAGGTGATTGAATATGACCCTTGATTTATTCCATTAGGTTTAGTTATTTGATTCTATATAAGATTTGTTGGTAATTATTGTGATTTTTAGCATTCATATAATGGTGAGATAAGGGCGTGCTTTTGTTTTAATAGTGTTAGATTTTATTAGTGTACATCGGGAGTCGTGTGTAAGAGAACCCAACCTATGGGTTGATGTGGTTAGTTTTTTCATGTGTATAAGTAGATGTGTTATTTGGGTATAAATTATAAACCATGTAAGGGTATCAGTTAGATTTAATAAATAATAAACTAGTAATGATGACATGTAGATCGAGGAAAAAGTATTTTAACGAGATTAATGTTAAGAGTTAGTGTTGAATGTGACTTGATTCAGGGGATGAATCATGTGAAAAATTGTAATGAAATTTATTTGGGACATAGATACTTTTTAAAGTAAGAAATTTGGTATTGTGGATCATGATCATGAGCACAACCTAGTATATGGGTTGTTAACATAAAATTCAGGTTAGAGATAATTGTTTCATTTGAGGGGAATCCAACACATGTTGATGAATGAATCAAGAAAGGGGATATAAGATTTAGTGGTGCCTATCACTTGAGTTTATGGAAGCATGAATGTATCTATAAAGGAAATCATTATTGGGTGTTGGATGTTCAGGTTAATAGAAAAAATCATTTGAGAAAGACCAATACAGATACTTCTTAAGGATCAAAAACCCTTATAGGGGATATTTTTTAAACCTCCAAAGACACTTATGAAGGACAATAATCCATTAAATGGGGAGATTTATAACATCCTAAAATTTCAAGGTACAATAAACCTTACTTTTGGTTTATCTTGAGTGGATATTTTCTAGTTTTGGAGATATATTAAATGATTTTGGGATCGGGTGTTGTAATTTCAGGATGAAGAAGGCCAAACCATTAGTGTGAAAGATAATATAGGGACAAAAGATAGCCAAAAGAAAAAAATAGTATAGTCATTAACATGTTTAGAATATTTTAAGTTTTTAAAAGACAATAGACTATCTTGTAGTAAATATATTATCCCTAGGCTCTACTTGGAGCCACCATCTGGCTGGCTGGTAACCATTATCCCCCTGGCGGTGACCAAATGGATCGATCATTAAGAATACCCTAGTAATTTTGATTTAATTCACATTTTATACCCTAAAATATAGTTTTTAACCTCACTAAATAATAAAATCCCTAAGATCTCTCTTTTAATGGAATTATCTCTCTCATTTCCCACACTTTAATGTTTCAAGATTGGTTTAATCTGTTGGCTCCCAGATAGCAAGTTTCATTCGTTCTATCCTAAATACTCTAATTCTATTGAGATAAATCATAGGTGTAAGATATTTTAAATATGTATATATTTTATTTAATTATTTAATTGATAATTATTGGTTTTTATGGCCATAAATCAGATCTATAGAATTTACATCTCTCTCTTGAATGGATCTAGATCAATCGTTTCCAACGGATCTAATTAGGAAAGTTGGACTACCTCTAAGATCATGTTACGTTCATCTTCATGAATCTTGATTATAAAATAATTCATGGAATAAATCAGTATTTATTGAATGGAATTACTTTTATGGGCTAGATCCAGGTGGAAATTCTTGATATTGGGCATCAACACTCTTTAGGTAGGGAGTACTTTCCTTTTAGGTCCCTTTCATGATATTGTGTGGTATAATATGCATCTAGGTTCGTGTGTACCTCAAGATACCCTTTATTGATATTAAATTATTAATAATTACTTTATTATGGCTTGTTTATGGTTACTTTTATGGTGTATTTATGTCTGGTTTTAAAGTTCTAGGTTGGTCTAACTCGACTAGTTATCCCCCTAGAGGGGCAGTGTTGTCATTGTGGTTAGAATGTTATGAGTTTCCTATTGAGATAGATTGTGTTAATTTGGATTTTCTTATATATAGATAGTAGGTAGACATGTTTAGATGTGGATTTACCAAAATCCAAATATTGGGTCAACATTTGTGAATGTGTCTTTCCCTAGAACAATGAATATGGTCAACATGTGGACACTATGACTTTCCCTTAAATGTATGAATGATTTTTTTTGTAAAGGTGGAACTTTTTTAATGAAATTTGGATGAATTATCTGAGTTGACATTTATATCACATGGAATCATCTAATTCATGGAATTTTTACTTTTGACCATCCATTCAGCATGGTTCCAAAATTGGTAGAGCTGATGTTTGTGGTAACTTGTTTAGTGCATGATGACTCAAGAATTTATTTTTTATTTATGATTTTACAAAATTTTAATGAAATAAAATTTTGTATATTTTTAAAATATGTTAAGGACATATTTTTTTTATTTCTAATAGGTTTATACCCATAACTAGTATGGTAATCCTGATGGGTGTGCATATTTTATAGATGGGGATTTAGTTGAGGGAAAGTTTTCTATGTTGGGAAGCTGGGAAGGTGGAGTTTATAGGATATGGGTGATTTTTGGATAGACTCTAAACTATTAATTTATAATCTTCAGATTATATTCTTATTTCCTTATACACTTGGTTGAAATACCACATCATGGATCTTTTAGTTATCTTGTATGACTTGTATGTCATTTGTTATTGTATTACATTACTTTTTTACTTACTTTTGGGTTTTTTGTGGTTATTTATTTATTTTATGTTTCTAATGTATGGTTAATTTTAACAAGGTAATAGTATCCATTAAAAACCATTCAAGCACTTTATTCTAGGTAAAATACACTTACATATGAGGATTCATAGATGAGGTCATGTGGAACTATGGCATGGACCTCATGATTCAGTTCATGGTGTTTTATAAGATAAACATATGGGTATGATATAATTACCATAAATTACAAAATTTAGAACCAATAATTCAATTATCATTAATAGAGTCATGGAAGAAGGATTTTTCATGATAAAATATATAATTCATAAGAGTGTGAAATCATAAATAATCAATCGTGAGACTTGAGAACATATAATAATTACAAGACATGAATTTTTGGCATCCGTATAAACATATAAAGTCATTTACTTACTAAAGTATCACTAAAAAGACCCTCATAGGGGATTGATTCCAAGAGAAAATTAGGTTCATTCATCACTCCATCAATTAATTATTCAATTCTCTCTTCCTAGACTATCATACTGGATAGAGACTATTACTGAACTGGTTTCATAACCCATTTTAGTTCATATTATCTGATAATATATCATTATTTACCCAATAAAATAGAGGGATATTTAACTTCAGGCTCACTTATCACATAATGAAAACCATACATACATGTGCCCTTATATTATAAAATCATTCATCATTTTATCATAGGATAAACCATTTGAAATATTTATGTTTCATAAAAACCTTTTCATTGCATAATCATAAGTCATTCAGATAAATGAAGTGGATGGTATCATAAAAATATTAATTATTTCATCATATCATAATTATCCCATTATAATGAAATTGGTTTCTTAAAAATATTATTAAAACACCATCTTCATTATCCATATAAATAAATAATATGAATTGTATCATTAGAAAATATCATTATTATAGAATAATAAGCATTAAAGGATGTTGACTTAGATAAAAAATACCTTTGAAAAAGTATTTGAACATTTCTTAAAAAACAGTGGAAATACCCACTTACTTTAATATCTTTAAAAAATAAAAAATTTGTAGAATATTTATAAAACTATTTTCATTTAAAATAATCTTGGAAACTTTTAAAATAATAATCAAAGAAAAAAATGGTCATGATGGTTGGATAATTCATTCAGGTTGTATATGTTAAAATAAAATATTATTTTTTCACTTTTTTAAAAAGTCTGGTTAAAAAATATTTCTAAACAAATGTTTTATTTTAAACCTTTATAAATAAATTAAAATTTAGTGAAAATATAATTTTTAAGACATTTCACGTATAGGTAAAAACTTCTATAAAACAATTTCAAGAATATAGATATGGACGACGAAGATTGTTAACCCAAAAAAGAAGAAAATAGGTCATCCTTTCTTGAAAAATTTTTCTTCATCATTTTATGTTCCAAAGAGATAAAAATGTAAGGAAAACATGGAAAAAATAGAAATAACCAGAGTATAATAAAATATAGGGGGTTTCAAGGATAAGGATAATATAATTTTTCTCACTGAATGTTTAACATAGACATTCCCACAACAAAAAAAGATATTTTAACATAAACCCTTACCACTTTGCTAAATTTTCAATTATAAACCCATTAAAATAAATAACTTTATATAGAACTTTAAATACCGTGAAAATTGAGATATTAATGATTTAATATATCCAATTAGTAGTATATACACCATATAAACAAAAATAGGCACATAACATAAAACATGTAACAATAAAACAAAATTGAGATAAAGAACACATACAACTTTGGTAATTTCTAAATAATAACCTTTCAAGAGATATAAACATATATTTATTATTAAATAATCATAATTTTCATTAAAATATTCATAAAATATATTCATGCATAATATATACACCATAAAAAAGAAACATGTTGTGAATATGGCATATGCCTCACATAAATACACGTGAGATGAGAAACTTATACCTCAGATCCTAAATGTATTCATTAATTATTTTAAACTTATTTATTCATAAATGATATTTATGATTCACATATAATTTCAAATTACTACTTTATTAGTAGTTACTCCTTAAAATCACTTCTATGGGTGTTCATTGTTCCATTTATCATGCATGTTTTGGTTTAGTGGTTTCAGTGCTTGCACCTTGGTCATGGTTCTATCATCTGTTAAATCATAATCAGTTAATAAGTAACCCATTTACTCATTATATATACTTTTATATCCATTTATATAATGTGTTAATGAAAAATTAATTACATCACTTTGTGGAGGAGGTAGTCTACACATATCCATGTGTGATGTTTTCACTTTTCGATGGAATGAATGAAAAAAGGTAAAAATTAATTAAACATTAAAAAATTATATCTATATAATATATATCATATATATTAATCAAATATATCAATATTTATTTCCATATAAATTAGAAATAAGAAAAATAATTTCATCACTTTATGGTGGTGGTGTTCCACACATAGGCACGAGCAATGTTATTGTCCTCAAATAAATGCAAGGGTCGGAAATTAGATAATATTTTATCTCTATAGAATCATAATAATGTCATAAAAATAATATATAATCATTAAATACATATATATAATCATCCATTAGAATTTATGTTGAAAAATGAAATATATTGGTCATGGAGAAGGTAAGTTTGTATATATGCATGACAATGTTTTTATTTTCCATTAGGATGGATGATAAACAAATGATGGTTATTATATTAACCTAATAACATCTTA
This sequence comes from Viscum album, assembly GCA_963277665.1. Lineage (NCBI taxonomy): Eukaryota > Viridiplantae > Streptophyta > Magnoliopsida > Santalales > Viscaceae > Viscum > Viscum album. Next base: position 1,870,502,125 of record OY728131.1, read on the forward strand.
TTAATATGATTTTACTCTTTTTACTTTTATAAGATGGTTAAATATTATTTTTTATATGTATAAGAAGAAATAAACTTAAAATAATTTGGTGAAGATGATTACCTCTTCTTTGGGAAACCTTCTTTGGATCTTTTCTTAAGGTCCCTTGGGATGGCATTTTAAGAATACTAAAAATCCTTAATGTATCTAGAGAAGTTTATAATATTTTAGGGTAGGTTTTTTTAGGAACTTGGATCTTTAAGGTTTAAATATGAGATTATATGGGGTTCCCTTTTATAACTTAGGGAATAGATACACTTTTAATTATTATAAACTGAAAAATAATATAAGGATGCTTTCATAGAAAATTGGATCCAAATTTGATCAATTTTAATTTTTTTGTGATATAGGGTTGAAATAAATTCAAACAACAGAATTTATAAATGTTTTTAGGTTATTTTAACCCTTATATTTTAATTTTAACCTTTCAACATCCCTTTTATCCCTTATCATCGTAACAAGATATTTAGTGTTTATGGGAGAATAATTACATTCTAAAAGGTAAAGTGGATCAAAAGTTGACAATGGTTGATATTCTTGACCATTTCTTATTCCTTTCACATTATACTATTTTTATGATTTAAAAAAAATTATTATATATTTTTTAACATAAAATATCTTTAATTTCATTTTTGAGACAATTAAAAAATAATGACTTTAAAAACATCTAGACTACCATGGATTTGTAATTGGAATATTTTAAAACATTAATTAAATTTCATTTTGATCCCAAAAATTCATGAAACACTATAAATTATCCAAAAAATATTACTTTTAATATTTTATATCCTTTTACATAGAATTTCATTAATACTAAATAATTCTACTTCAAGATTTTTTCTTTCATTTGACAAGAACTCACTAAATTATATACAAGGGAACCAACCATAAAATAATGAAACAAATGCTAATGGAACAATAAAATTAAACATTATAACTCATTGTAATGACCATAAATAAACATAATAAAATTATAATAAATAAAATATATTTTGAATAGGTTCTTAAGTAAGTTATTAATGAATCTAATTTTATTATCCAGGATATTTAGTACAAGTGCATAATGTTTTTGGACATAAGGTAAGGGGTTTATCATCTCATTATTATTTCTATGATATATGCCTTATTCACCACTTATTTCTTATGGGTAGTGTATGTATACTACCCATGGATATATCATATCATTAATCTCATTATCTTCATGGAATTCAATGTTTCATTTGATGAATATTAATTTTATGGGGCATATGATTTGATTGATTACAAGTGGTAAGGGTTTTTAGTCTCACTTTACTTTTTCTGTGACATATTCCATAGTCATCACTTATTACCTTTATATATAAACTCTTTTATTTATGATCATAAATCACTTAATATTTAATTAAATATACACATTTCTGGTATCATGGATATGATTTTTTTTCTAATCTGTATAATGTTTTTATATATAGTGTTTCCTTTGAATGTTATTTTAACTAGGGAAATATTGATAAATCTATATCCTCTAATCAATATAGATATTTTGATAAGACATATTTTTCATGATATAAATATATTTGTGAATATATATTTGGAATTTTTGTGATGTGTGGGGTCTAGAATTATATATCCCTTAGATGCACCGACAAGTCTCATTAAACAAAATAGTTGGTGAAAACCCCTTAACATTTTTTTCCAAACAAAATTAGACAGTTTTCTACCCAAGGACATAAAATTTATTATGAATGTTCTTGAAGGTAGTGTTTTATGTTCCATAATCATGACATCAAATAATTAATTATTTTATTAATTTAGTATTCAGTTGATACAGTCTATGAGATTTCTACTATGAAAAAATCTATGGATTCATTTTTCATTATCATATTATTGATCAAATTGAATGTATTTTTCAGAAATTATTCTTTCCATTTTGATTATTTAATATTGATTATTATTCACTTATTATTGATTCATTTTTATCCTATATGTAACCATTATTGATCTTTTTATCTCACAATTTCATTTATTTTCCTTCCCATATTATGAAGATGAAATATTTGAATAAGTGTCAAGGAAGTAGTTTTTTTCCTTTTTTATGTTCTATATTTAATTTCCAATGTAATAATGGAACCATATATATATCTATTTATTCAATGATGATATAATGATCAATCCTTTTTTATTTTATCTCTTGTATCTATGACATTATAATAAAATAACCACTGACTCTGGGCTACTGGTCTTGGGGTTGTTATATTTGGTATCAGATAAGGTTTAGTAGAAACCATTGGAACTAGATGTTAAATAAACATGAAAATTATAATAATTCTTTATAGTGAGTTCTTGGATAAATTCTCATGATGATTATGAGATAAAATATTGTGTTCTGTTATTTAGTGATGGAACCTAATGTAAGAAAGGGAATCAATACCCACGGACAATGCAAGGATTTCCCCACTGATCAAGAAAACACAGTTGGTGTTAGAGGGGAGGATATAATGATCATATTATGAAATCTTATTTAGGTTATGAATAATAACCATCATACACCTATTTTGTATCATTTCATGTGGTATAATCCTCTTCTTTTAGTGGTACTACTAATCCAATGGTGTTTGATGAATTGATTAAGTCCCTTGAAAATATATTTCTAGTATTGGGTTGTTATGAGGGGGAAACGTTAGTGATAATTTTATACTTCCTCAAGGGAGATTCTGTTAAATGGTGTTCATCGATCCAGAATTATAAGGAGGAAGATTAGATATAATATATAAGATATAGAAAATTTAAATAATTATTTTTGATAAATATTTCCCTCACGATCCAAAAACTGAAATGAAGAAAAAATTCCTTAACTCAAATAAAATGGAAGAATATATTGTTATAAATTAGGAGGATACCTTCCCAATAATATCTAGATATGCTACATATTATATATGTGATTCCAAAAACAAGATTTATCATTTATTTTAAGTTCTTATAACAAGTATATGAAGTTTAATGGCCTCTCAAACATTTCATCATATATTGAAATAGTTTTAAGTTCCATCAAAATAGAGAATGAATTTTTGATATCCCATATGTTCAATGGAAATCAAGAGAATAAGATGTATTCTAATAACTATGAAAATGGTAAATAGGCATAGAAGAATAGGGGAACAATGTAACCCCCATTATGAGAAAATTGTGGAAAGAATAATCCTAAGAATTTATTGAAAGGCATGGGATCTTTTTATTTGTGTAGAGAAAATTATCATTAAGTTAATGAATGGAAGTTGAGGAAACAAATAAATGATGTTCAATTCTTCAACTATAACGAAATGGGACATTATTCAAATCAATGCCACAAGGGTTAGGGGAATCTACCAAAGAAGAGGCCATGTGGATATGACCAAGATTACAAAATCACTACAACTAAAGTAGAAGTAACCAATGATGTGGTGGCAGATACATCAATCCTTTTATCAAATTTAGTAAATGGATTATTTGATTCTAGATCATCACACTCATTTATATCTACAAATTTTTTAAAATAAATGTGATTTATTTGTGGAAAATATCATCATACCTATGGTTATTTTATATAATCCTTTTTATAGAATATATTTAAAAATATGATGTAAAAACTTATTATAAGAAGAAGGAAATTATGATTTGTGAAGAAGATGTATATTTCTTTATCTTTAGAGTGAAAACTTCATCATTTGATTCTTATATATATTGGCCCATAGTGTCTCTACTAAATTAAATTATTGTATAGAAAGAGAAAAAAACAACTCGAGTTTAGGAAACTATTCTTAAAATTGAGGATGTACCAATTTTACAGAAATACATTGATTTATTTATTGAAGAATAACTTGGACACCCTAAAGAACGTGAAATTGAGTTTACCGTTGATTTAATCCCTAATTGAAGACCAATTTCAAATAACCCTCATAGAATAACCACTTTGGAATTAATGGAGATGAATAAATAATTATAAGAATTGAGTGAAAACTGATTTATTATTCCTAGTGTTTCTCTATGGGGAGACCAAGTTCTATTTTATATAAAGAAATATGGATCAATGAGGATATGCATTGACTATAAATAAATAAATGATTTTATAATAAAGAACAAGTATCCTTTACCTATCATTTATGATTTATTTGATCAACTTCCCACAGCTCAGTATTTTTCAAATATTGGCCTTTATTCTGGGTATCATATATTATGAGTAAATAAGGAAGACATTCCGAAGACAACCTTTTGGATGAGGTATGGACATTATGATTTTACAGTAATACCATTGGGATTGACTAATTCACCCTTATTTTTAGGGATTTTATGAATAGAATATTCAAGGAAAATCTTAATGATTTTGTGGTGGTATTATTTGATTATATTTTGGTATATTCTAAAACATATGAAGACCATGAGAATCAATTGAGAATTTTCTTGAGACTCTCAAAATGAAAGAGTTATATGGTAAATTTAGAAATTGTAAATTCTAACACTGGGGAATTTCTTCTATTTTCCATATTCTCTCTAATGATGGAATATTATTTGATCATATAAAGAAAAATTAAATCCAAGAATTGTATATTCCAATGAATATAACTGAGGTATGTAGTTTCATTGGTTTAGTAGGTTAATATCAATTTTTCGTTCAGAATTTTTCCTAATTGGATAACCAGTCAACTAAGCTCATGCACAAAGAGGTTATGTTCATATGGAGAAAACAATGTATATAATATTTTGAATAATTGAATATAATATTAGTCAATTCTATGATTTTGAATCTACCATTTGGAACTTATGGGTTTGTTTTGTATAGTGATGCATCAAAGAAAGGACTAGATTGTTTCCTTATTAAAAATGATAAAGTTATTGCATATGCACCAAAGAAGTTGAAGATTGATGAAAAAAATTATCCAACTCATGATCTGGAGTTTTTAACCGTAATATTTACTTTGAAGATATGGAGACACTATCTCTATGGTGAAATATATGAGATATATACAGACCAAAAGATTTTTAAATACATCTTTACACAAAAATACACCAACAAGAGGAAAAGACAATGGCTTGAGTTACTCAAAGATTATAATTTCTCATTACACTATGACGTAAGAAAATAAAATAAGGTAGAAGATTCATTAATTAGTAAAGATCAAGGACTTATAACCCAAATAAGGATGGAAAAATATCATATGTTCTTGGATTAAGTAAATATGTATATGGTAATTGTTAAGGAAGGGTAAACATCACACCTTTTTCAAATGATTTTGAAACCATATTTATTGGGAAAGATAAAAATATATCAATCTGATGATGATAATTTTCAAAATAATATTAAATCTTATAAGGATGGAAGATTGGAATACTCCGTGTGTGAGGATGGAATTTTGAAATTTCGAAATATTTTATGTTTTACATTAATACCTGATCAAAAAAGGGAACTATTAGATGATTCTCATAGATCAAATTCATCTATAAAACCTGGTAGTACAAAGATACATAGAGATCTGAAGGAACATTTTTTGTAGGATAACATAAAGTGGGAAATTGTTGACTATGTGCCATGATGTCTAGTTTGTCAGCAAGTGAAGACTAAGGGAGAGCATCCTAGATTAGTCATGTAACCTTTACTTATTTCTATGTAGAAATGGGATGACATTAATATAGACCTTGTCATTTGATTTCCAATACCCCCAAAAATAATGATACAGTATGAGTTATTGTTGATCACCTTCAAAAATAGAAAATTTTCTTTTTATAAGATAATATTTACCTCTTGAACACCTAGAATGACTCTATATTAATGAATTTGTAATACATCATGGTGCACCTCTATCGATTTTGTCTGATTGAGATATCCATTTTATATCAAATTTATGAAAGATTCTTCAGAAGGCTTTGGATACTGAGCTTCATTTAAGTACTACCAAACACCCTCAAACTAATGAATAGTCTAAAAAGACTATTGAAACATTTTAAGACTTATTGAGATCATTCTCACTTGACTCTCAAGGTATTTGGGATCAGTATTTACCTTTGGTATATTTTTCATATAATAATAGTTTCTATTTTAGTATTCAAATGGAACCATAGGAATCATTATATGGAAAGAGATATCATACTCCAAAATACTGGGATAAATTTGTGACTGAAATCTTAATAGCCCAGAACTTATTTAATAGACAACAAAAAAGGTAAAGGTTATTCAAGATCATATTAAATTAGCTCAAAGTGGAAAAAGATTTATGTTTACAATTGGAAAAAGGATTTGGAATTTCAAGTGGGAGATCATGTATTTATTAAACTATCTCCATGGAATGGTGTTATAAGGTTTAGTAATAATGGTAAAATGATCCCCATGTACATTGTACCCTTTTAAATTTTTGAAATATTTCAAGTTGTATCTTACTGATTATAAATTCCCCCAAGTCTCTCCAATAAATGTACTCACCTATAAATAAATATAAATGGAACCTAATTTGTCTTAATACGAAGATCCTATTAATATTCTTGACACTATAGAGAAATTATTGAGAAATCGTATGACATTATTGGTAAAATTGCTTTGGATAAACCCTAAAATGGAAGATGCAATGTGGGAACCTGAGGATATTATGAAGAAGAACCACCATTATCTGTTTAGAATGAATTATTCTTGAAAAATTTTGAGGTTGAAATTTTTGAAGTAAGGAAAAATATAACTCCCCAATATTTTTTGATTAATATCATATTAAATATATTAAATTTATTTTATATCTTATGTTTCATGCATCGTCGAGATTAATTGAACTATGATATACTATTAAATATTAACATGACCATTTAAATAGAAATATTATCATTAAGAATACTAACATGGCCATTAGAATAATAAAATCAGATATGAAAATATAAATAATGTTTAGGTATCTCGTAAATAAAAAATGATATATTTATATCCTGTAATATGTAAATAATTTTTTTAAAAAATGAGACATTAAGTGTTGGTATTTTTGTGAAACGTAAATGTTTATCAACAATTTTATAATTAATATAATGTTTTAAAAAATTGTTTTTAATAAAATATGTTCATAAATTAGTATTTTTTTATTATAATTATATGATAATTTTATGAGACCATAATTAATTTTTCATATTTTCGTAAAATTGGTTATAATATTAAAATCTGTATTTTTCAAATAAATAATGATTTTAACTAGCAATTTAATTTCCAATATTTTGAAAATTGTTTTCATAAAATGGATTTAATTTTTGAAACCTACACTTTGAAAAATGTTTATATTGAATTTTTGGTATTTTTGTAAAATAATTGAATTTTTGGTGAATAGGGAAATAGTGTAATTTACCGTATTTAACATTATAAGAATATAAATGAATTATTTAGTCATGGATAATGTATGGATGAGGTGAGAACTCATTATTTAGATCTTAGATTCTCTATTTAATTTATTTAATCATGTAAATCAATATTATTGATAGCCTTTAGCCAAAATAATAAACAAATGAATAAAATAATCCATAACACCATTCTCATCTCCCTATATATACCACCCTTCACCACCCCATCTCCTCATAGATTCTAATCCTTAAATATTATATAAATTCTACCCAATTACCTTACCAAGAATCTTACCTATGTCTAATACCTATTATTCATACCAAAAGACCAAATCCAAGTGTCTTAAGGTGGTTCCCAAGGAGACAATATTGCAGAGGTAAAATCATCCTTCTGTCTCTTTTTAATTTATGTTCTTTTCTTATCCTCTCCTAACCTCCCTTATCCAAAGTTGAATTATTACTATAGTATAATTTTTATATATACATTAATTTTTTTAATGGAATATCCATCATCAAATCTCTTTTCTTCTCCTTTTATTCTAAATATGAAAACATCATTCATGACGTGTCGATTCACCGCCTTCATGGATGATGAGTTACAATTATCCTTTAGCACCATCAATTATGGTAATAAAACCAATATTATGGTTAAATAATATATTAATATACATATTACATTATTTATCATGTTCTGGAACTAACATATAAACATAATATTAAAGAAAATGATACAAGTTCATGATGGTTGAAAAAATAGCCATAATATATTAAAACATTTTCGTAAACATTTTATCTAATGAATCATCCTCATAAAAAATAAATAAATGATATATGATACCTTTTATACCTCTTTAATTTCGTTAATACTAATTAATTTTACTTTTGGAGTTTTTTCCCTTTTTACAATAACTCGCATAATTATATACAAGGGAACTAACCATAAAACCATGAAACGAACGCTCCTGGAATAACGATATTAAATATTATAACTAATAATAATGGCCATGAATGAACTTAATAAAATTTTAATTAATAAAATATATTTTTATGTGGTTCTAAATTAAGTAATTAATGAATCTAATTTGATTATCCATGACATTAAGTACAAGTGTATAACGCTTTCGGACATAAGTTAAATGGTTCCTCATCTCACATTTATTTCTGTGATATATGCCTTATTCACCACTTATTTATTATGTGTATTTTATTAGTACTACCCTTTGATATATCATATCATTAATCTCTTTTTATTAATGGTATTTAATGTTTTATTTGACGATTATTAATTTTATGGGGTATATGCTTCCATTGACTTCAAGTGGTAAGGATTTTTCATCTCACTTTAATTTTTGTGGGACATATGCTATATTTATAACTTATTTCCTTTATGTACTACAAATTTTATTTATTATAACAGATCATTGATTATATAATTAAATATACACATTTCTTGAATCATGGATATGATTATTGTTTAATTTGTGTACCATTTTTACATATGGTGTTTACTTTGAATGTTATTTTAACTGAGGAGATATTTATAAATCTCTATCCTCTACTAAATATGGATATTTTGATAATACATATGTTTCATGAATTAAATATATATATGAATAATTATTTGTAATTTTAGTGATGGGTGGGTCCCAAGATTATATATCCACTCGATGCATCGACAGGTCTCATGAGACAAAATAATTGGTGACAAACACTTAGAGATTATTTCATAGAAGAATCAGATGAGTTTCTACCCACATACTTAAATACTATTGTGAAATGTATTTAAGGTAGTGGTTCTTGTGTCAAATACATGATGACTAAAATTAATCATTTCCTTCATTTAGTATTTCGATATTATTATCCATGAGATTTTCACTATGAAAAAATCTATGGATGAATTTTTCATTTTAAGTTTATTGATTAAATGGAATGTTCTTTTCATATATTTACCTTCTCATATTAATTATTCTTATTTATTATGCTTCACTTATTGTTGATTTTTGTTTCTACTCTATGTAAGCCTTTCTGATCATTTGATCTCACCCTTTTATTTGTTTTCCTTCCCTAGGTTTTGAAGATTAAATATTTTAATAATTAATAAGGAAGCTATTTAATTTAATTTTTTATGTCTTATGTTTAATTACCAATGTAATAATGGAACCATGTATATATCTAGTTATTAAATACTCATAAATTGATAAATTATTTTTGATGTGATCTCTTGTATCTATTAAATTTTAATAAAACAATCACTAACTCTAGGATTCTAGGTTTGAGGTTGTTATACAAACCTTTTGTCTGATGAGACCAAAAAATGTATCAAGGGGATATATAATACTAGGCCCCACCTGTCACTTCATTAAGTCTAATTAATTCTTTATATGAAAGATAGAATAATAATTCAATGCATAATCAACTTTCCTTAGTCATACATAAACATCTGTATTGTAATACAACATATAGAGTGTCCATGCTTTCCCCACTAAATAAATAGAATGACATGATAATAAGTCATCTAGATAAATAAGGTGGATGGTATTATTAAATTATATCCCTCATGGGAAATAAAAACGTTTCATGAAAACTTACTTAAAACATCATCATCATAATCCATTTAGAGTTTTAAGGTGTATGACATCATAATAATGAATCCCAAGTGTAACATAAGAAATTTAACAGGACATTGATATAGATGAAAAACATACTTTAAATATTATTAGACAAATTAATTTTAAAAGCATAAAGAAATGTCCCTTTTTTGAAATGGTATAAAAATTTTCAAAATATTTGTCCTTAAAATGAAATTCTTTGATATTGATAAAACACTTAAAAATTACCCTTTTTAAAAAAATGGGTTTGTAGAAGAAAACTTTTATAAAATAAGGATACATTCAAAAACATTTGTTGAGAAGTACAAAAACACTAAATACTTCCTTCTTTAAACATAATATTTTGAAATTCCTTTTAAAATTAAGATTTTATTTTTAACATAAAACTTTTATTTTTAAAGACTATAACAATATTTTTAATTTCTTTTCAATATAATTACAATTTAAAATACTTTGGAAAAAAATTTTAAAATATGAAAAGAGGTATTTTTAAATAATAATTATATTAATGGTGAATCAATTTTTTCACATGGGAAAAGTTAAAAATGGTTACTTTAGTAATAATGATGCATATAAAAAACATTAAAACATTTTTTTCAAAATATTGTAAATAAATTCAATGTGAATCGAAAATTATGTCAAAAGACACTTCTAAAAAATCAATAATTTGGGTAAAATTTAATTGAATCCATAAAAGGGTTTTTAGAAAAAAATTACTATAGTTTTAAAATAATTAATTTTTTAGCCACATTAAAAAATCATTCTAAAAAGGGTGAAGTGAAAACATTTTAAAAATGTAATATTATATAGAAGTTTCAATACTAAAGACTCAAAAAATACATATAGTTTTTTAGTGTTTATTTTTATTATAAGGAGAAATATATAATTGTGAAATTAATACTTTTATATTATTTTTAAAACCACTTTACTAAAACCCACATCGTAAAAAGGATGGGTAAAATTTCTTCTGAAAAGGGGTGAATAAAAATAAGAAACACACATGAGATAATGCATATTTGGGTTTCAAAATATTAAAATAAAACAATTTTTGAAAGAAATAATATGTATATAGAGGATAAACATCAACTAAAGTGGATGGATATTATTATCAATAATTTTTCATTTTTATGAAGGAGAAAATTCATCAAATAAAATGAATTGATGTAATAATACTTCAAAAATAGTTCACATGAAAGAATTTTAAATACCCAAAAACTAAAGTGGAATTAAAATATAATTCAATCATAAGGTGAAATATATGAAACTTATAAGAATAAATATCATGAAGAATGATCGTAACTTAATGAATAGAAATCGAGTTAGCAAAACTCTTATGTATTTTTTAACACATAGATTGAATGCACCATAAGAAGATAACATGTAATGGAATTGAAAATATCATGAAATTAATGTATGTTATAATCAAAGGCATCCATAAGGAACTATATAAACCAAAAAAAATAAAACAAGTGGTAAATATAGAATATGTCTCTAGGAACAAAAAATGAGATAACAAAACTCTTAACTCATGCTCCCAACATTCATGAAATATCTTTAACATCGTGTATAATAAAAATAAACACGTCAATTTAATTTTTTAAGAAAATTGTGCCTATATATTTTCCTGTGTTATATAAATTATAATCATTTATTGTATATTTATCAGTTATTTACAGTTACTTTTTGTCATTAGAGGTTTATTTATTTTTACTATTTCACACATGTTTTGTAACGGCGCCGTCGAACCTCATTCACTAAATGAAATTTCATCATTAAAATATTACCCAAGTTAATATAATAAATTCTTTATAATTATTTATAATTTTATTACAAAATAATTATATTCATGATTCATGAAGACAAAATCAGTGATGAGCGTGTTTTTGGTAATTTAATGATATTAATGAATTGCATTATAAAGATTTCTATTTTTTGTTTTACCCTTATAGATTTATATTAATGAAATATATTTCTAATTAATATAATATTAATTCATCAAATATATATTTAGATTCATCTAATAAATATGATGATGAAAAATGAAACATGTTGTCGATAGAGGAGATAGTCTGCATGTGCACAGAGGTAATGTTTTCATTTTCCAAAGAATATAAAGAAAGGGGAAATTTATTTGTATTTAAAAAATATTATTCATTATATAAATATACTGTTTATTCAATATTTAAATTATTATAACCATTCATTAACATATGTAGTGAAAATATAATTACATTATTCATGGAGGCAGTAGTCAACATATATGTATGGGTGACGTTTTCACTATTCTATAGAAAATAGAGGAAGGTAGATAATGATTTTTCTATAAATATAATAAAACATTTAGTATAGTAATGATATTTTTTATTATTTTTTACAATATAATTTTATTGAATTATAATAATACTTAAAGAAATATAAATGAATAGGAGTTTTTTAAGAATTTCTATCTTTCTTCTTGGAATAACACCATTGAAAATTGGAAAAATCCTCTGAGGGATGGTCTTTTGAAGAGATAAAAACCTATAGAAAATGTATAGGAGTTTTGGGGAATTATTTGGTAAAATAGTTATTCAAATAAAGTGTCTTTGGGCCACTTATTTGGTCCCCAAGTCCTTTAAGGCCTTCGGGCCACCCAGGCCTTCGGGTCAGTAAGCCCTTCAGGCCACCTTAAGTGAAGATGCAAACCAGACAACCTACAAAGGAACAAACTTCAGAAGAAGGAGGAGAAAAGAGCTTTCACCATAGTAAAAAACTACACGGATTGCAAGAATGAGAGTGTATGGAACCTGCCGTCGGGACAAGCCTGTGCATGCATGAGAAAGCCTAGCTGAAAAGCCATATGAAGGTGGAGAGATGATTTCACAATGAAAATGCTGTAGAAGAGTAGTTCCAAGTAGTTAGTCCGGGTTGTATGTAATTTTTGAGGCCTACGAGAAATGAATTCATCTATGGCCTATGGTCCATGTAATACTTATGCCTACGAGCCTTGTAAGGATTCCAATTCACCCCTTGAAAGATGGATTATCAAAATCAATAAAAATGGTGGCCTTCAGTCCATTTGAAGGTTTTGGAAAAAAAACCTAAGTTCTAAAAATGTAATATATTTGTTTTTATAATAAAATTAATACTTTTAAATATATAATTATATATATAAAATAAATATTTGGATAATTATAAGGTTTTATAAAATTTTAATTCATTTTTATATCCAAATGATGCCATAAAAGTCAGGGAATTTGTAAAAACGTCATTTTGTACTAATAACCTAAAAATAAATCTTTCGATAAATATCCTAAAAATTCAACTTAAAGTAATATTAAAATTATAAATCCCTGAATTAATTTCATTTTTTAAAATTAAAATTATTAAAATTATGAATTTATTTTTTAAATGGAAATAATAAAATGTAATGAATAAAAAAATTTCTTAGTAGAAAGCCTTTTTAAATATTAAATATTCTTATTCTTATTTCTTATTATTTACTTATTAAAACAGTGTTAACTTATTATTCAAATCAATAATATATGTTATCATCATCTAACTATAATATATTTAATTTTTTAAAATAAAGGTTCATATCATCTAAAAAGGAAATTTTTAGTAAAACATATTTTCAAGAATAAGATGGTCTTTTAGGATATTTAGATACACATCAAAATTGTTTTTTTAAATATATTTAAAAATTATATTACTTCTATTTATACTTTTTGATTCAATGGATACATTATAATGGTTATATTTAATACATTTAATATTATCTTAATAAAATGTATCACAATTTAGTTTTAGTTTGGTGTTTGATGTTAATCAAGATTATCATAATAATATTTATTTATAAGAGAATTACATATTGACATTTTAGGGTGTAACATTATCCCTCCACCCAATAAATTTTATCCTTGTAATTTCAAGTATTATCTAATAATACAAATATAAAAGGGTATTCAAATGATATACAATTTTCAAGATATAATTTCTAATGAGATATCGGCCTCACTAACTAGGGTAAGACTATGAAACTCATATATTACTTCATAACAGTAATATACACAATATAAATTTCTTTCTAACAATTTGATCTAAGTTTCCTCCATTATTCTATATCATGACTCGTATTATAGAATTTTCATCCAAAGGGATTTCATTATCATACATTCATTGACTTACAACTATAGGTTATTATAAAATGTGATTTTAGTATTCTAAAAAATTAATTTTTCCTCTAAGTTGAGAGATCCCATCCACTTCCAAAATAATATTAAATTCATCTAAAGGAGGATTAACAATTTTTTTTCATGGATCAGTTCCAAAAACATTAAATTGGGATATAATAATCATATAATTATAATTTTTCTCAATTAATTCATACCAAATCATTGGGATGGTGATTTGATGGTCTTTAAAAACATCCCAGATATACTAGAGTGTCTAAAATAAAAATCAATTAATATATACACCACTCTATATTCAAGGTTTAGTGTACCTTAATTATCATGATCTACTTCATTTTTTGTTATCAAGTAGGCCCTTTATTATTCATTGTTCTTGGAGTTTGATGATTCTCATCATCCTTGTTAGCCCTAGGATCATGGAATTGACTTAGATAATTCCCAATTTCACCATACTTAAGTCATTGAACTATTAGTGGTACCTTAGGATGTGATTTATTTTTATTCATCATGGAAACTAAAATATTAATTTTTTTGGGAAATTAATTTAACTGTTTCCTCCTTTTCTACACATAAAACATTTTATAGTTTATTTGAGACATTTCCCTCGGTGCTTCTTCACAAATTCATGACATATTGAAAATTGAATCTTCTTTCCTCCAGAGTATTTTAACCCTATAAATTTAATGAATTTTTTTTGTAATATTATTTGTAGTGTTAGGTAATTTTACTGTGTTAAAGTTTTTAAACATAATTCATGATAACTCGATTGGAATAACTATAAGATTACTCACACTTTATCTTATTTAATTTTGTTTCTTATTGGTATTATTACTGTATTATCCATCACATCTATTTTTTAATCTATTACTCCTTGCTCCAATTATTATATAAATAAAAGAAATTTAAGGAAAATAATTATTAATTTTATATACTTATAAAATTGAAAACTATGAATTTAGAAGAAATATAAAATAAATAGTTCTCATAACCTAGCTCTTGAATCTCAAGGATTCAATATAGGATATAAATGGTTATATTCCTATTAGGTTCTTCAACCTAACTAGTTATATATAATATCATAAACATGCATTAAAACCCTTAGTAATGGTTTATAGGATAATATGATTTAACTAAAGAATTTCCCTTAGGCGTGAAAATTTTTGGGTGTAATTAGGCCTCTTTTCAATCCACCAGGTGAAGATCAAGTTAATATCCAACCATCCTTTTAGGTTTATTACCCCTATGTTTATCTTCACCATAAACTTCATCCATTTTTTTGTATCTAGATATTGATTTTCATGTTAGAAAACCAAAAATATCCACTTTACCAAAATATTATAATATTTTATTGTACTTAAACTTATCCCTAGAGTTTTCCATAGGGTTATGTTCTCTAATCTATATTTTTCAAAATTTAGTTCCCAAGGTTTCTTCCAAACATTATTTAATACCAATTATAACACCCTAAACTCTAATAATTTAGAGTTTTTCGTCACTTTATTAAATTATTTTAAGATACAATGTATAACACCATAAATTATCTCATTGGTTAGTTTTTCTGGTAGACTAGATACATATATGTTTTCCATATTACATTGGAAACATTAGAACATAACATAATAAACTTCTTAAAATCCTTATTATTCTTTTTTACACATCTGTAAATTCATTAAAGTGTCCCTTATTATTACCCTAGGGAAAGAAAAAAAATAAATGACAGAGTTCAACTACTCATTAATGGAAAGTGTACAGTAAAATTTATCATTGAATCTAGTAGAACACGCATTATGGAAGATTTAATAATCAATAAACATGTTATATAATCAATAAAATGAGTATTAAATATATCCATGGATAACACGTCAATATAAATAGTCACATGTATAATAATAACTAAATTCATGATAATGGAATTGAAATTATCGTACATCTTGATCTTACCATCAAGGACTTGTGTTATGGCATCATACATTCCATCAAGGCTGCAACCAGGATTTCATTAGTTCCATCAAGGTCTTTGTCAAGAGATCATTCCTTAATAGGGTATAAATATACTAAATACCCAAACATTTTGACTCATGAGACCAACTAATTCATCGAGGGGTTATATAATGCTGAAACCCACCCATCACATCATGATGTCCAATTAATTAATCATATGAATGATTTAAATAACAATTGAATTCATAATCAACTTGACTTAGTCATCTATAAACATCCATATGTTAATTAAAACATATAAGATATATATAATCTCCACACTTAATAAATCGAATAACATGATCATAAGTTATTATGAGAAAGAAGTTGGGTGGTATTTTTAAAGAATATCCCCCATGGGAAAGAGATGGGTTTCATGAAAACCTACTTAAAACATAATCATCATAATTCATTTATAAAAACAGATAGATGAAATCATAATAATATATCCTATGTGTAATATAAGGAATGTAAAAGGATGTTGACATAGATGAAAAACTCCCTTTTAAGATTATTATATGAATTACTTTAAAAATAAATAAAATGTATCCACTTTTTTTTAATGATTTTAATCTCATTAAAAGTATTTAGTGTAAAATGAAATACATTTATCTTGATAAAAATTGTTAAAAAAACATTTAAAAATGAAAAAAAAGGTTTTCAGAAAAAATATAAAATAATGATACATTCAATTTTTTTTTGAGTAGTCCTAATAACACTAAATACTTTTTTCTTAAAAAACTTTTAAAATACCCCTTAAAATAAATAATCCCTTTTAAGAAAATATTTTCCTTTTCAAAATTATTAAAATATTTCATTTTATTTTAAAAAATTATTATGAACCAAACATATTTAGAAAACCATTTTAAATCATAGAAATTAATCTTTCAAAAAAATACTTCGCATAATATATAAATAATATCTTAACAAGGGAAATTTTAAAAAGGGATACATTTTTTTAAATATTATATGAACAAAATGTTAAAAAAATAAAAAAAAAATTGGAGAGGAAGTAAATTTAAATCTGAAAAGGAGTCTCAATATACTATTAAAAATAACTTTAAATAATATAAGGATAGTAGAAGTGACACCCTAAAAGTGTTTTTGGAAAACTTTTTTACCATTTCCATAAAATAAGATGTAATAGGTTACATTAAAAATCCATTTTCAAAAATATGAAGTGAAAACTTTTGATTCTTTTAATTTAAAAAATAATAATCAATGATCGAGTCTTTAAAAATATATAAATTTTATTTTATTGGAAATGTGTATATAAGATAAAATTTCTAATTGTGAAAGAAAAATATTTTAAAAATATTTTAATTATATTTTTATTGAAATCCACATCATAAAAAGAATGTTAAAACATTATTTTGAAAAAGGGAAAATATGAATAAGAAAAATACAATAGATAACCCATATTTTGGTTTTAAAATATGAAAGAAAAGAAAATTATTGAATGAATGAATATTGATATGTAGGATAAATATTCATTAAATATGATGGGGATTATTTTCAACAATTTTGCATTTTTATGAAGAATCAAACCCATCAAGGAAGAAGAATTGATGTAAATATAATCATTTTATGTTTAGTGATTTTTATTATTTCTCGCATGTTTTGTAATGGTTTCATCAAACCCCATTCATTGAATAAAATTTCATCATAAAAATAATATAAAAGAAACAAAAATAAATTATTTATAATTATTTATAAATTTTTAATTTCATTTAATGATAATTTTAATCCTTATTCATGATAAACAAATGAGTGATGAGCTTGTTTTGGATAATTTACTAATATGAACATATTTTTTTATAATGATCCTTAATTTTTGTGATATACTTTTATAATCATAATCATAACATATATTATTAATTAATATCATATGAATTCATCAAATATAATTTTATAATCATTTATGTAATGAAATGGCGAAAAAAGGAACATGTCATCCCTGGAGGCAGTAGTCCACACATACACACTTGTGACATTTTCGTTTTCCCTAGAATGAAAAGAAATTATAAATTGATTCATATTTTTATAATATTAATAATGATATAAATAAAATATTTACTCATTAACTACATTCTTTGAATTGTCCATGAAATCCAGTTGTGAAATAAAGTGTACCATTCATAGTGAAAGTAGATGACACGTTCACATGGATGATGTTTTTACTTTTCTACAGAGAAGGTAGGAAGGTATATAATCATTATTAGATTAATATAATAACATTTAAGTGTAATAATGATACTAATTTTTTTATTTTGGTATGGTATACTATAATACTAGGGTATAATAAGAAGACTTAAAGAAATATAAATGGAAAAGAGTTATTTGGGAATTTTTATATTTCACCTTGGAATAAATCCTTTGAATACTAAATTAATCCTTTTAGTGGCGGAATTATGTGGAGAGAGATAATTATAGGAAATTTATAGGCCTATTGATAGATATTTTAAAAATCAAGCTAAAGGGTCTTGTGGGGTGGGGATAAGTGGGTTGGTGGAAGGCTCCTTTTATAAGTGAGAAGGGTGTCACTTTTGTAAATACTCACAACTTTGTTTCAGTCTCATATATTTCAAAGGAAAGTTTCTAAAAAAGTAAAAAATAATATAGAGAGTATGGATTTTTGACACTCATTTTGGGACATTTTTTAACATGATTTAAGTCTTTTACAATTTTGTTTAACCCTTTTACCATTTTTGACTTTTATAGCGGTAGCTAATTCTTACCTTTGTAATTTATGTGTGTATATAAAAATATAATGTAATTTCTTACATAATTAGTAAATTACTTTTCAAAATATTTAAACCATTTTATTATATTAATTTTATAAAAGTGATAAAAATTAATTCTAAAATAATAAATCTATAACACAATAAAACAAGTTTAGAGAAAAATATAACTATGTTCTGAATTTTAAAATATTGTTTTAAATATTAAAGTATATATTTTTAAATTTATAATTTTAGTTATATTTTACCATTTGGTAAAAAAACGTTTTATAAATTTTTAAATCATTATTATATACCCCTGATTTCATAAAAGTCACGATATTTGTAATAATGGAAATTTATACTATTAACCTAAAAATAATTCTTTTAAAAAAATATAAAAAATTATATTTAGATGATATTGAAATTATAAATCAATAAATTAAGTTAAATTTCTAAAATTTATATTTTAAAATTTTGATATTTAACTTTTAAATGGAAATAATAAATATAATGAAAAAAATATTTTTATAGGAAAATGACTTTTAAAATATTAATTGTTCTTATTCTTATTTCCAATCAATTAAATGTTAATTAAGAGGTAATATATTACTCATATAAACAATATATTTTATCATAATTAACCATAATATATTTATTTTCATAAAATAAAAGTGCATATCATTAGAAATGAAATTTTTAGAAAAATGCATTTTAAGCATAAAATAATATTTTTAGTTATTCAACTACACTAATTGAGTTTTATCATTAAATTTATATTAAAAATAAAATTTTTACATATATTTAAAAATGTGGTTAAATATATTTATACCTTCCAATTCAACGGACACATTATAACATTCACATTTAATACTTATAATTTATCCTAATAAGATGTATCAGAGTTTCATTTTTGTTTAGTGTTTCATGTGAAACAAGTTATTCATCATAGAATTTATTTCAAATAGAATTACATATATAAATCTTGGGGGTGTTATAATAAAAATTTGATAATCAATAACACAAGAATAGTCATCTGTAACTAATAAATCATGGAACGACAATATATATTGCGGGTTGATATTTTTTTATTCAATTTATACATAAAATTAAAATAAATATTTTTGTGTGATGAATATAATTCAAACTCATTTTATTTTATAGAAAAAAACTCATTAAATTATTCCCTACACTTTCATTCTGTCCCAAACTTTTATAGTACCTTATTCAACCTTTTTATTACCATATTAAA
The DNA here is from genome assembly GCA_963277665.1 of Viscum album. Lineage (NCBI taxonomy): Eukaryota > Viridiplantae > Streptophyta > Magnoliopsida > Santalales > Viscaceae > Viscum > Viscum album. The sequence continues at coordinate 1,870,522,214 of OY728131.1, forward strand.
TCATTTTTCTCATTGAATGAGTTGAAAAAAAATCCCAAATAGTTTAAAACCATGTATTAAATCCAAACAAAACTTACTTGAATAAATTCCTTCTTCCTCCACTTCTATATCCTTAAAACATTTTTATACATGATCTTGAAAATCCACATCCTTCATAACTTGTACAATATGTCTATGGGATACCATATTTAGAATAAAATTTCCCATTTATATTATTGAGGTCTTTACATGTGTTTACTTTAGAAGGAATCCAATGATAAATGTTTTATTAGGTTATAAAATATTAATATTTTATCTCAAGTGCTCCCTTTATGTTCATGCACTTATAATGTCATAGTTTTTGTATCATATACTTTCAAACAAATTAACATATTCAAATCATATTATTGTATAACACTTTATACAAACCATGATTTATTTTAAATATTCAAAAATAAGATCTAATTATATTCAAACATAAGTGAATTAAAATAATATATAAGATATCATAAACCATTTCAAGTAAAGGTTTATAATCATAGGAAACAGAAATTCCCACAATAAAAAGTTTGGTGAAACATGAATCCAATCCTTACTTTTCTCAACAGATCTTAATTCCTCAATATTTTTTGAATTTGAACCCAAAGTCCCAATATTTATAGTTTAGTACTCAAGATAGATATTAATTCCACTAAAACACTAATACCCAATATCATTAAAACAAAATCAACCCTTACTATTGAGTTCATAATCTATATAATATTCACAATCTCTGTGGATCATAATAAAAATTTATATCATATAGATCATGTAACTCCAGATATATATGGTATCACATTGATAAGAAGTTGTTTCACAGTTTCAACTAAAGAATAATTTCATTAATAATATAACACTTTATGTTCCTGAATAATTATAAAAATTTAATAACTACAAAAATAAAAAACTGAGAAATTTATACATGAGATAAATGTTTATGGAAATTTCATTAATAAAATATTATAAATAGTTAATAATTATATAATCATTATGAATTTATCATAAAAATGTACATAAAAATTTCATACTTATTTCAATATTAACTCTTTTATATTATTATTTTACATGTTATACATTATGAACTCTTTCCTATCATAAATATATGATATTTGTAAGGGCCTAAATCCTGGTAACCCTTCCATTTTTGTGAATTTTAGGTGTTATAGGTGCTCGTAGAGTGTTTCTTGGGAGTTTGGTGGGAAAATAAGGAAAGGGGGTGCCACAAAAGTTTTGGAAAGGTTGTAGCGTGGGGTCTTGGGTTGTGTCGTAAGCATGGATTCTATAGCATGTAGATCCATGTTATGACATAGGATGGATTGAGGGATAATTTTTAGGCTATTTACTTTTTAGGAATACTTATTTCATGGTGGTTGGATATTGTATAGGCACTTATCCAATGTTGATCCCTACAACATTGAGCAAGGAGGATACAATGTAGGAGTTTTGTGGAGTTTTTTTAAATCGGGGTTGATTGAGCCATGGGTTTTAGGATTCACTGTAGTCCATCCTACATGTATATAGGATATAAACCATGGATTGAAGTGTGATTCTTAGACATGCTTTAACCAATGGGGTTGCATCAGGGTCTGGGTGGATTTTATAGTTGTCTAGGTGGGTTGCATCATGGTCTAGAGGGTTTCTCTGTGGTCCTCTAACTACCAAAATCCATTTCAATATCCATGAGGCCATCTGAACCCAGATTTCTCCCTAACCTATATCTCTCTCTAACCCTAGGCACCTCAGAGATTTTGTTGATGGCCTTTGAATCTCATTTCTATCGGGATTAATCCTTAGATTCTAAAGATCAATCCACATTGATCTAAGGTAGGTTCTTCTCCGTTTCTAGTGGTTTCTCCTCTGTTTGATCTCATTTTCCTCCCATTATTCTTTCCATGCTATGGAATTTTATCCCCATCATTATAATGGAGTTTTATTTTTAATTTTATATTTTATTCATATCATGAATTCCTTGGGTGATTTGTAATGACCCAAACATTTATAAATTAAATTCATTTTTAATGATTAAATGCTTTATTAAAAAATGAAGTTATGGAAAGCATGTGTACTATATTGGTTATTTTGGAAAGTTATATGGTCTTTAAAATTTTAAATACCATTAAACATGAAAATCATTGATATTATTTTCATTGTATAGTGACCATTATGATTAGTATATTATTGGTTTTCATAAATTCTATTTGACACAGACAAAGGAAGCGACGACCTCGACTAGTAGGATCATACCTTGTAAATCCCATTTATCATAGATTATGAGAGAGATAGAATCACTGGGATTTTTTACTTAATCAAAACCAAGACAAGATTCAACAATTTAATCATGGTATAAATCATTTATGGGAGAAGTTCAAGCTCCTTGGGATCACATCCCAAACTATATTTATCGAATAACCCAATAAAAATCTCACCAACACAAACCATACCCTTCGGGTATTCACTAGTGTCATAAATGGATATCTATCTAGACCTAAATATTATAATTTTTTAAATTTTATTGTAAATAAAACAAATATTATATTCAGATATTTAAATATTTCTTTTTAACTGATTAAATAGTGAGTTTGATAAAAATTAGATTTTGATATGATGAACTACAATTTTTATTTTTAGGAAACATATAGTTACCATAAAGAAAATATTTTTTTATGAATAAAAAAATTGTTAAATAAATTATATTATAATAAAATGTTATTATTCATTAAATATAAATGATAATATAATTTTATGAAGTGAAGTGTTATTTTTTGTAATGGTTGGAAAACTATTATTATCAAAAAAATATTTTCTAATAAATGGGGAATGTTGATTTAAAATTTTAAATTCAAATATTTAGAGAAATATTTTGATTAAATAAATATTATTTTTGAAATAAGTATGCGAAAATTATTCAATAGTGAGTTTTTCTAAATTTTCTGAGACAACCGAATCTTTGGGTAAAAATTAAATATGGTAGGTATTATGATATCATAAAATCGCAAAATATATATAATAAAAACTATAAAGAGTATACATGACTAAAATTATTTTTTAAATTTAAAATAATGTATTTTTTATGTTATTTTATTTATTTTATAAATCCTTAATGAATCCTCCAAAACATATATTATATTTTTAAGTTTTTTAAATCAATTATTTATGAACATGACTCATTTCCATATCACGATGGGTATTATTTTAATTTATTTGATTCTAATCCTCTTAAAATAATGAAAATAACTTACCTTTTTTAAAAATAGTGGGAAAATCATTGGATGTTTTTTTGTTTTGATTACTTTGTCATATAGGGTACAAAGCCCAAATTAATAAATAATTCCTCTGTATTTTTCTATAAAAACTGACCCAAAATCCCTTTCTTCTTCACAAAAAAACCCTTATAGATTGAACTTAATCTAACCTTCCCTCTCTATATACCTCTAAACGTTCCCCCAATCTCTTAAAAAGACCATATCATGTTTTAATAAGCACCCTCTCAAGGTAAGGGATCTTCTCCTTCTCCTATTTATTCAAGCACTATATTTATATTATACCTTTCAATTTATAATTTCCACTTTGGTTTATGTTATTAAACATACATATTACTTTTATTATTATTTCCAATTGATGATATACCCCTTTATCACTCATTAATTATTTCGGTTATCATTATGTAACATTGTTATGCTGTCAAAATTAGCATGTGTTTTTTAATACCAAACAATTGTGTAATCAATACCCATAACAATTTCCACTCATAGTATTTACCTATATGTACTTATCATTAATTAATTGGGTACTTCGGTTTATATATCTCACACTCCTTTATCATGGAATTAAAATTGATGAAATAAATTCTTATAAAGTATGATCAGTGTGGCACACTTATGCATGTACATGATATGAATGTAACGAGTATACACAGAATTATATATTTATCCAATGAATTGGGTAATGTTTTATCTCATGAGATGTTATTTATAGGATTAAGGATTGAAACTATTTATTATGGTAATTCTTCCACCATGTGATTTTTTCTTGGAATTTATCCTTAACTTATGGTTATGTCATGTTTTATGTTATTTCCACATTCCTATGTTGCCTTTATGTTATTAGGTTATATCATGCCCCATTGTTGAATGTTTTGATTCTAACCCCTTTTATGTATCTTTGATATGCATATTGACTCATATGTATTGATTTTATCATTTTAATATTTTACTATTCTTGTGCTAGTCTTTATAGACCACCCCTTTCTTATGTACATCCCCGAGTTATCCCATGAAGTTTTAAAAGATCCATGGAATATAATCACATGTTATGGTGTTATTAAATAAAGTTATTATATTTATTTTGTATGTTGTTATGTTATATGAATTATTACCCAAATACATTAGGCCTCATGATCTTATTAGGTTTTATTAAGTGTATCTTTATGTATTAAATCATGAATTATGGTGTTATAAAATATTGGTTGATGTAGAGAGTATCAGAGAAAAGTATGTTTTTTAGGGGATTAGGATTAGAAAGATCTAGTGAAATCCTTATGGATAAAACTAAATATATAAAAGAATCCCTAAATTTTGGTAAATCATAGAGTAATTGGTTTTTAATAAAATACATACCTCTCTAGATACGATAAGTGGATTTGGATCTTGAACAGTTTTACCTAGGGGTAATAACCCAGTAAAGGTCAAATTGTGATGAACTCGGTTTTCACCTAATGCATAAAAATGGGCATTGATACATATATTTTTTTACCCTCCTAGGGGATATGTTTTGGTAAATTCATAGTCTCTTTATAAACCATTATGTAGAGAATAAATTCCCATAATATTTTATATTAATAATTAGATCATGGAAAACATAGACTGAAACCAATAAATTCATATGTTAGGGAATATATGTCATTGATGAAAAATCCATTTAATTTTCATTTATTCTTTTTTATGTTTTTAATAGTTTTAAATTTTTAATCCCTAAGATTATTTTGGATAAAGTAAATGATTATAACTAGAATAAAATAGTAAAATTGAGGATTATCATTGATTGATGAACTAAAAATGTCTTACGTGAGTATGGTTATACACATTCTTTCTTATAATTCAAGATTAATAAAACTATTCAAACACCACCTCAAATCATGGATGTTGAGTTATAGGTGAAAATGGTTAATGGTCTAATTATTGAATCCCAAGCATATAACTCAACCCTTATCCAAATTTTTTGGGTTGAATTTCCCAAAAAAACATGTGATACTCCCCTTATTTGAATTTGATTCTATTTTAGGAATGTATAAGATTTCCTTGTATAGGGAAAACATAAATTGATAAGATAAGAAAATAATACTTTATATCACAAATCACCCTTTAATTTTATACTAGTTCAAGGAATTATTAGAATATTATTTGGTACCAACATATAAATAATGGATATTATTTATTTTCAAGCAATCATATCTATCTCAAATTATTAAGACGAAGGAAAATACAATCCTTCATGAATTTCCCATTATAAGGGAATCTACTTATGTTTTTCCCAATGAATTTATTATTCTTCCTCCTAGTCATTAGTTTAAGTTCTTAATTGAGCTCAAACCTAGATATCTTCCAATATCTAAGGCTCTATAAAGAATGGTAATTTTTAAACTTTATAAGCTAAAGAAACTACTATATGAGAATATAGAAAAGGCTTTTTATTCTCAAGTGCTTCAAAATGGGGTTCATCAGTCCTCTTCATCAGAAAGAAGGATGGGTCAATGCACCTCTACATTGATTATCATGACCTAAAAAAGATCATGATAAAGAACAAGTATTATATTATATAGATTAACGACTTGTTTGATCAGATACATGGGTCCTAGTACTTCCTAAAGTAGATCTTTGGTCTGGATATTATCAAGTAAAGATAAAGAATTAGGATATCCCTAAGACTACTTTTCATAAAAGGCATGGTTAATATGAGTCCATAGTTATTCAATTTAGACTCACTAATACTCCAGTAATCTTTATGGACAAAACTAATATATTATTTCAGGGTTTCCTTGAAAATTTTATTATTGTATTTATAGATTATATTCTTATCTACTCAAAAAAGAAATCGTAACTATGGTGATTATTTAAATATTTTACTAAAGACCTTGCACAAGGAAAATTTGTATGAAAATTACAGTAAATGTGTGTTTTGGTTGGATCAAGTAACTTTCTTGGGACATGTTATCACTAGAAATGGGAAATATTTTGATCCATCAAAAGAATAGTCAATCAAAGGATGGCCCATACCAGTATCTATGATCTAAATCTATGATTTCCTTAGATTATATGGGTACTATTGTAGATCTATGATAAACTTCCCATGACTTTCAATCCCACTAACTAAGTGATTAGTCACTAAATGAGGATAATATTCCTTTTTAATACAGATAATATTGATGTTATTTGTTTATTAATAATCACCATTTTAGTGCATTTTACACTTTGAACATCATTTCACATTATGATTTTAATTACTTCTTAAAATGCACTATTATGTGGTACATTTTTTAACATCATTTAAAGTACCCAATGATTCATCTGATTTTAAAGAATATAATTATAAATATTTTAATTTTATATTTTTTTTAAATTGACCTAAACTTCAATATGAACATGTTTCATTCAGGGATCAATGGAGAATTCATGGAAAAGATGGGGATATTTTGTGATGAAAGGAAACAATTCTGGAGAAGGCATATTGGACACCATCCCACTGATGAGAATGTGGGACCCACATTACAGGCCCAATGAATCCCCAATTTCGTGGGATGCTAGGAAACATGCATAGGAACAAATAACTATGCAATATCCAATGCTAATTCGGCCTCTATGGTGTCCATTTAGGCGGCCCAATTAGAGATAAAATTATGAGCCAGATTCTTCGGCCCAGAACAATATCCCAATAATCTGATCATATCTCCGAATATACAACTCCAAATAGACCAACAGTTTACAGGAGGTTAGGAGACATCTGGTTATTCATTTTATTCTTATATGGACCACTCTGATTCTTCCATCTAGAAGGTCATAAAATCGCGTCTGTTAGGTGGATGAAAGTTGGCTGCCACCTCAGGTCAAATGTGGAAAAGTCTAAGTTCCACAAGCATTCCACCACCCTAGGCCTACCATAATCAAGTGGGATTCTTTGTACTGTTGTAGGCTCTACCCAAGGCTTCCAAAATGACTATTTAAGGTAGTGGTGGTGGAGGAGTTGAGAATCTTGGATGCTTTGTTCAATTGTAATGTTATGCTGCAATTTTGTTGTCTCAAATTTGTCTTTCACATGTAAGTTGTTCAATTCACTTCAGTTTATTAATAAAAGTTTTTCTTCTACTCTTATTCTGTTGTTATTCATATCACTTTGATACCATTGGATCAATGTGTGAATTTATTCACACCAAACCTTGTGAAATTATTCACACAACGGTGGAGTGATCATTTTATTTTTGTTGTTTTCTTTACTTCTCCATTTCCTCCCTCATGAGTCTACTTTCCGCTTCCATTGAAACCATGGGATCAATGGAGGTATAACCCACTTATGGGGTGATCCAAGGGAGTAGAAAGGGTCTGGATTGGATGTTATTTATCACCTCATTAATGTATAATCACTTATTTAATTGAGATTTTTATTTGATGATTTTTAAACTCCATCATCCTTGTTGAATTTAAGGCCACACACTTCAAGTACTAATACAAACCTTTACCTTGAAGTGCTCAAAACTTTGATCCTTCAAGTGTATAGGTGATTAGTATTAAATTGTGTAGGAATTAAACCAGTAAGTGATGATATTGTTTTATCTCCTTAAATGAACCCATCTCAAATATAAGAAACTGAAATCATTAAAAAGGAAATACGTCCAATCTACCCCGAGTGATAACCTAGGATCAACTCATTCTTTTAAATTGAATTCACTTAAGTCTCTTATAGTTACTTTAAACCCATCTAAAATCAACCCATGTTGGCCACTTCATAGCTAAAAACAGTCCATAGAATGTACGTGTCTATAGGTTACTTCTTAGGTCTCTGAGGATTCGACAACCCAAGCTAAACTACAAGGACCGTCTTACCTTCTTCTCTTGGGTAAATTTGAGAGAGAATCAAATTTTGGAGCCTTTTAAGGGGACCTAATTAAGTTATCTTAGACAATATAATCTTTTTTTTTCATCCCACTTATCTGTTCTCACCCCCTCACTCCTATGGAAATCAATTTTGAACAAGTCCAAACATGGAAAACCTATCCATATTTTGATCACACAACCCCATGTGTGATGTATAATGACCATCCTAATTTATACTTGTGGGATAATCAACAACCTAATGAACCAAAATGTTTTTACTCCTATGATCCACAAAACATCCCAACATATAATGAGTTTCAATCACCCCAAATCCAATATGAACACCCTACTGTGCAATTCCAACAACTTAATTATCCACCTGAAATAGACCATATTTCTCAACCCCTTACCCATCATGATCCACAACCATTACTTGAAAAATTGTGTCAAAAAATGGAGAAAATGAATTTTGAGGTTTCATCTTTGAGGTTAGAACTACAAAGCATTAAAAATTATGAGGAACCCATCCCTACACAAACTGTCCCTTCCATAACCTTATGTGAAGTGTCTAGTTTCCCACAAACCTCACAAGAATTTATTGAAGAACCAACCTTTGGATTTGGGATAGATGAAGAGGATAAAGGAATTATTTATGGGTGCTTAAATCAAGAGGAAATTTATTTTTTGGATTCAAAATAGGAGAATTTGACATCATGGATTGAGTCTCCCAAGGATAACTCCATTGATGATTTTTCAAAAACACTAATCACTGAACCATTGAGAGAAATCACAAACATTGAGTCTATACCCATTCCTAACACCGATATTTAGAATTTTATTGTTGAATCTTATTTTAAAAAGGAACCGATTCTGTTGATAAATTTGGAAAAAGAAACTGAGTTAGATTCAAAATCTCAACTTGTGTCTAAATGTCCTATCCAACCCTAGCTTAAAATTATTATTCTTCCTTACCCAATAAAGTATCCATTCATAGGGTATAACCATGACCTTTCAGTTTTAATTCATTCTTCTATTGAAAAAGAAAATTTAGTAATGATTATTGATGCCTTAGGCAAGACTAGAGAAGCAACTAGATCCACCATTTCTGATATTCCTTGGATTTACCCACTCATTTTAGGATATAGGTTTGTGAATGAAACAAATTATAAACATAGAATCAAACTCAACCTAGTTGAATTGGTGAAACATGTGGTCTATAAAATGTTGAAAGTTGGTATTGGATAAGTTGGTGGGGGGGGGGGGTTCAAGTCGAGCTAGCGACGTTAAACAAAGCGCTGCATGGGAGGCAACCCATGGTTTTCAAGTTTCCAATAATTTTGTTGTTTTAATAAACATTATATTTTCAATAGGATTAATTAATCATTTTGATATTTAATAAAAATATAGACTATTGAACTGTTCTTCTATTTTGAGTATGGATGGGTACGAAAGGGGAGCACCATATTCATCTGTGTCACGTGGTGTGATCCTCGAGTAATACCTTACCCGGAAATTTAAAAAGAAAACAATATATCATCAGTTCATTTTATTTTTATGTTTTTGTAGGTTAAAATAAAAATACAAACAAAAAAGAAATAAAAATATAATAATAATAAAAAAGGGGGCACACCATAGGTCGTGGGGAGAACCCCATCACAACCGGCGAAGCCGCGGAGATTCGAACCTGGGACCGAAGGGAGACAGGGGTGCGCGCTTACCACTAACCTACGACCTTTTGTGCCTCCTTATTCTATAATTTTTATATATATACTTATATTTTACTTTCTTTATTATATAAATATATATATATATACTGTTTTGTTTTTTTATTGTTTTTTTCCTTTTTCCACTAGGGAACTCTGCAAGCGACATGGATATCAAAGGACTAAATTGGAGCGGCAAGAATTTAAACTTCAACCACCATGTGACTTCATTCCATGATCCTAATTTTCAATTTCCTTTTTGAACTTTCATTCTCTACCTCTACCCCCTTCTAAATTTTCTTTTATTTAAACACTAGGGACAGTGTTGTTTTAAGTTGGGGGGAGATAAAATAAAAAATGCTTTTGTGTTAAAAAAAATGAATGATTTGAAAAAAAAATTGTGTAAATTGAAGGAAAAATTCCTTTAACTTTGAACATGGTAATACACATTTCACACTTTGAAACTGAATATCAAATAATTTATCATGCCCTGATTCTGATTTTAATCCTTGTATAATTTCATGAGCATAGATTTTGGAAAGTGTGGCTGTATAATGTGATATTTCATTGTTTATATTTTCATCCAAATTAAAAAAGATCACAATGCACGTCCTTTGGATAGTGGGGTATTAGTTTGAGTTCATGGGGTCCCCTAAATAAATAGCATAGGTTTGGTGATCATTTTAGTTTAATATGATTATTAAAAAAAATTAAAAAAAATTGCGTGTAGAGCAATGAAATGACCTAATGCGTGGCTTTCGGCACTTGGGGATCATGACTCTATAGTTGTCTGGACCAGAGTTAGTAATTTTATCTCTATTTTTGGTAATTTGAATTTGTTTTTGACTGAGTTAACTTGAGATGATGCCCGAGTATGTGGGATTCACTTGGTGCCCTAAGGTCTTTGAGCATGGGAGTCATCGGCAAAATCTCGCTACAGGGGTTGACTCTTTTGAGTGCAATTTCAATTACCAGGGAAAAATTGCAAAAAAAATACAAACAAACAAAAAAAATTATACAAAAAAAAATTGAATACTCATCTTAATATTGAAATGTGATTCCACCTAGAGCTTCTATAATTTTACCCTTGAATAAAGATGAACCCCCATGTCTATTGTTATGCACAAAACATCCTCATACTTAATTTTTTTTCTTTTTTACATCCTCATACTTATTTGATATTGGATAAAATATGACAATGAATTTGAAGAAATGAATGGGCTTGGGATTGGGATCTTCTTATGAAACTATCTTGTATTAAAATATTTTGATGGGTTTTATTATTGTTTGGTATAAGGGTTTCTGGTGATCATTGTGTATTAAAATGTTTTTGAAAAAGGGAATTCGAATTTCAAATTTTTGAGATATATTTTGCTCGAGACTAGCAAAACTCAAGTTGGGGGGTGTGATTAGTCACTAAATGAAGATAATATTCATTGTTAATATAAATAATATTTATGTTCTTTTTTATTCATAATCACAATTTTAGTGCATTTTACACTTTGAACATCATTTCACATTATGATTGTAATTACTTCTTAAAATGCACTATTATGTGGTACATTTTTGAACATCATTTAAAGTACCCAATGATTCATCTAATTTTAAAGAATATAATTATACATATTTTAATTTGATATTTTTGGAAATTTACCTACACTTCAATATGAACATGTTTCATTCAGGGATCAATGGAGAATTCATGGAAAACATGGGGATATTTTGTGATGAAAGGAAACAATTTTGGAGAAGGCAGATTGGACACCATCCCACTGATGAGAATGTGGGACCTACATTACAGGCCCAATGAATCCAAAATTTCGTGGGATGCTATAATACATGTATAGGAAAAAATAACTCTTCAGTATCCAATGCTAATTAGGCCTACATAGTTTCATTTAGCTGGACCAAGTTAGAGATAAAATTCTGGGCCAGATTCTACGGCCCAGAAAAATAGCCCAATAATCTGATCATATATCCGAATATACAACTCCAAATGGACCAAAAGTTTACAGGAGGTTAGGAGACATCTGGTTATCCATTTTATTCTGATATGGACCACTCTGATTCTTCCATCTAGAAGGTCATAAAATCGCGTCTGTTCGGTGGATGAAAGTTGGCTGCCACCTCGGGTCAAATGTGGAAAAGTCTAAGTTCCACAAGCTTTCCACCACCCTAGGCCTACCATAATAAAGTGGCATGCTTTTTACTATTGGAGGCTCGACCCCAGGCTTCCAAATTGCCTATTTAAGGTAGTGTTGGTGGAGGAGTTGAGAATCTTGGATGCTTTGTTCAATTGTAATATTATCTGCAATTTTGTTGTCTCAAATTTGTCTTTCACATGTAAGTTGTTCAATTCACTTTAGTTTCTTAATAAAAGTTCTTCTTATACTCTTATTCTGTTGTTCTTCATATCACTTTGATACCTTTGGATCAAGGTGTGAATTTATTCACATCAAACCTTGTTAAATTATTCACACAATGGTGGAGTGGTCATTTTATTTTTGTTGTTTTCTTTACTTCTCCATTTCCTCCCTCATGAGTCTACTTTCCGCTTCCATTGAAACCATGGGATCAATGGAGGGCTAAACCACTTATGGGTTAATCCAAGGGAGTAGCAAGGGGCTGTATTGGATGTTATTTATCACCTCATTAATCTATAATCACTTCTTTAATTGAGATTTTTATTTGACAATTTTTAAACTCCATCGTCCTTGTTGAATTTAAGGCCACACACTTCAAGTACTAATACAAAACTTTACCTTGAAGTGATCAAAACTGTGATCCTTCAAGTGTATAGGTGATTAGTATTAAAGGGTTTAGGCATTAAAATAGTTAGTGATGATGTTGTTTTATCTCTTTAAATGAACCCATCTCAAATATAAGAAATTGAAATCACTAAAAAGGAAATACGTCAAATCCACCCTGAGCGATAACCTAGGATCAACTAATTATTTTAAATTGAATTCACTTAAGTCTCTTAGAGTTCCTTTAAACCCATCTAAAATCAACCCAATTTGACCACTTCAAATCCAAAAACGGTCCATAGAATGTACATGTCTATAGGTTACTTCTTAGGTCTCTAAGGATTCGACAACCCAAGCTAAAATACAAGGACCGTCTTACCTTCTTTTATTGGGTAAATTTGAGCGAGAATCACCAAGCTTACTCAGAAGGGACTCATGTTTTTCTAGTCTAATTAATGTGAATAAATCTTTAAATATCTAAATAAGAGTCTACTCACTACATATTTTCTCACATTACCCACCAGTAGAGAAATATTTATGATCTATATTAATGCATCCAAAAATTTATTGTCTTATATAATCCTCTTTATTAAAGAACAAATAGTATAAATACCTAAAACATAGTCTAGAATTGGTTGCGGTGATATTCACATTCATTATTTAGAGGCATCACCTATATGGAGAAAATTGTTACATATATATGGATCATAAAAGAAACAATTATATATTCAAACAAAGGATGTTAATGTACCCCAATAAATGTGCTTATAGTTGATCAAGGATTATGAGTGTTCAACCCATTACAATCATGGGAAGGAAAAAAAAGTGGTGGGTTATCTGAGTAGAAAGGATCCAAAAACCCTATCCATGATGGGGAATAAAAGGGAACCAATATTATTATCAATATAAAGTACGGTTATGGGAATAATAAAATGATCTTAATCCAAAATTTCTCAATTAACTTCTAAACCATATATTCTTATGTTGATCAAGGAGGCCTAGAAAAATGATGAGTTACAAAAGAATAAGGTAATGAATATTTTGGAGTTCAACTTTACTGAAGATGGATTTTTATGGTTTGGAACCAAGATAGGTGCCCCATCAAAACCAAAGATGAAGTTGGAAATTTTTTTTATGAATCATATAGCACGTCTTTCTATATAAATCTAGGAATCACTAAGATGTGTAGATACATGAAGCAAAACTTCTGGTGAGATAACATAAAGAGGGAGACTGTGAAGTTTGTATCTTGATACTTCATATGCCAAAAATTAATGGTAAAATGGTAAAATTCTAAGGGTATAATGTAATTATTTCCCATGCGAGTAAGGAAATGAGAAAACATAACCATGTATTTCACTATAGGACTTCCGAGGACACCTAAAGGAAATACTTCCATCTGGGTGGTAGTCAATCACCTTAAAAATTTGGCACATTTCATTTATATAAATAAATATATCTCTCTTGAAGAACTCACCAAGATATATATAAGTTAAGTGGTAAGAATATTTTTATCTCCACTCTCTATTGTATCTGACCAAGATATAAGGTTAACCTTAAGGTTTTAGAGAATACTTCCTTAAGAGTTAGATATAGAACTGAGCTTCAACATTTCTTATCTCCATCACATGTATGGTCATTCTGAAAGGACTATTAAAAATCTAAATGATATGGTGAGTTCATGTTCAATGGATTTCCAATGATGTTGGGAGTAACACCTTCCCCTAGTAGAGTTCTCATATAACAATAGTTTCCATTCTAGCATTCAAATGGAACCTTATAAGGATTATTATAGTAATATGTTTTGGACTCTAACATGTTGGGATAATGTTAGAGATAAAGAGATGGGGGTAACTTATCTTATCTAATAAATTACATATAATTTTCAAACCATTCAGTTTTATATGTAATCTGCACAAAGTTGATAGAAATTCTATGAAAACAGTCATCAATGAGACAAGGAGTTTAAGGTTAGAGATAAAATGTTCCTTTGTATATCATTATGGAAATAATCCATGATGTTTGTAAAAAATGAAAGATTGGTCCTAGATACATTAGACACTTTTGGATATTTTATCACATCAAAGAGGTGGCCTATCAACTAGAAATTCTACTTAACCTATCTCAAGTACATGATGTGTTCCATGTATCCCTCTTGAGGTATTACATACTAGAACACTCACATTTACTGAATCTAGAGGTGGTACAATTAGATAATGATATTTCATATAAGGATTAGTTGATGAAGATATTATATCGTAGGGACAAAGTTATAAGAAACAAGACAAATCACTTGGTAAAAGTGTTTTGGTATAAGCCCAAGTTTGAGAAAGCGACATAGAGACTAGAAGAGGTGATGAAACAAAAGTATCCTCATATTTTTTAGTTTATGAAATTAAAATTTTGAGTGAGAAATTTCTGGAGGGGGAATAATGTAACTACCAAAACATTTATAAACTAAATTAATATCTTTTAATGAGTAAATGATTTATTAAGAAGTGAATTTATATAAAACGCATGCACTAATTTGGTTATTTTGAACTGTTATATTGTATTTCAAATTTAAAATTGTGTTAAACATTATAGATATTGATAATATAGCCATTGTGTAGTGACCATTTAGGTTAGGATATTAAGGGTTATTATAAATGATATTTTAGGAATAAAAATTAAGTTATGGTCTCGACCAGCAGGATCATACCCTATGAATCCCATTTATCAGATCTTATGAGGGAGATAGTATAAGGACCCAACCTTAAAAATTACAAAATATAGATATTTCAACTATATTTATCTTCATTAAATTTACAAATATATTTTCATTTTAGAGTTTTATAATGTTAGGACATAACTCATATATATCAACCCACAAGAATACAAATTGTGTACTATTAAAAAAATATCCATTTCTTCCAAAACATAAAATTTTTATCACAAAACAACAACATGAGTTCTTTGAAAAATCTTCATAACATTAAACAAAACTTTCTTTATTTATCTTAAAAATACTTATAACATATGAAAATCATTTTAAAACATGGTATGAGCATAAAAATGTCAGTAAGGGATATAAAAATATAGAAATATGTCAGTAATCCAGGAATACTTATTAACATATGAAATCATTTTAACAAAGGAATACTTATCACCCATATATACATACTTTTTGAAACGTGAGATTTATATAAAACTTTAAAGAACATATATAAAACCATAATGGTTTCTTGGGAAATTACTTACTTATATTGTAACCCTTATGGCTACCTTATGAATTGTAACTCTCATGGATACCTTACAATATAACCCTCACGACTACCTTATGGTGTAAAAATTATAGTTACAATTGGAGTAACCATACGTAAAACCTCAAAATTACACAAACCCAATGCATTGGATGGATACATAGGTACCACCCTTCATTATAAAAAATTTCCAAGAACCATAACATATTCATAAAACAATTATAATTTCATAAAAAAATGTCTTTTACAAAAATCATATAATTGAATTGTTAATTAATATAATGAAATGATTATGTGTATACACTATAAATACACCTAAAAAATCATCATATAAACAAAATTCATTGCATAAATAATCTCAGTAGACCATAATTAACGAAGTAAAAGTTTAACCTGGAGAATGGAAACTGGGTTAAGAGTTTCATTACCTCAGGTTCATCTTAATTAAAACTTGTTGAAAACTCCAGTATAATGGTTAAAAATTTGGTATAAATATTTTAAATAATAATAATAATGTGTATAAAACCTTATATTATCATTTTATAACATCATTTGACCCATAATATTTTGTTATTTCTATTGTTTTGGGTGTGTGCTTTACATGATTTACATGGTCTGTTCGTAAAGGATTTTCTTGCCCAATGGAAGAGAAACCCCAAGAGTTGAATGAAATGATGTAAATATGTTTTCATATTATTAAAGTATTCCATAAATAATTTTGGTTATACGGTTTTAGGATGAATCATTACATAAATAATTAGTGGTATTCATTTAGATCATTTTGGTGGTTCTTCGATAATTGCAAACTTATTTCATCATATACCTTTAATATTATGCATATAAGTTAATTAAAAACCTTAATAGAGTTAATATAATAAAAATTAAAATATTTTTAAACCATTAAAATGTTTTTAAAACAATATTTTAAATATGTAAAGGAAATTTAAGACACATCATCCGCAATATCGGTAAATCGACACATCACGGACGATGTTTTTACTTTTAGAATAAGATGAAGAGGAGAATAAGAATGATGAATAATTTTCTCATAAACATGATAAAATTAAAAAATATATATAATAATATATATTTCATGCCACTTATATAAGAGTATGTGAATAGAGTATAAAAAAATAAAAAAATTGAAAAGAAAACACAAAATAATTGAAGTGGATTTTTACCTCTTGATCACTTCTGCTTGAGATTCTCTTTAAGACCTTTGGTTTTGGAATTTTGGTGAAAATAGAAGTTATTGGACATATGTAAGAATATTGGTATGTTTATTGGGAAAATTTTAGAGAATTATGAAACCTTGAGAGGTGTTAGAGGAAGAGGGGTGAGTGTGGTATTTATAGTGGATGAGATGATGGGTTTTCCATTATTTTAATCATTAGATTCATATTTTTTCTCAAGACTATGAATATTCTTTATTTTTGTGGCCCAAAATAGTAAATAGATATTGTTATTTCGAACCATGGGTGATTATATTATCCATTATGCTTGGAATATTGTGTTTAACATATAATTTTTATATATGGTAAATTTTGGTAATTCAATATTCATTAAAAAATCGAGTATCTCGGAAAAATACCAAAAAATCACCCTAGATATTTTTCAATGTCTAGAATTAAAAAATGAACTCTATTTTATCAAAATAATTTTATAAATACTTGAAAATTAATTTTTAATTAAAATTATAATTTATTCCAAAATTAAAAACTTTAAAACTATAAATGATTTTATAACACTGTGAAAATTTACTCAATGTATCATAAATTTTTAGAAATAAATTCATTGGTGAGGTTAATATTAATTTTTTAATATTAATATTCATAAAGTTAAAATTACTATTCATAAGGGTTGGTTACTATTCACCGAATAATAATTTTTTCCTATCAGACTCCAAAAAACTTATTGATCGTAACTGTGTATGTTCGTTCTCCAAAATTAAAATCATAGAAGTAGAAAATTTATATTTAGCAGCTAGTTTATAATTATATTCTTAAAAAGTTTCATTAGGTAGAGACTCATTGTTTCATGCATTTCAATTTATTTTTAAAACTGTCAAGTGTTACATTATCCCCACCATTTCGAAATTGCATCCTCGCAATTTTATTTACTTATTAAACAAGTTAGGGTACCTATACCTCATAGAATTTTCAGGTTTCCATTTTGATTCTTCAAACATGTGGTTTCTATACCAAACATTTACATAGTGGATTACCTTATTTTGAAATGACTGTTCTCTTCGATCAAGAATCTGAACATGTTTCTCTTCATATGAAAGTTTCTCTTCCAGCTGAACTGCTTCTGGGCTCAAAACATGAGATGAATTTGGAACATACTTTCTCATCATCAAAACATAAAAAATGTTGTTTTTCTGAGGGAAAATAGGTGGAAAATCTACTTAGTTGGCCACCAACCCAAATTTATCTAGGATTTCATAAGTTCTAATGAACTGTGGACTCGAATTTTCTTTCTTACCAAAATGCATAAGAGTTTTCCATGGTGAGATTCTAAAGAAAACATGATCACTGACCTCAAAAGAAAAGTCTTTCCTTATATTATTTTCATAACTTTTTTGCCTAATATGATATATCCTCATGTGTTTCTGAATCATCTTCACTTTCTCATCCACTTCCTCTACTATTTATGGTCCCATCAACTTCCTTTCCCCGACTCCATCCCAAAAATCTAGGGTTCGATACTACTTCCAGTATAATGCCTCAAAAGGTTCCATCTGTATATTGGAATGAAAAATGTTATTATAAGAAAAATCTACAAAATAAATATGTTGATCCCAACTTCCCGGGTATCCCATTGAACAAGCTCAAAGCATATCCTCCAATGTCTGGATTTCCTGTTCTGACTTCCCATCTAATTGTGGATGAAAATTTGGACTTAAATTTAATTCTATTACCAATGAATTCAAAAGGACTTTAAAAAAGTTAGAAGTGAACTTGTGATCATGTTCAGTTACAATGGAAAGGGGAACTCCATGTAACCTAACAATCTCTTAGAGGTACAATCGAGAAAGAGGATCTAAATAAATAGTATCTCGAATAGGAAGGAGATGACCAGATTTAGTCATTCGATCAACAATAACTCAGATTACATTATTATCTCAAGAATTCTTTTGCATCCCCACAATTAATTTCATGGATATACTTTCCCATTTTCACTTTGGAACTGGTAAAGGTTGAAGAATCCCCTTTAGTAAAAGTTTCTCTACTTTAACCTATTGACATGTCAAATATTTTACGATAAAATATACAATATCTCCTTTCATTACATCCCACCAGTAATACTCCCAAAGGTATTTTTACATCTTTTTGTTGCTAGTATAAACTTAAAATTGAGAAATATGAGCTTCACACAACAATTATTTCTTCAGATAAGAATCACAGGGAAAACATAATCTCTTTCCAAATCTTAGAACACAATCTTTATCAATGTTAAATTCTATACACCTACACATTTTAACCAATTCTACCTTTTTATATAACTCCCTATCTTCCTTATACACTTTCTTAATTCAATCTAACAAAGATGACTGCACTAAAACCTGAAACAAAATAGAGTAATTTAATGCACTAAAAACTTCAAATACAAAATTCATTAATTCATTAATCAAATGGTCTTATTCCAGCTATAACATAGTTAATAAAGGATTATGCTTTTGAATCAAGGCATTTTCCACTTTGTTTTATTTTCCAGGATGGTAATTGATCAAGAAATAATTATATTTTATCAATTCAATCCATCTTCTCTGCTCATGTTTAATTACTTTTGAGTTAATATATTCTTCAGAATTTTGTGTCGAGTATATATTTCATATTTGGATTTTTATAAATGATGACTTTAACTTTTTTAAGAAAAAAAAATTGTAGTTAATTTCAAATCTTGTGTGTGAAAATTTAAATCATGAGGTTTTAATTGTCTTGAAACATAAGAAATTACCTAATCATTCTGCATCATAACATAACCAATTCCCTTTAATAAATCATCACTATAGATGAAAAACTCACAATTTCTATAAGGTAGGGTCAGAATTGGATCATTCACCAATATTCTTTTCAATTCCTGAGAATAATCATCACATTCTCTTATCCTGATGAATTTAACTCTTTTTTTAGTTAACTTATTTAGTGGACTAGATAACCATGAAATTTTTCCACAAACCTCTAGTAATAGCCTACCAAACCAAGAAAAATATGAATCTTGGTCGTATTTTTGGGTCTTGTCCATTCTTCAACAAATTTCATTTTAGTAGGATCAATATTTATTCTATATTTAGAAACAATGTGACCAATAAAAAAATTGGTTGAAAAAAAAATTCACACTTTCTTAATTTTCCATAAAGTTTCTTTTCTTTTAAGGTTTTAAAAAGAACCCATATATATTTTTCATGCTCCAATTTACTTATATAATATAGCATAATTTAATCAATAAAATCAACCACAAACTAATCCAAGAACTCGTGAAATATTATATTCATAATATATATGAATAAACAATGTGCATTAGTTCATGAAAATGGCATAAAAAAATTAATAATGACCATATCATGTTCAAAAGTTGTTTTTGGAATTTCATCCTCCTTCACCTTCAGTTGATGGTACTTAGATCTCAAGTAAAACTTAGAAAAATACTAATCTCCCTAGATCTGATCAAATAAGTCATCGATGTAAGTCAAAAGATGGTTATTCATAATAGTAATGTTATTCAAAGATCTATAATCAATGAAAAGTCTCATGGAACCATCTTTAATTTAAGAAAAACAAGATCACCCTATGGTGAAGTTCTAGAATAAATAAAGTCTTTACCAAGAAACTTCTATAAATAATTTTTCAATTCAAGAAGTTCTATTTGAGTCATTCGATAAGGGACATTTGAAATTAGATTAGTATTAAGAACTAAGTCTATTGTGAAGTCAACTTTCCAGTCAGGTATAACATCAGGTAACTCATCTGTAAAAACATCAAAGCATTCATTTACCAATATTAATTCATTAATCTGAACAGTTCTTTTATTTTCAACAATTTGAGCGAGAAAACTTTTATTCCCATCTTTCAACAGTTTCTCATCATCCTGATATGTTATCAATTTTATGGGTATGTTCTTATATAAAAACTGAAACTCTTTCTGAAAAATCACTTCTTTAGCTCTACCATCAATCTTATCATGATAAATAGAAATCCATCCATACCCATAATGATATCAAACTCTAGAAAGGTCAAAACAAACAAGGTTTTCAGGTAATTTCTTCCCATAGATAATAATAGGAAAATTTTTAAAATTCATTTTTTCTGTAACATTTCTCCCCGGTGTTTTAGGCATAAGTTCTAGTCACATTTATTGAGGTGATATTTCTAATGTACCAAAAAAATCTCAAAAATAAAGGAATGTGAAGACCCTATATCAATCAAGATGTTAGAAAAATCTGAGTAAATAAACAAAGTACCTGATACCACTTCATTGGATGGCCTGACATCTACTGACACAGTCGCAAAGGATCTCACTGCACCTTTATTCTTATAGTATGGCTGATTTCCATCACTTAGATCTTTCTTTGGGCATGCATTTTTATAATGACCCATCTTACCACATTTCAAACACTATATATTTTTCTTATCAGAATTGATCTTAAGATCATTTTCATTAAAATCTCAAGAATATGTCCAAACATACAACATAAAAAAACTTCATATATTTGGTAATACATTACCCAAGGTGCATTTGACCACACTTTTCAAAAACTAGAAAATGGACTTTCTTACCATCATATTTCTTTCATTGATCCATACTGATCGCCTTCTATCCAGAACTCTTATTCTATTTTTTTTCAAAGTAAAAGTGATCATCAGTAAAATTAATTTCTATCCTATCAGCATTTCAGATAAGTTTCTCATAACCTTTGAATTATCAGTAGGCTAATGCCCTTCGGTTTCTTAGCTTCAATCCTAAGTAAAAGAGATTTATTTTTCAATCAAGATCTCGAATAAGATTTGGAGTGTACCTTGTCATTCGGGTTAAATTTTCTTCATAAAAACCCAATGAATCTTCCTCCTTCTGAGTCAATTCAACTAATTTATTCTCTATACTATTTCTAACCACCTTATAAAAATATTTTTTGAGGAAAATAATTTTAAATACATCCCATTATAAGGCTTAAATATTCTCTATATTCTTGATATTCTTGAACATTAACCACCAGTGATCATCTTATCCTTCAAAAAAATAAATGGAAACACTAAAAGTTTGATTATATGAACATACCATAACATAGAATATCCTTTCATGGGATTTAATCCATCCTTCAGCCGCTACTAGGTGAGAAGATCCACTTAAAGAAGGAGGGTGTTTCCTTATAAAATGTTCCACTATCATCATGTTCCATTGTAGTATCTCTGGTTTCTATATTTCATGGATTTCATAGACATTTATTTATTGCTTAATCCAATCCATTAATGTCACAAACTTCTTGGTTCATGTTCCCATTATTCCCAGTTTTGGATTTAGAAATATATCAGCCTATCGGTTTCTTCCAACTTCAACATCCCTATTTCTCTATAGAAACCCAATCTTAACAGACATATATTAGATGAAGAAACATGGCAATCTTTAAATGATATACCATTTCAACATAAACATAATTTAAAAATCATTTGTGGTGTTTTTTTAACATTATAACTCCTAACTTTATCTAAATTCTGTTCTGATACTGACTTTAAGGACTTGGCCTTAAACATTACATAATATAGCTATTTCAACTAGATTTCACTACTTTAAATTCCCAAAGGTCATTTTGGTTTAGAGTTTTAGAATGTTTGTACATAACTTATACATATCAACCCACAATCATACAAAATTGTGATCATTAAAACAATATCCATTTCTTCCAAAACATAAATTTTTTAACAAAAAACAATAACATGATTTCTTTGAAAAATCTTCATATAATTTAACTTGACATTCTTATTTCTATTACACAACCTTGTAATCTATGAAAATATTTAAAATATGGAATGATTATAAAAAATCTAAATAAGGGATATAAAAATAAGGAAATAAACCATTAGTCCTGGAATACCTATAAACATATGAAATCATTTTCACAAAGGCATACTTCTCACCCATATATATATTACTTTGTAAAACATGAGATTTACATAAAACATTAAAGAACATATATAAAACCATAATGGTATCTTGGTAATTACTTAATTATATTCTAACCCCTGTGACTGCCTTATGAATTATAACCCTCACGGCTACCTTCTAGTGTAACCCTCATGGCTACCTTATGGTGTAACCATTGGAGTTACACTTAGAGTAAACATATGACCGACCTCTAAATTACACATAACCAATGAATTAGAGGGATATATTTGTATCACCCTTAATCATAAAAAATTCCAAATAACTAGAACATAATCATAAAAAATGAATAATTTCCTAAAAGCATTGCTTTTGAATTTCATAAAATAGAATTATAAAAGAGGATTTGTAAAATAAAGTCCCTTAAAAAATTATATAATTGAGGTGAGAATTAATTTAATGAAATTTTTATGTGTATAAAATATAAATCTACACAATAAATCATAATATAAACGAAATTAATTAAACAAATAATCTCAGTATCATTTAATTAATCAAGTAAAAGGTTAGCCTAAAGAATGGAAATTGGGATAAGAATTCCCTTAACTCAGGTTCTTATTACTTAAAACTTATATAAAACTTCTATATAATAGTTAAATGGTGTTATTAATATTTTATAGAAGCATAATAATTTTTATAACACCTTATATGGTCATTTTATTATAGTATTTTTCCCATAATATTTTTTTATTTCCATTATTTCGGGTGCAAGCTTTACGTGATTTACATGGTCAGCCCATAAAGGATTTTCTTGTCGAATGGAATAAAAACTCCAGATGTGAAATTAGATGAATTTAATATGTTTCCATAATGTTAAATTATTCCATAAATCATGTTGATTATATGGTTATGAGGATTATTCATTAGAAAAATCAATAGTGATTTTCGTTTAGATCATTTTGGTGGTTCTTCGATAATCACAAACTTCTTTCATCTTTTACATTTAATATTATGAATATAATTTAATTATAGAACATAAGATAGGTAATATAATACAATTTAGAAAAAATAAACCATTAAAATGTTTTTACAACCATATTTTATGTAATTAAATGAAATTGAAGACACATCGTCCATGATGTCGGTAAATCAACAAATCATGTACGGTGTCTTTACTTTTAGAATAAAAGGAAGAGGAGGGGAAGAATGATGATGAAATTTTCCATAAACATGTTAAAAATAAATAATACATATAATACTGGAGCTTTCATTCCTCTTATATAATGTAAGATGAATATAGTATAAGAAAAGAAAATAATTAGAAAGAAAACACAAGAAAATGAAAGTGGATTTTTACCTCTTAATCTCTTCTCATTAAGATCCTCCTTAAGGCCATTGGTTTTTTCCTTTTAGTGATACCAAATGGTCTTGTATTTGGGGAAAATACTTGGGAAGTTTATTCATCATAATTTCAAAAATTCTCACACATTTAGAGGTTTGAGATGAAGAGGGGGTTATGGTGGTATTTATAGTGGAGGAGAGGAGGGGTTTTCCATTATTTTAATCTTTAGTTTAATTGTTTTTTCTCAAGACTATAAATCGTCTTGATTCATGTGGCCCAAAATAGTAAAGTTATAATGTGAGTTTGAACCAGGGGTGATTACATCATTCATGATGCTATGAATAGTGTATTTAAAATATAATTTCTAATACGGTAAATTGTCGTATTTCACTATTCTTCAAAAATTTGACTATTTTAGAAAAATACTAAAACTTCATGATAACCATTTTTTGAAATGTAGAATTAAAAAAATAATTCCATTTTCACAAAATAATTTTCTAGATATGAGAAAATTATTTTTTATATAAAATCATTATTTATTACCAACATAACAATTTTAAAACTATAACTGATTTTATAAGACCTTGAAAAATTAATCAAGGTCTCATAAATTATTATAAATACATTCATTTGGGGAGGTTACTATTAATTTTTTTATATTAATATTTATAAGGATAACATTAATATTCATAAGTTTATGTTACTATTCACTAAAAATTATGTTTCTCCAATAAAACTACATAAAAACATATTAATCGCAACCGTGTATGTCCATTTTTCAAAATTCAAATCAGAGAAGCAGCAAAATTATATTTCACTACTATTTTACAACTATATCCATAAAAAAGTTTCATTATATATATACTCATTGTTTCATGCATTTCAATATATTTTTAAAACCTTTGGTGTTATAGATAGCTTCATTGGGATGTTCTCTTGACCAAACCTAATATGATATTAAACAAATGAAGCATGAGAAAAAAAAATTAAGGGATAATTTCAAGCTCATTATGATCACGACCCAAACCATGATCATCAAACCATCCCATGAAAATATCACTATCACATACCATACCCTTAGAGAATTTTCTAGTGTAATAAAGGGATATATATCTAAACCCAAACATTATGAATTTTTATATTTTATTTTTAACAAAATAATGATTATATTCATCTGTTTTTAATATTTCCTTTTAAATTATACAATAATAATTTAAAAAATATATATTTTGATATGATGAAAGAGAAATTGTATTTTTGGGAAATATATATTTTCACTCAAGACACTCTTTCTTGATGAAATCAACAATTTTGGAAATAAAAAATATTTTAGTAAAATATTATTATTTTTTAAAAATAAAAGATAATATAATTTTATGAAGTCAAATGTAATTTTTTATAAGGGTCAGAAAACTGTTATTATAAAAAAATGGAATTTTTTAGTAAATGTGGATTTCTGATTTAAAAGTAAAAATTATCATATTTAGAAAATAATTTTGATTAAATAAATATGTTTTTTCTGAAATCAATGAATCAAATTTATCTAATGGTTAATTTTTAATAATTTTATAAGATTGTTATGTTTTTGGGTAAAAATTAAATATAGTATAATTATACTCTATATATTATGACAAAATATAATCCCAAATGTGAAGTAATACAAAAATAAAAAGTATTCATAAACAAAATTATTCTTCCCCTTTAAAATAATGTGTTTTCTGAGTTATTTTAAAAAATTTATAAACCCTTAATGAATCCTCCAAAACATATATTATATTTTATGGTTTTAAAATCAATTATTTATGAACATGTCTCACTTCCACATCACCAAGGGTATTATTTTAATGATTTTGGGTATAAGACTTATTAAATAATTAAAACCACTTATATTTGATCAAATCCATTATCAAAAATCATGGATATTTTTTTGGTTTTGATTACATTATCTTATAGTTTCCAAAACCCGTGTTTGGAAATTAATGATTAATTCCCCTCTATTTTACTATAAAAATCCACACAACCACCCTTTCCTCTTCACTCAAACCCCTTTTAGAATGAATTTACTCTTTCCTTTCATTTATATATCCCTACTAAGGTTCCCAAAAGCTCTTAATAATTTCCTCACATGTTTTAAGAAGAACCCTATCAAGGTATGTAAACCTCTCATTATCCTCGTTATTCAAGCACCTTATTTATACCTTTTAATTTTCAATTGTTCATGTTTTTTTATGTTCTTATAAAACCATATTATAATCCTTTTGATTTAAAATTTATGGGAGACCCCTTTTCTCTCATTAATACTTTATATTAATCTTTATGTACCATTTCTATTCTTCCGAAATTATCATACACTTTTTGATACCAAACAATTATGTAGTGAATAACCATACCCATTTCTAATCAAAGGTATTCACTTTGATGTAACTATCCTTCATTTATTAGGTAATTCCTTGTATTTATCTCACACTATTTGATCATGTGATTATAAGTTATTAAATACATCTTTATGTTGTATAATCTATGTTGCCACATTCCTATGTTTCCATTATGTTATCATGTTGTATCATGCCTCGTTGTTCAATATTATGATTCTCATCCATTTTATGTCTTGTTGATATGACTATTGACTCACATGTATTACTTTCATCATGTTATGATTTGTTTTTACTCATACTGGGCTTTATAGGCCCCCCTTTCTTATGTACGTCCTCAGGTTATCTCATGTAGTTTTAGAGGATCCATGGAATATAAGAAAATGTTATGGACTTTTTAAATATTTTTGTTGTATTTATTTTTTATTTTTTTGTTTTATATACAGAATTAACCCAAGAAACTAAACACAATGGTCTTATGAAATTGTATTATGGGTATCTTTGTGTAATAAATAGTTAATTAATGAGTAATAAAATATTGGTTTTTATAAGATCATAGTTTCCTTGTGGGAGATGTGATTAGATATCTACATCATCATTCCAACTTCATTTCAAGGAGATAAGAATTTTTAGGATTGTGATTTATTTCTTCTCCTTTTTATTTATTTGAGGTCGTAAATCAACCATGGTTTAACCCTTTGAATGGTGGTTAAATTAACCTAATAAATATTAGACCAGATAAATGAATTGGTTTATGATTAGTGATCACATATTATTTATTTCCACCACGACAATGGTTTACCTCTAGATTTTTAAGATATTTTACTATCTATACTATGATTTTTTAAGAATGTTATTATGCTTGGGTTATCATGTTAAAATTAAATAAATCCAGTAAAGAACATAAATCCAGAATTAATTGGTTGGCTAAGGAATTAAAGTCTTATTTTTATAAATCCTTATATTATTGTAATTTTGTGGTAATAAAAATGATAAAAAATTTATACATAATTAAATATTTTTTAACACATGTTAATATAATTGGATAAAGATCTTGAATCTAGATTTATTTTTGATAAGACTAATGATTAATGGTGTGATAATGGGAGTTTTTTCATTAAATCTAGTTAAATATAGAAAATGAAAGGAACCATGTTTAATTAATTTAATAACATGTTATACAAGATTCCTTAGTTTATATTTTATAGGACCATGTGATAATTGAATTAGTTAATTCAATATAGAATAAAAAACTAGTTTTTTGGTAAATATAATTGTTGGGGTCCATGGTTTCATGTATCTTGTGAAGGCTAAGTTCCTTTTTCTTGGGTTCATGAGAGCCTTTTTTTATGTAAAGGCTATGTTCCTTGTTTTTAGGTCTTATATTTCCCTATTGACTATGATATTTTTCTACTACCTTCCCTATGCTCTGTATGTGATCCCTATCTACGATGTGATGTGATCCTAGGATGGCTGATGAGATGTGGGTGAGGAGGCCCAAGGTTTTGGTAGTTGTTGACACTTGTGATGTAGAGATGTATGGTAATATGCATCAGGGTGTCATGAATATAACTAGAAATGATGGAATGGTTTGAAGGTAGGATTACCCATTAATGTGATAAAATATGAGATTATTTCTTTTGAATTAATTTTTTTAATAGTTGAATGGTTGGGTTTCCTATTTATCTAAATTCTTTTCCCCGCTACTTGAGGCAGCCAGAAGTTCTTGGTTAGGAAACTCTCTTATGGTATCATATGAAGTTTTCCTAGAGTTACTAGAATTATGGAAAGTTAAAATAATGTTTAATAAATGACTTGACCCATTGGTTCAGTACTTATAATGAAAAATATGAGATGATCTTGAGAAACTGTGGACTCGGTTGGCTTATGTCAGGTGGGCATGGACTTCCCCATAAAATATAATGAATGATAATTAGGGTAATGTTAATTAATGGATAAATAATTGACTAACAAAAGGATAATTCTTAAAAGGAAAGAATCAATTTAATATAGCTCATTTAAATGATTTAGTGCTTATAAGATATCTAACCCTTAGCTATAAAGGTTTGTTTTCCAAGAGATTATAGCAAAAATTAAGTCTATGAATAGGTTATTCCCATAGTGTGGCTTTAGTCTATATTGTATACTATATGTTTTTTATTTCATATGCCACGCCACTCATGTCAGTTAGGGAGACTAACACCCAGTGGACTCTGGGACAATATTTTCCCCAACTTCCTTGTGGTTAGAATGGATGGTTTAATAGCCCCTCTATCCCCACTCTATTCTCTTCATAGTATTATGTGCTTCTATGCAAGGTGGTTAGTTTCCCTAAATGTGTGTGTATAGGTATGTAATGGATTGTGGTTTTTTCACACACAAGTATCTCTGGATATAGTATCCAAAGGATTATTATAGGTATGAAATATATAGGTTGTAATGAAGTGAGGTATATTACTCATTGTATGGGATGTGATGGATTGAGATATAATACATGATGTATGATATATATCAAATAGGTTATGGTGGATCCCATGTACTACATAGTTACTATTTGAGGATGATATATTGAATTATGAGATGATTTGATGCATGAGATATATGTTTTGATACTTAATCCCATCTGTATTCAGGCTAGATTGATTTTTAAGCGATATGGATTGGGATGTATGATGTTTGGACAGAATGGAAAAATAATGGGGAAGCAGTAGAGTGGTACACTTTTTATTTCATTTCTATAATATATGATCTTATATATGCAATAATTGGTAAGAGATAGTTACGGTAAGGATGGGAACATAGTATATCTATTTAGGTAATGAGTTAGTTTCACTTTTTTTCCACTTGAATCTAGTATTATTTCTTTATATATTGAACGATAGGATCCAAGGAGGATCCTATTAAGTATATTATTATGCTCACCCTACATATATACAAAAAAAATTCAGGTCTGTAGGAGAAGGATAGAGATCAGTTTAGATATTACAAGCTCATGGTTTCGTAGAAGATTTTTGGGATTTATGGTTACAAATGAGTTTACTTTTTAGTACTTGTAGTTCCTTTTTAGTTGTATTAATTTTTTATGTCATTTTTTGTATGCACTTTGGATCTCTTTAATATTTACAAGGAGTTGATTGGTTTTTTGAATTATCTCTCTCTTCCACATGTTTCACATTGTGAGTAATACCTCCCATTTTTATATTTATTATACACTCGGTGCTTGTCTTCAACCCATGACCTATTAGATGTGGGATTCAGGAGGTCACCATATACCTTCTATCATTTCTACTCTAGGATGGGTACTTTGGGGGGGAGGGGTTGTGATAGAGTGGTTTCAATGATTCTGGTCAAGTGATAAGATCGAGTTTGGAGTTAAGAAAAGGTTATGAATTCGTGGGTTGGTAGGTAAATAATGACTGATAAATTTAGTAAGTGATGTACACACAGGAGACCTACCAAGAAACATGTATTTTGGTCCCCTTGTGGTTTGATGAAAAAGCCTGTAAATTTGTTTATTATACTAATAGATGTGATATTTTTTATGGGGTAGAGAACTAGGAAAGGATCATGCATCATTCCTCGTTGGGCTAGTGTTTGAAATGGGTAAACCTTAAGATTAGGTGAAACATTAATTAGTTAAAGTTAAGTATTCAATATTCTAGGTTTATGATTCTATAAACATTTTTTATTTCATAGGTATGGCTCTAGCTCAATGTCCTCATCGAGTTTATAATAAAGATGTATAGTAAGATGTTCCATCATATCATAGTAGAGTGTGGGTTGATGATGATGACACCTAGAAGAGAACACTCTAAGAGTTTTAATACTAGAGTATAAAGAAGTATGAAGGGTTAGTTTTATACTCTCTGATAAAATATTTTTTGGAGGAGGTTGAGATAGATTTAGTTAAATCTATTATTAGAAGGATAATTGGGTTTTTTTGGTTGTGATGATGTTGTGTGGAGTAGATAGGTAGTGTTGGATCTTGTTCCTTGGAAATCATGAGGAGTCGAAGGTCTCATGGGAGAATTTTAGAGACCATTTTCGAGTAGAGTTTCTTTCTTCAACCAAAAAGGTGGCCAGTCCCCGAGAGCTTCTTACCCTTTGATAGGGGAGTTCCAATGTATAGAAGTTCAGGATCCATTTTATTACCCTTCTTTGATATACTTCAGACCTGTTTCCATATGAGGAGGATAGAGAAAGACATTTTTTGGAAGATTTGTGTCTAGATATCTAGTGTTAGTTTACCTAGTTCATGTTGTCGACATATCTAGAGGTGTTGGAGATAGAAAAGGTATTTGAGAGAGTGGTGAGAAAAACTAAATCATCATGACAGGGTAGTCTTCAATATTCCTCGCAAATTAGGGTTATGTTCCAGGGTTCCTGAGTTCTTGGACATGATAGATTTTGGTGAGCTGGGGGTAGGTCATAATCCTCATCATCTCATTTACCTGACGTTGGTGGATCTCAATTATTTTCCATGGCATCAAAAATGTGTTTTTCTTATAGAGGACAAGGTCATCAGTGGCAAGATTACCCAGCCTTTCTTGGTAGGTGGCATAAATAAGGTGTTCCACTCTAGTTTCCTCTATTGAGGTAGTTTCAACTGAGGTTTTAGAAGTAGTATGATATGTCATGGGATCGGTAGAGAGGATATTGGGTAGGTAAAAGATAGAACTAAGATGATCCTCATCCATAGAGAGTGGATAAAGACTGTGGATTTGGCCTTCATCAGGGTTAGAGAGTCCATGAAGAAGGTCATGGTAAGATTCCTACTTTAGTGTTACCAATGTCATGAGAGCCAAACATCCTTTGAGGTACCCTTTTCTTGTTTTTTACATGGGTTCATGCCTTGTTTGATTCATGAGCTACACAATCCTTCGTTTAACCTAACCTAGTCCATTACTTGGGACTTGAGGTAGAGAGACTTACAATTCTCTTAGTTCCAAATATGCTAGTTAGAGGATTACTTTATTTGTATAATGTTTGTAGAGACTGTGGGCTAGTGTTAGGTTCGCACTGCTCCTTACGATACATCATATTTTCATGAACATATCACTAGTTCATAAATGATTTTTCAAGTTATTTTTTTATTTACACATTGGTTATTAGGTGACATTATTGGATTCAACATTTTAAATAACTTTTTAGGATCAGTTAATTAAAACCAACATCGTAAATTAATCCCTTGTTGGGTTTTTTCACATCAGTTGTAAGATAACAGATCGGAAAAATAATTTAAAAAAAAATAGAAAACAGATTCATCCTCCATAGTAGTATACAAAATCAAAATAATGACATAAAAGGAAATATAAAAGGTATAATTACATCTAGTAAGATGCATACAATTGAACTTTCATATTTACAATATATTTTACAAATAAACTAAAAATCAATCAATCCTGTAAAATGATTCTCCCATTCATTTTTTAAACTTCTCAAATCCTATGCACTATATGAACATGGGTTATAAAAAATATAAAAAAATAATAAATAAATAATTTAACTTGTATTTTAAATAAAAAAGTAAATATTAAGGACTACTTTATAAATAAATATATCCTTCTGAAACATCAAAACATTTCGAGTTAAAATTATGGAAAATAGAAAACCTAAAACATAATATCAACATTCATTTAAACCTTATTTTTTATGAAAACTCTATTTCAAAGATATTTTAATTCAAAATAAAATTTTCATTTAATATATCCAAAATTTAGTAATTTTCATTCAAAATTCACCTTAGATTTTACAAATTTGATCTTGGCGCTCTTCTTTCTTATCATCTATCAAAATAAAGTCCATACCATATTTGAAAATAATATAAATAAAATATATTTTATCCATTATAATATAAAAAAGTAATAAAATAATCAAACTTATGTGTTCAATAAATTCTTAAATTTTTTTCTCACTTCACCATGGATAGAGCATAGCCTGTACAATGTGCTATCTCTTAGACCAAAACACTCAAAATTCAATAGCCACTGATATGAAAGAAAATTTAATGTGAGTTGTTAATATTTTAAGAGATATATAAGACTTTTTTAGATAATGTGTTTCATACTCTTGAAGATATGGAAACTTCCTCCACTAAATAATGACATTTTTCTGAAATCATTTAGTAATATAAATTGTTTGTTCTACATCGATCATTATCAAAGATATGGGATAAATAAACTGTGGGTTCATAAATCTATATACATATGTCTTGTCATGCCCTGTATAAATTTTATATAGATACCTAATACAAAACAAACATAATTATAAATTTTCAATTAATTAAATGAATGGAAATATTTTCTTAATTGAATTATATGAAAAAAAATACATCATCTTGATTCCCAAATGATATCTGGCTAAAAGATCCAAAATATCATTTATCAAAGACCTAAAGTAATTTCACACTAAAAATAATAATAATCAATTAAAACCTCATATTCATCTAATAAAGAGTTTGAATATGCTGATAATCTATCAAGACTAGTAGAATATGTATATGAAATCCAGACACTTTTTATTTTTTGTTGTCAATATAGTAATTTTTACCTTTAATATACTCCTATAGAAATTAGATTAATAAATAAACACTAAAATGAGATAAAAAATTTAATAAAAAAATTAAATAAAATATAAAATATATACATTCCTTTATGGTAATATGTCATAGTACTCTAGATGGAAAAACTAAAAAATGATGGATACTTTATCCAATTGTTCTCACCTCATCTGTAAGACATGATATTTATACTTACCAATCTATTATATCATTTACATTGACCCTATGATTCTCTATATCTATTTGTTGATTATGTATGGTATCATCGATATAAAATATCATCCCATATGAAACCATATGATGGGGATTATCAACATATAACTCACAGTAACTTGGAATCTATGGAGGTGGGGTGTAGGGGTAAGATAAGAATGAGTGGGGTCTCGAGGAGGGGGTGTAGGGGTATAATAAGAAAGAGTGGGTTTTGGAGGTGGGATGTACGAATTGGATAAGTAGGAGGAGTGGGATCCACTAGAGGAGGTGTAGGAGTCAAATCGGTGTCTGAAATTTTATTTTCATGTCTAAAAACATTGATTGTACCAATGATATGGACTTTCCCTCCATCACATGGATATCCTGGACTTTAGCTTCCAAATGTTCTATTTTTTATTGTAAATATGATCCATTTAAGAAGCTTCCTAATGTGGAAACACTTTTCTTACTGATTAACCTACTGGTTTTCCTCATACACAGCCTAGGTGTTCGGTATTTCCCATGTTGTAGAAAAAATATCCTTTCTACCCTCATAAATAAATTCACCATGTGTTCTCTTCTCCTCGACAGAATCTTGTATGGAATATTTGAAAAAATTTGTAATGAATAACAATATATAAAGTGTTGATTTTATTTAAATAAATAAATAAATTAAAAATATTACAATCTTCATAGATACAACCCTCAAACCTTTTTTAATATGTTGTCCCTTTTCAT
This sequence comes from Viscum album, assembly GCA_963277665.1. Lineage (NCBI taxonomy): Eukaryota > Viridiplantae > Streptophyta > Magnoliopsida > Santalales > Viscaceae > Viscum > Viscum album. The sequence goes on from OY728131.1 coordinate 1,870,556,312, forward strand.
ATCTTATCCCTCTTCCATTTTTTATGTCTAGTAGGGGGAGGGGAAACCTCTTTAGATCCTACAGACTAAGCTCTCATATTTTGATGTTTTTATTCTAGAATATGTTCTTCCAATAATGTAAACCACCCAAAGATAACATATGAGGGTATACATTTCTATATTTAATCTCTTAATGACATCTCATTTATTGCTATAAATTAATAATTAAGAATAAATAAATCATTAACATGGTCATTAATATAAAAAGACTTCTAAAAATGCAACATTAGACTTAACAAAAACTCATATCATCATCTACTTTCTACAAATTTCTTCTATGTATCATCATCTATAAATGGATATATATATATATATATATATATCACATTTATTTTGATGTTTTTTAGCCCAAAAAATGAACTGTGATGTGAGTAATGTCTTAAAATCCCTCCATATCCTAGCAGCCAATGATAAAAATTTACTCATGACTCCTCCATTATTAGGTATATCATATTTCATCTAATAAGAAAGGGAAAACATATATTACTATAAACATTTCAATATATGTAAAATGATAAAATACAATATTACCAAAATGGTCTCCCATGATTTTGATAATGTCACTTTGTCAACACTTCACCAATCATCAAACAAAATACTTACTTTTCTTTTATCCTATACTGATACAAAAGTCATGAATTGTTTTGAATTTAGACCTCTTGGAATATCATTCTCATCAAATTATATTGTTATCCTCTATTCCAAGCTATAAGAAAATGATAAATTTGGTAAAAATGTAGTTCCACGTTTATCACCCTCAAACTCTTTTTCACCCCATTGGAAGTATATGTATCATGTAAAAAGTGAGGAGGAGGCTCATCAACAATATCATGTGTACTTCCTACCCAGAGGTATGAGTACAACCATATCTAGAATTATGTGGTGCATCAAAGGTATTATATTTCATTATCCAAAAAATCAAAGAAACAAAACCTAGTATAAAAAAATAAAAATACAACTATTATATATAAATGTAAATAAAAAATTAAAAATTATCAAACACAAATTAAAGTAAACTAAACTTAACACATTTCTATTCAAATTTTTTATAGTGAACTAAAATGCTGAAAATATTAATGAGAGGTGAAATGATATAAATAAATGAATGCAAATCCAAAAAAATTTGTGTGAATAGTAAAAATTCTCAAACCTGATAAATCATTTTTACACCAAAAATAAATTTTTATAATATAAACTTATACAATATTTTTTATATTTACTTCACAAATGAAATTAAAAAAATTGGTTTTGAAAAAAATATTTAATTTTTATTTTATGTAAGAGAAACATTGGAAACTTAAAAAAAAACTAAACTAATACAAATAAAAAATTTAACTTATTAGTTATAATAAGTGTTTTCATAAATAAAATAAAATTAAAATATTTAACAATTTATGAAATTGAAAAAAGTAATCTCAAAATAAAGATATGTTACCTATAATATTAGAAATGTACTAAAGGATTTTTTTACCAAATTTCTTCATCATGATCATTATTTAGGGAACAAACTATATCTATGATGTCCTTATCAATATTATTTGTTAATCATTCCATGGAATTAAGGATCTTACACAAATCAACATCTTCTTCAAGTTTATCTTCACCAATATACTAATTTTTCCTTATAAAAGAATATACCACTACATATCATATTGATCAAGAATATAGAAAAAAAATTCATGTGTTTCCATGATAAAAGGATCAGGTTTGTATTCCAATTTATTCAGATTAACTAGTGTAATTACAAATTCAATGTGTCTAAAAATGTTGTTACCAATAAACCATTTACAGTTAAACACTATAACTTGAAATTTAATCTAATAAACCTCCCATATTCCTTCAATGAATCCATAATGTTAAGTTGATGCAAAGATTGCGTTTTTTCTTTGGCACTTGAAAAATTCATTGCTTCTGTGAACACCAATACAATACTACTTGGAACCACACTTATATTTTCATGATCTTTTTATGAAATTTATATCCATTAATTTCATACTTGGACCATGTTATCAAATTTAAATATGGACCGACCTCTAACCATGTCAATTTTTTGATGTATCTGATCTACCAAGAACAATCTCTTTAAACCATGGAAAAGAAGTTTTGTTATGTTCATTAAAATCCACATATCTTTCTTCTTTGGATAACATTTTATCAATACATTAATAGGCAATTTTATATATGGATAAGAATCATCTATTTTATTAAAGATATATAAATGTTCCTTCTTTACTACTTAACCTATCAATGGTTTTACTTTTAATCTGCATATCCCATTTCCCCTATAATTAACTCATTCATGAAGAGATATGGGAAACCCAATGTGCTCCACTGTAGACAAATATCTTGTAAAAAACTCTAAAACCTCCTCATAAATATACTTATCAACAATGGATTCTTCATGTCGATAAACCTCCTCATAAATATACTTATCAACAATGGATTCTTCATGTCGATATTTATTCCTATCATACCCCTTCATTATCACTATATACATATCAAAATAATACATCTAATATAGATATATAGGTCCAAAAATATTTTTATTGAACCAAGTGAACCATTAAATTCACCATGATATAAAAAAAACATAGAGGAAAATAAATTTCCAATTGATAGAGTATATAAACAGATATGTTCTCTAAATTATTCCAAGAATTATGATCAATGACTTTATTACAAATTGAGTTGAAAAATAACTTACCTTTATGACCGTCATTCTAACACAGATGAGAAATATTCCATGCAATGAAACTTGTAGAAGTTATTGTATCATGGCATGAAAATCATGAGATTTCATACCTATCAACTTCAAATCTTTTAAAGAAACAGATTTTTTTACATTTGAAGAATAAGCATGTGAAACTTTGATATCATGGATAAATTTAAAAAATCATATTTTCTCCCTCTTATAATAGGTATGAGAAATCGGAGGTAGGAATGTACACCTTCTATCATGAGTGGGAGCCAAATCAAAACGTATTCCCATTGATAGTAAGTCCAATCTTGTATTCAAACCATCTTCTGTGTTTCCTTTAATATCTAATGATGTTCCAAAAAAAAATCTATCATAGCTATTCTTATCCACGTGCACAACATCAATGTTATGTTTGACCTCATGATATATTCAATATGGTAGTTCAAAACATATTTACTTTTTCATCCAAGTATTTATATCATTACCAGGTTTAAGTTTCTTTCTGAATGTCACATCAATGTTTCAACCTCTCAAAATACTGATCCTTTGATAATGTCTTTCTGAGCAATATAAAATTCATCTGATCCATTGAAATCCTTTCTAGATCTTCAATAAGATATATCCATATAAAAAAAACTTTTGATGACCCATGTATACTATTTTCCTCCCATGATGTAGTTGATAATATAAAGTATGTTTTCACAAATTGGAAAATATTTATTCCCCTAAACACTATATCCATAAAAATTTCTATATATTAGGATGTCATTTACAGTAAACATAATCATTATATATGGTTAAAAATATTCAATTTTATAAGAATCATACACCCTCATACTTTCCTCCCATAATATTTTCAAATCATCAATTAATGGTGATAAGAAAACATCAATATCATTTCTGGGCTATTTTTCTCTATAGATCATTAAACTCAACATGACATATTTTCGCTTCATAAAAAATTTAGAAGATAAGTTTTAAATTTCTGATAAAATTAGCCATGAACTATGTGTGCTACTAACAATTTGATATGGATTCATTCCATTTATGTATAGTCCAAGTCTGATATTTTAAACTTCATTTCCAAACGTAGTAAACTTGTGATCAATTTTCTTCCTCTGTGGATAATCAGCTGGATTTCCTAATTTTCCATCACATATCCACTTATCAGCATTCCATCTTAAAATTCTTGTGACATGTGAATTTTCAAATAAATGTTTCAAATGAGGAATTATAGTAAGACACCAAAATTACTTTTCATGGGTCTCTGTAAATACTAAATGATCCTATGATTTTATTTCAACTTATACTGTGAAATCCCACATTTAGGAAACCTTGAAATAAATTTGTATTCCTTTCTATATAGCACACAACCATTCATGTAGGCATATATTTTTTTATAACCTAATCCCATCGAGCATAGTATTATCTTCACTTTATAATGATAATCTTTAAGGTTGTTTCGTTTAAGAAGAATATCTTTCAAAAAAATTAGCAACTCTATTAAACTCTTATCACTCCATCCATGTTTTTCTTTCAAGATAATCAATATTAACACCATCAATAAAACCTTAAATTCAGTACAACCTAGATAAAATAATTTTTCAGCATCACCATATAGAAACTCAATTTTCAATTATTTCTTAATTTACTCTACTTAAATATCGCCAATCATTTCTTTAATTTTATTATACTTATCATCATGCAAAAAATCAATATCAAGATATCTAAAATTCTTCCCAGTTTCATCATTCCAAATCCAAGGTCTGTAACTCAGATTAAAACCATAAAAAAATTAAATTAACTTTGATATATATTATTTTTAGCTTCTTAATGTTTAAATATTTTAGGCATCGATAGAAAATAATTTCATTTTTTCAACATTAAGTTTATAAAATTCCAAAAAATCACCAACACCTTCCTTATATTCATCACTAATTTGATGTCTCAAAAGAAAACTTCAACTCATTATTATCTATAAAATATATATAAAATAAATAACAAAATTAAATATTTTTCAAAATAATATAGTGGTGATAAAATTGAGAATAAATTAATCAAGTCAAACCAGGTTTATATTTATATCTAATATGTCATAATTTGAAAGTAACAAGACTTTGAAATTAAAAAAAAGTATGCGTATTTGAAAATTATAATTATAAATTCTAGAAAGTAATGGAATATATATTCAAATATTATTAATAAATAAAAATTCAGTACCCTTTACATTTCTAATCGTAAATAGAACTATGTATTATTTATATTTTAAAAAAAAATTTAACAACAAATTACATTTAGAAAAATATGTCACAACAGTTTTTTAAAAATAATTTATTTTACAAAATCAAATAATGTCACATTATAACTTAATTAAAAACATACTCATAGTTTTACTTTACAAAAAGGAAACTATTTAAAAATATCAATCACATTTAAAATAAAAAAAACACATATTTGAATGAAAGGTTTAATGATTACCCATTATTGTGAATAATTTTCAAAATCTAGATATATCTTTATGAACGTAACAAACCATAATATTAAATATTATACAATATTGAAAGGAAAAAAAATGATATGTAATATGAAACTGAATTGATAAAGGGTAACAAGCTCATGAATTCAAACTATATAACTATTCTACAATACAATACTAAATAGGATGTAAACCACTAATCATAATAGAGAAAAATATCAAAGAGACTCTAATTAATTATATAACATATAATAAGGTTTTTAGGAGAATTATGATTACATTATGAGGTGTTATTTAATAAATCATGGAAATTCATATATAGTAGTAATTATACTAAAGGAATGTAGATAACCTAATGTTCCACTAAATAATAGTCACTAACTTTTTTCCCAATTTAGACCTACTCCTCATCCCTAGTTTCAGTAATTCATTCTTAAGATTCCAAAATCACTAACTCAAACATTCTAATATTACCAAGAATGAACCCCTAGATATCCCATGTAACTATTTATGACACTTTATCAAGCATAAGAAAATATAAACATTGTAGTAAATAGAGGTAAATAATTAATTTGAATAAACCAATTCTAAACTATAATCTTCTTCAAAGTTTGGTTTCCTTCATTAAAATAATCTATTTGTAAAATCTAACTATTTAATTAATATTAAAGTTTACAAAAAAATGGATCAAAATTTTAATCCATTACTAAATTAATGAAATAAAATTTTTCTCTTTTAAAAAATACAATTGAAAATATATTATTTTAATGAATTTTTTTTAGAAGACATTATTAAAATGAAAAGAACTATTCCTGAAACTTTTTGAAAAAAATAAAATTACTCATTAGAGTTAAATATGTAAAACTTTGTCTAATATCTAATTTATATATATATAAATAATTTAGATTATCAAATATTATTTTATAATTTGAAAACCATTGATGATCTAGGGTCAAAATATTTCTCTCCACTTAACTAAGTCAACCATTACCTAACCATATATTCAATCACATAACTGGATTTTTAGAATGGTCCATGATTTATAATTCAAACCACCAACTATTAACATAATATATCATTAAAAATTCAAATGATCATCAAGGATCCCATAAAATTCCTTAAAAAGCAAAGAAAATATAACCCAATAAACCTTTTATCATGACCCAATACTAATAAAAACAAAAGAAACCCTATGTGGATAACTAAGAAATGATTCTAACAACATTACCACCAAAAGTAATAATTTAATCCACTAGGTAATATTCCAATTTCATTAAAATTTTAGAAACAACGTGTTTATTCATAGTATAGTCACTTCCCATTAAAATATGGGTAATTAGATATTTCAATAAATGTCATTAAAAACAAGAGTTAAGGTGTCCATGGGTGAGTATTGATGTGTGAGGCTTACATGAGAGTTAACAGATGAGCCGATCGAATTCAAAATAATGAGGCCGATGAATCCTAGTGATGTATGAATATGGAAAACTAATATTGGAGGCCACTAGATCACAGAAATGAGGTTTGGGCTTCCATGGAAGAGAAACGAGTTTCGTTTCATGATATCGAATAACACCAAAATGATTCAAAATAGAAATTCATAAAATTTTAAATTTTATATCACATCAGTTATATAATAGATGGTGTGATAATGAGGTTTTTATTTTTTTATCATGTCATTTATATAGTAATCGATGTGAAAAATATGCTTTATCAGATCAGTTTTCTTATAACATGTGTGACAAAGCAATGAAAATTTCATTATAACATCAGTTAAAATATAACTGATGTGAAAACAAAATTTATCACGTCGATTATTGTATAACTGATGTGATAAAATGTGATACTTTTTTTTCGCATCGGTTATATGATAACTAACATTATATCTCAACATAAATGGATTTTCACATTGTTTATCCATAAATGATGTGAAAAATATGACACACTAAAAACATTTTGTACTAGTGTATCCATATGACATCATCCTCATTATGGAATGGTTGTATTCAGTGAAACCCATTATGGATCTCATCATGAGGAATTTTTTTATATTGTTTATAAAGATCCATAATTTTTCATTATAATGAGAGAGGCTCATATGTGTTAAAGACGAGTTCCATCCTTATCTTCCTTGATGGCTAAACTGAAGCAGAGTTCATTCGAGGTTATGCCGATAGTGTTTCATAGGGTTGTAGAAGAGTACGCTAATGTTTTTTCCAAGGAGTTTGTGGAATTACCCCTTGAAAGGAGATCAGGTTTGGGATTGAGTTATAGTTAGGAGTTCCTCCTATCCGGATATCTCCATAGAGGACAATGCTTTCTGATTTTATAGATCTACAGGTATAGCTTGGTGATCTGTTATAGTAAGGATTTATTCAGCTGAGTATGTCACATTGGGGTGTGCCAGTTTTGTTCCTAAAAAAGGTTGATGTAAATTTTCATCTCTGCATCAATTTTCTTCTCTTGAATCAGGTGATAATAAAAAATCACTATACTCTTCTATGGATTGATTATTTATTTGATCAGCTGAAATGAGAAAGTTAATTTTCAAAGATCGATTTCCATTACAGATATCATCATATGTGGGTGAAAGATGATGATGTTCTGAATACCACTTTCTGATTACATTATTGGAATTGCGATTTATTTGTGATTCTATTTGGTCGGAATAATGATCTATTCATATTCATGGGTTTGATGAATTCATTGTTCATGAAGTTTCTAGATATGTTCATGGTGGTTTTCATCAATGGTATCCTTATGCACACTGCATCTTAGAAGGATCATATAGAGCACACGTATGTAGTTTTGAGAGTTCTTAATTCTCATAATCTATACATAAAGTTTTTGATGTGATATTTCTAGGATCATGATGTTTTTTTCTTGGTACTTGAAGTATCCCATCAAGGAGTTGTTATGGATCTTTCAAAGATTAAGGCATTCATATCTTGGGTATCCTTAATGACTATTGTAGAGGTGAAAAGTTTCCTGTTCTTACAGGCTATTACAAGAGGTTCATGGCCTATTTCACTCATTTTGGAACTCATATAACATCCTTGAATAGAAAGGATCATGAATTATTATGGATTTATCAGTGTCAGATATCTTTTGAGTACATTAAGGAGAATATGGTCAGTGATCTAGTTAGTTATATACCAATAGAGGGAGTTCAGTTTATGGTTTTTTTATTCTTTGTGTCTTGGTTTGGGTTGTGTTCTGAGTAGAGATAGGTTTATTCTTGTGGGTATTAATAGCTATATACCCATGACTATAAATATTCCACCAATGATATCAAATTCGTATCAAATGTTCTTTCTTTGAATTTGCGGCAACGTTACCTCATCAGGGAGAATTTTTTAGTCTTTGATGATTATAATAGCCAAAGGAATTTCTTCTCCCAGTGTGAATTGAGCATGTGATAGAAATTATTGATGGAATTATTGTAGGAATATGACTTCTAGATTTCATATGCACTAGGTAAGAAAAATGTTTGGGTGGATGCACTGAGAAGAAATAAATGTTTTGTTTCCATGCATGAATCTAGATAATTTTAGAGAGTGATAGAAGAACTATCAACATTATATATTGATATAGGAGATATTAGAGGAATATTTTTTCTTTTTATAATGATTTTGTAGTCATATTTGATGTAGTAGGTTAGGGATTCCAGGCTAGTGGATTCTAAGGTAGTGGTTTGGATAGACCGGGTTGTATTTGTTGATGCTTATGATGGTTGGTCTAAGGATGATTATTACTGGGTGTTGTTCTAGTGAAGGCTTATCATTACTTTTATAATGTATGAGATGTTTCTCCTAGAGTTCCATAGATCACCCTTAGTAGTACATCCTGGTGTAAAAAATATGAACAAATGTTTGAGAGGTTAGTTTTGGTGTCTTGGGTTGAAGCAAGTAGTTTTGGAGTTTGTGTCTTGATGTTTGGTCTTCTAGAAGGTGAAGGATGAGCATTGTCTACCTAGTGGTTTACTCCAGCTATTAGATTTTCCTAAATGGGAGTGGGAGGATAACTTGATGGAAATTTTTATAGGTTTTCCTCAATCTCAAGGAAGAAATGACACTATATGGGATATGGTGGATCATTTTATCAAATCAACCCACATTATAGTGATCATGTAGATGATCTCATTGGAGGTATTTTAAAGGTTGTATCGGGAGGAGGTAGTGAGACTCCACATAGTCCTAAGGATGATCATCTTTGATCATGATCCTCATTTTCTCTATAGGGTTTAGATAGGTATTGTACATGATTTTGGCTCTTAGTTATACCTTATCACTACTTTTCATCCATATATGGATGGTCATATTAGAGTGAACCATCCAGAATCATGAATACATGCTGCATTCTTATGTCATGGTTTTTGGAAATTTTTATATGAGGTACATTCCCATGGTCAAGTTTTCCTACAAAAAATACTTCTAACACCACCATTATTATGGAACCATTTCAAGCATTGTATAGTCAAAATATGTGTTCTATGTTGTACTATATTGGGATTGAAGAGTCAAAAATTCCCAATCCAGAACAAGTGTAGAATAAAACAGATATGGTTTCTGTAATTTTAGAGAGGATGAATGCAACACAAGATCATTTGAAGCCGTATATCGATCATAAGAGGAGACCTATTGTCATGACTTGGCCCATCAGAGCCTTCTTGGCTAATGGAAGGTAGATCTATAATAACCCCAAGCCCGCCTCTATAGTACAGGGGCAAGAGACAATTCCAAAATACATAACTACTATATGAGTCATTTTCCTAATATTCTTGAATGACCACAACCAATCATCTCCATGAAAAAGTTCATAGGAATACTAATGAAATACTGTAACATATAGAGTAAAATTACAGAATATAATAACCTATATGGAATACAAAAGAGTAAAATAATTCCATCAAAAATAAAAGGGTCAAAATATACAGTCAACCAAAAAAGATGTCTCATCTTGAAAACAATTGGAAAATAAATGTTGAGAGATATCAACTCTAGATATCTAAGACCTGACCACCATATGAGTTCAAATTCACCTAGGTATCCCTATTATCCTTTTAAATCACCATATAACTTTCCATCATCTACATAAGACACAACTCAGGAGGGAAATCCCATACATGGGTGATTATATACATACCTAGGAAGACGCCCCATAAACTGGGGGGGGAAATGGGAGACACAATGGATGTACTCAAATCATCCCAAATATAGAGGTAAATTATACCCATAAAAAAGATATATATTCTCATAAAAAGAAATCTATAAGAGGTAGAAATGAGATCTCTAACTCACATTCAATCCCTGGAAAGGAGTCACTCAACAGTTCCAAAAGTGTCCATCAATGATGCCAAGCATCTCACATGTCTTTCTGAAGAAGTAGTTGTGTGGAGGACCCACACCTCACCACTATAATTCACAGTCAAGGGGAACGACATCCAAGTAGAGGACCCATTACCTGATAAAATAGGATTTTACCACTAAATAGGTATATGAATCATGCCCTAATATGATAGGATGTTTCCACTCAATAGGTATAGGACCCATGCCTCGATACGGCAGGAAGGTGCCACTCAATAGGTAGAGGAACGATGCACTTATATGACATGATGGTTACAATTAATAAATAGAGGACCCATGCCCTAATACTATAGAAGAGTTCCACTCAAACCAGTATGAGGATTATGGGGAAATTTCTAACCATGCACTCTATATTTTGATCTTATCTGATCACTGTTTTTTCCAAGAGCCATCTAAAGAAGCATCACACTCAAAAAATCTAACATAAAATCTCAAAATACACTATTAAATCCAATTTCATTTTCTACACATAAAAATACTACAAATAGGCTACTCATTGGAAAAATATGAGTCAAAATAAAGGATATGGGAGAGGTAGAAGATTCCCAAGAAATACACGGCGTGTAAGAGGTCCACACGACATGTGGCCCTAATCCCATTTCTAGTCGTATCCTCACTAAAACAAATAGTTTAGGACATTACATGATACATAACATGTAAGGGTACTACATGGAATGTATCTACCACCCAATTCCAGCTGGTGTGATCCTAGTAATTAACATATACACTTTCCATGTGACAATACCTTGTGTATTCCCCTCCATACATAGAATGTAGGGACAAGTGGGATCCTCTCCATGAGTATGTCCTTTGGGTCATGTTTGTGTGTCTGACTGTGTACCTGAATATGTTCTCCTAGAGTACATATCGGACTTTTAGCATCGAGTCACTCGGTGTGTCGGTGTCCAACATGGTTTGTGATACTTATCTCCACCAAGAAACCCTAACATCACAAGAACCCATACTATATGGTGTGTGTTCATTACAGTACATTCTGTGTATATCGGGAGTCTCTAGAAATCTTGAATATTCATGTGTTCACCATATCTATGTTATAATTCACCTAATTTCTCTTTGAATCTCACAAAAAAATAGAATAATGACATCTTCCATCAATTTTCCATCCTTCGATTGACGAAAATCAAATTTCTGATTCTCCACTCAAAGGCACAACATTCCTCATGCACCTCCCATGCCAATTCCTTATCCTATTTAGATCCCAGATCCATGAATCCATCACCACTACCTTCAATCCCCTCTAATTCTACCTCAAAACTCCAATCCGATCATTGTGTGCACATCCTCCATGAATCATTAGGACCTATCACAATCAAAACTGTCCAAGAATTGTTTAATCTTGAACCCATGGTCTAAAAATTAAGAACATGAAGAATATATGGGGAAAGGAATTTGAAAAAATGTGATAACATCATTTATCAATATTTTGTGGGAAAAAATCACAAAATAAAGGAGTGGTATGGGTGATTAAATGGAATAATCAAGAATAAATTGAATAAATAATTTAATTCAATACATGAGGTCATGTAAAGGATTAATTTAAAAATATATCAAAGAATAAAAGATTTGATCCTGATTAATCTTTTAATCATGGGTGGAAATAAAAATTAATGAATATAAACTTGTTTCAGATCGATCGTTGGTCAAGAACATAGATTCTGGTGATGGAGAGGACCCATTGCATTAGATGAACCTCAATTCACCTTGATCTGGTAGTTTTTCATCATCTGATCAGGATTCACCAATGAAGTTCAATGCAATCCTCCTCTCAAAAATCTCAGGGTTAGGAGGATAACTCGGGATAATCTTCATAACAACATATTTAACTAAGTAAATAGGTTACAGATATTACATGAATTAATTAATTTAATTAATTAATGTACCTTCCAATGGATTCCTCATCTGAACATCTAATACTAACCAAATTTAGGTATCACCTAGGTTAAATCTCATGTTCCTGATTCAGTTTTTGTCTCAAAGTTTTTATCTGAGACTTTATTTAAGAGATATTAAATTATTTCTAAAAAATTTGCATGCTTGATATAAAATATATTTAATATTTTTATAAAATTAATTTTGGGCTAGTCATGCTTCATAATTGCGTGTTGTCTCAACACCTAGATCTAAAAATATTTCTTATTATATTTCAAAGTATTACAACTAAAAAAGAGTCTCTACATTATTCCATACTTCAATATTTTCATCCCTAAAAAGAGAAATCTGAGAAAAATGTGGGGATACTAAGCCCACGTATGGATCTCCTGCTCCTAAGAGATCTCTGACATTCTCCCTTGCTACCACAACACACAAACCAATGAAATGGTTCATCCATATATGATCCTCTCCTACCGAGCCTTGTTCTCCATTAGGTACTCCTTGAATGTGGCTCCATCCTTGATGATCATCTTTCCCCATTCAAAATGTGTGTTGGATCATGCATTTATCTACTCATTTGTGACACATGGAAGATGTCATGAACTGACTCCCCTTGTGGGGGTAAAGTGAGGTGATAAGAAAACTCTCCAACCATATTCAATACCTTGAATATCTTGATGAACCTCAAGGATATCTTTTCATACTATATGGTTCTCCACAATCCTCATCATGGGGAGACTCTCATAAAAACATGGTCTCTATGATTGAACACTAAGGTCATGTGATGTCAACATTCATAATATTTTAATCTGCTCTAGGTTTTCATCATCCACTCACAGATGACCTATATCTTCTCCATTATAACTTGTGCCAAATCTTACCCGACAAGAGATGCCTCACCGATCCCATTCTGGCATAAGGGTGGCCTACAGGGTCACCCATATAGGTCCTTGAAATGTACCATTGTAATAGTATGGAAATAAATATTATGATAATAAAAATATACCAATGGTAAGTTATCCTCCTTACTCCAGTCAATGTATAATATATAATCCCTTAGCATATCCTATAGTACCTTCATAGTGAATTCAGTCTACAAATCCATCAGGGATGAAAAGATGTACTCATCATCTACTAGGTCCTAAATGCCTCCTGCATACATCTCCATAGTCATGAAGTGATCTATGAATCATGATCGTATATGGTCATTGATGTCACCCCATGAATAAATATGATATTTTACATGTACAACTACCCCAAAATATCTACCGAACTCTTATCTCTGATAGAAAGAAAGTGCACTAACATCGTAAGTCTTTCAATTATCACCCAGATGGAATTATGGATTATCACAATCCATGGAATCCTTGCCACAATGTCTATGGATATGTCATCCCATTTTAACTCAAGGATATCAAGATACTGTAATAAACTTGTCGAAACATGGTGCTATTCCTTCACATGCCGACATGTGAGACACTGAGAGATGATCTCAGTAATACTATGCCTCATTCCATCTAAAACAAAAACTATCACTAAAGGTATTTATATATATTTCCTACACTGAGGTGTACATCTAAAGGAGAAGTGTGAAACTCCCCCCATTAAATTCTCTCACAACATGACTGGAACCACTATCTATCCCTATAAAATGATGATCTGATTCCCTACTTCAAAGAATCTATTTGGTGAATCTCCTAAGGATATTTGGTCACATAGTACCTCATAGTCAATGGATCCCAACTACGCCTCCCAAACATACTGGATAAGTATAGAATTCAACACCATCGACTGAAGAAAATTTTCACCGTCCTCCTCTACTATGGTCAGTTACAATGATGCCCACTACATATAATCCTCCTCCACAAATCAAGATTGGTACTTCTTATTAAGGGAATTTACCACTAAGTTTCCCTTCACAAGAGTGTATAATATCTCAATGTTATAGTCATTAGAGAATTCATTTATCTGTCTCATATTTTGATCTCTCTATGTGGATACATACATGAGACTCTAATGTTTTGAGTAAACAACAAATCACTCTCCCAAAAGAAATTGATTCCACATCCTCATAGAGAATTCTACCTTTTCTAACTGTAGTTATTGAGTCATGTAGTTTTTCTCATTGGTTCTCAACTTCCTCAACCCATATGTGATCACTGCCTTCCTCTGTATAAAAATTCAGTTGATCCCAACACCAGATGCATCATAATACACTATGTACTGCATTCCCTCCTTAGATAGTCTCAAAATAGGATCACTCATCATCCCCAACCTCAACTCCTTAAAGGTTATATATAATCATTCAATCTAGATAAATGGATACCCCTTACTTGTTAGGGTAGTAAAATGGGTTGCAATACTAGATAACACCACCACAAACCTCATGTAGTACCCCACCAAACCAAAACAAATCCACACCTTTGACACACTCTTGGGGGATCCTAAGAAATAATTGCATTAATAATCACTGGGTCCATAGATAATCCTTTCCCATAAATGGAATGCCCCATAAAGTGAACCTCATGGATCCAAAACAATATATTTGAGAGATTTCCATAAATTTGGTGATGTCGAAGTAAGTCTAGGACCATCCAAAAGTTCTTTTCATGCTCCTCCTCTAACGCAGAGTAGATAATCATATAAACAATTAAGATAAAAAAATCAATCCATGTATGGAAATAAAATTCAGTCATAAAATATATAAACAAAGCTGGGGAATACATTAAACCAAAAATATTCACCAGGAACTTAGAGTGTCTATAGTGACATCGAAATACTAACTTCCAAATATCAGCCTTGCAAACCATCAACTAGTGGCAGCCAGACCTAAGATCGATCTTCAAGAACCATATTTCAACTCACAACTAATCGAAGATGCCATAAATCATTGAAAAGGGGTATATTTACTTTATATTATCTTGATTCAAGCGATGATAACCAACATAAATTTACAATTTCCCATCAGTCTTATTTATGGAAAAAACTGGAGTCCCTTAGGGGGAGACACTAGGTCTGATAAAACCCATATCTTGATAGTCCTCTAATTTCACCCTCTTCTCTAAAAGCATGTGAGGGGAATTATGATATGATGCAAAAGATATTTTATTATTACTTGGGTTCAAGTTGATGAAAAAAAACATCTCCCTCCTTAAAGGTAGTTCGATAATTTTCTTCAGAAATGCATCCATATATTCCTCTATGACTGAAGGAACCCAAATTTTTGAAGAGCCCAATACATGGGCTAAACTCCCCAAGTGATGGGTGATTGGTAGTAGCTTCTTTCTTGAAAGACCCACTCACTCTTCAATGAGATCTCTCTCACCCATAAAGAAGAATCACATCCCATCGGTCTAAAGGAATCTGACTTATCTATAGTGACAATCAATCTAATCTCGGACTGTTGAAAAATAATCCATTCCCAATATGATTTAATATAGACTCATTAATATTACCAAGAGATCCCATGAGAAAATATATCCACCAATATATATTTCTCACTACTTGTAAATAAAAATATGGAAGAATAATTCCATGTAGGAACCCCAAGGCAAAGCTGCTGGGCTAAAGTCTCAATTGGGAGGCCCAACTCTCACAAAAAGAGTAATGATATGAAGTAATGACTTTAACCTTTGTATATTACAACTAAATTAAGATTATAATAAATGTATATCATTCCACTAATCATATTGTGAGCTACTAGGTCATAAGCCTCCATAGCCTTTAACTACCCACAATGCTGACTACTGGCTCCCAAATCCAGGTGTGGGCCTCCAGGTGATGGTGCTGGAAGGAGCTAATAACATCATCAACCACTAAAAATACTCCTCTATGAGCCCCAACTTAACTTATACTAGCTCCCCCCCCACCTAGGAGCCACCCTGTCCGTGCTTGGGAGATCTATGATCATGGAACTACCTCTACCATGGTGTTCCATCCATTGTCTACCTACCCTCCTCACCATGCCATGTTGGTAAATCACGTTCCACATAACCTCACCCTTCACATGCATGGAATCACCCCTCTTCATGGTATTTTTATCCTATAATAAATCCTTGAGCTATATGACCACATTCCTAAGTCTAACCATGATATATCTTATGCCAACTCTCTGTCATCAAGTGCCTACTAATCGCTGCAGATGACTCAACCCTATGAAACCCACGACCATCTACAACTACATGGAATACCTCATATAGGAAGCTCTGACTTAGTAGTGATAATTCTAACACACCATCATATGTGTGAATACACAAGGGTGCCACACTAGCATAGATGTCTCTGCGTAGTCTCTTCTCAAAATTCCACACTTGAAAGTAACCATCTCGAATCTTGTCGAGGGAGATTTGTGTAAGGCTAGTGAACCTCATGGAATACTCATAAACTATTATTCCTACCTTTTTTATCTCTAAAAGATCCAAAATTTGAACTAATCATAAGAAAGAGGCATAGTACTCCTTAAAAAATAATTGTTGGAAGTCGGACCATGAGATTTATGACTCTTCATGTGTTTGTGTGAATTATATCCACCAATCGTATTGTGGAAAAGACAGGATATTGTTGTAGACATCTAACCATTTAGGGTCCATAAGACCCTGAAAACTCAGATCATCAACTCATTTCAATCCGACACTACCTATATATCTAGATCAACATGGAACCCCAGTGGCCTCGGGTGCTGGAACTCATAGAGTGAGATAAGATTACATGAACTATCAGCTTGAAATACTATTATAATATACTACACAATAGGCAGTATTGATTCTACCTATCTTCTTAGAGGAAATATCTCACAAGATAGTCCATAAACTGGGACCTCATCACTCATAGTATTTTTGTCACAATCCGGAATTAGAAACATGGTTTTTTTTCTTCATGGGCACATTCTAAAATTTTAATCAAGACATACTAGGCTTGATTAGAATATATATATATAAGGGTAGATGAATCGTGAAGGATAGTCAAAGGACTTAATTCTATAGGATAAATATACCAATGTTTCCTACAACCAATGTCTCAGTATACCAAGTTGAAAATCCGGTAGTCATATCCTTGGTGAATGGATACATAGACTGTTGCACCAACACTAGGTTTCCTAGCCTGAAATCCACACTCAAGACACATTAACATTGTTTCCCTAAATTCCAAACCAAACCTCAAATGGGGAAAAACACTAAACACCATTCTATAGTCTAATCTTCCTCTCATACTAATTTGTCATTACCCAGACTTCCAGGGCCCACTGGGCAAATGGAAGGCCAATATGCAACTACCCTAATCCTACCTCCATCGGTTAGGGGTGGAAACAAGTTCCAAAAGGAATAACTAAGATGGGAATCCATTTCTTAATGTTCATGTTCATACACACCGAATCATATCCTTATATAAGTACAGTGGAATAAAAATGAAATACTGCAACATATAGAGTAAAATAAATGCAGGTAATAACCTGTAGGGAATATAAAATAGTTTGATAGTGCCACCTAAAAAGTAAAAGGTAAAAATACATTCCCATCCAAAAAAATATGTCCCAGACTAAAAAAAACTAGAAAAGAAATTTTGAGGGAATATCTCTCTATATCTCCAAGCCCATACTATCGTATGCAGTTAAATGAACCTAGTAATCATTATGCTCCTCTAAAATAACCACAGACCTATCTTTCATCTACATAAGAAATGGAATGTGTAGGAAAATCCCATCTAGGGGTGATTATGTACATTCCCATTATGATACCCCAAAAAAATTATGGGGAGAAATAGGAAACATGATAAAAGTAATTAGCTCAGCCTAAAGAATTATGAAAATGAAGCTCATCAAAAAAAATATATAGGCTCATAAAAGAAACCTAGATAAGAGAGAAAGGGGATATCCATCTCACATCCCATCCTAGTAAAATATTCTTCCAATATTTCTGAAAGGGTCTATATAAAATTCCTAACATCTCGCATGTTTTTTTGAAGAAGGAATCGTGTAAAGGACCCACAACTCGCCATTGTGCAGAAAATTCAAGGGGGGAAATCTTCAGGTAGATTAACCATTCCCAAATAAATTAGGAGGGTTCCACTAATTAGGTATAGGACCCTTTTCCTCATATGATAAGAGGGTTCAACTCAATAGGTATAGGATATATGAACTGATACTGTAGGAGGGTTCCGCTCAATAGATATAGGAACCATACCCTAATATGATAAGAGGGTGCCACTAAATAGGTATAGGACCCATGCCTTGATATGATAGGTGGGTTCCACTCAAACCAGTATGAGGAGTATAGAGGAAATTCTATCCTTAACCTCTCTATAATAATCCTTCCTAATCACTAACGTCATCGAACTATTCCTAAAGAATCATCATTCATGAAACATCTCACCTCATATCTCAAAATCCACTATGAAGTCCACCATCATGTTCTATGTATAAAAATACTCAGAATATGATACTTACGGGCCAAAATTCATGTAAAAACAAAGGATATATGTGAGGTAGAAGATTCTCAAATAGTACGCGGTGCATAAGGAGTCCACACAGTATGTGGCCCTTCTCCTCTAGCTAGTATTTTCCTTTCCAACACACAACTTATTATCCTTATCACACTACATGTCATATAAGGGTACCACACAAAATGTCTCATCCACCCATGGCCTACCTCTATAATCATATCCATTCTTGTGTATACTAGTCATGTGTGATTGCACAGTATATGCCCCTATGTATCAGGCATGTAGGGCCACATGGGCTCTTAGCCATACCTCTATCATTCGAGCCTTGTATATGTGTATAGTTGTGTACCTAGACATGTATTTATGGATTACACATCTAGATACCATCACTAGTTTACAAATCATGTGGGGGTCCCATATGGTGTGTGATACTCATCTTCACTAAGAAACCATGGCTCCATAGAAACCAAGAATACATGGAGTGTGTTCATCATAGTACACGCCATGTTTATCAGGGTTTTCCAAAAAAACTAAAACATCACACATTCTCTAGATTTGTCACCGAATCCACCCAATTCCTCCTTGAATATCACTGAAAATGGGGATAATGACATCATACATTTATTATTATCCATCATTTTCCAAAAAAAAAATTTTAACTTCGCTCAAATCCACCATACACCTCATGGGCCTACCATGCCGATGCCTTCTCCACTTTGGATCCTGGATCCATGAAGCCACCACTGCTACCCTAAATCCCGTCTAATTTAACTTCAAAACTCTAATAAATTCTTTGTGCACACATCCACCTTGAATTTGGGGTCTGATCGCACTCAGATCTGTCTGAAAATAGTCAAAACATGACCCTATCATCCAACTATGAAGAACATGAAGAATGAGTGGGGTAGAGAAACAAAAAAAAGGTGGTAACATTATTAACCATGCATTCATGGACAATTATCATAGAATAATGGATTGGTAGTGGTTATTTCATGGAATAATCAAGAATAAATTTAATAAATAATATAGTTTGATACACAACCTCATGCAAAGGATTAATTTAAAAATGAATCAAAGAATTATATATTTATTCATGATCAATCTTTGATTAAGGGTAGAAACCACAATTGATGAGTCCGCCTTCAATTCAGATCAATCATTGGTGAAGAACGCAGTTGCTAATGATGGAGAGGACTTGTTGTGTTCATTGCACTGCGGTTCTCCTTGATCATGTTATTGTTTATCTTATTATCATGATTCACCAATGATGGTCAGTGGAATCCACCTCTCAACAATCCGAGGGTTATGCAGATAACCCTATTGATTCTTCATTACCACATATTTATAGAAGGAAATAAGTTATGGGTATTAAATGAATTAATTTAATTAATTAACTAATTAATTCAATTAACATACCCACCAACAGCTACCTCATCTGAAAATCTAGCACCAATCGACTTTAGGTTTCACCTAGGGTAAGTCCTACATTCCAGATTCAACAGTTGTCTCATATTTTTGATCTATGACTCCTTCCAAGAGTTATTCCATTATTTCTAAAAAATTATATGTTAAATAAAATATATATAATATTTTTATAAAATTAATTTGGGGTCATCAGGCCTTGTAATATTTCTGTCTCAGTTCCTGACTCCAAAAATATTTCTTAATATATTTAACAGTCGTACATATAAAAAAATAGAGTCTCAACACTTATGGAGTTCAATTTTAGAGATCATGTTTTCCTAAAGCTTACTTTTTATCATGTAAAGTGATGGTTTTTTCATCAGAGTAATATTTCTCCCCAATTTGATTGGTCTATTGTGGTTTTGGATCATATTGGAGTCATGCAATATCGAATAACACTTCCCCCACGGATGATCTAGATACACATTGTTTTTCATATATCGTAGCTCCACCAATACCATTATGAAAACAATCACATATTTGATTTAAGGGTGATCTATACTGAAGATGATGTGAACTTTGAGGAGCATAATGTGGAGATCCAATGCTAACAGGATAAGGTGTTTTATGGGAATGTTATTCCCCTGGTTCATTTCTTGGGGTGTCATGGAGGAGATCACATGGGAACATTAGTCGTAGATATTTTCTCAGTACCCCAAACTTTTTTTTTGTATCTCTTCTCTTGTATTTTTTATCCTTTTGAGGGTATTGACATTTTATGGTTTATAAGTTGGTTTCTCTATTATTTATTTTTTGTGTCTTCACTCTTGTTTGTGAGGTGTATCCTATAGGATAGAGTTTATGATCTATTTATTTCTATTTCATGGGGTTTATTCTTGTTTCCTCTGAGTGGGGTGGTTTAACACCAACAATGGTGAGATTCTTGAGATATATCTCATGGGGTGGTTGTTTAAATAGCCCTTTTTCCTTTGAATATATTTGAATTTGTTTTTAGATTAACAAGTAAGAGAATATTTTTATAGGTATATGATATAAGGATCTAGATCCTAGTATCCCTTCCCTTTTTTGAGTGCTTGAGGTTTTTGAGGTTCTCTAAGAGTGTTTCTAGGGAGTTTGTAGGGTATATGAGGAGAAAGAGGGTTCCACATACATTTTTGAAATTTTTTTGGAGTGGAATCTTTTATAGAACCATAAAATTTTCTTTTATGTCATGGAGATCCATTTAATGGTGTAGGAGGGATAGAGGGATAATTTTGAGTTTGCTGCATTTTTGGGGTGGTTACACCATGGTTGTTGGTTGTGGCATAATCCCTTCCCCAGTGTCGAGAACTGTAGTGTGGAGTGAGGAGGCTACGAGGTAGGTGTTTTGTGGAGTTATTCCAAATCAAGAGTGTTCGAATTGGGGGATATATGTAGCATCATACTCCCTCCTCCCATGTATATAGGATCTACACTATGGAAAACAATGTATTTCTCATATGCACATTGACCAAGGGGGTTACGTCATGGTCTAGGAGGACTATGTCATGGTTTAGGTAGGATGTTTAATGGTTTAGAGGGTTGATTCATATCTCTATAGATCTCAAAATCCGTATAAATAGCCCTAAGTACATCCCAATGTATTTTTCTCCCAAACCTGTCTCTAAACCCCTAGGTGGCCTAGAGTGATTTTTAAGGCCTTTGAATCCCCTTTTGATCGAAATTAATCCCTAAGTAATAGAGATCAATATGTGGTGATCATAGGTTGGTTATTATCATTTTCTAGTGGTTTCTCTTCAATTTGATCTCATTTTCCTCACATTATTCTTTCTATGATATGTAATTTGATCTACCTTGTTCTAATGGGGTTTACATTGTAATTTTCTAGTGTATTCATGGATTGAATTCCTTGGGAGATCATAGTTTCCTTGTGAGAGTGATGATTGGATATCCACATCTTCATTATGTTTTCATTTTAATAATTTCAGAAGTTTGAGGTGGGGGATTCATTATTTCTCATATTTATTTATTTGAAATCATAAATTCACCATGGTTTATACCTTTGTATAGTTGTAAAATTAACCTAATAAAGATGAAATAGGATTAATGAATCCATTTATGATTATAAATCACATGTTGTTTCATTCCATCATGATAAAGGTTTGCTGCTTAATTTTCATCATAGTGTACTATCTATACTATTCCATGTGTTAATGGAATAGGATAAAGAGCTTGAAGATAGAATGCTCATTGATGAAACTGATGAATAAAGGTCTGATAATGAGACTTTTTTTCTTTAAATCTTGTTAAATCCAAACAATGCAAAGAAACATGTTTAATTAATTTAATATCTTGTTATAGTTGATTCCTTAGGTTTCTCATTATTGGAAACCGTAATAATCCAATCAGTTAATTCAAAACGTAATAAAAAATGGTTGTTTGATAAATATAATTATTTGGTTAAAAGGTTTCCCATTGATTTTGAAGGCTAAGTGCCATGTGTTGGGGTCATAAGATCCTTTTTTCATATGAAGGACGAATGCCTTGTTTTTAGGACCTAGATTTTTTATTGATAATTCTTGTTTTTTTTACTTACATGTGATTTGGATGTGATCTTTTTCATGCAATTTGATGTGTTCTTGGGATGGATGGTGAGATATGGGTGGGGAGGCCTAATTTTGTGGTAGAATTTGATGCCTATGATGGTGATATTTATGGTAATATGAATGAGTGTTGGGGATAAAACTGGATATAATAGAATGGGTTAAAGTTGGTATTTACTATTGATGTGTTAAGATATTTTTTTCTCTCTTGCGAATGAATATGTTTAATAGACAAATAGTTAGGTTACTTGTTTATCTACATTCCTTTTCTCTACAACTTGAGGTAAATTTATGTGCTTGGTTATGCATCTCTCTTATGGTATATTAGGTTGTTTTTCAACAGTTTCTATAATTATGGAGATCTCAAAGAATTTTTAATAGACGACTTAACCCATGGGGTTGGTGCTTGGAATGAAAAAGGATTATATGATCTTAAGAAACCATGGAATCGGTTGGTTTATTCATGGAGGGTTTGGACTTCACCTTAAAGGATAATGAATGGGAATTGGTATGATGTTAATTAATGTCTAATTAATTTTTTAAAACAATTATAACTGTAAAAAGTAAATAAGTAATTTAATATAGCTTCAATAATTGCTTGTGTGATTATAGGATATCTAGTCCTTAGCCATGAAAGTTGAAAATCTGAGAGAATATAGTTGTAGTTAATCCTATGATTAGGTTATTCTTATAGTGTGGTTATGTGATATATTATATCCTATGTGTTTTCTGATTTTATACACCTCTCCATTCGTGTCGATAGGGAGAGTAACACCCAATGGACTCTGGGAGGGTTTTTTTCCCCAACATCCCAGTGGTGAGGATCAATGGATGATTACCCCCTCTATCCCTACTTTAGTATCTTGGTAGTGTTATGTTTTTTTATTCACGATGGTTATTTTTTCCATATGTGACCATGGGTTTTGGAAACCCTTATGTGGTGGGACTTTTACAAAATTTGGACAAGTACAGAACATGAAAAAGGGGTTTAGGAAACCCAATCATATGCCCTTATGTTGACCCTTACATGGTGAATCGCTATAAATGTAACCCTTATATAGACACCTACATGTGAATCCCTGTATGTGGTACCCATACATGGTGAATCATCATAAATTTAACCCTTATATAGACACCTATATGTGAGTCTCTGTATGTGGTACCCTTACATACACCCAAACATGGGAATCCCCATACATGGTTCCCTTATATGGACCCCTACTAGGGAACCTCTATATGTGGTACCCTTATATAGGATCCCCATATATTGGATCCCCCTATGTGAAAGATGCTTACATGGTTGAACCCCTACATAAGGGTATGTAAAAAGTATTTTCAAACAAAATATAATGATTAAAATTGTGTTTTATGGGTTGGGGGGGTGTTTCACAACTTTAAGAAGGGGTGATCGATCTAGAAGGGGTCTATCATGCCTCTATTTGATTCCAAGGGATTATCTCCCTCAATTAATTTTAGAGACAATTTTCATTTGATTAAGATTAAAGCTGGAGATAAATCTTATAATATAGAACAATTTTCCCTTAGTTTCTTCCCCACTTTCTTGTTACTAAGTGGGGAAACTAATATAAGGACGTTATCGATGATTCTACAATAGCATGGTTGAATCATCTTGATATCAAGGCGCTTTTTATTATCTTAGATAAAGTATTTCTTGAGAGGATGATCAACCAATTTTTTTTAATCTTCAAAGAGGTATGTCATTGTTATGATTTTTATTTAAGGCTTTTTTAATTTTATATGAAATGGATGGTTTTATTAAAAAGGTAAATTATGGATCTTTAATGTTGAAGATATGGATGGATGCTGGGGGTGGTGCACAACCATTTTCTTGGGGTTTGGACCTCAAAGAGTTGACTAGTGAATTATTAATCATTATTCCTGATTGAATAAAATTTTAGAATTAATTATAACCTATTATAATTTATTTATTTAAATATTATGGCTTGAGATAGAACCTCGGATGATGATGTGGGCATGGGAAAGGCTTATATGAGCTTCAATGATTATGGTAGAGTATATACATAAAAGATAATAACCCTTTCTATGAGGTAATAATTCCCTATACATTTCCCAATATTTTATTTTATTTATTTACGTAGCATGTGATGTGTGATCTTCCTACTGTGGGTGGATAAACTTTTCTAAATTAAATAAATTGTTTACTTTAAAATGAAAGCATATGAATGAATGAAAAAAGGTTTCATATGCTATGACAGACCCTTGAGTATTGGGTTAATGCCTAAGATGTCTATGTTTGATTCCATGATTATAATTATATTATTTGAGATATATAGGCCATAGATTCTATCTTGGCCCCTTAGTCGTTGATCGTTGAGGGCTTGATTTTAAGAATGGTTTATCTTATAGAAGAGACTTTGAGGGGTATAAATTAAATAAAATTATTTTTTTATTATATAAATTATGAGTAGTTACACTTAGTTCCCTTGAGTGTGTATGAGTTATGAATTGGAATGATTAGACTAAGTATGCCATGTGAAGATTGTGAGATGTCTTAGAGCCATTATGTTATCCAATTTGAGAGTGTGGTGATTATACCTCTTACACTTTCATGTGAGTACCCAGGTGGGTATACCCTAGGTAGATTATGATTGGTTGGGTGAATGGACTAACCTAGGATGACATTGGTAAGGGGGATGTGCATAATACATATTTTCTTGAGAAATTCCAGAGGGGATTTTATTATGAGTCCATTGAGGTTGTAATTTGATGTCAATAATGTAGAATGACGTTATATCCTTTGAGTGATGGAAAATATTATATTGATATAAGTGATCATGTGTTGCATGTTTTTGATATGGGGTGGACCAGGGGATCCTAGAAAGTTACCCTATGTTATGTAACCCTTCAGGGGATTTGTGCGGATATGGGTAGTTATGGTTTTGGGTGTCAACTTAGAACCTGGATCAACAATGTGATATTAGAAGGGCTACAATCACCATGATATGTCATGCACTTGAGAGGTTGACCTTGGTTATATGATATGGGTTGGGCGAGTGTCCCATCCATGTTATTATTATTATTATGAGATATTATGGGTTAGATACCACTATTTTAATTTATACCTATACCAATGGACTGATACCATTGTTTTGGTGAAACTATTGGAATGTTATATTGTACAATTCCATATACCAACAGTTTTTAAAATTGTTATTATATGCTTCCATATTTACCACCTCACATAGCCCCTT
The DNA here is from genome assembly GCA_963277665.1 of Viscum album. Classification (NCBI taxonomy): domain Eukaryota; kingdom Viridiplantae; phylum Streptophyta; class Magnoliopsida; order Santalales; family Viscaceae; genus Viscum; species Viscum album. Next base: position 1,870,582,462 of record OY728131.1, read on the forward strand.
TTCATTAATGACACAAATTCCCCCTTTCATATAGGTTTTTATCCTCTGTTAATCACTTTGCCTCCTTTAATTCTACATTTATTCTACTTTTTTTATCATTCTGATAATGATTTCTATGTTAAATAATCAATGTATGTTTATTTCATTCACCTTTTCTCTTTTTTTAACCTCATCTTTCTAAATTATCATGACCATGAATAATAATAACCTAAACTAATTATATATTTTTCACGTTTCTATATTATTTTTCAAAATAATGTTGGAATCTCATATATTTTTATTTTTATTTGGATTTTTAAGTCAATATTTTAATTTTTTTAGTATAGACAGCTCATACCACGTTCATTGATGATGGAATACCTCTTCACTTTTATAGGAAAATAATTATACCGAAAATTCACATTCAAAATAATTCTTTTTTCATATATGTTTATATAGAAATTTAAATGATATATATTATAAGATGACCCAATATTTGATTAATTATATCTCGATCCTTTAAAGGTAAATCTATTTTTTCCACCAACTTGAATATTCTTGTTTTGATAATGAAAAATTATTCTCATGATCACCGTGTTGTTTTAAATGAAATGTTTGTTGAATTATTTAATTTATATCTTTGTTAAAGTCCTCACAATACCACTAAGGAGTTCCAATTTTCCCCCAATTAGGTTGATATTTTTTGAAATTAGATCAATTATAACAAGATTTTTTAAAATTATGGCATGTTAGAATTCAACCATGTCCCTTAAAAACATGTACAAGTCATTTATCTAACCTTGATAATGTGATGTCAAGAAAGTTTCACCTACCCATGGTAAATTTACAAGGCTAATGCTCTGTTTTCTTCCAATTTTAAGGGGGTTTGTAATATCATAATTTATAAATTGATTTTTTCCCTACCCAAACATTTCACTTGAGTTAGACTCATCCTTATTATTATGTTGGGTCTTATATATTAATTCATCCATGGGTAATTACAGTTGTAAAATACTTAAATATAGTTCTTAGTAAGAAGCGGGAAGGCAGGGCTTAACCACTATTTCTTTGATTTTATTTACATCAACAAAAGTTTTAAATGACTCTTCCTATTTTTAGGATAATGATTTCCCTACCTCTACCTTCAAGAAATAATAGAAACATCTAAAATAAGGCAAGTTATCCATCAACCCCTAAAAATTGAATTAATGGATTTCCATCATGAGATCCTTAATAGATGTATTAGAATATTCTTATGATGTACTATTGAAATTTGATAATAACTCCACTTGATTGTGTTTGAGAATAACTATCCTTATTTTAGTGACACCCATACTCTTGATTTCCTACCCAACACATAGGTTATCTCATGATCCTATGATCTGGGTGAATTGGATTCTAAACTATACTAAATAAATCCTGGTAAATGAAACTAAACAAAAAAATAAACTAAACTATATTGGAACCCAACAAACAAAACAAATATAAAACAACCAAAATAATAAAATATCAACTTGAATCAAACTGAAACAAATTAAACTAATAGGATAAAAATTAAACAAATTGAAAGAAATTCACTTAAACTAAAAAGAATAAAATCAACTAAACCTAAATTGAATTTAATCAAACTAACCTATATCAAAATAGACTAATCCATCCTAAAATTACCAAACCAAACTCTACCCAAAACAATATAAAATAAACTAAATTACATTAACATGAATAAAGATTAATAAAATTGAATATAAAAGAACTAAATTGATGTCAATAAAATAAATCTAAATAAAAACTATTAATTTATATAATTTAAAACATAACATAACTAAATCCCATATAAACATGGATGAAAAATATTGAATTAAATCATATAGTAACAAAATTACTTGATACATGATAAAAACAAGTGTATTTAGTTGTGGAATTATTTTCTTCTCCTAATATAAATTCAAAAGATTCATGGAGGTCATAAATTTTCAAATCATATTATACTATTTTCATATTACTATAAAATTATTGTAAGTAATGTAATGGATATAATTTGTATGTATGAAATTTATTGGATCTTAATCGAGTTTTAAAATAATTATTTCTTTTATATTTTTCATTTGAGAATTATTCAAATAGATTTCTTATAAACTAACCTTATTATAGTTGTGATAGAAAATATTTTTTAATTAGAAGAGGATTTATCTACCATATAATAAAATTTGGTTTTCAAACAAAATATAATGTTTAGTATCACAATTGAGAGAAAATAGAATCTCATATTGTTCATGATTGAAATCAAATGAGTGGAATAGAGAATTTGTTTCTTGATCTAAGTTCACTTATTAATCATCATGAGATGGAAATTATTCCAATTCAAGAATCTAATGTTATGAGTAAACATTATAAAACTAATTAAAATTATTATGTTGAGAGATTGAAAAAATTATGAATGATTCCAGGAATATTGTATATCAGTTATGTGGTAAAATGTCAAAACATGAAATTTTGATATGACTGTATCATGGAAAACCCATGTATGAAATTAATAATACATTCATAGATTATATTATTACCTTTTTTTAATTACTTAATTCTCTATGATATAGAAATTAACTTAAATAATTATATGGTATCGATATTAATTGACCAGCAATGATTCTTAACTAATAAAATTCAAACATTTTTCAAAATATTATAGATTATTATATGATGAAACCGTGGGTAAAAATTATTTCATATAATATGATACATATCAATGAAATACAACTATAGATGGAATACCGTCTCATATTCCAAAAAATCTAATGTGGCACTTTCCATTTATTCCTAGGATCTAAGATCTTTTCGTGTCTATTAAAATCCAAAATAAAAATATGTGATAGAATGATGTTAAGATAATTAAGAATAATGATCTTTTTTCATCATATAGATGTATTAGTATAGTGGATGTAACATCCTCGACCCGGAATCCAATAAACTAGTGCCCCAAGCCAGGTTGCCACATGACCTCGAGTGTAACACCCCAAGGTTCCACAGTACGCTTCTCTTTGAATAATACAGTAGTGTGTGTTGTACGCAACTTCGAGTTCTAACACACCACAACCAATCAAACTAGTCGTTATGAATAGTAATATGCACTTTTTAAAATTTTATAAATTTTATCTTTCAAAGTTGACTTCAATTTTGGATTCGGAATATCCAAATTAGCTTCGGGTGAATTTTTTGTATTTTTCTGAAAACTTTCAATTTTTGATGAATAGTGAAAAACACTGAGTTATAGTTTAAAATCAAATTTCTATTTAAATAATTATTTATTTTATTTAAATTTATTTTAGGTAAAAATAGATACATAATACCTATATAAGTTCACTTTAATTCATTGGAGTCAGTTTATAACAATTTTAGATATATAAAAATTTTATTGAACTTTTCACCGTCTTTTACCCACCTCCTAGGTGAATTTGTAAATTCACATAAAAATTAATTTTACAACATCTATAAGTGAAATTTAAAAAATATGAGAGACACGGTTTATATCAGTAAGAAAAATGTGGTTTAATAAGATGAAAATAAATTTTGGTGAATTGTAAATTTTTACTTTTATTTACCACGGTTAAAACTAAATAGGGTATTTAATGGTAAAAAGGATATTATTATTACCCGAACGCATGTAATAATTCTATTAGATAAGTATAATTCGACCAAAAACAGCCTTAGGAATAAAATATGAACCTTTTTGGTCCACTTGGATTAGATTAGGACAATTATTATTATTTTCTTTAAAGAAGAGTTAAAAGAGTTAAAATCAATGTTTAATAAATAAAACATTTTTAATATAGCATTATACATAAGATAAATTCGACTATAAATATTCATTATAAAGATAAAAATATTTAATAATGGTATTTTATTTATATTTTTTAGAAATTAAATTATTTAATTTATTTAGGACACAATGATGATGCAGTAATTACCTAATTAATGAAATATTAAAATAATTGATATTATAAATATTCAAATAAATGAAATTCGAGACTTTTTATAAATTAAACAAATTTTATAGGTTAATATGACATATTAGGGTTTTTTATATTAATTTTTTTCGAAGAAATAATGCTGTTATTAATTTAGAAAAAACAAAATACCAAATAGTGTCAAAATTGACATAAAATAGTTTTGTTTTAAAAATATTATATTATTAATTTATATTATATTTTTAAAAATCTAAGTTTCAGCCAAAAGACTTATATAATGATAATTTTTTCATTAATTAACAACTTGGGGTTCTCTTGGAAGTATATATAATGTTTATTAAACATATAATATAAAAATACAAAGAGACATGGTAAATGTCAAACTATTTAACTAAGACTTAAATTTGAAAGATAAAGTTAATATAGTGACCCAAACCTATATAAAACCTATTGGTCGAGTGGTGTTAGACCCATAATCACCTTATCCTATAAATAATACATTTTTGAGCCATTAGAAACTGGAAATATTTTTATTATAAAATAATATTTCTAGCTTTTCTTAAGGTGCCTCTCACCCCTCTTATAAAAGGGCACTCCCCCTTCTCTCTAATTCACACCATCAAAGCCATTTGGCTCGGCCAAACCCTATCCAAATAACCTATAAAATGTCCTACCTTCATCTTAGAGGCCTTACTTTAGTCATAAATCCAACCTACGGAGCCCTTTTCATCAAATCAAAAGGAAGAACCCGAAGAAGAGGTAAATATTTCATCACCTCTTTCAAGTTCTTTTCTTCTTCCACTTCCTTTTTAATTTTTGTTTCCATTATAAAATAATAACTACTGTATATTTTATATACTGTGATGTTATTATAAATTTGGTATAACCAAATTCATTAATCTATCCATCCTTTTAATGACATGTCACCATACGTGCGTACGTACGGCTTACCGTCTTCACGTCGTGGTGTAATTGTTATTCAATACATTATTATTTGGATGGGTATAATAATGATGTTTAATTGATGTAAATAATAAATATAACATAATAATGATTATGTATATATTATATACCATCCAATTATATATTATTTTAATATCAAAATAATGACATTGTCGCTCATGTGTACGTATGGATTATCGTCTCCACGAACGTGATGAGATTCATTCCCCATCGTATCCATTGAAGACTAATTTTCATTAGATGATTAAAAATAATGTTTAAAGACTTGATATAATTCTGGATATGAATAAGATACATCCCATCCATAATAAATATGACTCACATAACAAATAATATAAAGGAAAATGAATCTGTTAACACCAGAAACAACGATAATACTAAGATATTATTAACAAAGAAATGTTAAAAGATAATATAAGATATAATATTAATGAATATGATTCTTTTATAATTTAATAACAATTATTTCACCATTATACATGAGTTTAACCTACCCTCGACCAAGGAAAATTACAAGATAAGGGTTAGTTTTTCAATCTCTTTATTATCCGAGGTTGTTTTTACGTAAGTATCTATTGGGACATATTTATTATCCTTGTCCATGTTTAATGAAAGAGTTCTCAAAGGGATTATTTTAAGGTACTTTTTTACTAAAACATCATTTCAAATGTTTTAAATATTTTTTCTTCTAAATTATTCCCATTAATTTTCTTGTTTTGAAAATGGTTTTTAAAGATTTATTTATATGGACATGAATGTTTTTAAAATGTTAATTCCTTTAAAACGTTTAAAAGTGGTATGGGACACTTTGATTCAAAAAAATGTCTTTAAATGTATTCCTTTCTAAATTGTGTGACTTTTAAATGTTTTCATGAAAAATGGATATTTCTCTCAAAGGGTTTTACAAATCATTTTCATCTATGTAAACATCCTTTGATGGATTTTAAACTTGTTTGAATTTGATTTATTATGATAAAAATATTCCATATTGCATTGAAATTTTTTGTGATATGTTTAACTGTGGATGTGTTATTTTTACACCGTTCATGTTTTATAGATAAAGTATTGAAATTTCGTATTCTAGTTTTAATACGAATGTTTATGTTATGTTTAAACCTTTTTATATGAGGAATGCACTGGACTTAGTAAGTGACGGGTGGAGCCAACTGTAGATCCTCAATGAATCAGTAGGTCTCACGAGAAAAACTGGTGTCTTGGCACAAGGCCTTGACAAAATCCTATTTGTAGTCTTTCCACAAGGCCTGGACTATGTGGTTATGAAAGTATGGCATTATGCATTCCATCATTATGAAAGTGGCTATTGATATTGAATGTGATTATTCGAATAGTAGAATATCCATATGAGTAAGATAAATGGCATTATTTGATTTTATATTTTCCATATTATGATGAAGTTTATTTTTAAAAGACTTTTGTTTTAGTCTTATACATTGCCTTTAATGTTTATTCTTATTTATGAAAGTTTCCGCAATATTGTTATCCTTACTGAGCATCTGAGCTCACCCCTTTCTATGTTTTATTTTTCTTAGGATGAGAAGAAGTATATTATGACTGACCTACAGGGATAGTCTGAGGGGATATGAGTGTGGTCTATGGAAACAATGTTTTTGTAGATTTTCATTTTATGATGTAATGTAAACCTTATGAATGTATCTAGTACTTCCAAGGCTACTAAACTAATCAATATTTCGAGACTTGGTCTTTTTTATCATGCCAATGTTATGTAATAATGCACCGACTATGGGTAACTGGGTTTGGGGCATTACATTTGGTATCAGAGGAGTTTAGTACAAACCTTGGAAACTAGATTTAGATAAACTCTGATTATAGAACATAGCCCTAAGATAGACTTTTAGGATTGGTATAGAAGAACTTCCTAGAATTCTGGTACTGTCTAGATTTTGTGAGTTTTCCAAGCAATACATCCCTGTTTGGATATGAGCAGGTAGAGGTGGCTCTGGCCCAGATGTACCTAGGGGTAATCCCCGAAAACATCGCTTTGAGCTAGACTCAAACGGGAACTGGTGCACGATAATGAGCCTTGCTACACACTTGGTTACGACACTCCAGGGGGATATGCCTAGAATAATTCTCATTTTCTTTAAAAACCACTATGAAGGGTTTATGAGTATATACTTCCTCAAAGAAAACATTTTTTATGATTATGGATTATATCCATAAACTATTCAATTTATGTTAAGTGTTTTACAAGTATGAAATTATGTATTTCGATTCATAATCTAATCTAGTTTATTCCCTTATTTATAAATGGATCTTAGTGGAAGTAATGGAAACTATATCAATGCACACAATCCATGTAGGGATTTCCCTCCTACTCAAGATAATTATATTGGAGATGGTGATACAACTGGTGCTGATCATCTTATCACTATATTGGTACAACTCACTCAGGTTATGAATAATAACCTTACCCATATGGAGCACCCTGATCCACAGCGTGGAGGATCAATGTTATATTTCTTCATGAGGAAACAACCACCAACATTCAATGGGATTACACATCCACTAGTTGCCGAGTAATGGATAAATTCCTTAGAAAAAAATATTACATGCCTTGGGGAGTAGCGAAAGGGAAAATGTTGTCATGGTAGTTTACCTCCTCACTAGAGATTCTGATCAATGGTTTTCATTGATTCAAAACACAAAGGAAGATGATGAAGTATCAAATATGGAATAGATATTGTTTAAAGAGATTTTATTAGAAAAATAATTTCCTCATGACCATGGAGCAGATATTGAAAGACAATTTCTTAGTTTGAGGGAAAAGGAGGATAAGAATGTCACAAAGTATGAAGCTAAATTTACAAGGTTAGCAAGGCATGCGGAAAATTATATACATAACCCAAGAAGTAAGATTGATCATTTATTTGATGGGTTAAAACCATTTCTCCGTTGAGCATTAGTCTCACAATCCTTCTCGTCGTATGAAGATATTGTCTCATGTGCTATCAAGACAGAAAAAGAATTCTCTAAGTCTTACGAATTTAAAGAAAATCAAGAGAAGAAGAGATCTACTAAAAACTCTAGAAATGGAAATAAGGGGAAGAAGGGAAAAGTTGAATATCCATCCTACAATAAATGTGGGAAGAAACACCCTGGTACTTGCCTGAAGGGAATGATATTCTGTTACAAGTGTGGTGAAAAAGGCCACCAAACTCATTATTGCAAGGGAAAGAAAGAGGTTGTAGATGTTGAATGCTACAATTTTAGATAAAGGGGGAATTATGTAAATGTATGTCCTAAGTGTCAGGGGAACTTACCTCAGAGAAGGCCAGGGGATCAAGGCCAAGCTTATGTTGTCTCTACTATTGAGGTTAAAGCTCTGAAAGACATGGTTCCAGTTAATTTAATGGTATCCTCAAGTTTAGAAAATGATTTATTAGATTCTGGATCATCGCATTGTTTCATATCTTCCTAGTTTACTAAGAAAATTAGATATTTCAAATTTGATTTAACATGGGAGTTGTCAGTAAAAACTCTTAAGGGAAGTATCATCGCAACAAAGGTTTGTGAATCAGTTCCCATTAGGGAACATAAATGCACTTTATCTTATGATTTCACCATCATACCCATGATTGAATTTGATATAATCCTCAGTATGGATTGGATTTTGGACCATGATGCGAAAATTTATTGTAGGAAGAAGGAGGTTATGATTTTTTATGATGATGATAAAGAACATCTTATCTTTAGAGTGGAATCTTCACCACCTGATTCTTATCTAGATCCACCCCCAGTAGCTCAACTAAATTCAATTATTTGGGAGGAAGAGAATGAAACAACTATGGGTGAGGAAAGTAATGTTCAAATAGAGGATTTACCTATTGTGAAAGAATATGTTGATGTATTTCCAGAGGATTTACTTATACATCCTCTAGAATGAGAAATTGAGTTTTCCATTGATTTAATTCCTGGTTCAAGGCCCATATAGAAGACCCCTTATAGAATGGCCATTGTGGAATTAGTGGAACTAAAGAAACAACTAGAGGAATTGAGTAATAAGGGATTTATTCTCCCTAGTTTTTCTCCATGGGGATCCCCTGTCCTTTTTGTTAAGAAGAAATATGGATCTATGAGGTTGTGCATGGACTATAGGGAGATAAATGATATAACAATAAAGAACATGTATCCCCTATCTCTTATTAATGATTTATTCGATCAACTTCATGGCGCTCAATACTTTTCAAAGATTTACCTTCGATCAGGATATCATCAGTTGTGTGTGATGAAGGAAGACATTCCGAAAATAGCATTTCGAACCAGGTACGGGCATTACGAGTTTACAGTAATACCTTTTGGATTGACTAATGCACCTTCTATTTTCATCGATCTAATGAACATAGTTTTCAAAGAATATCTTTATGACTTTGTAGTGGTATTTATTGATGATATCATGGTATACTCCAAAAGCTAAAAAGATCATGAAAATCACTTGCGCATTATCCTAAAGACTCTTTGAAGACATGAATTATATGTGAAGTTTAGCAAGTGTGAATTATGGCTTCAAGAAATTTATTTTCTTGGCCATATTGTCTCTAAGGATGGAATCTCCTTTGATCCTTCAAATACCAAGGCAATCCAAGAATGTCCAGCACCGAAAAGTATAACTAAGGTATGCAGTTTTATTGGTTTAGCAGGTTATTATCGGCGTTTCATCCAGAATTTTTGCCGATTGGCTAACCCATTAACCATGCTCATGCGTAAAGGGGTGAAATTTGTTTGGAAAAATGAGTGTGAAGAATTTTTTGAAGAACTGAAGAGAAGAATAGTCAATTCTCCAATATTGACTCTACCATAACGAAATGATGGGTTTGTTATTTATAGTGATGCTTCAAATAAAGGACTTGGTTGTTTCCTTATGTAGAATGATAGTGTTACTGCCTATTCATCACAATAGCTAAAAATAAATGAAAAAACTATCCTACTCATGATCTTGAGTTAGCAACTGTAATCTTTGCATTGAAGATATAGAGACATTATCTCTATGGTGAAAAATGTGAGATTTATACTAATCACAAGAGTATGAAGTATATTTTCTCACAGAAAGAACTCAACATGAGGCAAATGAAATGTCTTAAACTACTCAAGGATTATGATTTCACTATACACTACCACCTGGGGATGGAAAATAAGGTGGAAGATTATTTGAGTAGAAAGGATCAGGGATTTTTGAACAATATGAGAGTTGAAAAGGATCCTATATACATGGATATAGTAAATATGGATATGGGAATCACCAAGGAAGGTGAAACATCAATAATTTTTAAAATGGTTTCCAAACCATCTTTACTAGAAAGGATCAAGAGTTCTTAGACCGGTGATGACGAGTTTCAAAAGAAGATTAATGCTGTGAATGATGGGAGATTGAGTGACTTTGTGTATGAAGATGGAATTTTGAAATTTGGGGAGAGACTTTGTGTTCCCGATATACCTGATCTGAAAAAGGAATTGTTAGATTATTCTCATAGCTCCAATTTCTCTATACACCTTGGGAGCACCAAAATGTATAGATATTTGAAGGAACATTTTTGGTGGGACAACATGAAGATGGAGATTTCTGATTTTGTGTCAAGATGTATAGTTTTTCAACAAGTGAAAGCTAGAAGGAAACAGCCTGGAGGATTCATGCAACCACTTCCCATACCTTAGTGGAAATGGGATGAAATCACAAAGGACTTTTTCATGGGACTACCAAAGACTCCTAGAAAGAACGATTCAATATGGGTCATTATTGATCGTCTAACCATGTCAGCACATTTTCTTGCTAAAAGAGAAGAATTACCACTTGAATGATTGGAAAGACTATATATTAATTAAGTTGTAAGACTTCATGGAGTACCACTATCGATTGTTTCTAATCGTGATCCACATTTTACATCAAGATTATAGAAAAGTCTTCAGAAATCCCCGGATACTGAACTTCGTTTGAGCACTTCCTACCACCCCCAAACTGATGGAAAATAAATAGGAACTATTCAAACCTTAGAAGACATGTTGAGATCATGCTCACTGGACTTTCAAGGTATGTGGGATCAATATTTACCTCAGGTATAATTTTTCTATAACAATAGCTTCCACTCAAGTATTCAGACGACACCATATGAAGAGTTATACCGAAAGAGATGTAACACACCAACCAGTTGGGATGATGTTGGTGAAAGAAAACTCGTCATCCAAGAATTGTGGAGGAAACTATGGAGAAGGTAAAGGTAATCCAAAACCACATAAAAATATCTCAAAGTAGGCTGAAGATCTATGCCGATAAACGAAGGAAGGATTTGGAATTTCAGGTAGGAGATCATGTTTTCTTGAAGGTATCTCCATGGAAGGGTGTTATATGTTTCGGTAAGAAGAGAAAATTGAGTCCCAGGTATATCGGACCTTTCAAAATTCTGGAACGAATTGGGGTTGTAGATTACAGTTTTGCAATTCCGCCAAGTCTCTCCAAAGTTCACGATGTATTCCACGTATCACTGTTGATAAAATACATGCCTGACCCAACGCATGTACTCGCCTATGAGGAATTAGAACTAGAACTTGATTTTCCTTATTGTGAAGAGCTTGTCAAGGTTCTTGACATAAGAGAACAGGTTCTGAGAAACCAGACGACTCGTCTGGTAAAAGTTCTATGGATAAACCATAAGATGAAAGAGGCAATGTGGGAACCCGAGGAACTTTTAAAGAAGAACCACCTGAGTCTTTTTATGCAGTAATATTTTAGAAATTTCAAGGATGAAATTATTTGAAGGAGGGGAGAATATTACACCCCAAGCTTCCATGGTACGCTTCTCTTTGAATAATACAGTAGCATGTGTTCTACGCAACTTTGAGTTCTAACACACCAGAACAAGTCAAACTAGCCGTTATGAATAGTAATACTCACTTTTTGAAATTTTATAATTTTATCTTTCAAAATGGATTTCATTTTTGGATTTGGAATATCAAAATTAGCTTAGAGTGAATTTTTGGTATTTTTCTGAAAACTTTCAATTTTTGATGAATAGTGAAAACACTAACTTATAGTTTAAAACCGAATTTTTATTTAAATAATTATTTATTTTATATAAATTTATTTTAGGTCAAAATATATACATAATACGTATATATTTTCAATGTAATTAATTAGAGTCAGTTTATAATAATTTTATATATATAAAAATTTTATTGAACTTTTCACCGTCTTTTACCCACCTCCTAGGAGAATTTCTAAATTGACATAAAACTTGATTTTACCACTTATGTGAGTGGAATTTCAAAAAACTGAGAGACATGGTTGATATCAGTAAGAAAAATGTGGTTCAATAAGATGATTTTTTTTGTGAATAGTAACATTTTACTTTTATTTACCACGGTTAAAAGTAAATAGGGTATTTATGGGTAAAAATGATATTATTATTACCCTAACACATGTCCTAATTCTATTGGATAAGTATAATTCGACCAAAAACAACCTTGAGAATAAAATATGAACCTCTTTGGTCCACTTGGATTAGATTAGGACACTTATTATTATTTTATTTAAAGAAGAGTTAAAAGAGTTAAAATCAAAGTTTAATAACTAAAACATTTTTAATACAGGGTCATACATAAGATAAATTAGAGTATAAATATTCATTATAAAGATAAAGATATTTCATACATAATGGTATTTTATTTATATTTTTTAGGCATTAAATAATTTAATTTATTTATGACACAATGATGATGTAGTAATTATCTAATTAATAAAATATTAAAATAATTGATATTATAAATATTCAAATAATGGTAGTTTTAGACTTTTTATAAAGTAAAATAATTTTATAGGTTAATATGAAATATTATAGTTGGTTATATGAATTTGTTTTGAATTAATAATGTTGTTATGAATTTAGAAAAAACGAAATATCAAATAGTGTCAAAATTGACATAAAAGAGTTTTTAAAACAAATATTATATTATTAATTTATATTCTATTTTTAAAAATTTATTGTTCTGAAAAAAGACTTATATAATGATATTTGTATTATTAATGAACCACTTGTGGTTCTCATAAAAGTATATAGTATGTTTATTAACCATATAATATAAAAATACAAAGAGACATGGTAAATGTCAAACTATTTAACTAAGAGTAAAATCTAAACGAGAAAGTTAATATAGTGACACAAATCTGTATAAAACCTATTGGTTGAGTGGTTTTCAACCAATCCCCACATTAGAATTTAAATAATACATTTTGGATCCATTATAAACCGAAAATGATTTTATTATAAAATAATATTTCTAGCTTTTCCTAAGGTGCCACTCACCCCTCTTATAAAAGGGCACTCCCCCTTCTATCTAATTCAAACATTAAAGGTCATTTGGATCGGCCAAAACCTGCCCAAATACCCTCTAAAATGTCCTACGTTTATCCTAGAGGCCTTCCTTTAGTCATAAATCCAATCTAAGGAGCCCTTTTGATCAAATCAAAAGGAAGAACCCAAAGAAGAGGTAAATATTTCATCACCTCTTTCAAGTTCCTTTCTTCTTCCACTTCCTTTTTATTTATTGTTTCCATTCTATAATAATGACTCCATTATCTTATATATATTGTGATGATATTATAAATATGGTACAACCAAATTCATTCTTCTATCCATCATTTGAATGACATGTCACCATACGTGCGTACGTACAGCTTACCATCTCCACGTCGTGGTGTAATTGTTATTCAATGAATTATTATTTGGATGGGTATAATAATGATGTTTAATTGATGTAAATAATAAATATAACATAATAATGATTCTTTATATATTATATTCCATCCAATTATATATTATTTTAATATAAAAATAATGATATCGTCGCTCATGCGTACGTACGGATTACCGTCTCCACGAACGCGATGAGATTCATTCCCCATTGTATCCATTCAAGAATAATTTTCATTAGATGACTAAAAATAATGTTTAAAAACTTTATATAATTCTGGATATAAATAATATACATCCCATCCAAAACAAATATGACTCACATAACAAATAATATAAAGGAAAACGAATCTGTTAAAACCTGAGACAACGATAATACTAAGATATTATTAACAAAGAAATGTTAAAAGATCATATATGATATCATATTAATGTATATGATTCTTGTATAATTTAATAACAATTATTTCACCATTATATAGGAGGTTAACCTACCCTCATCCAAGGAAAAGTACAATGTAAGGGTTAATTTTACAATCTCTTTATTATTAGAGGTTGTTTTTACGTAAGTATCTACTGGGACATATTTATTATACATATCCATGTTTCATGGAAGTGTTTTCAAAGGGATTATTTTAAGGTACTTTTTTACTAAAACATCATTTCAAATGTTTTAAATATCTATTCTTCTAAATCCTTCTCATTAATGTCCATGTTTTCAAAATGGTTTTTAAAGATTTAATCATATGGACATGAATGTTTTTAAAATTTTAATTCCTTTCAAAAGTTTAAAAATTGTATGGGACACATTGATTCAAAAAATGTCTTGAAATGTCTTCCTTTATAAATTGTGTTACTTTTAAATGTTTTCATGAAAAAGGGATATTTCTATCAGAGAGTTTTACAAATCATTTTCATCTATGTCAACATCCTTTGATGGATTTTAAACTTGTTTGAAGTTGATTTATTATGATACAAATCTTCCATATTGTATTGAAGGTTTTTGTGATATGTTTGACAGTGGATGTGTTATTTTTACACCATTCGTGGTTTATGTATAAAGTATTGAAATTTTGTATGCTTGTTTTAATACGAATGTTTATGTTATGTTTAAACCTTTTCATATGAGGAATACATTGGACATAGTAAGTGACGGGTGGATCCCGCTATAACTCCCCGATGCATTGGTAGGTCTCATGAGAAAAACTAGTGTCTTGGAAAAAGGCCTTGACAAAATCTTATTTTTAGTCTTGGCATAAGGCCTTGACTATGTGGTTATGAAAGTATGGCATTATTCATTCCATCATTATGAAAGGGGATATTGATATTTCATGTGATTATTCGACTAGTAAAATATCCATATGAGTAAGTAAATGGCATCATTTGATTTTATCTTTGTCATATTATGTTGAAGTTCAAGTTTAAAAGGATTTTGTTTTAGTCTTATACATTACCTTAAATTTTTATGCTTATTATGAAAGTTTCTGCTATATTTTTATCCTTACTGAGCATCTGAGATCACCCCTATCTATGTTTTATTTTTCTCATGATGTGAAGAAGTATATTATGACTAACCTGTAGGGATAGTCTGAAGGGATATGAGTGTGGTCTATGGAAACAATTTTGTTATAGTTTTTCATTTTATGATGTAATGTAAACCTTATGAATGTATCTAGTACTTCCAAGGCTACTAAACTAATCGATATTTTGATACTTGATCTTTTTTTATCATGCCAATGTTATGTAATAATGCACCAACTCTGGGTAACTTGGGTCGGGGCGTTACATCAAGTGTTCCTTTTTGTACTCCAGATGTTGCTGACTAGCGGTGAGGTTCTAATGGATCATGAGGGGATAATATACCCTCAATTACCAGAGTATCCAAAGCATAAAATACTTGAAATAAATGAATAAATAAACCAATAACTTGCATTACTAACCATTTCCCAAATAGGGTACATACCACAACCAATAATAACGGTGCCAAAGTAAAAAAATCCAAAAATAAATAAAAACAAATGAATTCCCAAAATGGGTCATAACTCTAAGTTAGGATCCTCATTCATGAACATACCAATCCCAACTCTAATTCCAAGAATAAGGAATTTTCACTTATCCTGACTAGAAACCAAGAAATATTCTCGGGTACCCAACAATATCTCAATTAGGGTGTGAGTACAACTACAACAACCCTGCACTTTATTACACACTTAAACATGATTTGTTACATAAAACCTTCACTAGATACAACATGGAAGATCGAGAAATCTAGTGTCTTTGGGGATTAGGAACATTACATAACAACTTAAAACATAGAACGCAACATCTTATTGAAAACATCCTTTACATGACCACTACATTCCCCCGTACTTAGCATTGCATGGGATAACTTGAGGACATGCATAAGAAAAGGGTGAGATATAAATCCCAGTAAGGGAATAAAAATTGAATAACATAAGTAATAAAATACATGTTATACAGTAGGCATATCAATGGAGTACAAGAGAAACATGAACACAAATTCATGATAAAGCGTGATAACCATAACATGGAAATGTGGCAACAACACTTAACATGGAATTAGCATGATCCAAGGCTCATTGCACATGAAGCATGAGTAAAACCACATTGCACATGAATCATGAGTAAAAACTCATTTCACTTTAATTATAATGATTCAAAACCCATTTCTCATGACGTATCATGATACTATAATTCACCCAATGCATTGAAGCACTATCAGGGCTCACCTTTCTTAAACATTTCATTTCATGTATAAGTGTTCCACATGGATCATGGAATCAATCAACATCATAAGTTATTTGATGATTAAGTAATGTAGAATAAATAAATTATAGTAACATTCAATATGTATATGTGTATAAAGTTGAATACCCTTGATAGAGACATGGGTATGGTATTCACTACACAATGATCTTGGCTTGGAAAAATGCGGTGTAATTTCAGCAGCATAACGGCGTGAAATAAGGATTCATGAAAACGTTGATGAGAGATAAAATGGTGTATCATAATATATAAATGAAATGGAAAGTAAGGCAGTCATATAGATACATTTCCCCACAAACTTAATGGAATTTAGATGCATAATACAAAATAATTACTTGGATTTAAAAGAGGAGAGAGAAATCCCTCATGGAATTTCAGCATGGTAATGGGTGTACATAGGATGCATTAATGAGAGATAAAGGGGTCTCACATTATCCAAAAACAAATAGGGAAGTATGGGGAAGGTTTGAAATTATACCCCAACATTTTTAATTGAAAAAAAATTCATATCAACTTAAAGAAAATTGGACAAAATGGGAAAGGAAGAAATCCCTTACTTGGAAGTGTGACCCCGAAGGCTTGGGACATGCTTGAGAGAGGATTATTAGGATCTTGGGCCACCTTGGGAGGATTATAGAGAGAGTAGGTAAGGTATTGGTCGAACTAAAAAGGCTTTTAGTGAAGAGGAAGTGGGAGCTTGGGTGGGTTTATATAGGAAAGGAGAAGGAATTCTTTATTATTTAGGTTTGGGACACCTCACATTAAACTAATGAATAACAAAAACCAACCCATGGTTTTTTCTAAATAGGAGTGGAAAAAAATATTTTATAAGGACAATGGATGGAATTCTTAAAATAATAGGGTTGCTTATGTGAAGGTGAGTCACACTCTCCAGGAAAAAAATTTAAAAATAAAAAATGTTTTATAAGCACTGAAGGGTCCACTAATGCTTTTTAAAATAAACCAAAAAAACATAAAATCACATTATTTTAATGTTAAAACATATATTTTACAAACATGATGTTTATATTATTTTATTACGTCACTATTGGGACATTATGATGTCATAAAACACATTATATATTTAAACGGTATTTAATTTTTACCCAAAAATTCAACTGCCTCAGAAAATTATGAAAAATTAACTAAGGGATTATTCTGCCATCATGATTCCAAAAATAATATTCAATTTATCTAAATAATTTTATAAATATGTGAATTTTTAATTTTAAAATAAAAAACGTCATTTAACGAAAATTCATGGGTTTTGATAAAAATAGCTTACAAACCATAATAAAAATTACAATTGCATTCATAAAATTATATGATTATTTATATTTAATAAAAATTAATTTAATTATAATAGTATATTATTAAAATATTATTTAATTCAAAAATACATTAATTCATTAAAATAGATTTCTTAGTTGAATATTAACTAAAAATAATATTTGTGATTTAAAAAACTATTTATAAATAACAATAATAAAATGAATGCACATTATTTATACAAAAATAATATACATAGTCATAGTGCTAGGTTCTTGTTACATAACCCCTTATAACATCCGTATAAAATTGAAGGGTAAGGTGTGAGATGGTGACAGACTCTTGGGGTGGCTCAGATAACATCACTCGGGTGGTAATCTCTATTAACTGCCACTTCTCTCGTAGTCGATTCCGCTCAAGCTTAACGTGTTCAATCTTGACTTGGGCTTGGTCAAAAGTGAAGCCCAATGATGCCAACTTCTTTTCGAGCTCCTAAAAATAGGCTTCGTATAGGGTAAGTCTACTGGATGAGGCCATCACTTCCTTTGTCGGGGTAAATTGGATTTGTAAAAGCCCTATATTTATACTAATCATGTGACCGCTGTTCAATGGAAATATTAGAAACGGTCACAATTCATAATGGTATTTTAAAATCCAGAAACATAAAACCAATGAAATTCAGATTTTATACAACCATAATAAGTCATTTAATTATATCAAGAGGAATTTTTATTAATGAAAGTTTGGGTCGTTACAATCTTCCCCCCTTAAAAAATTTCTCCCTCGAAATTTCCTTTTCCCACACTAAAATAGATGTGGTAACTTTTCTTCATCACTTCCTCTGATTCCCATGTTGCTTCTTCCAACTTGTGGTTTCTCCATAACACCTTGATGAGGGGAATTGTCTTATTTCGTAGAACTTTTTCTCTATGATCTAAGATCTTCACTAGTTTCTCCTCATAAGAAACAACATCCTCTAGTTGTACTACCTCTGAAGAGATTACATGTGAAGGGTCTGGTATGTAATTCCTTAATAGGGATACATTAAATATATCATTCACTTTGGCCATGGTAGGTGGAAGTGCTAGTCGATAGGCCACAACCCCAACACGATCAAGAATCTCAAAGGTTCCAATGTACCTAGGACTTAACTTCCCTTTCTTTCCAAACCTCATGACCTTTTTCCATAGATATATGAATAGAAATACCATGTCTCCAACTTTAAACTCAAGGTCTTGTCGATGGTTATCTGCATAACCCTTCTGTCGACTCTGGGCTGCCTTGATATGCTGCTAAATGGTTTTCACCTTTTCCACCATTTCTTCAACCATTTCTAGTCCTAGCATCTTACTCTCACCGACTTCATCCCAAAATTCAGGTGTTTTGAACCTCTTCCCATTCAAGGCTTCATAAGGTGCCATTTGGATGCTCAAGTGGAAACTGTTTTAGTTGGAGAATTCAACCAGTGGAAGATGTTGGTCCCGCCCTCATTTTAAGTCCATAGAACATGATCTTAACATATCCTCTAGGGTATGAATAGTTTGCTCAGATTGGCATCAGTTTAAGGATGATAGGACATACTAAAGTTTAGTTCAGTATCTAGAGCATGATGAAGACTCTTACAAAACTTAGAAGTGAATCTTGGATCTCGATCAGATATAATAAATAGTGGTACTCCATGTAGCCTTACCACTTCCTTGATATAGATCCATTCCAACTAATCCAATGAGAAATCCTCCTGAATTGCAATGAAGTGTGTAGACTTTGTAAGATGATCCACAATAACCTAGATTGCATTGTTTCCTTTGGATGTCTTCATAAGTTCAGTGACAAAGTCCATGGTGATGTTCTCCCATTTACATGCTGGTATGCGCAATGGTTGCATCATCCCCTTAGACTTATGACTCTCTCCCTTCACTTGCTGACACACAAGGCACTTTGATGTATACTCAGCGCTCTCCTTCTTCATATTATCCCACCAATAATGCTCTCAGAGATCTCGATACATCTTTGTTTTTCCTGGATGAATAAAAAAAATTGAACTATGTGCATTATCCAAAAGTTCCTTCTTTGGCTCTGGACTTGATGGAACACATAGGCTTTTCCCAAATCCCAGAATTCCTTCTTCATTAACATTGAACTCTGAGGATTTCCCTTTTTTGGTAGCTTCCACTTTCTTATGAATTCCCATATCATCCTTTTGAGCATCCTTTAACCTTTCCAAAAGAGACGATTGAGCAATCATTTGTGAAAGGATTGATGATGTTCCCTTATTTATGATTCCCATTTCAATCTTCATCAATTCTAAAAATATTTGATCCTTATCAATTCTCATAAATGATAGAATTGTTGGGTCTTTTCTACTTAGAGCATCTGCCACCTTGTTTTCTTTCCCAGGGTGGTAATGTATTGAGAAGTCATAGTATTTGATCATCTCTAACCATCTTCACCGGCGCATGTTCAACTCTTTCTATGTGAATATATACTTGAGGCTTTTTTGGTCCATATATATTTCATAATTCTCCCCAAAGAGATAATGCCGCCAAATTTTTAAAGCAAAGATCACTGAAGCCAACTCCAGATCATGTGTTGTATAATTCTTCTCATGAACTTTCAATTTCCTTGAACCATAGGCAATGACTTTGTCATTTTGCATCAACACACAGCCTATGACCATCTTTGAAGCATCATTGAATACCCCAAAAAGTTCTCCACTTTGGGGGTAAAGTGAGCATGGGTGCAGTGATAAGCTTCTTTTTTAACTTTTAGAAGTTTTCTTCACATTCATCACTCCAAGAAAACTTTACTCCCTTCCGAGTTAGCATGTAAGAGGGTTGGACAATCGTGAGAAATTTCTCACAAATCACCGATAATATCCAGCTAAACCCAAGAAGCTACAGATATTTTTTATCGATGTTGGCCTTATCCATCACTCAATTGCATCTATTTTGGAGGGATCCACAAATATCACATTTCTTGTGATGATATGGGCTAAGAATGATACCTCATTCAACCAAAACTCACACTTTCTATACTTTGCATAGAGATTCTCCTTCTATAAGGTCTATAGTACAGTTCATAGATGCTCCTCATGATCCACTTTGGTTTTGGAGTATATCAGAATATCATCAATAAAGACTTCCAAAAATATGTCGAGGTAATTTCTGAAGACTCTATTCATCAATTCTATGAAGATTTCTTGAGCATTAGTTAGTCTGAAAGACATTAATATGAATTCATAGTGACTGTATCTTGTGCGAAAAGTATTCTTGGTTATATCTTCCTTCTCCACCATTACTTGATAATATCCCGACCACAAATCCAACTTGGGGAAGTATTGTGCTCCACGCAGCTAATTGAATAAGTCATCGATTTGTGGGAGAGGATACTTGTTCTTTATTGTGATTTTGTTAAGCTCACGATAATTGATGAAAAGGTGCATTGACCCATCTTTCTTCTTGACGAAGGGGACTGGTGCACCCCATGGTGAAGCACTTAGGCATATAAACCCTTTATCTAGATTCACCTATAGTTTTTTCTTCAACTCCTCAAGCTCTACAATAGCCATTCTATGCAGAGTCTTGGATATTGGAAACACCCTAGGTATAAGATCAATTGAGAATTCAATATCTCTTCTAGGAGTAAGACCAGGAAATTCCTTGGGAAACACTTTAGAAAATTTCCTCATAATAGGAATGTCTTCAAGGATGGTTGCCTCCTTAGACTCAATCATCTGAGTCAGATATGCGTGATCATAGAGTAATAATATCCACACTTTAGATTATGGAGATAAAGAATATTAATCTTCCTCTTTTCACATGTATAGAATTGGGGGGTCAATTCTCTACATGGAGAGTGATTTACCTCTCATGGAAATTTATGTTGGCGCTATATAAGGAAAGTCAATCCATGCCAATAATTGAATAGAATTCCACCATAGGGAGTATGATGAGGTTTTCTGGGAAATTCAATCCATATATTATAATAGGGGAGGAGTTATATTCATGGGATACCATGATTTCCCCATTTTTCGTACTCACCGACATCCTCACTTCCATGATTTGTGGTGGTGCATGGATTTTTCTACTAAAATTTCATGATATAAAAGAATGAGTAAAACTAGGGGCGATAACCCTTCCTTTAACATTTTGATTCTGGTTCTACTCTATCTAATATAGACTTTGGGATGAGTATTTTTAAACTATTAAACACAAAAATGGGAATCCAAAGACAAAAATAGATGACTTATAAATAACTTTTATTTCCTTAACTTATGAATCCATAGGCTTTAATCAATGATATTCATGATCTACTTTCTAACATATTTTCTTAGTGGCATTTTATTAATTCATTTAATAAGGGATCATACTAAGATTGTGAATTTTCCAAATCATATCCCATGGGAGTGTCGTAACCAAGAGTGCAGCAAGACCCATTGTCATGCACCAGTTCCAGTTTGAGTATAGCTCAAAGTGGTGTTTCCAGGTTTTACCCTTAGGATACTTTTGTGCTAGAGCTGCCTCTACCTACTCATATCCATACAGGGATGTATTTTATTGATAAACCACTTACTCAATACTCACCAATATTTAGGGATGTTTTTATTATACTTATTCTTGTCTCTAAGTCTTCATAAGGGTTTTTAAATCCTAATCCCAAAAATAACTAAACCTATCCTTTGATACTAACTATAACAACCCTGCTCTTTATTACACACTTAAACGTGATTTATTCCATAAAACCTTCACTTGATACAACATAGAAGATTGAGAGATCTAGTGTATTTGGGGATTAGGAACATTACATAATAACATAAAACATAGAACACAACATCTTATTGAAAACTTCCTTTACATGACCACTACATTCCCCAGTACTTAGCATTTCATGGGATAACCTAAGGACATGCATAAGAAAAGGGTGAGCTATAAAGCCTAGTAAGGGAATAAAAATGGAAAAACATGAGGAATAAAATACATGCTAGACAATATGAATATAAATGGATCAAAATAGAAAAATGAACATAAAATCATGATAAAGCATGATAATCATAACATGGAGATGTTCCAACAACACTTAACATGGAATTAGCATGAGCTAAGGCTTATTGCACATGGAGCATGAGTAAACCCTCATTGCACAAGAAGCATGAGTAAAACCTCGTTGCAGAAGAATTAGAATGAGTCAACACCCATTGCACATGACGTATCATGATACTATACTTTACCCAACGCATTGGAGTGCTATCATGTTGCACCTTTCTTAAGCATTTCATTTCATGCATAAGTGTGCCACATGGATCATGGAATCTATCAAACTCATAAGTTATTACAAAATTAATTAATGTGGATTAAATAAATTAAAGTACAATTCAATATATATATATATATGTTTATAAATGTTAATAACCTTGATAGAGACATGGGTATGGTATTCACTACACAATGATCTTGGCTTGGAAAAACACGGTGCAATTTCAGCAGCATAACAGCGTGACATAAGGATTCATGAAAATGGTTTATTAGAGAAAAAAGGGTGTATCATCATATATACATGAAATGGACCATAAGGAGGACAAATAAATACATGTCCCAAAAAACATAATAGAATTTAGATGCATAATACAAAATAATTACTTGGATGTAAAACAGGAGAGAGAAATATCTCACGGAATTTCAGCATGGTAACTGGTGTACATGGGAGGAATTAATGAGAGAGAAAGGGGTCTCTCATTATCAAAATATAAATAGGAAAGTATGGAGAAGGTGTGAAATCATACCCCCGACATTTTTACTTGAAAAAAAAAGAGCATAACAACTTATAAAAAATTGGAAAAAATTGGAAATGAAGAAATCATTTACTTGGAAGTGTGATCCCAAAGGCTTGGGATAGGCTTGAGAGAGGCTTCTTGGGAGATTGGGGAACATTGGGAATATTATAGAGAGAGGATTTAAGTGGTTTATCGAACTCCAAAGGCTTTTAGTGAAGAGGATGTGGGATCTTGGATGGGTTTATATAGGAAAGGAGAGGGAATTATTTATTATTTAGGTTTGGGACACCTAATATTAAACTAATCAATACCACAAATCAGACCATGGTTTTTACCTATGTTTTTTTCCAAATGGGAGTGGAAAATAATATTTTATATGTCCAATGGCATAAATTTATAAAATAATAGGGTTTTTTATGTATAGGTGAGTCACACTCTCAAGGAAAACAATTTAAAAAGACAAAATGTTTTATAAGTCTTGAAGGGTCCACTAAAGCTTTGTAAAATAAATCAAACAAACCCAAAATCATATTATTTTAATGTTAAAACATATATTGGCCGAAAAAAAAATTTATATTATTTTATTACATCACTATTGGTTCATTATTATGTCATAAAACACATTATATATTTAAATGGTATTTAATTTTTACCCAAAAATTTGACTGTCTCAGAAAATTAGGAAAAATTCACTGTTGGATAATTCTGATGTCCTGATTCCAAAAATAATAATAATTTTATCTATATGATTTTATAAATATTTCAATTTTTACTTTTAAAATAAAAACCGACATTTAATGAAAATTCATTGGTTTTGACCAAAAGAGCTTCCAAACCATAATAAAAATTACAATTGCATTTATAAAATTATATGATCATTTATATTTAATAAAAATTAATTAAATTATAATAATATTATATTAAAATATTATTTAATTCAAAAATCCATTAATTCCTCAAAATATATTTCTTAGTTAAATATTAACTAAAAATACTATTTGTGCTTTAAAAAAACTATTTACAAATAACAATAATAAAATGAATGAAAATTATTTATAAAAAAATAATGTACATAGTCATAGTGTTGGGGTCTTGTTACATAACCCCTTATAAAACCTGCATAAGACTGAAGGGTAAGGTGTGCGATGGTGACAGACTCTTGCGGTGGCTTAGATAACATCGCTTGGGTGGTAATCTCTATTAACTTCCACTTCTCCCGTAGTCGGTTCCTCTAAAGCTTAATGTGTTCAAGATAAGGTTGGTCTTGGTCAAGAGAGAAGCCCAATGACACCACCTCCTTTCTGAGCTCCGAAAAATGGGCTTCGTACGGGGAAAGTCTACTGGATGAGGTCATCTCTTCATTTTTCTGAGTAAATTGGATTTGTTAAAGCCCTATATTTATACTAATCATGTGATCACTGTTCAAAAAAAATATTAGCAACGGCCACAATTCATAACGGTATTTTAAAATTCAGAAACATAAAACCAATGAAGTTCTCATTTTATATAACCATAATAAGACATTTAATTAGATCAAGAGGAATTTTCATTAATGAAAGTTTGGGTCGTTACAATAATGCAGTAGGACACCACCAATACTATATAAAAATATCTAATCTAAATAGATATTGCATGCAATAAATAAATAAATTAAAAGGACAAAAAAATATAACTCAAGTTCAATTGGATAACAATGTTCACTTTAACAATTTTTATCACTTATTCCATTTTCATCACTTGTTCCCGGGGTTAGGAATTTACATCGTTTACACAATGGAGTAATCCAATCAATTTCTAAGAATATGGGAATAAATCAAGTGCCATATCTCTTTAGTGAATAAAATTTCATAAACATTTACATCAAACATACTATGGAGCCTCGGTCTAGGTGGTATCTTAAAATGCATCTATTAGGGGAATAGAGCCTCAGTACCCTTCCCTAACTCATGCATTATGGGGTGGGGTTTATAACCTCAGTCTAAAATGAACAATGGTCATAGATAATCAATTCCAATACCCCACAACTATCAATCCATGTAAACATTCTTATTTATCAATTTACCACATATACCATATCATAAACCATACACAATCAATAAACATAAAATTCACATCTCATAATTATTCAACATGTGAATTTAAAATCAAGACTTAACCCATTATCACATTTAGAAATTATTTCACATAAATCATTTAGATCGTTTTCCTTTACCAAGCCTTAACCCATTAATAATATTCATCAATTCCTATACCATAACCCATTTCACATAATTCATCAATTCCCATGAATTAACCCATTTACGGAATTCAATTATGACACATAAATCATTTGACACATTCACATAATTCAATTTAACCCTTTTTCACATTTTTTCAAACAAACCCTTTTGTTATTTCCAATGACTATACACAACTACCATTAGTTTCTTTTCATAATTCAAACTAACATTTCAAAAAAACTTATCATGGGAACTATTTCAACACAAATAAACTTTAGACTTAACATTACCATTTTCCAGGTTTGGGAAAATTGGTACACTCCATGAGTGGCCCTATCCCAGTATAATAAATATCATTACCTCCCATGGGGATCATAAAGAGTCTAAATTGTCATTTAGCCAACCATTTTACAAAATACTACTAAAGTCACAAAATTCACATCAAGTGGGAAGTAATATAATAACCTCACATGCACAAATTGAAAATAAAACTATGGGATTTAACTTTTAGACCACATACCTAAAATCCAAAGATGAACGCACCCTTAACCTTAGCCTTAGGTAAAAAATCAAGCACCCTTTGAATCCCCAAACTAGGATCCACCAAAAAAATAGGTCTTTAGAGATTTAGAAGAAGAAGAATGAAATCATTAGTCCTAATCTGAAAAAGAGAAGAAAAATGAGCATTAGACATACCCATAGCTTCAATACCAAACCAATGGCACTCCAAAACGACTAGAAACGAATTAGATCAAGCTTAAAATCCTCAGCATCAATCACATGAGAGGGGGTAGGGTGACACTGTTGGAGATATGAAACATGAAAAACAACATGTATAACACTATAACACAATATAAGATTCAATTGGCACATCATCAGTCTGATCCTATCCCCAATCACAAATGACCCCATATACCTAGGTGCCAACTTACCCTACTTCTGAATCCAATAGTGACCCAACCTTGGCGACACCTAGAGAAAAACACAATCTCCCACCATAAGATCAAAAGGTTGATAACACCGGTATATGCATGACTACTTTAATCTTCGATTCGTTTCCATATATTTCTGAATCACTTGAACATATTTAGACATCTCATGAATGAGACTTGGTCCAAAAATCTATGTTTCCCCAGCCTCTAACCAACACAATGGGGATCTAGATGACCTACCCTAGAACACCACTTATGGTTCCATCTGAATTGTATCCTGTTTACTATTGTTTTAGGAAAACTCAACCGGTTCTAGATGATTTTACCAAGATAAACCAATTACTAAGACAGAGGTCCTTAACATGTCCTCCAGTACCTGAATAGTATGCTCTGATTTCCCATCTGTCTGCAGGTGGAATTCCATAATAAAAAACACAAGGGTACCAAGAACCTTTTTTAATCCCTTCCATAAGTGTGAAGTTAAATGAAAATAAAAATATGAAACTATAGTATGTGGTACATCAAGAAACCACACTACCTCTCAAACATAAAACTCACCCAACTGATCCACAATTAAACTCTCTCGAATTGGAAATAAATGATCAAACTTATTCAACTGATCCACAACCACCCAGATCGCATCATTCTTATAAGACATCCTCAGAATACCTATGACAAAATGCAACATTACATCATCCCACTTCCATTTCATAATTAGAAATGCCTATAGAAAACCACACATCCATTGATTAGTGGCCTTCACCTTCTATAAAGTAAGGCATCCTGCCACAAAACTTGGAACCTCTTTCTTCATCCTTGGACACCAATACTACTTATGAATATAACAATAAATTTTGGTCAAACTAGGGTGCACTAGACACTTTTATGCATGAAACTACTGCATCAAATCTTCTAGATTAAATGTTTTCACAACCACATGGGAACAAACATAAACAATCCTATTATCTCCAAGGGTCTAACTGGAAGTTGACTCCCCACCTTTAAGAATTTCCTTCAAAGACAAAAATTTTGAATCCTCATACTTACTTTTATTAATCCACCTCAAGGTCATGGAATCAACTTCCAAGGATGTCAGGGTAATCTTCCCTTGATCGTTCTGCACCTCAAGATGCATCTCATCAAACAATGCCATCATCTTTCACTTTAAACTTGATTCTTGAACTGCCTAATTTTGAGTCTTCTGAATCAAGGAATCTGCAACATTGCTTTCTTTTCCTGGTGTATAATCCAGGTCGAAGTCAAAGGACAACATGTATTCAACACATCTTTGTTGTTGAATATTCAAATCACTTCAAGATAAGATGTACTTTAGGATTTTATGATCGGTATACATTGTGAACTTCTCTCCCAACAAGTAATACCACCAACATTTAAGGGCAAGAACCACCATGGATAATTAAAGATTATGTGTAGTGTAATTTCTTTCATGAGGCCTCAAATATTGTGACCCATATGATATAGCCCAATCATCCTACATCAACATCGCCCCATGACTAACACCATATGAACCACAAAACAAGGTATAGTTGTTACCTAACTTTGGTAAGATCAGAATCAGTGTGGTTTTCAATAGCCTCTTTAACACTTGTAATGCATTATCACATGCTTCAGACCATTAAAAAATGATTCCATTCTTAGTCAAACCCAAAAGTGGTTCTTTAAAAAAATAAAATTCTTTAATGAACCTTAGGTAATAGCCATCCAAGACCATAAAA
The DNA here is from genome assembly GCA_963277665.1 of Viscum album. Lineage (NCBI taxonomy): Eukaryota > Viridiplantae > Streptophyta > Magnoliopsida > Santalales > Viscaceae > Viscum > Viscum album. The sequence goes on from OY728131.1 coordinate 1,870,610,799, forward strand.
CTTCATACATAAAAAACATTCTTCGTCTTCTCCCAAGACACAACCACCTGTACTTTCTTCAGGTCCACTCACATGCCTTCCTCTGAGATATTGTGACCCAAAAAATGCACCTTATCAACATATAAATTTAATTTTTATATCTTGGTGTGTAGCTTACACTATATTAGTGTACTTAGGACGATCTCAAGATGTTTTCAAAGATCATCATGAGTATAAGAGTACACCAAGAAGTCATCAACAAAGGTGACTATGAACTGATCCAGGTAAGGGTGACTGATTTGGTTCATTATGTCCATAAACAATATCTGTGGATTAGTTAACCCAAATTAAATCTCAACAAACTCATATCACCCATAAATTTTACTAAAAACGGTCTATGGTTTTCTAGAAGGTCTCACCGTCAACTGACGATACCCTGATATCAAATCAATCTTGGAGAACCCCGGTTCACCTCTCAGTTGGTCAAAAAGATCATTGATTCATGGAAGAGGGTATCAGTTCTTAACTATCATCAGATTCATCTTCCTATAATCAACAAATTACTGTAATTATCCACCATCCTTCTTGGAAAAAAACACTGGAGATCCCCAAGATGACATACTCGGATGAATGTACCCCTTGTTCTCTAGTTTCCCCAATTGAGTTTTGGGCTCCTGGAGTTCTTTTGGTTTCTTTTTATATGGTCAAATAGAAACTAGTTCTTCTCCTAGAATCATATCTACCATGAATTCAACATCCCTATCAGGTGGAATCCCCAAAAAATACTCAGGAAATAAATCCTATAACTGATCCACCATAGGAGGAAAGACAAGATTCCCTACTCATCCATCATTAACATAATAAAATCCACTTGGGTTGTGAGCTCACCCATCTACTGGAAAATTGATCATGTACGGCCTTCCTGGACATCCCATTCACCATGATGGACATACTTTTCTCTATCAAGAGAAATAAATGTAACCCTATGATGGTAACAATCAACATGGACTTCGTACAATGTTATCTAGTCCATACCCAAAATAAAATCAAAACCTGACATCTCAAGCACTAAAAAGTCATGTAGTAAACAGTACCCGCCAATCTCATGATCATACCCCTTACACTGTATTATAGTCTTTTTTCGCACACATAATAGTGTATTAATCGACATAACCCCACACAAACATTCCACCGCTAGACCCAACATAACCAAAAAATAAGTAAGAACTAAATAATTTGAAACACCTCTATCAAATAAAGTACTAAAGAGTGTTGGATCTACAAGGTCCATACCTCGAACAGTCAATGGTCCAATCTAACCACCTCAAAGTGTATAAAAAACTACATGAAGCTGACTCACCCCTCTACCCTGGGCCTTGATCTGAGTTCTTAGTGCTCCACTTCCTTGTTGGTATGGAATCTCCCACCCTAGAGTACAACATATGGAACCTCTACTGGTATGTCCAGTTGAACTCCAACATCTTTCCTCGTAAGGGTTAACTGATCCTCTACCTACACTTGGAATCATCCTTGATCCTCTATTTGTGTCCATCTATCAAGGGTTCTTATAGAACCTATGCCCTTCCCCATTCTACCACATGCTTGGCACTCAATTGGTGTTCTGGGGCACTAACCACGCCTGTTCCCTGGACTTCCACACTAATATAAAAACACTTTCTCACCAATATGAGAGGTTTTTTCTCTATTTGGACCACTCTTCACACTTCCACCCTATGAAATATTTTTTAAATGATGCTTTATACCCTCAAAAGTTGCACCACTAGTTCATTAAACTGGCACTACAAACCCATTGTATGAATCTTCCTTTAAGTTTCATTCTAAAATAAGGGTATGATCCACCACTTCTTCAAAACTCTCTTAGAGTAATATGTTCACTTGGGACTTAATCTCATGTTTAAACCCATCCTAGAAATGTCTTATTGCCATGGCCTCGTCCCCTTAGAATACTAGAACAAAGCATTGTAATTCTATGAAACAGCATGCATAATCCATCACTGACATTGTTCCATGGGTCCACCTCATAAATTATGCATCTCTATCCTTCCTCAATTTCTCAAGATATAAATTTTATAGAAAATATTCCTGAAATTATTTCCACAACATAACATCAGCCTGCTGAGTCTGAACTTGAATACCCCACCAGTGATTTGTGGTTCCCTGCAACATATATGCTGCAAACATGACTCTAATATCTTTAAAAGTCTCCAAATGATCCAAGATCATACTAATAGACTCTATCTAAAACTATACTACCTTAGTTCCACCCTCTACAGCAAAAATTGAAGGGTTCTGTAACTGAAACTCTCAAGTTAGATCAAATATACTTAGCACACCCCACCCTTGGGTCCCTTACCATCGTCTGGATAAAATGAGTAGTTTTCTCACAAAACTTAGAATCTACTAGGTTATCTTGGACCAATGGAATTCTTTTCTCCAATATTGGTGGAGAATTCTTGGTGATATCCTCTTGTTTTATAACTAGTACACGTCGTTGTGGTGGAATGTTTCTACAATGTCAAACACTAGTATTAGAACTCATGATATAAATGATTCAGAGTTTATGTAAAATAAGACTCTCCACTAGAAATAACATTACATTTTTCATAATCTATCCCAATATTCATTTCACATATATAACAATACCTTATATCATCCCTACCATGGGTCATGGCAAAAACTAGGTAAACCAACCTTCATAGTCACAAGTCTTTAATTAGACACTCTTTTTAAACCATTTCTACCCTCACAATGCAAAACATTCTTCTTTGGGAACATTTCTATCTTTAAAGTTAATTAAAACCAACCTTTTAACTTATTCGCAACTCATTATAACCAAAATTTTAACTCATTTATGCCCCTTCATTAAGCACAATTATGTAACCATTATTTAACATCATATCTATTTTTTTATTTACATAATATTCAATAGACATTCCATTCTTTAAAATCTTAAATAAATAAAATGCATCCTACCCTGGATGTCTCACACACCCATACCATGTGTTAATATCATAGTGCATTACACCTATATAATTAGGTTACTATAATGATGCATTAATGCACAACCTCATGCCATTATGGCCATGAGAAAAAATATCATAAAATAGTCACATCACACAACATGTGCATCACCCTACTGTAAAATTTCATTCAACAGTAACAACAAACATCAAGAACAACAATTCCCACCCTCGAAACTTGGGTTTTCCCTCATACATTATTTAGCTAATCCATTCATGATCTCATTGTCAATGTTTGGCACATCAAAACCTCTTTTATACCATCCCAAATAGTAAGACCATAGAAAAATCCACTCTTATTTCAATTTGTAACATGCCCAACCTATAAGCCACTAAACTGGTCCCTGAGCTCGGTCACCACATGGCCTCATGCATGCCTCCCCATATGCCAGAAGTTTTTGACTAGTGGAGAGGGTCTAATAGATCATGAAGGGATAATATACCCTCTTTTACTACAGTATCCACTATAGGAAACATGTGAAATAAAGGAAGAAATAAAAAACAAACCAAGAACTTTAATTACCAAATGTTTCCCAAACATGGTATAGACCACAACCAACGAAAAAATATTTCATGTCATGATAACATTTACAAAGTAAAGTAAAACCCAAAATAAATTAAAATAATTAAATTCTAAAAATTCTACCTGACTCCAAGTTGAATCCTCATCTATACAATCCCAAGACCAACTCAACTCCCTAGCATAGGGCCTATTCCTTTATCCTGAATTGTAACCCTGAATTTTGCTTGGGTACCCAATGGAGGCTCAAGCAGGATCTGAGTACAACTCTGTAGGCCACCACCAACAATTTCTAAAAAATATCAAGTTTAAACCGATAGTTCATGAAAGAACTAAATAAATGACAAGGTAAAAAATAAAACTCATGTTCCATTAGATAACAATGTTCACTTAACCATTTGTATCACTCAGTCCTTTTTCATAACTTGTTCCATGGGTAAGGCATTTACATCGTCTACACAACGGCTGAAACCAGTCAATTACTAAGAATAAGTAACTAAATTGAGTTACATATCTCTCTAGGGAATAACATTTTATAAACATTTAAATCACACTTACCTTGGAGCATTGGTCTAGGTAGTCTCATAAAATACATATGTTAGGGGCATAGATCCTTGGTCCCCTTCCCTAACACATGCATTATGGGGTGGGGTTTAGAGCCTCATTCTAACCTAACCCATGGGTATAGATCCTCAAGTCCAATACCCCACAACTACCAAGCCATGTGAACATTCTTATTTATCCATTTACCATATATACTGTATCAAAAAATATATAAAATCAATAAACATAACATTCACATCTCATAATTTTTCAACATATGAAGTCAACATCAAGACTTAACCCGTTAGCACATTTACAAATTATATCACATATCCCATTTAACCCATTTCCCATTACCATGCCTTAGCCCATTAAATATTTTCATCAATTCCCATACATTAAAAAATTTCAAATAATTCATCAATTCACATGCATTAACCCATTTAAATAATTCAATTACAATACATAATTCATTTAACACATTCACATTATTCCATTTAACCCTTTTCACATTTTTTCAAAAAAACCTTATGTTATTACAAATTATTAGACACAACTACCATTAGTTACTTTTCATAATTAAAACTAACATGTAAACACATTTTCATGGTATTTATTTCAACCTAAATTAAATTTAGGCTTAACATTACCATTTTCCATGTTCGGGAAAATGGGCACACTCCATGAGTGGCCCTAAGCTGGTCTAATCAATCTCAATATATATCATAGGGATCATGAGGGGTATAAATAATCATTTAGACAAAAAAATCACCAAATAATACTAAATTCATAAAATGCACATAAATAGGGAATAAATATAACAACCTCACATGAAAAACCCTTCAACAAAACTATGGGATATAACTTATAAACCACCTACCTCAAATCTAAAAATGAATGCACCCTAAACCTTAGCCTTAGTTATATATTCAAGAACCATCTGAATCCCCAAAATAATATATGCTATAAAAATATGGTTTTAGGGATTTAGAGAAATAAGAACAAAACCATAAACCCTAATCGAGAAAAGAGAATCAATAAGGTCATTAGAATTACCTAGAGATTCGACCAGCAACCAACATCACTCGAAACGGACTAGAAATGAAGGAGATAAACCCTTGGGAAGATTTTGGGTTCCTGTTTAGTCACTAGGGATATAGGAGTAATAAATGGGTATAAAATAGGGTGAGATAATTAAAATTTTGAGGGAGAAAAGGATAAATTCTCACTTTTTATTGGGGTGCATTGTTTGACTGCATAGTTTGCCAAACTGTGCGCCAACTATGTTCCAACCTTTATCTTTGAGAGGTCCAATTCCCATGGTTACCTAGGGATCTCTCATAGTTTGACAAACCATGCACCAATCATGCGAAATTCCTCTATCCATGGTCTCAAAGTTTGGATTTCCCCTTTTATGGTTTACACTAGACATGATCCAATCATGAAACATATACAGCATGACCACTTTTCTCCTTTTATTTAGGTCCCAAACCCCCAGAATACCCCTGATCTTCCTCATACACCCATTAAACATTAAATTGTCCAAAATTAGGATATTTAAACCAAAATCTAAACCAGTAACAACCTATATGAATTTTGGGATATTATAGTGTAAATTTTATGCATGGTGTCCTGTTTTTTCTACTGAGGTGTGTAATATCAGGTAGGGTCTATTGATCACATTTTCGAGCGCGTCAAAATTGTTTGTTTAATTTTGACTTGAATTTCTGCAGTACTGCAGCAACCCTAGGTCGTCTCTCGACGAAGCCTTAGATCATTAATTTAAAAAGAGGGTTTTGATTATGAAAGTAGAAAGGTACATGGGGTTTATTAATACTTGGGTTTGATGATAAAAGATGATAATAGAAAATTAAAGAAATGAAACAAAGTAGAAGTAAACAAGATTGATTAAATGTGATCAACCCGGGGAACTCTCATGATGTTCATCCTTCATCGCTTCATGATATAGGGTTATGATACTTTAATACCTTGTTTGTACCACCTAGAACCAGAATTTTGTTGAGTTTATACTAGGATACCTCCTATGGTTCAGTCTAAAACACAAAATGATTCACCAGACACGAACGATGATTGGGTGATTTGTGTTCGACATCATAACCGAAACTCACCAAGGAAACACATGAAGAACTCGATGTGCTGCCCAGGTTTGTATGTTATTTCATTGTGATACCATGACATAAATTTACATGACCTTGATAGTGTTTATGTGAGTCCAATTAACCAATATAAACCACACAAACACTGCAATTGAAAGGGGAAGGAAGTGGTGAACGGTGTGTGAAACATCGCATGAATGGGTACCCCCAAACAAGATCATATGAGTTGAGCATGAAATATCAGTACATAAATCAATAATATAATAATAGAGGATGATTAAAAACAAAATAAAAACCTGGAATTAAAAATCTCATTCAAATATTATAAACATGAATCTTGGGATTTATATCGCGTTCCTCCTCGGGTGATGACAAGGGGTTAAGAAATCCATGGGAGGGGAGGAAGAAGAAGATGTTAAAGTAGCACTTCACATACCCTCCATAACTTCTAGTGATGATTAAAAGAACTATTTGGGACTCCTAAATGGCATAACCTTTCCTTTGATTCGAACTACCAAATGGGGTGACCAAGGTGCCAATTTGTAGGCAAAGTGGAAAGGTGGTTTAAGGAACACATATTTCTTCAACCCACTTGTACCACTTGTTTTGGCCTCCAAACTACATTCTATCACTTTGGAGAAAATAAAAACGTTGTAGCCCCACTTCTTTAATGTCTCCACCAAAGGTTTGGCACCCTTTGGACATATACATCTCGAGAGATTGATAAAATACCGAACACCGCATCTGAATTTTTCCAGCTTTGATTCCTTGGACATAACAGTTCATATGGGTATTTTAGAGGATGAATGAAGCTTCAGTTCCTTAATAAGAAATGTGTCCCATTAAATTTTGGAGAAGTAAAAAAAATATGATCCCATTTGGATTCACATAATTTTCTGAACAGGAACAACAGTGGACAAGTATTTATGGATCCATGCAATTTTGGCACATTTTTCTTCCACTTCATCAAGGGCCCTCCAAATCATCTCCTCCTACATTGAAATAATAAAAACAAGTAACATTTCCTATTTTAATATTGATTAAAATTAATTCATTGATTAAAACATAAAGTGAAATTTATTATTATATTTGGAATATTCATTACAAAACAAGTTTAAAACAGTAGTGTAAGGGTGGATTTGAATAGTGAATTGTTGTGTGATCACACCCCCACACCTAAACATTTGCACTCCTGGGAAAAGATACATATAAAAAAACAAAATGATTCATGTATAAATTAAAGTAATGTGATCAATGCACAAACCATAATGGGGAGTTATTTCTAGTGAAAATGGAAAAATATGTCTCATAAATAATATCACAATAAAATTCAAAGAGATTCATGTTACCAAATTGAGAAAGAAATCCAAGAGTTAACCATGACACTAACTCTACACCTGTGTGTGTGAAAACCATTCCATTCTATTATTTTCACTTCTATCCAATAAATATAGGTTATTTTAACATTATTTAGCTTAAAAGATTTTGTCCACCGAACCATCCCTACATCCTTTGCAATCATATTTCAAGACCCACTCACTAAAGTATTCCCGGAATTCAAACCATAAGCTCCCAACCTATATATCCCCATATGTTTCACATTTAATCACTTCCCTCATTTATTAATTTGTTTTTTTTTCAGAAGTTGCAATTGGAGCAAATCTCACACTCATCTCTCAACCCTTGTTTTATCTCCTCACGGCACTAATTATAACAGTTATAACAAGATAAAAGGTTGAGGAGGAGTGGTTTTTGACCTGCCTAAGACACAACTCAAATTTGTTTTTTTTTTTTTGCTTTTTTAGGGCGTGCAACAGTTGGATATCAGGTACACACACATAGGTCAATCTGGTATAGTAATGAAACAGATCGGATAAGGAACGAATGTATATAAATATCATTTTAAGCAATAAAATATTAACCTAACTTATATTTACCTTATAGTAAGTAATAAATATTCACACTTTGTGGTTTGGTGAAAAAATGTGTGGAGATATTAGTGACACCGTTTTTCTAAAAACTACCCACACAAGAGGCATCAATCATCTCAAAGGTTTCACATAGATACAACCATTTATATCATTGATAGAAAACCAATTAACTAAAAATCACTCCCTTGTAGTCTTTTTTACCTTCTTTATAGTATTTTTACTTTCCCCCCTTATGGTTACAAAATCATGGAACTTTGGAATTTTTTATGGGGAAAAATGAAAATACCATAAAGAAGGCGAGAAAGAGAAGAAATAAGAAAGAAATTGGAACTCCTAATGAACCTATGAATGTATCCACACCCCCCCCCCCCACACACACACTTAGAATGTGCAGTGTCCTCACTAAAATAATTGATAATGTGAGAAGGAAGGATAAAACCTGGAGTGTTTTACTGGTATGTTTCATCTAGAAGGTGGATTTCCTCTACCGGATTCTTTGGAAACTCCTCATAGAAGTGTTTAAGTCGCTACCCATTAAATTTAATACTTCATCCACTATGCTTATGAAAAAATTGTATTGCACCAAAAGGGTAAACATTAGTAATAGTATAAGGCCTGGTCCATCGGGAACGAAGCTTACTTGGGTGGAGCTTTAGCCTGGAATTGTACATGACGACCTTCTGACCAATATGGAACTTCCACTGATGAATTATGCTATCATGGATATCCTTTGTTTTCTCTTTATAGATCCTAGAGTTCTCATATGAATCACATCTAATTTCTTCCAACTCTTGAAATTGCAACTTCCTATGCTCACCTGCATCTGAAAGAATCATATTACATTGTTTAATATCCCAATAAGCATGGTGTTCTATCTTCACTGGGAGGTGACAAGCCTTTCCAAACACAATCTTGTATGGTGAAATTCCAATTGGGGTTTTAAAAACTGTACGGTATGCCCAAAGTGCATCATCCAAGTGAAAAATCCAATCTTTCCTATTGGGTTGTACCATTTTTTCCAAGATTTTTTTAACTTCCCGATTTGAGATTTCTGTTTATCCATTAGTTTGGGGGTGATATGAAGTGGAGACTTTATGATCAACCCCATACTTACAAATCAAAATTTTCATGTTACAATTGAAAAAATGTGAACCCTAATCACTAATGATGAATCTCAGTAAACCAAACCTACTAAAAATCTGAGACCTCACAAAATCAACAACCACACGAGAGTCATCGGTCCTACTGGAATTTTCTTCCACCCATTCAGATAAATAGTCAATAGCCAATAAAATTTATAAAAATCCAAATGAATTTGGAAAAGGCCCCATGAAGTCAATTCCCCATACATAAAAAATTTCACAGAATAACATGGGTTGTTGGGGCATTTCATTTCTCTTGGAGATATTCCCTGTGAATTAACAATGAATACTTGAATTGAAAAATATATGGGCATCCCTATAAAATGTTGGTCAATAAAGTCCTAAGTCAAGAACCTTTAGGGATTTATGTTGAGGGACAAAGTGGTCCCCACAGTCCAAGTTATGGCAGAAGGTCAAAATAGAGGAGAACTCATGGTCAGGGACACACCAATGAACTACTTGGTTACTAAAAATTCTCCACAAGTATGGGTCATCCCAAATGTAACATCAAGAATCATGATTAATTATCTGGGATTGTGAAGTTCTGAAATCCTTGGGGACCCTATATGTTGCTAGAAAATTCACAATGTCCGCATACTAGGGGGTAAGGTCCACAACATCACAAAGGTTCTCATGAGGAAATAATCCTCCAATGGGAAGGGATGAGTCAGCATGGTGGTCCAGTGGTGGAGAAATCATACTAATGTGGTCATCTACACAATTTTCTACTCCCCTATTATCTCTAATCTCAAGGTCAAACTCTTGGAGGAGGAGCATCCACTATATGAGGCAGGGTATAGCTTCAGGTTTCTTTAAGAGTAATCGAAGGGCAGTATGGTGAGAAAACACAATCACTTTTGACCCAAGAAGATATGAACGAAATTTTTCCAAGACAAAAACAATTGAAAGGAGTTCTTTTTCAGCGGTTTTGTAGTTTACCTGGGTAGGGTCAAGGGTACGTGAGGAATACGCAATGACATGATGAGCCTTCTTAACCCTTTGTGATAAAACTGCCCCAACTGCAATGTTAGAGGCATCACACCTAAGTTCAAAGGGGAGATCCCACCTTTGTTTTTGGATAATAGGAGGTGATGTGAGACTCCTTTTAAGTGAATTTAATGCATCATCACAATTTTTATCAAACAAAAAATTAGAATCTTTTTGTAATAACCAGGACAATGGAAGTGTGATCTTGCTAAATTCTTTAATGAATCGGCGGTAAAAATCAACATGACCCAAGAAAGATCGCACCTCACGAACAAATTTTGGATTTGGAAGGGATGAAATTAATTTAATTTTAGATTTATCAACTTGAAGTCCTTTATTTGAAATGACATGACCAAGAACTATACCTCGCTCAAACATGAAATGTCCTTTCTCATAATTTAAAACAAGATCTTTTTCAAAGCAGCGGTGGAGGACAGAACCTAGGTGTTCTAAACAATCATCAAAAGAGGAACCATATACCATGATATCATCCATAAATACTTCCATAAAACTCTCAAGGTGCTCAGAAAAAATACTCAACATACATCACTGAAAAGTACCATGACCATTACATAGACTGAATGGAATCCTTCTGTATGAAAATGTGCTAAATAGATAGGTAAATTTTGTCTTTTCTTGATCCTTGGGGGCTATATAGATTTGGAAATAACCTGAATAGCCATCGAGGAAACAATAATGGGACTTACCATCCAATCATTCTAACATTTGGAAAATAAAAGGTAAAGGAAAGTGTTCCTTCCATGTGGCTTGATTTAGTCGACGGTAGTCAATACAAACTCGCCAACTATTTTGCACACGTGTTGGAACCAATTCATTCCTTTCATTTGACACAACTATTATTCCTATTTTTTAGGCACAATTTTCACTAGGCTAACCCATTTACTATCATATATAGGATAAATGATCCCCGGAGCAAGTAATTTACTGACTTCCAATTTTACCACTTCAAGGAGAGTGGGATTCAACCGGCATTGAGATTGTCTTAAGGTATTAGCCTCATCATCCAAAAGTATATGGTAAATACAAATAGATGTGATAATCCCAGTGATATCAGACAATGTCCATCCTATTTCCTTTTTACACTCTCTCAAAAGGTTGAGCAGTTTCGATTCTTATTGTGGAGAGAGGTTATTGGCAATAATGATGGGAAATTGGTCAATACACTCAAGATATGCATATTTTAAACTAGAAGTAAGTTGTTTAAGTTTCAACATTGGTGGTTTATGGACTGAGGGAGGGAATTTAGGGGGAGTGAGGTCCATTAAACTGTCTATCCGCTCATGTTTATTCTCTAAAGATAGAGAATCTATTGAAATGAGATTTGCAGAATCATCGACGGTCATGGGTACCTCAGAATGAACACACTCATCAATTAAAGCACAAAATTTACACTTTTCAAAACCCACACAACACTCAAAACATGAATCAAAACTCAAATCATCCAAGAGTGAAAAAAATTAAAATTAATTAGAATTTGGATTGAGGAGAGAATTGTGTGTGTGTGTGTATCATTTGAGAGAACTTCCATTGGATAGACAGGAAGAGTGGAGTGCTCTTCAACGGGGTGTTTCATAGACTCAAGGATATTAAAACTGACCTTTTCTCCTCTGAATTCCATGGATAGTGTACCATTATGAACATTAATGATTGTATTTTCTGTTTTGAGGAATTTCCTCCTAAGTATGATAGGATCCTGTCCTTGGGTTCGGGTATCTTCCATCTCAACAATGTAGAAATCAGCAAGGAAGATGATATTATTCACTCTTACAAGGACATCCTCAATCACTCCAGTTGGATGTGTAGTACTTCGGTTGGCATGTTATATGACAATTACCATTGGTTGAAGCTCTTCAACCTACAGAGAAGTGTACACAGAGTGAGGCATTACATTAATGGAAACACCTAAATCTAGCATAGCATCAGAAAACAAAGTCTCCCCTATGGTACACAGTATTGAGAATGTGCCTGGAACCTTGAATTTGGTTGGCATTACTAGTTGAATCAAGGCCGAGACATTCCTCCCTAATTTGACTCTCTCATTCCCCTTCATCCTTCTTCTAGGGGTGAAAAGTTATTTAAAAAAATTGGCATAATGGGGAATTTTCTTGACTGCATCCAATAATGGAATATTAACTTGAACTTTTTTAAATGTATCCATTATTTCATTTTCAATATCATTATCAAAGTTTTTCTTAGACTTAGAGAGTCTTTGAGGGAAAGGGAGAGGAATGGATTGTTTATGATAATCCTTAATGATAATTTCATTTCATTTTTTATTTTGTTTTTCTTCATTAGAATACTTTATGGGTAGAGAAAGAGTGTTGTTTAGAGGGGGACATACCTATTGCGTAGAATCAGTAGAATGAGAAACTTATTTACCTCTACAAAGTGTAACTGCACATACATTACCTTTATTCTTCGGATTGGAAATGGGTTGGGATGGTAGTTGTCCAGAACCTTGCATCTAAAGTTCACTGATGGTGTTCGCCAATTTTCCCACTTGAGTTCGTAGGTATTGAATTGCTGATTGTGTGGTCTATTGGAACTAGAGGTTTGGGTTTGACATTTACTTCACTATATACTCAAGGCTTGGTTCGGATTTTGGAGGAGGAGGATGATTGTTTTTAGAAGTTGAAGGATAAGAAGGTTTCATACCTTGGCCTTGTTGATACCAATTCTGCTTGGGGTAGCTTGAGTTTCCTCCATGTCAGTACTGGGGTTGCGCTTGCCACCCTGGATTTTAATTTGGCCTGAATTGTTCTTTCTTGGAGGGAGGTGCTTGTTGGAATAGACGCCCTAGAAACACGGCTGCACAAGACTTGGTTTAATCCTAAAGTTGTTGGCACTAGTCAGTAAAATGAGAATTGTCAGAACAAATACCACAGTGTAATGGAACAGGAGGAGATTGTGAGTTACCTTGTGCTTGAGCTAATTGCCTTAGAAGGGTATGCATCTAATCAAGCTTGTTATCTACCTTTTGTTCTAGAGATGAATGACTTACCTCATGAAGTCCTCGAGTTGGTGAAATATCTCATGTACCAAATTATTGTGCATTTTGAGCCATGTTGGCTATTAAGTCACGAGCGGAGGAAGGAGTTTTATCAACCAGAGCACCACCAGCTGCTACATCAATCATTCCATGATTCATGGGGATAAGTCCCTCATAGAAGTATAGAATTAATAGTTGTTCACTAATTTGGTGGTGGGGGCATCTTGAGCAGACTCATTTGATTCTCTCCTAGTATTCATGAAGGGTATCTCCTTGTGATTGCCTAATGACATAGATTTCTTTCCTAATAGATGCAGTTTGGGAGGTAGGGAAGAACTTATCTAGGAATATTCTTTTTAGGTCATTCCATCCCCCAATTTTGTTTGGAAAATAGTATATCCAATCTTTGTCTACACCATCAAGGGAGAAAGGGAAGGCCCTAAACTTAATTACGTCCTCAGACACATTTTGGGGTTTCATGGTGGAGAAAAATATGTGAAATTCCTTAAGATGTTTATGAGGGTCCTCACCAGGAATACCATGGAATCTAGAAAGAAGGTGGATGAGGCGTGATCTTAGCTCGAAGTTGGCTGCTTCCTTGGGATATTGGATGAACGTAGGTTGGTACTCCACATCTGGGGTAGTCAGTTCTTTTAAGGTTTTATTATTTGCAGCCATGTTTTCTTGGATAACATTGGGATAAATTTTTTATTGGTTTATGAACACTTGAGGATCCACTATGGGTTCCTTAGTGTCACTTGATTGACCTTTTCTAGATGCCTTGATTTGTGTGTGAAGTGTCTTTTCTATTTCCGGGTCAAATTCAAGCAGTTTTCCTATTTCTGATCGGGTCACGCAAATAAGTTGTGAAGTTTGTTTTTTTAAATATGGATAAAATAAATTAATAAGGGTTAAAATAAAATATAATTTTATAATACAAAATTATAGAGAGGGAGACGGAGAAGAAGAAGAGGAGATAGATAGAAAGAACAAACCAAAAACAACCAAAAATAAAGAAAAAAACCCAAAACAAAAAACAATAAAATGGGGGTTGGGTATTGAAAGGAGTACTAATTAAGAAGTAAAATAAATAAATAAAAATAAATAAAGAAAAAAATGATCATGAATCCCCAGAAACGGTTCCAACATTTGATCACGTTGTCGAGAGCGTCCAATCAGTTGTTTAATTTTGAATAGAATTTCTGTAGTACAGTAGCAACCCTATGTCGTCTCTCGACGGAACCTTAGATCATTAATTTAAAAAAAGGGTTTTGATTATGAAATTAGAATGTTACATGGGGTTTATTAATACTTGGTTTTGATGATAAAATATGACAATAGAAAATTAAAGCGATGAAACAAATTATAAGTAAACAAGATTGATTAAACGTGATCAACCCGGGGTACTCTCAGGATGTTCATCCTTCACCTCTTCATGATATAGGGTTATGATCTTTTAATCCCTGGTTTATAAAACATATAAACAAAATGTTATTGATTTTATACTAGGATAACTCCTAGGGTTCAGTCGAAAACACACAATTATTCACTGGACACCGCCGATGATTGGGTGATTTTTGTTCGACATCATAATTGAAACTCACCAAGGAAACACACGAAGAACTCGATGTGCTATCCAGGTTTGTATGTTATTTCATTGTGATACCATGAAATAAATGTACATGACCTTTTAAATGTTTATATGAGTTCAATTTACCAATATGAACCACACAAACACTGCAATTGAAAGGGGGTAAAGGAAGTGGTTAATGGTGTGTGAAACATCATATGAATGGGTACCCCCAAACATGATCATTGAGTTTAGAATGACGTAATAGTAAATAACTAAATAAAATAAGAATAGAGGATTATTAATAACAACATAACAACCTAGAATTAAAAATATCATTCAAATATTACAAACATGAAGCTTGGGATTTACATCACGTTCCTCCCCGGGTGATCACAAGGGGTTTAGAAATCCATGGGAGGGGAGGAAGTAGAATATGTTGAAGTAGCACTTCAAATATCTTCCATAACTTCTAGTGATGATTAAAAGACCTATTTAGGACTCCAAAATGGCAGCACCTTTCCTCTGATTCGAACTACCAAATGGGGTGCCCAAGGTGCCAATTTATAAGCAAAGTGGGAAGGTGGTTTAAGGCACACATATTTCTTCAACCCACATGTACCACTTGTTTCAGACTTTAGAAATCATTATATATATTTTTAGAAATTTAAAAAGTCATATCCCCACCTCTTTAATGTCTCCACCGAAATTTTGGCACCATTTGGACACAAAAAGCTTACGATATTGATTAAATACAGAACACTGCATCTGACTTTGTGCAGCTTTGATTCCTTGGACAGATCAGTTCAAATTGGAATCATAGATGCTGAATGAGGCTTTGGTTCCTTAATAAGAAATGTAGACCATTAAATTTTTCATCAGTCCAAAAAATATGAGCCTCTTTTGATGCACAGAAGTTTCTAAATAGGGACAATAGTGTACAGGTTTTCATGGATCCATGCAATTTTGGCCCATTTTTCTTCCACTTCATCAAGGGCCCTCTAAATAATATCCTCCTATATTGAAATAATAAAAACAAGTAAATCACCCATTTTAATAGTTATTTAAATTAATTAATCGATTAAAACATAAAGTTCAATTTACTATTATATTTTTAATATTAATTATAAAACCAGTTTAAAACAGCAGTGTAAGGGTGGATTTGAATAGTGAATCGTTGTGTGATCATCTATCTTGTGATGGTTTTAATCTATTTGGTTACATTCTTACTTTTCACAGTACGTGGCTAGTGTTAATTAAAATTTATAACATTACTCTAAGTATGTGGATGTGTGCATATATGATGCTTCATTTAGATACATATATCATATGTGTGATTTATTTATATAAATAATAAATTATTTTTATACTTATGAAATGACGTACGGGTAGGGCACAAAGGGAAAATGATCATTCCATATTTTTATAAAGGACACATTATTTTAAAGACAAATATATCATCATAGTTTTAGTTTCATGGTATATCATAAATCATTTACAATAGATTATCCGTACATGAATAATCATTAAAGGTTTCAAAATACCATTGAGACCTAGAAGACACATCAATGTTTGTCTAGAAATGATGTGCCTAAACAATTGAAATATTTCAATTTTTCATTCAGGAAAGGTTAGTAAAAATATAAAAATAGGAATAATGTTTCCACTTAATCCAAGTAAATTGGAATAAGAAAAGTATCCCCTTTGATTTTCCTTATTAGTCAGCCAAATTTTTAACAGCATTGTTTAGATATAATGATAATTGATAAAAAATGTGAAATATTTCTTTCAATTATTCTAAATTTAAAGAGGAACAAAAAATATGACATATGATCTCAGAGTGAATTAGTGGATTATGGTATCATACAAGAACTATATCCTGAGTGTGTTAGTAAAAATAAATAGAATGTTACTTAGGCTTCTTATGCAGTGACACCTTCAGAGAAAAATAAATTTCTAAAAGTACTAAATATTTTCAAGGTTATTGATATATATTAAAGAAATATCTCATGAATGATCAATGAAAGAGAGTTGAAATTGAAATCTATAAAAACTCATTACAACCACATCCTTCTTTGTAAATTGTTTCAAATACCAATATTTCATTTATCATCCAATAATGTAAAAGTGATATTTATTTGGTTGTGTAATTTTTATATACATATTTGTTCTAAAATAATTCTACGTATTTATTGGAAAAAATATAGGAAGAATCCCCATTATTTAAATGCGATTAAGAAAAAAAATCCTCATCTTTTCTCACTTACATTTTGTATTTAACTATTTATCTACAAACTGAAATACTTTTTAGGGGGCTTATTTTTTTTATTGGATGTATCAAAATAAAATAAATATGTTCACAATGAATTCTGAGCTCTGGAATAAGAATAATCCTGAAGGTTCCATTGTGAAATTTTGCACATATTAAGAATTTATGGATATATGTTCAATGTATTTGGGTGATGTGTGAATGTGACATAATCAACCAATGAGAAATGAATAAGAGTAGTATTAGAAAATTGAAACCACTTTTACATCACTTCCTCAAAAATAGTGTGATTTACTATATCATATACATTAGCTATATTGATCCTTGAAGAGTGGGAAACAGAAAATCACACAATCTTGTTTCACTATGTTTTGTTTCATGATTACATTAAGTAAGTAATTTAAACATGTATATGTTATATCATACTAAGTATTTTCTCATGTATCTTAATTTATTATTATATTTCTATGTAGTAAACATAAAAAAATTGTAAGTAGAATTCAAAATTCATTAACTTTGAGAAGAAAAGAAACTTTACATAGAAATGAGTTTCTTGTTTGGTTGAAATCGAAGTTACACACATTAGTTTTATAAAATGAGGAATAAATATTCAAATAATTTTAATATTTATTTATACTTTAGGTATTGATTTTACCCTTTTACTCTTTCTCTGATAAAATATAAGTGTTTTATTTTGGTCCTAATTATTTGGTTCGTTAATGAAAATCATAGATCCTCAATGGGTATAAATTTGTTATAACTTGTCGAGAAATGAACTCAAGAACACAACATGATGGTGTGATGTTAACTACAAAAGAAGACTGTTTTTTAGTACATCTGAAACTAGGCCTCAATATTAAAATGTGTCTTATAATGGATTTTTTTAGAAAATAATATTATTGGATTATTACTCACACGATTGAGTTTTTTTGATGAAATGCAATTAGTTTGATTAAATGGCATCATATAAAACATTTATTAAAGATGATGGAATTAAGGTTATTAATATGACTCTCTTTTTGGATACCAATAGGCCATATATTTTGGCAACAACTGTAAAATAGGTATTTTATATGAAAGATTAGCTAAGATTGGAATTTGGGGTCATTAATCATGTAATACCAAGAAAACGTTTTTGTGATAGTGGGGATGAAGTTAAGACTATCACTACCCCTATTAGTATTGATCAATATATTTCTCATGATGACTCAAATAGTTTAATTATCAATGTTGATTGTGAGCTTGAAGTAGTGGTGGGTAATTGATGCACATGGAATTCATCGACTTTTTAATAATTTTTTTATTTAGTTTTAATTTATTTTCTAAATGATTTGAGCATCTTTAGGTTGTTTTTTTTTTGTTTTTTAGATTTTTAGATGTTTTCATATTTTTTAGTTAATTTATATATTAATATCAATAATTTACTATTTTTATTAGTTATATTAATTTTATATATTTTATTTTACACAATATTATTATTAGTTTTGATCATCTTAGTTTATTTTTATTATTTTATTAATAAATTTTATTATATATTATAATTGTATATATTTTTTTTATTATATTATATTATATATTTTGTAGTATTAATAAAATAGTATCTTTATTATTAGTTTAGTATTTTTATTAGTAGTATATTTATTATCATATTTTATTTTATTACATGTGCATGAATATATTTATACATGTATTTACCGTTTTAAAATTTTCTCTTAGTTATTTTTATATAATATGTAATTATTAAATAATTAAATATTCTTCAAAAATAACTAAAAGAAAATATTAAAAGGGTAAATAAAAATATAAATAAATTTATGCACATGTAATGAACTAAAATATGATAATATAATTACTTCTAATAAAAAATTATAAAATGATTATAAATATACTATTTTATTAATACTGAAAAAATATATAAAAAATACTAATATACACAATTAAAATATATACTAATAAATATAAATAAAATAATAAAAATTAACAAATATTAATGGAACTAATAATAATACTATGGTGTTAAATAAAATATATAAAATTAATATAACTAAAAAATAGTAAATTACTAGTATTTATATATAAATTAACTAAAAGTTATCAAAATATCTAAAAAAATAAAAGACTTAAAAACATCCTAAAAATGCTAAAATCGTTTAGAAAAAAAAGTAAAACTAAATTAAAAAATTATTAAAAATATAGTGAATTCCATGTGCATTAAATTCCCCACACTTAAACTTTTCTTACTCCTAGGAAAAACAATCAGAAAGAATACACAATTGGACCTATGGAAAAAATTAAAATATCAAAATTACAAGTTCAAAATTATACAATACCTTTTTCCCACAAAATATCATGCTTTGTTTAAAATTTCAATTTTTCAAAAAAAAATCATTTAACTCACATTCTTTCCAATGTAAGTAAGTGCACTTATGCATCATGCAGCCAAGCTCAACATCCCTCTCATTACTCAAACAATTTGATCATGTCAATGCTCAATTCTCATACACATGCATTCTTATTATAGTCCATCCATTAATTTTAAAAATCCACTAGTGGGAATCAAAAGAATGCAAAAATATCAATGGATTCACATTTGGTTCAAATGTCTCTAAGGCTGTAGGATAGTGGATCATACAAAATTGACATTTTTTGGAAAAAATGAGGGTTGAATTTTGAAATTAATATATGATAACTATCAATCAAAATGTCACTCTAAAAATATTGTTATAAATTTGGAATGTGCATCACGATGCATGAAAATATGAAAATTTATAAACCTACTAACTACTATATAAGCGACGAGTAGGTTTGAACCACAGAGAGAATGTGAGTAGAGACTAGGTTTATCCTTTTGGAGGAATGTTCGGGAACATGAGTTATTAATGTGATTAATAACAAAGAAGTTATAAAATATAATTGACTATTTTAAACTGACTATTTAAATTAACTAAAACTATCTAAGAAAACTAAATTAAGTTAGGGAAGAAACTAGCAGAGATAGAAGTGTCAGAGTTGTGATGTCTCTTCAGGTTCATGCAATGATAATGATTTAATTCCCACATCTAAATATTTATTTATTCAATTATCCCTAGTTCCAAATTTAATCAAAATATTTTCTAGTCTCATTATCTAATGTTAGACAGTATTATAATTTTCACACAAATTATTCATCATTTCATTATCTGTCCTGATGAATAATTTGTGGATTATTGTAGCATTGAATCACTTGGTGATATACCATAACACATTTCTCACAAATTATAAGTATCTATCTGTGTTGGGTTTTCCCACACGAGATCACTTATTAGGTATCATTCATGAAAGTTTGAATCTAAGTGCACAAAAAATACTAATTATTCAATTAATATATTTATTTATTTACAATTAAATTATGTATGATTTACTATTCTCTCACACACATGATCAATTTCATGAAAAATAAATTCAATGATGATCTCCCCCCAATGATTACTTATTAGGTATCACATGAATGGCCACCAAAGTAGGTGTAAAGGGTTCAAATAAAAATTAATTAAAATTAAAATATAATTAATTAATTAAATATCCAATTACAATTAATAAATTTAATAGGAAATAAAATATTGAAACAAAATAGGTCATGTATACACTGTCACCTTCATCACAAACTGACACCAAAACTATTATCCTTCCATTTTGAAAGTTTGACACATAAAATAATAGAAAAATATCACCGTGTTTATTTCAACACGAGTGTCACCAAAATCCACCACATTTGATCGAAAAATAATAACCCTCACTATGTTGATCACCTCAATGTCAAACCAAACTATCACTCTTCTAAAAATGATCGAACTTGTGTTCACTTTTGGTGTGCAGTGCTGATCTCTAGAAGAAAATTGAATCCACTGCATGCAAAGATATCACACCCAATATGAATGCCCAACATGAAATATTGGTGAAGAAAAATCATCGGACATAATAAAGGAGAGGAGACCTACGCTGGTGGTGTTGGCAGGCTTGTCCTGTACAGAAGAGGTTGGTCTTGCTGCTTTTGTATAAGGAGGGGTGACGGAGGCATGTCGCACTGCTCTTGTGTGTTGTTGTAGGAGGCTAGATTATATGATGGGGATTAGTGGGGTGGGGATAGAGGGGTGAGGAGAAAAGTGGTGGAAGAGAGTGGGAAGGGGGGGTGGGGATAGAGGGGGTAGGGGTGGGGTGAGGATAGAGGACGGTGCGGGAAGAAAGGGGGAACGGGTGGTGATAGGGGGAACAGGTGGGTGGTGGGTAAAGGGGTGGGAAAGGGGAGGGTCAGTGGGGGTAGAGGGGGGCAGGGGGTGGGTGGTGGGTGGTGGGGAGAGGGGTGGAGGAGATGGGGTGTGTTTGTGATAGGGTTTTCTAGCTGTCTCACCTCCCCTGGAGAGGTATTGCATGTGGGGTTTATAGCGGATGGCCCCAATGAAGAAGCGAGTATCTACATTTAAAACAATCATATAAAATTAAAAAATTTAAAAAATATATAATCTACTTATCCAAATATAGAAAATAATAATTAATATCATTATAATAATAATGAAAATACTAATAATAATAATAATAATAGAATTAAATATTTAAATATTGTAAAAATAAACTAAAATAAAATGTTAAAAAGATAAATACAAATATATATATATATTTATTAACATGTAATTAATTAAAATATGACAATAAAATTACTACTAATAAAAATACTAAACTAATAATAAACATACTATTTTATTAATACTACAAAAATATATAATATAATGAAATAAAATACAAATTTAGACAATTAAAATATATATTAATAAATATAAATAAAATAATAAAAATAAAATAATATCAGCAGAACTAATAATAATATAGTGTTAAATAAAATATATAAAATTAATCAAACTAATAAGAATAGTAAATTTCAAATATTAATATATAAATTAAATAAAAATTATCAAAATATCTAAAATACTACAAAAGTACCAAAAACAACCTAAAAATTCTAAAATCGGTTAGAAAAAAAATTAAAACTAAATAAAAATTTATTAAAGGTCATTGAATTCCATGTGAATCAAATCCCGCACACCTAAAATGTTGCAAACCTGGGGAAAACAATCTGAAATAATAAAAAAACTAGACCCATGGAAAAATCAAAACATCAAAATTACTACATCAAAATTATCCAATCCCTTTTACCCAAAAAATATCATGCTTTGTTTAAAATTACAATTTTTCAAAAACAATTTCCCTTTCACTTTCATTCTTTCCCAAACAAGTACGCGCCCTTATGAATCATGTGACCTACCTTCCCATCACTCTCATCACTCAAACAATTTGATCAAAATCATTCTCAATTCTCATACACATTCTTTCTTAATATAGATTTTCTATTAATTTCACATCACTACTAGTAGAAATCAAAATAATTCACCAATCTAAAGGGCTTCACATAAGGTTCAAATATCTATGAGGTTATAGGATAGTGAGTCATAAAAAATGACAATTTTTGGCAAAAAGGAGGGTTTAATCTTTAAATAAATATATGATAATTGTCAATCCAAATTTCACCCTAAAAATCTCGCTCCCCAACACTTAAAATATTACTTTTCCCCAAGCAAATGATAATCCAGTGTTTAGCTCGATTTTTTCCTTTCCGTTTTCTCTTCTCTTTTTTTAGGACACAACTCACTCGTATAATATGGCCAAGAAAAACTGGTGAGTATCAACTCCAAATCCCCATGAAATAAATGTTAGACAAAATCCCAAATAAAGATACACAAGTATTGTGAACACTATCACTTCATAGTTAAATTAGGTCACATAGAAAACTCTCTCGATCCTAGACTAATGGATCATCAATTTCATATGTATCCCTAAAATTGATGGTTACCACATAATGACCACAAAATTACTCGTTTTTTGAACCAAAAAATAATCTACATTACCATAATAAAATATATGTAATTAAGGTGGCTACTATGAAATATAACACGTATAATCATTATAGGATAATGTCGATCCATGTGCACTAAATAACTAAATTCCCCTAAAAATACCCTCTCTATGAAAAAAAATCTCTCCCCCGCACTTAGATTGAAAATAATCATAAAAATATTCAAGCAAAAGGTATGGAATGGTATTGGTTGTGGGATTATCCTAAAAGGGATTCTTCATGGCTTCTAAGGGCTACACAGTAGAGAAAATGTATGAGAGGTTTAGTTGGTAAAAGGGAATAAACATATCAAACAAATTACTTGATCATTTTAGTGAAACTTTAAAAATTCATATCACTTTTTTGGAAGAAATGTAAAGTTATATAGGACATAACATTGTAAAAATTCCCACAAGAAAAATAGAAACATGAGATGATGAAAAAAAATTCCAGAATCCTTACTGGTATGGAAATAAAATATTTTATAGTAGAAATGATCATGAGTGAAAATAAGTGTCTAAAAAATAAAAAAGTTTCTTGAAAAAAATTCAAAGAATAGAATAATCTCATCAATCATCTAAGTCATCAGATCAAGGGTAAAAGCATTCCAAATAGGAATCATGTGCTGAAACTACCCAGATATACAAGTGGTATGTTCCTAATTATGTTGCTATAAAAAGGCAGTGTCTTTTGGGTGAGTTCAAAAATTATATGAATGTTAGTTTTTTTTCATTTTTTTAGTTATTTATTTTACATAGTGATCTTGGAAGCATTAAATATGGAAAAAATAAACATTTCCCTGTATAAGTATAGAAAGACGCAAAAAGACTTCTTGAATCCAATAAAGCTCCAAAAATAATATACCTATAAAATCTACACATGGACAATATACCCTTATCATATCAAAGAGAAAAACTAAAATTAAATTAACATGTGCATGGAAAAAATAAGTATGATGAATTCAAATCCATTGTATTTCTAAGAGAAAAATATATTTTTGTAAATTCATTCCATTTTATTAACTAACAAACTAAATAATATGAAACTAAATACATTGAAAGGAAAACAAATAAATGATGGTTTACCTACCATTGGGAACTAAGTTTACTTTGTCTTCAGACATACGTTGTTTAAACTCAACTATGATGAAATTAAAATGTATAACATTCATCTACTTCTTTATAATTGGGAGTTTAGAATCCATTCATAGAAAAAGACATTATCCTGGGAGCTACACAATATCTCAACTGAAACATGTTGGAAAATTCATGGGTGGAATGAAATTAAAATAACCCAGCTCAAAAGGGAACAAATATACCTCTTCTAAAGAAAAAATCATTTAATAATTGATTTCGGTAAAAGAAAATCATCATGAATCTCAAGAACATTGCCTTTTCACATTTAAATGAGAGAAGAAATTCCCTTAGTAGAATCTTTTAGGGGTCTTCTTATATCCATCATATCCTTTAATGAAATGTTTGGTTTGATGTTGTTTCCCAATTTGTTTTCAATTCCTACCACTCACATATGAAAACCCACTGGTTTCCAACACAACTCATGCTCAATTCATGGAGAAAGTGGGGAAGGCTCAATAAGAGTATGTGACTCCATTATTTCAAGAATGACATCTTTTTTAAATGTTTCTTATATACTGCCCTCATCACATTTGTTCATTGGAACATGTGGCACCATGGACCCATGATCCTCTATGAAATCCAATTCTTCCATTATTTCAAAATAATTATGAGTGTTATCTACCACAAATGTTGATTGATTTTTTGACTCCTGAAATATTTCAGATTTCTACATGTTATAAAAATTTTCATACTCACAAATGTTTTTATAAAGTGGTGACTCAATTTCATTTGAAGTTATGTTATCTTTCAAGTGTAAATACATGGTGCCTTGGTTCAATTATTACTCCATCATGGTAAATAAGGTTCCGAGTTCAATGTCATCATCATCCTCAAAATGTTCAATTTGATAGACATTGAAAGTGTACTTTTTCACTTTGGGACATACAAGTTGTGGATTCACATAATGAGAACATGGAATTGAATTTTTTAGGGGACCATTAATTTTAATGGGGTTGAAGGAAAACCTCTCATATTCTTTAAATGTGATTATATTGGAAGAATTAAATTGTTATGGAGATGATTAATCAATGGTAGGATAAGAAAGAGGATCAATACCATTATCAGATTCAAGAAATGTATGTTGTTCAAATAGAACCTCTACTAAAATTGCCTCAAAATAATTGTTCTGAATTAGATCATCAAGTGGTATTGATCTAGCTAGTTTGAAAAGATGTTCCATTTATTTTTCTAGATCTTTCATTGAGGACAAAAAAATTATTACATTTATCTTGATGTTCAAACCTACGATTTTTCTTAGTGATATAAAAAACAATATGTGTTCAATTATTGAATAATTTATTTCACATTAATTATTGATTTATAAATTTTTAGAAATTCATTGAATTTGAAAATGATGAAATTTTGGGTAGGAACTAGAAGAATAATATGGTGAAGTATTCTCATATGGATCAGGACATGTACTTGAATAAAAATCATTATAATAAAATTGATTATTTGGAGAGATTATGTTTGGTGAATCATTATCCACCGTACCTTGAGTTGTGGCCATTTAGGGTGGGTATTTATTGAATTTTTAGGTTTATAACCATTCCATTAAATTATTATGGGTGCTTTGAAATTACCTGTAATGAGAAATTCATATAGTTGTAAATCGAACATTTTAGTTTTTTTTCTTTTTCCCTTTTTGACCTAAATCACTTTTTTATAAACTTCTTAATGAAACTGTTCTCCCCATAAATGATTCTATAAATTTTGAACGTGCATCATGACACATGAAAATTTAAAAATTTATAAACCTACTAACTACTGTAGAAGTAGCGAGGAGGACCGAACTACACCGATAATGTAAGTGGACACTAGGAATATCCTTTTGGAAGAATTTTCAAAACAGTGAGTTCTTAATGTGATTAAAAACAAAAAAAATATAAATACTAAATGAATATTTTAAAAATACTATTTAAATTAACTAAAATTATCTAAGTGAACTAAGTTAAGCTATAGAATAAACTGGAGGAGATGGAAGTATCAGAGTTTCGATGTCTGATCAGGTGCATACAATGCCAATTATTTAATTCCAACATTTGAATGTTTATTTACTCAACTATAACTGATTCCAAATTTAATCCAAATACTATCTGATCTTGTTAACTAATGTTATATAGTATTATAATTTTCACACAAACTATCCATCATTTTTTCTCTATCCTGAAAAATAATTTGTGCATTATTGTAGCATTGAATCACTTGGTGAAATACCACAACCCATTTCTCGAAAAGTCAAAGTATCTATTTGTGTTGGGTTTGCTTGCATGATATCACTTATTAGGTATAACTCATGAAAGTTTTAAGGATATCATATAAAAAATATTAATTTTTCAAATAACATATTTATTTATTCAGAATTTAGTTGTGTACGATTTATGATTCTCTCAAATGCACGGTCGATTTCCAGATAAATAAATTCTCTTATGATCTCCTTTCTCTGATTACTTGTTAGGTATATATATTTAAATCTTTTTCGGTATAATTATACTGAAACAAACATACACACCACACGTCCAAAGTGCATGAATAGGAAGATCATAGACCCCTAAGAGATAATTCACCCATCCAGACCCTCTTATTTATATGTGTGTGTGTGTGCGTGCATGTGAAACATGAAACATGGGTATATACCATTCTATTTTCATATAAAATGTTTAAATAAAATAAGGCATGCATACACCATCACCTTTATCATAAACAGGCACCAAAAAATTATTTCCCCATTACACAATCGTGGTTCATAAAATAATAGACAAATCTCATCATGTTTGGGTCGAAATGAGTATCACCACAAGCCACTGTAGATGATCACAAAATAATATCCTTCGGTTTATCGATAACTAAAATGTCGAACCAAAACATCACACCGCTGAAAAAATGAACGGACATGTGTTCGCTCATGACGTGCAACACTGATCTCTAGAATAAAATTGAATCTACTACACACAATGATATCTTACCCAAAACGAATGCACAAC
The DNA here is from genome assembly GCA_963277665.1 of Viscum album. Lineage (NCBI taxonomy): Eukaryota > Viridiplantae > Streptophyta > Magnoliopsida > Santalales > Viscaceae > Viscum > Viscum album. The sequence goes on from OY728131.1 coordinate 1,870,637,951, forward strand.
ATGAAGAGGCAATAATGGAAAATCAGAAGACATGGTGAAGGAGATAATACCTACATTGATGGTGTTGGCATGAATGTTTTGTGTAGAAGAGTTCGGGTTATCTGCTTCTATATAGGGTGTGACGATGGAGTCTTATCACACTCTGGTGTGTTGTTCAAGAGGATAGAGGAGATGATGGGGATAGAGGGGTAGGGGTGGATCAAGGATAGAGGTGGGAGGGGCATGGGAGGATGGGGGAGGGGTGCGGATAGAGGGGGGAGGGGTGGCGAGGGGAGAGAGTGGGAAGGGGCGGGGGAGAGGATAGAGGGGGTAGGGGTGGGAATCATGGAGAGGTGGGGGTAAGGGGAGGGGTGTTGGGGATAGAAGGGGAAGGGGGTGGGAGGTGTAGAGAGGGGTGGAGGAAATGGGGTGTGTATGTGCACTTATGCATCATGGAAGGGTATGTTTGGAATAGTTTTTTATTTACATTTAATTATATTTATTTCACTTCAATTAAAAAATGTTTTATTGACACTTACTTGGGAGGGATACTCCATCCAACATAGTACACCAGCATTACACACCTTTAGCACATAACAGGGGGATTCCCAGCCCCAACACATAAAATATTAAATTTAAATAAAAAATTTAGATTTAAAAGTAGAGATTCAAACTTAAACAAAATTAAAACTGATAGCACATTCCAACACTTATTATACTACTATGGGGCCCCACCATATATGGGCCAATCCAGGATCACACCAAAAACCATCATTGAGAACATGGTCACACAATGGAACCCCAAAATAATTAAAAACTCTATTTTAAACCAAAAAATTCCATATTTCAAATAATAATCAATATTTAAATGAATATTCAAACTTGTTAGAGTTTCTAGCAAAAAAATCCAATAATTCCAATTAAACTAATTTAATATTCAATAAAAAATAATTTAACAGATTTAAACTTCTATAAAATAGGATTAATATCTTTAAACGGACTGAATTTTATATAGTTTCATAAAATAAATTTAAAAATATTGAATTTTATATAGTTTTATAAACAATATTTAAAGATATTGGATTTTATATATTTTCATAAAATAGATTTAAAAAGTATTTAAACTATTTTCTAGTTATATTTAAACCAATTTTAGTTTAAATGTAATGTGTAAAATAAATTCTCATGTACGCTATTAATATAGTATGTATGCCATGATTGTGTTATGTCGTCTTTTATGATTTTTTTGACTTTCAAATTTGTATGATTTGATTACAGTTTATGACATCCTTTTTATTGTTTGGATTTTTAATTAAAATATCATAATTATTCCCCAATACCATCTATACCTTGTATTCTTTTTTCATTAGTATTTTAATTTCAAATGAGAAATCCCATTTCATTATTTTTTAATATATGAAAGATATTGTATAAATACACATAAATAGATTACATGAAAATGATTAGGGATATAAGATATGAGAATATCTCTTCTAGTTACCTTAGTGATTATAGTAATTTTTGTATATATCAATTATAATGTGTTAATTTTCATTTTATTATTCTTTTTAAAATTTCTTTCAAGGAGACTCGTTCAGGTCAGTGATCCTCTCTATTCAAACATCTACCTGTGGTGAGAAGCATGATCAATCGAGTAGGAGTTCTAGAAGAGGTACTCAAAGAATCTGTTATGCTCATTCACACCCATACCCACCACAACATGCCTCATATAAAATAATTTATACTCCTAATATTCAATTTAAGGCACTGTGGATATTTCCACATAAGCCTTCATTTTCATTTAAGATAGTATCTACTTCTCCTATACCTTTTCTATATCCCAAGACTGATCCTTATCCCTTATACCATTATCCTAGAACTTATATGTCATCTCCATTTCTGACACATACCTCTCCAGTATTTTATGATTATTCACTTGTGAATTTTACTCCATAGTTTTCAGATGACCTAGAGTATGCATTGGATCACCATCATACTTCATAAGCTACTAATCTTCCATATCCCACTGATCTATTAGAGCCTAATATTAGAGTGGATTAGGTATATGTTTACTAGAGTATTAAATTCTGTTTCAATAATTATATTTTCCTTTATAATGTGTATTAATTTTTTTATTTATTTTTTATTTTTTAATAAAATCTTGTAATAGGTTATGTGGATTCACTCATATGAATTAAGTATGGAACCATCATAAAAAATCATGGTTGGTTATAATAAATACAACCAATTGGTTAGTAAAAATGGTAGACAATAGAAAAGTTTTATGGAGATGTTATCCAAGTATAGTGAAATCATTTCACTTAAACCAATCTCATAAAGACATGTCAATAATAAAATAAAAGATAATTCGTAGAATAATATATGGGTAAGAAAATTTTAAATATTTAAACTTATATGATGATTTTATTTATATAAATTAAAATGTTGCTCTCAAATTTGATTTAACATTCTTAGCAGCCAAGCTATAATGAAAAAAATGGTTGATGGAATTAAGGGATTTGTGGCAGTTATATAAGTATGAGATATATGTTGTTTGGACTAGTAGATTCAGAACTGGGTTATAGGGTATACCAACTATCAATTATTTTCCAATTGCTCAATACTAGTAAATGATCACTAATTGGAAGAGTAATGAGTTAAAGGTGTTATTCAAATTAAGTTATTTTTTATTAGAAATTAAATTATTATGAATTTTATTAATAATTTTTTTATTTCATTGAATTTTATTTATTAGGAATCACCAAAAATGATTAAATAAGCAAGGATCTTATGAACTATAAGCACACTTTTGGAAGAACTACTACACAGAATCATGAGATAAATCTGACAACTTTTTATGTCTAAATGAGTTTAATTAGGTGCCTATCACACTTGGAATGACCCGATATGAATCAAACAAAAGGGATAAAATCAAAAATAACCACTCAAACTAAAACACTCCAACATAATTCCATCCAAGGTAACCATATATAATGGTATGATACTAAATAACCCATTCTCAACTCCATCTCACACATATGACCCAAAATCCACAGTATCCTTCTGTATAACCTAAAATTATCAAATCTCATATCTATACCAAACACAACATAAAAACTCAATAACTCATAAAATAAATACAAACCAATACAACCAATAGTATATGGTTTGATAACTAATACAATGAGTATATTATCACATGTTCCTTTACTATAATTCAAGACTATAGAACCAATAAAACCAAGCAATCTCAACACCCAAAACCAAAATTCTATTCTTGAGAATATTGAATAACATCCTAATAATAAATTTAGGCCTAAATTTTCATAATTCAATCCATATGACCTTCAAATTAGTCATCCTACAAAGAAACTATGTTCTCTTCTGTTTATGCTCAAAACATTTACCAAAAAGGTAAAAATCTAAAATAACCATCCAAACCAAAATACTCTTAAATAATTCCATCCAATGAAACCATATATAATAGTTTAATCTTTAATAAACTATTCCCAACAATATCTCACACATATGACCAAAAATCAACACTATCCTTCCACAGAGGATAAAATTCCAAAATTTTCATCTTCATACAAAATGAAATCTAACAACTCAATCACTCGTCAAATCAAGAAAAAAAATACAATCAATATTACATGGTTTTATTATTAAAACAATTAACATATTATCACAGAATTCCAGAATTTATAATGAATCAACCCTAGAAACCTCAATCCCTAAAACCATAATTCTCATCCTCAGACTGTTGAATAACAACCCAATCATCTATTCAAAATCAATGACACATTATTTAGTCTTAAATTACTATATTTTAATCCATATTACTATAAAACTACTCCTACATCAAAGAATATACTTCCCCTTTCCATTTATACCCCAAACATCTACCAAAAAGGGTTTAAATCTAAAATAACCACCCAAACAAAAAAACTCATGCCTAATTCCATCCACGTAAACCATAAATAATTATTTTATCCCAAATAAACTATTAATTAATCCATCTCACAAATATAACCCAATGTCAACACTATCCTTTCATATAATATAAAATTCCAAAATGTCATTTTTATGCTAAATGAAACATAATAACTCAATCACTTATTAAATCAATATAAATAAACACAATCACATCTATAAGAAACAATAGAAACAAAAATAAATAAATTAATCTGAAACATCTCAATGGAGAACCATATAGAACATGGTTCCAACCACATAATCATCAACTTCTCACATAATCAATATTAATTAAACCAATCTATGTTTTAAAATAGAAATCTTGGGAAAACCTTTTATTTCAAATCAAAATCATGTTTTTTGAAATCAAAAAATCATTTAAAATTACTAATTTTAGAAATTCACTACTTTTATACTGAAAACCAAATATGAAAAATATTAGATAAAAAACATTTGATTTATCTCAAATGGGTCCCAAAAAACTATCATGAAACTAATTTTATGAAATCTGGTTGATGGTATTATATTTAAAAACGTATTATAAGAATCACCTATCCAAATGAACTCATAAACACATAATTATTTCAACCAATAAATATAACTTCAACAAACCACATTCAAGAATTTCTTTTAAAGTTAATGAATAAAATTCATATCAATTAAACTGATTGAACCTAAAATAATAAATTCAAAATTCATAACACTAATTAATGTGTATTAACATTCAAACTAAATTATCATTTCCCATTTTATTCTCATTCATTTCATTATTTAAAAAAATACCAAAATGTAAAATCATTCCTTGAAAATAATTTAATTTATTTCTAAATAATAACTTTATTAATAAAACTCACTATCTTTTTACACTTTACATAGATTAAATTAAATTTCAACCCGTTATGAAAAACTTCTAACTGATAACTAGTCCTTTTTCACCACCCAATACACAAAAGATTAAACTATTTATAAGGATATTTTATAAGTAAATTAAATCATAAATAAAATATTATTGAATAATGGTCTCTGACATTCAATTTCATTTTAAGTGGGTTTTATTTAATGTTTAAGGGCATGTTCCTCTAGTGAAATTGATTTTCTCATAAAGAAATAAGAAATATGGGACTACTCTAAATAAACAGATAAAAATACTATAGGTTTTTATTACTACTTTAATTTTTTAATATATATTTTATAACTAAATATATAATTTATATTTTCAAAACAAATCTTTCAAGACCCTTTATGAGAAAGGGGATGACAAATTTGGGCAACAGGATCATTTGTAATGAATAATAAGTAATGAGTATTATGGGAGAGTCCACTATTGAGCTATGATGAGTAACTTAACTACTAGTTATTATCCCACTTTGGGAGCCTCCAATAGATTCAGTGGAATCAAGTTGTAAGAGGCATATACATAGGTAGTAAAGTCCTATATATAGCTAGTCAAGGGTAAAAAAAGTACCCAAGAAAGAGTGTGAAAGATGTAAAAAATGGCCAAAAATCATTTTCTAAAAGTTATGGTGGAATTATTTCCATCACCGACACAGATACCATAGTAATTTTTTATATTTCTATACTGATAATGTGATCCATATATGATGCACCCAACAATGGTGATGAAGATACTAGTGGTGGGCAAGGTGATGACTTTCCTAGTGGTGATGAAGATGAAGATGTGAGAGGCAATGATGCTGGTGAAGATTCTCATGATAATGGTGATAATAGAGATGATTTTGATGGTAGTTTTAGTCAAGATATAGATATTTATCCTCTATATTTTTGGATTGATATTTATCAAACAACTATGTGAAGGGTGTTTGATGATGAAAATCGATTGCATATGTGTTTTTATTTGTTTTTAAAATTATCAACTGATTAGATGATAATTATACAATATATATTCTATATTAAATGTGTATTTTGAATGGTTGAAGACATAAATTTGTTTTTAGTTTTTAATATATTGGTTTAACACTACTTAATATGTTAGTGAAAACTAAAGTTGTTAATAGTGGTAGTCTATACCAATATTTTTCAAACCATTAGTACAGATTCTATACTAATGTCTTATATAAACCATTGGTAACCTCAAAATTCTACCCCCCACCCCATACCAATTGTTTTCATAAAACCATTCGTATAGAGGTGTCTTAGCAGACTATGATCTAAAGGTTTTGGGAAACATTGGTATAACCTATACCAATAGTTTAAAACCATTGGTATAGGTGTATCTTCCATTAGTGTATAGGACCCCTAATCATTATTACAAGTTTTGAACTTGGTAGATTCTAGCCCATGATAATGAATGGTACTTTACAAGATACTCAGTGATCCCTATGATCATGAAATTAAACCTTATGATTATGGGATCATAGGAATTACCTCCTTAAGATCTGGTGAATATACCTTATGGAATTATGAGATATGATTAGAGATTTCTAGGATCTATTTATTATACATTATGGTTTTAGGAGGGATCCAAGGTATTCTTAGTATCAGATCATTATACATGATAGTGTTGGGAGAGATGTATAAAAATTCATAGGATCTAGTCATTGTACCTTATAATGTTAGGAGATATTCTTAGTGATTCTTAGGATCTAGTCATTATACCTTATGATTTTGGGATACATTCCTATTGATTCCTAGGACATAGATATATTCTTGGGTTAATTTTATGAGATTCTGAGTAATTCCTAGGATATGGTAGGATGCCTAGTGATTTTCCTTAAGATTTTGAGGGTGCCTAAGATTTAGTGACGAATTGAAATGATGATGAGATACAAAAAATTATTTATATAATTTTGTGTTTAAAAATCATGAAGGAATGTTTATGATATCCATGGTTAGAACTCATATCCCCTCCTTGGATATATGTCATGCTCAGAGTCATATAGAACTAGTCGAATCAAGTATAGTTGATCTTGGGTGACACATTTGAACTCATGGATTGATAGGGATTATTTTATTTATACTTCAATGGTTATTTTTTATTTATTATAAGAATATCACCTATGTATACACTATATTTACTAGTTATGTTGGGACCCCATTTATGGTTCCCTACTGTGTTATACTCATACCCTACTTGGGTAGCCATGGAACTTGGGTGTCTAAGAAGACTTCATCAATAAAATCCCAACCTGGATTCCACAAAATGGTTCCCCTAGCTAGTGGGTCACATGGAATCAAACACATATTCCCTAATGCCAGAGGTTTCTAACTAGCAACAAGGGCCTAGGGTGTGTCTCTGGAGAGACTATGCCCTCTTGTAAAAGTGTAACATAGTGGTAGAAATCATATAGATCAATAGAGAAATTAAAATAACAACCAAAATAGAAGATATCATCCAATAAAAAAATATAAAAATAATGAAAAAATGTAATATCATATAAAATATGATGTTTCATGTCATGTTGATACAAAGAATCCAAAATAGCTATATAGGAATCAGTATAATATAGGTATCAAAATACCAAAAATATCAAAAAGAACTATCTCAACTAGCATCACAAGCCTCGTCTTGGTCTTATTCCCCCTACTAATAAGTATAAGAAAATTAATTATTATATTTTGGGAGATTTCCCCAGTCCCTACTTGCATCCATATAGTATGCTTGGGTACCTAACGGTGGCCTAAACAGGGAGTGATATAACCTCAGTATCCCAATACCAAAGATGTATACATAAAATCTAGTATGTCCAATATAATATAAGCATTGTAAAATGTATACCACGAGTATAATATAATTGAAATAAAAGTTCCCATGGAATATGTGATACATGTAAGTTGAAACTATCCAGCCAAATAGGGATCCCTACAAACAACATTCATGCTCCCATAAACAAGGGCATGGATAAAATATAAACAATCAAGTGATCCTGGCTAGTATAACCATTGAAACCTAGTACTCCTAGCAAGGCAATCAGTAAAGCATATAAAAAGTCCACAATGACCTTTCCATGTATTCAAAAAAAATTACCACAACCACACCGTGTAATCCAGTATATATCATTAAACATGGAATCTCCATATAATCAATTCATCCACAACATCCTCACCATGTAATTGAAAGTGTTAGACCAGGAAGGGTCTGATCCAAAATATATAAGACCAAGGCATCCTCATCAATCCCTAAGAGAATCTCAAATAGAAACTCGGTAAAGAATTGGGTGGGGTCCATAGAGCATTTCAATAGACCATTTCTAATGTGAACCCAAGAAATATAGATCCAAGGGGTAGTAAGGCCTAAGAAATCCTAAGGAATGAATACCTAAGGATAAAACAATTCCAAGGTGTCCACTACCATAAACAAGATCCATGGGGGTAATGCCTATAGAATCTAATGAAATTAGGATCCAAGGTATACCAACCAATGCATCTACTACCATTTAAATTCATCATTCCAATCATTCAATATTTCATAATCATTCACATTTCATGGGTTCATAACCCATTTCCACAATTCCCATATAAACAATTTAATCAAAATAAAACACATGTCATCACATGTCACCATTTAATAAGGAGGCATCAACTCTCTCTTATAAATCAATTAAATTATCATTTAGTTTAAAAGGAATTCCATTAACTAGGAAATCTCACACACCCCACAGATAGTATAAAAAATGGAAATTACAGAGGTACGCCCCATGGGTGGCCATTGTTGGGGAAACAACCCCCAATAAACTCAAAGATGCTAGTAGGTAGCCTAAACAGGTACCAATTTGATCAATTCAATTATACAATTCATTTTAGGGGTGCCTCTAGAATGTCTAGCATGCATCAAAATATAAACTAGATATATAAATCACCAAACCATGAGGGGATGTTATATACCACCTATTGTAGGTCTATAGTAGAGAAATCATCCAGTATCGAGATCTAATTCAGTCCAGGTCAGAAGAAAAACAAATAATGGATGAAAATCCTGAAAATATTTAATTTTATCTCTCAAAAAAATAGTGCATCCAATACCAATTAAAATGAATAATGGAATTCGATAATTGGAGTACTCACTGGTGCGAATTTAATGAGACTTATGGTGTTTGATTATGAGTTCGGATGGAGTATCAGGAACAAAATATTTGGAATTCACTTCAAGGGATAGATCCCACATAGGTTATGTCCATTGGAATTAAAAGTAAAAGTGGTTTTAGGTTTTAATAAATTTTAAGGAAGAAATGGAAATTTCCCCAAGAAATACCAGGCTTCATAGTTTGGTTGCTTGGTTGGCCAAACTGTGTTCCAATCATGTGCCCTTTTCTTCTTTAAGGGGGACCTCACATGGTTAGTGTGCATGGTTTGACTAATCATGTACAAATCATGTAACATATTTTCTAAAAAAATATGGATCCCCTTTTATAGGAATTTTCCTACTTCTGTATGGTTTTCTTATTCTGTGTGGGCTATTTTACCCCTCTATCCAGGTCTCACACAGTTAGAAAAATTTAGCTCTATATTCCACAAGGTTTCTTCTAATCATGCACCTTACCTTGACTTTCCAATAATCCAGGATCTAGGCTCCAAAAAATCTCCCAAACACCCACGATACACCCATTATCACATTGGGTACTCACTTTACTCCATAAAAAATCATTAAAATTGAAAATCAAAATATTCATACCTCATAGGAATACTTGAGATCTTACAATTTTCCCCCCTTAAAGTAGTTTTTCCTTGAATTCTCCTCTCAAGGGTGGTCAAGAATCTCCTAAGAATAAATCCATCGATTGATCACATATTTCATCCCCCCTTCTCCCAAGTATCATCCTATAAATGGTATTGTTTTCATAGCACCTATACTAGAGTAAATGAACAGCCTCATAGAACATTCATACTCATGTCAATGATACAAATAGGATGATCCTTAAATGATGCATCAACCTATAACTCCACCTCATCAGGATGCAGAGTATGAGACAGGTCTATGTGATAACAATGTAGTTGAGATACACAGAAGGTGGCATTCCTGGACTAATACCTCTAAGGTAACTAAAATCAATAAGCTACCAACCCTAATCTCTCTATAATCTCTAATGTTATGACATGTCACAATTATAGATTACCTTGTCTCTTAATACCTCTGTGTCCCCTACTCAATGAGATATTTAAAAATACCCAATCCCTAACTTCAAACTCTATAGGTCATCGATGATGATTGGAATAAGATTTATGTTGATATTGTGTAGTATCCAACCACTTCCTAATCAACTAGACCTGCTCATAAATATCCTTTATAATACATGATCATAGAAAAGTTGTCTCATCTACCACTAACTATTATAGGGGAGATTCACATGGCCTACTATACAAAGCCTTATAAGGTTACATCTGTATACTCAGCTGATATCTATTGTTGTAGGAGAAATAAATTTGGGTAATATGCCTCTCCTAAGGGCCCAAAAAATCTAAGATTCATTCTCTCAGCGTGTCCTCAAGCACCTAAATCATTCACTCTGACTAGCCATCATTCCGAGGGTGGTACGTTGTGCTCAGAAGCAACTGTTTTCCCAAATCCCTCCACAAGCTCTACTTGAAATGAGATGTAAACCCAGAATACCTATATGATACCATAGTATAAGGAACCTTATGAAGTCATATTATCTCACAGATATATAACCTCTAAATTTTATCCAATGATAAGTACTCCATAATAAGCTGGAAATGAGAAACCTTTGTGATCCTATCCACAACAACCAAAATTTCATCACTACCTCGAGGTGACCTTAGTAAAATGATCATGAAATATATCTTTAAATACTACCATTAACACTTATGAATGGATAACTAATATAAAATCCTATCTAGTTTTTGATGTTCTACCTTCACCTAATGATAGGTGGAGGACCTCGTAACAAAACCAACCACACCATGTTTCATCCCCAGTAACCAATACTGATGATGTACATCATAATACATCTTGTTAACATCTAGATGCACTCCCATGAAAATCTCTCAATATCTCCTTATTTGTGTCTGTTGGGACCCATACGTGACCATGAATATGAAATATTTTAACCTTACCTACAGTCCAAACAGGATGTGGGTCCTCACCTACCACACTCTCCCATAGGAATAAGCCCTCAGAATATGATAGTTGTCACAAACTCACTCTATCCAGAAAAGTATATGTAACTATTAAGGAAGAGATAAAATTCTTACCTAGATCATCCTTCACCTTCAATTTCATATCAGCAAATAATTCCATAAGCTTCCACTCACTACTAGCCTCCTGGACTTCCTATATCTGAGTCCTCGTACTCCGTACATCAGCAGCTGCATTGCCCTTCTTAAGTGTGTAGGAATGCTCAAAGTCAAAATACTATATGTAATCAACCCACCATCACTATATCAAATTCATATATCATTGTGTAATTATATACTTGAGTATTTTTTGGTCCATGTACACTACAAAGATCTCTCCCAATAAATAGTGCCTCCAACAACGTAAAGCACGAACAACAATAGCTAACTCGAGATCGTGCATCAGGTAGTTTCTCTAAAGTTTCATCATCTAAAGAGACTTGTATTCCATGAATCTATCCCCCTACATCTTAACTACTTTTATCTTGATACGTGATTCATTTCAATAAACTTCATAGATCTTTCCAAGCTCTAGAAGAATCTGGACCGACGTTGAATTTAGTCTCCCTTTTAACACCTGAATGGATATCTCATAGGTATATGACCATATAAATGTCACACCCTTCTTATTAAAGCATGTAAAAGGTGATACTAAGAATGATAATTCATGTATTAATGTCTTATAATATCCATATTATCCCTAAGAAACTTCATATATCAAATACTTTCATAGGCTGCTCTCAAGAAACTATTGCTCTCACCTTCTTAAGGTTAACCGATATCTCATCTCTGAGATGATATGACCCAGGAATTGAATCTTATCCATCCAAAAGTGTCACATTGTAAGATTAGCATATAAATTATGCTCTATTAGTGTATCTAAAATTATCTCAAGATTTTTGGAATGGTCATGTTAATTGTGAGAATATACCAAGATATCATCCTTGAAAATCACCAAAAAAAGAATCTAGATGAGGGAGGAAAACATGGTTTATCAGTTACATGAATACTATTGGTGTATTTATGAGACTGAAAAACATATCCAGATACTCATATAGACCATACCTACTAAGAAATTTTGTATGCGGTATGTATGCAGGTCAAACATGCACCTCATGATAACCTGATCTCAAATCAATTTTTGAGAAAACCTAAGCTCCTTGGAGATGGTCGAAGAGATCATCTGTCTATAGAAAATGATACCTATTCTTAACCATAAAATGGTTCAATTTTAAATAGTCCACAAATATCATAAGGGTAGCATATTAATTTTCACAGAAGGATTGGTGAATCCCATAGAGAAGTACTTGGTTATATAAACCCCTTTTCCTCCAAGTCCTCTAGAAACCTCTTGATCTCCTACAACTCTATAGTTGAAATATTATAAGGAGGAATGGATACAGATTCATCTCTTAGCAAAGTCTTGATAGATGAATCCACCTCTATCTTAAGAGGTGAACTAGAAAAGTTATCTATTAAAACAACCTTGAAACAATAAACCACAGGAGGTAAATATTTCTGGCATTATCCATGATCGCCAAAATATAAACTATCAATTTGGGTTATCATCCCACCTAGACAATGATGGTCTGGTCTAGATTAACTTTCTTGAACATCCCATTCACCCCTGTGAATTAAAAAAAATCCTTCTAGTGATTTTAAGTTCACCCTTCATCAATAGCATTCAACGTAGGCTCGATACATAACTATTCAGACTATCCCAAGTATGATTCCAAACCCTATCATATCGATGAAAAAAATATCACTAAACAAAGTGACACCCACCAATCTCAAGGGGGGACTCCATGTACTGGTTTACACTCTACTTTCTGGTCCCCAATGGAGTAAAAAGTGTCATAACTCCCTTATAAAACTGAACAATGAGCCCAAGGAACTCTATCATAGGTAAATATATAAAAAATGTGATGCACTTATATCAAAAATATAAGATACAAGATAATATTCCACTAAAATCATACCTCGCACCATAGATATCCTGACTCATTTCTCCTTAGGTGTACTCTGTATAGAATATATATGTCCTGAACTGCATCTCTATAAAATAACCTCAAAATCTAGAGTAGGACCACTCTTCTATCTATGTTTAAATGGTATATAGCTAACTTGACCGCAACCAACTCCTCGACCTAATTTACCAGTACTTATCCACCTACTAGCTTGTCATGGAGCTATGAAACATGATCTTGAACCAAGAGTCAGAGATGACCCCCATCCACTAACTACTGGAGGGAAGGTCCTGTAAAAATGTTGTACATATCCCTTCTTGGTTCAACATTGAAACATAACATGGTCTCAATAATATTTATTCCTCATTTTACCTCATATACCACACTAATGATAGATAATATCACTACTAGAACTCACAACTTGGCTGGTACTCATCTCATGAGAGGCCTAAAAAGATCACTTCCTGCAACTGGAAGCAAAACCATTGGGTTGCGAGACTACATGTCTCTGCTTTACACCCCCATTTTTCCTCAGGATCCACTTTTTAATTAGTGACTAATTCACTACCTCAGTAATAGTATTCAACTTGAACACATTTACATAAGATCAAACTACATGTCTAAAACCTTCATCAAAGTACCTTTCCCTTGGTAGCTCATCAGTAAGGTATATTGGTGCAAAATGCTCCAACTCTGTAAAGCATGTTGAATAATCTATAACTGTCATGGTGACCTACTCTAGATGCATAAACTCACTAGTAATCTCTACTATTATATTTTAGGGGGAAAATAGTCATAGAACCTTGGTTTTAAATCCATCTAAACAATATCTCACAACATTTCATTCAAGCTCAAAACAACCTACTAGCACTTTGCTTATCTGTAAAGCATATATATTGCAACCTTTACGCTCCTCACAGGAGGTGTCTCTATATTCTCAAAAAGTGAAAACATAGCCTCAAGACACAAATCAACAGCTTATAGACCCCCAACCCCCAAAAAATTGGCTGGATACTGCTATTGGAACACACGTGATAGCTCATCCATATATGAGGCAGGTTGTGGTGCTCCCTGAAAATTCTGCATATTGTGCAATGAACCCTCATGGGACTATTCCTAAACACCTATGTCTAGTACAACTACTAGTGCCTAAACTAGTACTAAATAAGGATCTACTGGTTTCACATGTCCCACCACCTTTGGATCATGTTCATCACCAACCTCCTAGCATATGACTGGAGTTCTTCATGGTGACATGTCTCTAAAATGCCAAACAAATGCCTAAAAAATATTGATCACAAAATTATGATAGTTAAAAGAATAAGAAAGGTCAAATACTTTCTATAAAAAAATTACACCCCAATAATTTCTCGTAAATATAGGACTGGGTAAAAAGAAAAAGTCATAAACATCACTAGATACACTACCTACTGCCCACTCAAAAGTTGGGTATATGTTAAGTTCTTTGTTTCTCGATTTCAATTTTAGCATCAATTATCATTTATATCACATTTATCTTTAAATATTTGAACCAAATTTTTCTCTACTTCTGATCCATAAGGTCCCATAGAACTCATGAACCAAATCAGGGCATCCACTTAATCCATTCCACAAAACGTTCCAATTCTTGCGACCAATGGTCAATGAATAAACATTCCATACCTTTCATCTTAGGGTGTATATTATATCCTAATTAGAAAAAAATACATAGGTTTTAGTAGTATTACTAAGTACTAATTATGTTTCTCTAACCTCTATACAAAATCGAGCATTACATATTCATATCACACAAGGCTCATTCACAAAGTCATGCAGTCATGCAATGTAACCTATATGGCATGGAATAATTCATGGTAGGTGAATTCAGATAGGTTCCTAAAATTATGCATGATATGAATACCCTCATTTCTTTGGGACATGATAAAATCCATAATCAAAAGGAATATCAAATAGTAAGTGTGTCACCCAACAGTGGAATCAAATCAACTGTAATAGGAAAGATCCCAAAAAAATCATGTTCTATTCCAGGAAATTTGGATTTTCCCTATATGTGGGTTATATTCTCTTGATAATATATTATTACCATCCCCTATTCATTTTCACAAAGTATTAACATAAAAAAACTATATGATACCACTTTGTAATGTCCCGACCAGATGCCACTAAATGGTGCCCCGAGCTAGTGGGTCACATGTCCTCAAGCTCATCTCCCTTAAATAAAAATGTTTCCAACTAGAAATGAATACCTAGGGTGTTTCTGTGGGGACACTATTCCCTCCTATTAGAGCATAACATAGAGGTATCAATCAAATAAATCGATAGAGGAATCAGAATAACTACCAGATAGAAGATATCATCCAAGATATGAATATATAAGCAATTCAAAAAGTAATGTTATATACAATAATATGTTCCATGTCATGTATCTACAAAGTATTGGTATATAGTTATCATTAAAATTCAGTTATCAAAATACCCAAAAAATCAAAAAAAAAATCCGACTATCATCACGAGCCTCAGCTCGGTCATGTGCTTTCCTGCTTCTAAGCATAGCATGATTCAGCATCATACTATGGGAACTCACCCTGGTCCCTACCTACATCCATAGATTCTGTTTGGGTTCCCAATGGTGTCTTGAATAGGGTGTGAGATAATACTCAATAGGACACCACCAATGGTGTCTATAGCCAATCAAAGTTGTTTAATACAAGTTAATAAGTGTGAAATGTATATTGTGGGTATAATATAAATGAAACAAAAGTTCCCAAGGAATATGTGATACAAGTAAAGTGAAACATTATAGCTAAAAAATGATCCCTGTAAATAATATTCGGGCTCCTATAAATAGGGGGAAGTGCTAAAATATAAATAAATGAGTGACCCTTCCCAGTTTAACCATTGAAACATGATACCCATACCAGGGCTATCAGTAAATCATATAAAAAATTCGCAATGGGCTTATAATGTATTCAAGAAACATTTAACATGGCCACAACATATAATTCATCATATATCATTCATCAAATCCTCATTTTATAACCAAGTCATTCAAAATCACCTCATAATTTAATCAAAAGTGTCAGACCATAAAGGGATGGATCCAAGGTATAAAAGACCAAGGCACCCTCATCAAGTCCCAGGAGAATATAAATTAAATCTCAGTAAATACTTGGGTGGTATCCAAGGATAATGACAACATATCATGTTTAATGTGATCCCATGAAATAAAGACCCAAGGTATTGAAATGCCCAAGGAATCCTAGGGAATCAAAACCCATGGAGAAAACAAGTCCAAAGAATCCATTACCATAAACAAGATCCATGGGAGAAACATCCACATCATCTAATGGAATCAAGATCCAAGGTATACCAACCAAGGAATACACTACCATTTTAATTCATGATTTAAATAATTAAACATTTCATAATTATTCACATTTCATGAGTTCATTAACCCATTTCCAAAATTCCTATATAAACCATTTAATCAAAATAAATCACTTGTCATCATATAGAAAGGAGGCATTAACTCTCCCCTATCAATCAATTCAATTATACTTTAGTTCAAAATCTCTTCCTATAACTAGGAAATCTCACATGTACCCCATGTGTGGTATAACAAAATGAATATTATATAGGAATTATCTATGGGAGGCCTAGATTGGGGAAAGAGCCTCTAACAAACTCAAAGGTTCTACTAGGTAACCTAAATAGTTTCCAATTTAATCAATTAAATTATCCAATTCATTTTAAGGGAACTTCCATAATTTTCGACATACAGAAAAATAGAAACTAGATATATAAATCACTAAACCGAAAAGGATAGGTATATACCACCTACTGTAGGTCTATAGTAGAGAATGCATACAGTATTGATCTCTGATTCTATCTAGATCGGAAGAAAAATGATGAATGGGTGAAAAGACTGAAAAAAAAATGCATTTTATCTCACACCAAAATAGTGAATCAAATAATAATTCAAATGAATAATGGAATAAGGGGAATGGAGTACTCATCGGAATGAATCCAATGAGGTTTATGGAATTAGATTCCAATTTTGTACGGAGAATCAGGAGAAAAATCTATGGAATTGTCTTCAAGGGAGAGATACTATATAGGTTTTTTCTACTAGATTAAAAAATATAATATGGTTTAGGTTTTAATAAAATTTAAGTGTGAAATGGTAATTTCCCAAATGAATACTGAGACACATGGTTTGGCCGTATGGTTGACCAAATTGTGCACCAATCATGTGACATTTCCTTCTTTAAGGAAAACCTCGCATGGTTAGTGTGCATGGTTTAAATAACCATATAAAAACCAAGAAGCATCCTCTACTAAAACCTACGTATCCCCTTGAATGGTTTTGTGCCTTATTCCATAAATTTTCCTTAAACCTTTTGGGCTTCTTCATCCCTCTTTCCAGGCATCGCAGTTAGAAAAACCATGTGGCCTATCCCACATGACTTCTCTAAACCATGCGACAAGCCTTTACTTTCCAGAAATCTGGGCTTCAGGATCCAAAAAACACCTAGATACCCCCTATACTCCCATGATAACATTTGGTACTCACATTAGACCATAAAAATAATTTAAACTGAAAATAAAAAGATCCATTCTTTATAGGAAAACATGAGATCTTATGGCATTGTTCATAGGTTCAGGTAGGTAATAGATCCAATATTGTATGATTAAGTGGAAAATGCCTTGTGATATTTAAAGATCAATATGTGATGATGAGCAAGGATGGTAGTAAATTCTATTTTCAAATTATCTTATTTATCTTGTTTATGTGATCATTCTCATTGGCAGTTATTTAATGTATGATGGTATAATCATGTTTATGTATGATTTTATGCTTCCACATTGAATTTTGTTATAGCATTATGGTTTATTATTATACATAATATTATTATTTATTATGAATATTATTTAATAATTTATAATTCATTTTACTCTGATATGAATTTATACTCTCCCTGTAGTAACACCCTAAACACTCACTGAAAATCGACAACATCTGGTGTATGGGGATGTGCGCCTAAGGTCAACTAGCGACCGATGGTATAATAACCATTTGAGTTGTCTAAGGGAGTGGTTCCTCAAAAATTGGTATTAGATATTCCCTTTTCTTTGTCTTACTATTTGGAAAGATGGTATAAAAGTGATATAGGAACTTTTTAGAGCTTATTATAGACCTCAAACTAGTGTGTCATGAACACTTTTTCTAACAATAATTCTAGGTTATGAGGAATATGGGACTATTGTTATTGTTTTATATTATTATATTAATTTTATTTCACTTATTTTAATGCACATAGGTAGTGTATTTATGATTTATGTAGTATTATATATCCACTCATTAGAGGATACCTATGTATATGAATTATTCTTGGCACATAGGAATAAAAATAAAATTTGTAATCATGGGTGTTATTGATATTACTAATAATGAGATTTCAACTATTTAAAGTGTAAAAAATAACTTATATGGTTTTTTCCTATATAAATTATTGGTGGAATTATACTCATCTAGACCAAAGTATATTTTCTCTGATGATAGGTTGCATAGATTTTAAGGAGGGATATTCCATGATGATGACTATACCGTCCCTCATGAAATCAATGTGTAGTGACCCTTAGTAGGTTAGTAAAGGAGTTAAATTCCATCATTTTAAACCTCTGTGGGTAATTAAGATACTAGTTCTATAAAGAAAATGGGTTTTGTTATTTAAAGTTTCAACAACAATCTATATGATGTTTTCTCATATATCTTCTTGGTATAATTATACTTAGTCAAACCATAGATCTATGGTTATACATGGAAGAAATAATCTATTATAATTTTTTTATATATATGTGGATAAAATTGTAGTCCTTGAGGGGGTATTCTCATATAAAAAAGCTTAGTGAGGATTAGTACCCTAATAGGATGATGAATTGGAATGCAATGCTTGATACATATATTAATATTTATATATATAATGGTAACCTAAGAGATGTGTTAGCTTGATCTTGGGGGTTCCTAAGAGATGGAATTCATGGGTAAATGATTCAGTTTATGAGATTGGTGCACGGTAGATGCCACTGAATTTGTGGTATAGGTATAGTGATGTCTTGAGAATCCATAGTGAAAAGAATTTGAGTTGGTTTGGTATCAAGGTTTGGTTTTGGAGGGAGAAATTAGTTGAATACTTTACCTTGGGATTTTTTTGTTTCTTGATGATATGGTAGGTTTTTATAGTGGACGGTTGGATATCATATGAGTAGAACACATGAAGATTTTTTTGGTTTAATGATGATGCTCAGGTTGGTGGTTGATCATGTAACTGGTCTAGGCATGAGTTTTATTTCAATATTATGAGTGAAAAAAGTACTGAGGTGCTTCTTTATATCATATTTTGACATGTGTTGAAGCATGGTTAGTGACTGAGGCATGTACTCTTTGTCAGATATGCCTTATTTTAGTAATGGGGGTTATTGAGCATTATTATAAAGGAAAAATCATGTGGTGGAACATGGTGTGCATGAATGGTTTTCAAAAAAAATTACTTGAATTTACTAAGGAATTTAGTGTTTTGAGATGGTTATATAGTGTGCAGATCATTGTAGAATGAGTTTACTTGTGTGAATGGGTGGTATGGGAGCATATACACATTGGTGTTAAATGAGATCAAGGTGGTTCGTGATGATTTTATATGGTTCCTGTTGATTATTGACTAGTAAGAAACCATGTGTGGGATGAGGAATGATGTTTGGATGAAACAATTTTGGGCATGGTTTCTTAAGAGTTTTGATGAAATGGTAAATATACCCGAAGGGTGATACATGAGATTAGATATGGATCAGGTTTTCATGGTATGATTAGCCTGGGTGTATTTCTTGACATGAGTTGTC
This sequence comes from Viscum album, assembly GCA_963277665.1. Classification (NCBI taxonomy): domain Eukaryota; kingdom Viridiplantae; phylum Streptophyta; class Magnoliopsida; order Santalales; family Viscaceae; genus Viscum; species Viscum album. Next base: position 1,870,657,858 of record OY728131.1, read on the forward strand.
ATGAAGGGATAATATCAGAACATGTTATGCTTACACTTGAGGAGTAGTTAAAGGGGATCTGTATAGTGGGGAGTCCACCATAAGTCATCTTTATAGATATAAATTTGGGAGGATTTCAGAGATGACATTCCTGGTGAGCCAGGAACTGTTAGAATTTGATGCTCTTATTTGATGTTTGGGTGTGATTGGAATAGTAATGTACAATCATTATGCATGATAATGGATGGATCATGGGAAATGGATAAACAACCCCATATTGATGGGGTAATGCTATGATGAGACCGGTCATTTGATGCTTTATGTGTCATTTAGATGCTAGTGTAAAAATGGATCTAATTTTATCTAATTCCTTGATGAATACCAAATTTTAGGCTCAGATGTGGTTTTATATAGAGTCTATGTGTTTTTATAGGGATCAAAAAGATTTTTCAAATTATTTGAGGGAGATATTGATCGGTGTTGTGTTGATGATCAAGGTGACATGACTACCAGTGTGAGTGATTATTGATCCAAAAATATATTTACATAAATTGTTGGGTAAAGACTTTATTCTTGTTATTTGGATCATCTTGGGGTGCCTTTAAGAGTTAAGGCATCATAATCGGGTGATGAGATATTGTATCAGCACATGGTTGAGAGTTTTCAAGAAAATTCTGGAAGAGGAGGATTGGATGGTAATTTCATGTGTAATTGGGTGTGTCGAGATGGAAATTGCACCGTGTGTATCAATGAACCGCTGAGAATATGTTTATAATATGATATTTTGATGGTGGGGAGAACCATGGCTTGGAGTTAGTTCTTATGAGTTGAATATTAAGGTGGGGAGAACCATGACCATAAGAATGAACTGATCTAGGATACTTTGGTGTCTTGAGATAGACAGGTGTAAGTAAACACCATCTTAGTGTATTGGTAATGGTCATGAGTAGTAGCTGGTATTTTTTTTTTGAATAGTAAACCTTTGATAGGATTTATAAAATGAAATATTGTTTGGTGTTTCATGATAAAACATAGAAATTAAATCTAGATTTATAATTAAGGAACATCAGGATTCTCAGTGATGTCAAAAGTTGTGGTGGGAGGTTATAAATAAAAATGTTTGTATAGTTGAATAAATTCCAAGAGAATTTAAATTTTTTACTCTGGTGAGGGGTTCATCTTGATAATAGGGATTGAGATCAAGAATCTAAGAGTTTGTACAGCCTTGGATAATGTTTTTTGGTATGTTTTGATGCTTTAATGATGAATTGGGTGCTTGGGTATGGTATTTTAGGCTGATCAGTGGGCCAACCTATCATAAAAGAAAAAACCCTTCGTGGTAAATCATTGTACGTGATTTTGAATTTTCCAAAATTTAGTGAATTATATCCATTATGAATCCGCTTGAATGGTTATGAGTAAAAGAGAACCCATATGTGGTGTGTGGGTTTGGTTAACCCATATGTGTCTATGGATTTTGGAAACCCTTATATAGAAGAACATTAAAAAACTTTGGAAAAGTACAATGCTAGGAATGGGGGTTAGAAAAATATGTACACATACCCTTACATAGAATCTTACATGGTAAATCCGTATACATGGGACCCTTACATGGACCCCTAAAAGGGAATCCTCGTATGTGGTAAACTTGAGTGAACCCCTACAAGGTAATCTCTATATATAGTACACTAACATGAACCTATATGTGAAAATCCTTGTACATGGTACCCTTACATGGTATTCCCATCCATGGGATACCCCTACATGTTAGAACCTTACAGGGCTGAACCCCTATGTAGCTAAACCATTACATGGGGATGGATGAATTGTGTTTCTAGAAATATGAAAAAAAAAAGATTAAAAATGTTTTTTTATGGGTGTTGGTATGTATTTCATGCATATCCATGGAGGATATCGATAAAGAAGGTGGATCTCATGCCTCTCTTTTATTCCAATGGAGTATCTCCCTCAATTATTGCTAGAATAGAGTGCAGTTTTATCTGAAGTAAATATTGAGGTAAATCTAATACTACGTATTAATTTTTCCTTATCTTATTCCTAGATTTCTCATTCATATTTTGTGTGACAAAAATTATATTATTGTATACAATTACACCAAATAATTATGGAAACATCTCAATATCAAAGTGATCTTAATCATCTTAGCTAAAGGAGATCTTGGGAGGATGATAGCGCCTGGTTTTGTGTGGACTCAAAGAGATTTTTCACTGATGTGTTTTTTATTTAGGGTTTTTTATTTTTTGGGTAAAATAAATAGATTTATTCAAAATATAAATTAGGAAATTTTTATGTTAAAGTTCTATATGAAAGTCAGGGATGGTGTTCACCCCTTTTCATGGGATATGGAGCTCAAAGAGTGTCTCGGTGAGTAATTAGGCATTATATATAATTGAATAAAATTTTAAAATTAATAATAAATTGTTATAATTTATTCATTTTAATATTTTGGCTTGAGATAGGTCATCGAGTGATGATTCGATCATGGATGAGGCTTAAACTAGCTTCAAAAATGACATTCATGTCTGTTCAAAAATATAATGAATTTTTATATGAGGTAGGTGGCCCTTAATCATTTCCCTATACTTTATAAATTTTATTTATACAACATGTGATGTGTGGTGTCACCACTATGGTAAATTGAAATTTATAAATTAAAAATATTATTTAGTTAAAAATGAATGCCTATGAATGAATAGATGAAGTGTTAAGGGCCATGATGAACCCTTGAGATTTGGCTTAATGCCTCGACCATTGATAGTTGATGCCTTGATTATAAATACATACATTGAGATATATGGACCTTTGACACTATCTTGGACCCTTTTCCACTGATGTTTGAGGGATTCATTGTGATAATAGGCTATGATATATATGGGAACCTGAGGGGCATAAATTAAATTAAATGAACATGACATAGTATAACTTATGAGAGGTTTACCTTAGTTACCTTTAGTATAGATGAGTAATTAATCAGAATTATTATCCTAAGTAGGCCATGTGATGAATATGTGATGTCTTTGATCCATTGGTCTAGATAATTATATATTAAGGTGAGTTTTCCTCCCCCACTAGAATGTGAGTACCTAATGGGTATACCCTGAATATATTATGATAGGTGGAGTGAATAGACTGGCATATGATGAAATTGGGAAGGTAAATGAGAAATATTCCTCCTTTATAGATTGATTTCAATGTGGATTATCCTATGATAAAATTTATGCCATAATGTAATCATAATAGTGGATATGGACATTATACCTTTTAAGAGATGGGATTTATAAGATTGACATAAGGGAGCCCTTATAGGGTTTCTACACTATGGAGTAACCTAGGGGACCCAAGATGGTTTCTTTATATTATATAAACCTTGAGGGAGTTTTTTTGGGTATGGGTAATTTTGTTTTTGGGTGTCACCAAAAAACTTAAATTGATGACGTGATCCTGGTAGGGCTATAGTGACCAAGATAAGTCATGTACTTCAGAGGAAAACCCTGGTTTTATAGTATGGGTTAGACAGGTTTCCAACCCATGTTATTATTATTATTATGAGATGTTATAAGGTTTATGTGGGCCCCTATATCATTATTATGAGTTGTTAACCAGGTGGATATTGGCCCCCAATAATGAATGATACTTTATAAGATGCCTAGTGATCCTTGGATCTAGTAGTTGATCTTGGTGATAATGAGATGTTAGGGATTACCTCCCTAAGATCCAGTGGATGTACCTTGTGTAATTGAGAGAGATTCCAAGTGATTCCTTCACATTGTACCTTATAGTGTTGGTATAGATGCCTAGTTATTAGTAGGATCTAATTTTTGTACAACATGGTGTAGGGGGACATGCCTAGTGAATCCTATGATCTGGTCATTGTATCTTATAATGTTGGGAGAGATGCATAGTGATTACTATGATCTTGTGTTTATACCTTATGATATTGGGAGAGATTCCTAGTAATGACTAGAATCTAGTGAGATCCCTGGGGGAATATTACAAGATTTCTAGGGATGCCTAGTATCTAGCAGGGTTCCTAGTGATTTTCATTAAGATGCATAGGATAACTAGGATCTAGTGATGATTGGGAATGATGATGAGATACCTAGAATTATTTCTAGGATATCATGTTAACACATCTTCTAGGAATTATTTTTAGATCCTAGGGTAATAATTGTATCCCCTTTGAGGATATATTTAATGCTCTGAGACATCTGGCACTAGACAGAGTAGTTATAGTCGATCATGGGTATCATATTAAAACCCAAGGATCGACAATGATTATTTTATTTTATCTTCCACATTTATTTTTTGTATATTTTGAGTATATCACCAGAAAATTTACAATATTTATTGGTTATGTTGGAAACTAATTATTGGTTCTCTATTGAGTTATAATCACACCCTTCTTAGGTGACCATGGAACTTGGGTACATGAGAAGACATCACTATTTATAGGGTTAGGTATGGTAGAGAACAATTATTTTATGATTGAGTGGGATAACTCTGGAATGATTTATAGACGAGGATATGATGAGGCTTGGGGATGGTAGTAGCGCCTCCTATTTTATTATTTTATTTATCTTGTTTTTGTGAATGGATTAGTGGGTGTTAAGTTATTTTATACTAATATTATTGTGTGTTTTTATGACTATACGGTTCCTCATTACATTTTTTTTATATAATTTTGGTTGATTCTTCTTCAGAATAAGATTATTGGTTAAGGATTCAGTTTTTTATTTACGTTATTTTTTAATCTGATATGAGGGTATAGTCTCCCCACAACAACACCCTAGACTATCACTAATTGTCATAAGCCTCTAGAATATGTGGTGTAATACTTAAGGTCTAGTAACGACTACCAATTTAATCACCAGCCCAGCGGTCTAGAGCGGTGGGGTGTTACAAGACTAATTCTAGATTTATAATTTTTTCAATCTCAAAAACACCTTCCATGTCCATCTTCACTTTCTCGTGAAAATATGATAAGTATATATACTACTTATCATTTGAATAATTGAAAAAACTTCTAAGCCTACTAATCTAGAGCTTATTGTAAGAAATAAGATTCTATTCCAATATACTAAAATATTTTTATATCTCCCAATGATTTCAAAAAACACAAATAGTTTAAACCATTCACTTTCTTCAAAAAACCATCATGTGATCTTAACCACACTTATACCAACACATCAATACATAAACAGTAAATAAATGAGTGTGTGATTCATACCACTTGTTGAATCAATTGATACCGCTTGAAATTTATGTAATTTTATTATTTATATAGATCTTCACTTCTAGGTAATAAATATTAGCCTTCATATATTCTTCACCAACTCCACCTAAATTTTAATATCATATATTGAAATTTTCTATAACTTTAGGATACTAATTGTTATGAATAATTATTATTAAACATATTTTATTATCCTATAAAACAATAATGGATACTAATTATTAGTTTATATATAAAAAAACATGATATTCATTCATGTAGATACTCCCTCCTCTCAATTTTTCCTTCACATATTAGTGTTATGGTCCCACTAAATACATAGTTGAATATCACTTATTGCAAAACATATTTATTATTCTACCAATGTTTACATCATATATGTCTTGATACTACAAATTTCATTATATATGGATTTGTAACCATCCATTGTTCTAGATTAGTATTTACTTAAATTAAAATTCTTAGTATAATTTTAGATTCTATAAATTAAATTCATACCAAAATGCAACTTATATATTTAAATTTAAAAAGAAATGTGTATATTTAACACCACTTATTGCTTATTATTTTCTTTTTTCTTATTCACATGTTCGCATTTAAGCATAATCACCACATGTATCATATCACCCCCTAAATTATATACTTCTTTAGAAAATAGTTAGAAGCATTTAAATCATATGGGGAGAGGGGTACCTCCATCATCCTAAAGTTTAGAAGTGTGGTTGGTTCGGGTGTACCAACCCTTTATTCCAAATTTCCTCCCAAGACCTCGTAGTGGTGTTTCTTTTAATGACACTATTGGTGAAAATTTATTTTTGATATTTTCTTCAAAGTTCATTATTGATTTTCTCATGAAATTCCCTTCTAGAGTTAGATTCATACCACAAGTGAAAAATTCCTCCATTGGTGCATTATTATTTCATCCTTATTTTTAATTCCTCTTTCGCTACTTCTGGAAAACTCCACCTACCTTCTTCTCATTCCTTTTAGGGGTATGGATGAGACCACTCATGCATGCCTCTTATTTGTCTCTAATAACTCCCAATGAGAAACTCAATCCTTCTTCTTTTCTATCTATACATGATTCTTTTATTTCTAAGAAGATGATTGAGTTTATACAACCTTTGGGACCTAATACACTCCTCATTTTCATTATTCAACATAACTTCCTAAGACCATGAATATATTCTTCACTATGATAAACTAATTTACATTATTTCTTTATATAAATTATACTGATAATAGGACATTAGAGATACTTTAAGCATATCCTTATGATTTCTTATTCCCCCATCACTCAAAACATTGAACCTAATTTTAGATGAACCATATTTACTATCCTTCCATGCATGTCCCCTTCTAGTTATAGGAGAAGATTTTTTCATATTATATTTCTATCCCTTTTATTATGCATGTAATGTTGTTGTCTCAATTAGGATGTGGTTACAAAAGGTATTCTTTCTTTTTTGAACCCTCTATCTTCCATAAACACACTCATAGTATGTCTAAATCTACCAAAAAAATAGAACTCTAATTTTATCTTTGTTTTAGAACCATCTACATCAGTTATAGTTGGTATATACTGTATCTTCACACAATTCATATTGGTATACTTATTTCTTCTCACTGAAGTCACCATACGAGACTCTTTAGTTTTAATATTCTTCTTGAAATTGTAAATATATTCCTTTGGATTCTTAATAATTAAGATATTTTCATTTATTTTTCCTTTTAAATTCTCGGAGTTGGTTTTATTTCCATTTAGTGTAGTTTTCAAATTCTCTTCTTACTGTTATTTGAGGGAAATCAATGATGCTTCATAGTTTTTCTCCTTTTTCATACTTAACTCTATCTCATGAACTAGTGTTTTGATTATACCACTTTTTTCCTTAATTTTCTTTCTCATTATCATCATGGATACCTCATAAGTCATTATTTATATTGTTATCTTCTTATTTGTTTTCTCTATAACTATTATGAGAATATAGTTATTTTCCCTTACACCCTTTAAGAATTGAAATTTATTTTTTAAATATTGGATATTATCTTATTTTTTCCAATAGTAATATATTGATTTACCACATGATCTGGTTGCCTCATCTTCTATCAATTCAGGTGATTTGAAACCTATAACTTCAAATTTTAAAGAATACATACTGGAGTATGAGACTTAAAAGTATATAGGGAATCTGTATTAGTCACCTCCTTTTGAATACTGGACTTCTTGGATTCCTACATCTTGATCTTATACTTTTGTCTTCTATACATATGTTATTCTATTTTAACATACTTAATGCCCATATTTTTTAATAATTCATATTCAATGTTGGTAGAAGTAACCTAGTTCCATTTTTCAAGATGGATTATTAACCATACATATATTCTAACTTTACCCACGTATCCTTAGAAGACTTGTAGTGATATACATTCTTGAATATACCTTATTCTATAAAATCCTTTAAGTTCCACTTTACATAAGAATCAATCTTTAAATTTATTTGACCTATTTGAAAAACTATTCCACGTGGGGTTCTCAATATAGTCCTATTTAAAAATACATGATAAGGGTTTCCAACATGTAATTCAAAGTACAACATAAATTCTTTCTTTAATTTAGAAAAATAGTTTTTAAAAAATATAGGAACCTTCACGATTAATTCCATTTATTACATAAACTTAAAATATCTATAAACCAGAGATGATAGTTTGAACAAACAACAAAACCTATTAACGTTGATACCACTTGTAGCAACAATATGCATCTTGTGAAGGGGGTAATCCTGATGTAGGTAAATTTAAGACCTTTTTTATTATAATTTATCTTATATTTATCTTCTTAGGATCTTTTTCCTATGTTAGTATGAAATTTATTCCTCTTTATCTTAAAAGATAGTTTGAGAGGGAAATTTCATACTATGATTGTCATCTCCAATATTCCTCTTTCCCAAGGTACAGGAAATGTCAAATTTAAATGACTGTAAATTTTCCACCCATTTCTTTTCCCTATAGTACATATCCTTCTGAGAAGAGATATAACTCAAGATCCTATAATCAAAAAATATTGTAAACCTATCCCGAAAGATATAGTGTTGTTAACACTTAAGAGCATGCATAATAGTGGTGAGATCCAAGTCATTGGGGGGTAATTCTTCACATGTGGAAAAACTTTAAAAGAGTCGTAGGCCACCACATAATCATCCAAATTAAGAACACACCCCTGAATAGAACCAAATACATTATAATAAACCATATAACCCTAAATGAGTTCTAAAATATTAGAATAGTAGAAAATTTCTTATGTCATTTCAAATCATAAAAAGAATCCCAAAATGTATCATTACATGAGAATTTCACCCCTTTATTTATAAGATCATTCTATGGAGATGCTAACATTGAGAAATTCTTGAAAAAACACTTATAATATAAATCTAATCCTAGTAGGATCCTTATCTTAAAGACATTTTTTCGTTCTTCCCATGAAAATATAGCCTTCACATTTTTAGGATCAACTGAGAGACCATGTTTTGATATCATGTTACACAATAACTTCACTATTGGATCCATAAGTTTCATTTTGATGGCTTTGTATAAAGTATGTGACTCCTCAAGAATCCCAAAATTAAATTTATATGGTTCTCATGATCTTGTTCATATCATGAATAAACCTAGATATTATACACAAATACTACAAAAAAGGTATCGATATTTTGTGTAATATCTAGTTCATTGAATCCATAAACAATTCAAGAGCATTAACTTGGCCAAAAAAAATTTAAAGATATTCATAATGGCCTACCTAGTCGTGAAAGTGGTCTTTGAGATATCAAATTCCTTTATTTTGAGCTAATGATACCCTAATCGAAGATCATTTTTTGAAAACCACCTTACCTGTAACACCCCAAGCTTCCATGGTACGTTTCCCTTTGAATAATGCAATAGCTTGCATTGTACGCAATTTCGAGATTCTAACACACCGTGACCAATCAAACTAGCCGTTATGAATAGTACTACCCACTTTTTTGAAATTTTATAAATTTGAAATCTAAAATGGACTTCATTTTTTGATTCGTAATCTCAAAATTATCCTAGGGATAAATTTTGGTACTTTTCGGATAACTTTTATATTTTGATGAATAGTGAAAACTTCTAAATTTTAATTAAAAACAACTTGTTTAATCAAAATAATTAATAGTGATAAATTATGGATTTGAGTGGATTTAAAGTATATTTAGAATATATTTTTACCATTTAATAGAATTTTGGTTATTGGACATAATTTCACAATTAAACCGGACATAAACAAGTGTCAATATTTTGATAGTTATTATTTCTTAAAAACACACTTTTTTATTTTGACAGTGGGAATTAATTTTAAATTAATTTCTACCATTTATGTGTTTTGAATTTGGAAAAATGGATTCTATATTTGGAATCAGGTTTTCCATATTGTGTAAATAGGTAACTTTTACTTTTATACATTTTGAATAATTACTTCGGTAAACATTTTATTTACCATGGTTAAAGGGTAAATCCGGTAAATAAGGGTAAAAAATAATATTATAATAATAATAAATTATCCTAAAACGTGTCCTAAACTTATTGTATGATACATTTCCGACCATGGTCATCTTTGGGTCGATTTTGTGACCCCATGGATCCACTTTTAAGTGATAATGACACTTTATATTAATTAAGTTAAAGTAAATACAAAAATGACATAAGCATATATCTTTTAGAAAATCAATTTTTACATAAGGTTATATATATTTTATTTTAGACTATAAATATTCCTTAGAAATATAAAAAGATTTCATACATAATGGTATTTTATTTATAATTTTTAGACATTTAATAATTACATTTATTAATGACACAATAATGATGCAGTATTTTCCTTATTAATGAAAGAATCAAATAATTGGTATTATAAAAGTTAAAATAAATATAATTTGAAAGTTTTGATGTCATAAAAGAATTTTATTGGTTAATATGACATGTTATATTTCTTAAATGAATTTTTTTTGAATTAATAAAGTTGTTAATACTTTAACAAAAATCAATTATTAAATATTGTCAAAATTGACATAAATGAGTTTTTAAAACAAGTATTATATTATTGATTGATATTCTATTCCTAAAAATCTATGGTTCGGCCAAAGGGATTAAATAATTATATTTGTATCATTAATGGACCACTTTTGGGTCTCTTGGATGTATATAATAAGTTTATTAACTATATAATATAAAAATACAAAGTGACATGGTAATGTCAATCTGATTAACTAAGAGTTAAAACTAAAAGATAAGGTTAATATAATGACCCAAATTGGTCTAAAGTCTATTGGTTGAAATTATTTATACCCATACCCACCTTAGAATTTGAATAGTCTACTTTTGAGCCATTAGAAACTGAATATTAATTTATTATAAATTAATACTTTAAGTTTTTCCTGAAGAGCTTCTCCTCCCCCTTATAAAAGGACCCAACTTCTAACCAATTCTTCACACCTTAAAAGCCTTTTGGTTCGGCCAAAACCTGCCCAAATACTCTCTAAACTTACCTAACTTCAACCTAGAGGCCTCAGTTTGATCAGAAATCCAACCTATGGATCCCTTTTGATCAAATCAAAAGGAAGAACTCAAAGAAGAGGTAATGTTTTCACCACCCTTTTTCAAGTTCCTTTATTCTTCAACTTCTTCTTTCTTTGTTATTTCCTTTATAAAATAATAAATCCAGTATATTCTATATAATTTGATGTTATTATAAATATTTTACAGCCATATTCATTATTATATCCATCCTTTGAATGACATGTCACCATACGTGCGTACGTACGACTTACCGTCTCCACGTCGTGGTGTAATTGTTATTCAAAAAAATTATTATTTGGATGGGTATGATAATGATATTTAATTGATGTAAATAATAAATCTAACATGATAATTATTCTTTATATATGATATACCATCCAATTATATATATTTTTTTAATATCAAAAGAATGATATTGTCGCTCGTGCGTACGTACGGACTGTCGTCTCCACGAAGGCGATGAGATTCATTCCCCATCATATCCATGCAATTATAGTTCTCATTTGATGATTAAAAATAATTTTTAAGGACTTGATATAATTCTGGATATGAATAAGATACAACCTATCCATAACAAACATGGCTTATGTAACAAAATATATAAAATAAAATGAGTAAGTTAACACCCAAAACGATGATAATACTAAGATATTATTAACAAATAAATATTAAAAGATCATATATGATATCATATTAATGTTTATGATTCTTGTATAATTTATTAACAATTATTTCACCATTATACAGGAGGTGAACCTACCCTCAACCAAGGAAAAGTACAAGGTAAGTATTTATTTCACAATCTCTTCATTATCGGAGTTTTTTTATACGTAATTATCTACTAGGAACTCTTTATCATCCACATCCATGTTTCTTAAAAATGTATTTCAAAACATTCTTAATATTTTTCAGAATATGGGTTAAATTCATTTATACCCTTGTTTGACTTTTTATAAGATGTTTATAAAGGAATATTTCCGTCGTTTTCCAAACAAGGTCCTTTTTAACCTTTTCAATAAAATTATGGTAAGAATGTCTTTTTTTTAACTTATACGGCGGGTGCGGATATTTTCCGCCGTTATAAAATCATCGAAGCTTCCCTTATAATCTTATAATAATATTTTTAAATTAAATGTTTTCTTTTATAATTATGTGAATTTTAAATGATTTCAAAAAAAAATATATTTCTCTCTAATAGTTTTGATTTCATCTATGTCAACATCCTTTGATGGATTTTAAGTTTATTTGAAGTTGATTTATTATGATACAAAACTTCCATATTGTATTGAAGGTTCTATGATATTTTTGATTTTGGATGTGTTATTTTTATACCATTCATGGTTTATGGAGAAAGAATTGACATTTTTTATGCTAGTTTTAATACAAATGTTTATGTTATGTTTAAACCTATTCATATGAGGAATGCATTAGACTAAATAAGTGACAGGTAGAGCCTGATATAGCTTCTCGATGCATCGGTAGGTCTCATTAGACAAACTAGTGTCTTGGCACGAGGCCTTGACAAAATCTTATTTGTAGTCTTGGCACGAGGCCTTGGCTACGTGGTTATGATAGTCTGGCATTAAGAATTCCATCATTATAAAAGTGTTTATTGATATTGCATGTGATTATTCGACTAGTAGAATATCCATGTGAATAAGTAAATGGAATTATTTCATTTTATTTTTTCCATATTATGCTGAAGTTCAAGTTTAAAAGTACTTTGTTTTAGTTATACATTGCCTTAAATGTTTATCCTTATTTATGAAATTTTCTGCTATATTTTATCCTTACTGAGCATCTGAGCTCACCGCTTTCTATGTTTTATTTTTCCCAGGATGTGAAGAAGTATTTTATGAATGACCTATAGAGATAGTATGAGGGGATATCAGTGTGGACTATGGAGACTATGTTGTAGTAGTTTTCATTTTTGATGTAATATAAACTTTATGAATGTATCTAGTGTTCCAAGGATACTAAACTAATCTGTCTTTAGAGACTTGATCTTTTGTGATCATGCCAATGTTATGTAATAATGCACCGACTCTGGGTAACTGGGGTCGGGGCGTTACAGTTGGTATCAGAGGATGTTTAGTACAAACCTTGGAAATAGATTTAGATAAACTCTGATTAGAGCACATAGACCTAAGATGGACTTCAAGGATTAGTATAGAAGAACTTCCTAGAATTTTGGTATTGTATAGATTTTGTAAGTTTTCTGATCAATACATCCATGTTTGGATACAATCAGGTAGAGGCGGCTCTGGCACAGATGTACCTAGGGGTAAAACCTGAAAACACCACTTTGAGCTAGACTCGAATGGGAACTGGTGCACAACAACGGGCCTTGCTTCACTCTTGGTTACGACACTCCCGGGGGATATGCTTAGGATAATTCTCATTTTCTTTAAAATCCATTATGAAGGGTTTATGAGTATATACTTCCTCAAAGAAAATTTTTTTTTATGATTATGGATTATATCCAGAAATAGTTCAATTTATGTTAGGTGTTTTACAAGTATGTAATTATGTATTTTGAATCATAAACTGATCTAGTTTATGCCATTGTTTAGAAATGGCGCCTAGTGGAAGGAATAGAAACCCTATCAATGCATGCACTCCATGTAGGGATTTCCCTCCTGCTCAAGATAATTATAGTGGAGCTAGTGATGAAACTAGTGCTGATTAGCTAATCACCATACTGGGACAACTCACTCAGGTTATGAATAATAACCTTACCCGTTTAGAGCACCCTAATCCACAGTGTGGAGGATCAATGTTAGATGACTTCATGAGCCAGCAACCACCAACATTCAATGGGAGTAAAAATCCATTAGTAGCTGAACAATGGATAAGTTCCCTAGAGAAAATATTTCAGGCTTTGGGGACTAGTGAAAGGGAAAAGGTGATCATGGCAGTTTATCGCCTTACTGGAGATGTTGATCAATGGTGGTAATTGATAAAAAACATGAAGGAAGATGATAAAGTATCAAATATGGAATGGAGGGTGTTCAAAGATCTTTTCTTAGAAAAATACTTTCCTTGTGACCATCAAGCAGATATGGAAAGGCAATTTCTGAGTCTGAGGAAAAAGGAGGATGAGAATTTCACAAAGTATGAGGCTAACTTTACAAGGTTAGCGAGGCATGCAGTAGATTATATACGTAACCCAAGAAGTAATATTGATCGTTTATTTGATGGTTTAAAACCGTTTCTACGTCAAGTATTAGTCTCAGAATCTTTCTCATTGTACGAAGATATTGTCTCATGTGCTATCAAGACAAAAAAGGAATTCTCTAAGTCTTACGACTGTAAGGAAAAGCGAGAGAAGAAGAGATCTGTTGACCACTCTGGAAATGGAAATAAAGGGAATAAGGGAAAAGTTTATTATCCATCCTACAGTAAATTTGGGATGAAACACCCCGATACTTTCTTGAAGGGAATGGGAGTCTGTTACAAGTGTGGTGAAAAAGGCCACCAAGCTCATGATTGCAAGGGAAAGAGAGTTTCTGTCAATGTGGGATGTTATTATTGTAGAGAGATGATACATTATGAAAATGAATTTCCTAATATTCAGGGGAACTTACCTCAGAAAAGTCCAAGGGATCAAGTCCAAGCTTATGTCATCGCTACTGGTAAGGTAGAAGCTCCGAACGACATGGTGGCAGGTAATTTAATGGTTTCCTCAAGTATAACAAATGATTTATTTTATTCTGGATCATCGCATTGTTTCATATCTTCCTAGTTTTCTAAGAAAATTAGATATTTCCAATTTGATTTAACAAGGGAGTTTTCAGTTAAAACTCCTAAGGGAAGTATCATTGCAACAAATTTTGTGAATCAGTCCCCATTAGAGCACATAAATGTTCTTTATCCTATGATCTAGTCATCATACCTATGATTGAGTTTTATATAATCCTCGGTATTGATTGGCTTTTGAAACATGATGCGAAGATTTATTGTAAGAAGTAGGAGGTTATGATTTTTGATGATGATGATATGGAATACCTTATCTTTAGAGAAAAATCGTTACCACCTAATTCTTATCTAGATCCACCCCTAGTAGCTCAACTAAATTCAATTATTGGGGAGGAAGAGAATGAAATGACTGTGGGAGAGGAAAGGAATGTTCAAATAGAGGATGTACCTATTGTGAAAGAATATGAAGATGTGTTTCTGGAAGATTTACCTGGACATCCTCTAGAATGAGAAGTTGAGTTTTCCATTGATTTAATTCCTGGATCAAGGCCTATATCGAAGACCCCTTATAGAATGTCCACTGTGGAATTAGTTGAACTAAAGAAACATCTAGAGGAATTGAGTAATAAGGGATTTATTCACCCTAGTGTTTCTCTATGTGGAGCCCGTGTTCTTTTTTTTTTAAAGAAATATGGATCTATGAGGTTATGTATCGACTACAGGGAGATCAATGCTATAACAATAAAGAACAAGTATCCCCTAACTCGCATTGATGATTTATTTGACCAACTACATGGAGCTCAATACTTTTCAAAGATTTACCTTCGATCTTGATACCATCAGTTCTGTGTGAAGAAGGAATACATTCTGAAGACAGCATTTTGAACCAGGTACGGGCATTACGAGTTTACAGTAATGCCTTTTGGGCTGACTAATTCACCCTCTATTTTCATGGATCTAATGAATAGAGTTTTCAAGGAATATCTTGATGACTTTGTAGTGGTATTTATTGATGATATCTTGGTAAACTCCAAAAGCTAAAATGATCACGAAAATCACTTGCGCATTATATTGAAGACTCTGAGAAGACATGAATTATATGGAAAGTTTAGAAAGTGTGAATTTTGGCTTCAAGAGATTTATTTTCCTGGCCATATTGTCTCTAAGGATGGAATCTTTGTTGATCCTTCTAAGACAAGAGCAATCCAAGAATGGCCATCACCAAAAAGTATAGCTGAGGTACACCGTTTTATTGGTTTATCAGCTTATTATCGACGTTTCATCCATAATTTTGCTCGATTGGCTAACCAATTAATGAAGCTCACACATAACGGGGTTAAATTTGTTTGGACAAAAGAGTGTGAAGAATGTTTTGAAGAACTGAAGAGAAGATTATTCAATGATCCTATATTGACTCTACCATCGGGGAATGATGGGTTCATTATTTATAGTGATGCATCGAAGAAAGGACTTGGTTGTGTCCTTATACAGAATGATAGAGTTATTGTCTATGCATCACGACAGCTAAAAATTCATGAGAAAAACTATCCTACTCATGATATTGAGTTACCTGCTGTAATCTTTGATTTGAAGATATGGAGAAATTATCTCTATGGTGAAAAATGTGAGATATATACCGATCATAAGAGTTTGAACTATATTTTCTCATAGAAAGAACTCAACATGAGGCAAATTAAATGGCTTGAACTACTCAAGGATTATGATTCACGATACAGTACCACCTGAGGAAGGCAAATAAGGTGGCAGATGCTTTGAGAAGAAAAGATCATGGAGTTTGGAATGTGATGAGAGTTGAAAGGGATCCTATTTTCATGGATCCAGTGATGATGGGTATGGTAATTACCATGGAAGGTGAAACATTGATACTTTTTCAAATGGTTTCCAAACTATCTTTACTAGAAAGGATAAAGAGTTATCAGACCGATGATGAAGAATTTCAAAAAAAAGATTAAAGCTGTGAATGATGGGAGATTGAGTGACTTTGTGTATGAAGATAGAAATTTGAAATTTGGGAAGAGACTTTGTGTTCCCGATATACTTGATCTAAAAAGGGAATTGTTGGATGATGCTCATAGTTCCAATTTCTCTATACACCCAGGGATAACCAAAATGTATTGAGATTTGAAGGAACATTTTTGGTGGGACAACATGATGAGGGAGGTTGCTGATTTTGTTTCAAGATGTAGGGTTTTTCAACAAGTGAAAGCTAGAAGGCAACATCCTGGAGGATTCATGCAACCTCTTCCCATAACTTAGTGGAAATGGGATAATATCACTATGGACTTTGTCATGGGACTACCAAAGACTCCTAGAAGGAACGATGCAATATGGGTCATTGTTGATCGTCTTACCAAGTCAGCACATTTTCTTGCTATAAGGGAAGATTTACCACTTGAACATCTAGCAAGGCTATATATTAATGAAGTTGTGAGACTTCATGGAGTACCCCTATCGATTATTTCTGATCATGATCCCCATTTTACTTCAAGATTCTTGAAGAGTCTTCAGAAGGCCTTGGATACTGAACTTCATTTGAGCACTGCCTACCACCCTCAAACAGATGGACAATCATAACGGACTATTCAAACCTTAGAAGACTTGTTGATATCTTGCTCACTTGACTTTCAGGGTATGTGAGATCAATATTTACCTCTGGTGGAATTTTCCTATAACAATAGCTTCCATTCAAGTATTCAAATGGAACCATATGAAGCGTTATACGGAAAGATATGTCGTACTCCAACCTGTTGGGATGACGTTGGTGAGATAAAACTTATAGGCCCAGAACTGCTGGAGGAAACGATGGAAAAGGTAACGGTAATCCAAAACCACATCAAAGCTTCTCAAATTAGGCAAAAGAGCTATGCTGATAACCAAAGGAAGGATTTGGAATTCCAGGTAGGAGATCATGTTTTCTTGAAGGTATCTCCATGGAAGGGAGTTATACGTTTCGATAAGAAAGGTAAATTGAGTCCTAGGTAAATTGGACATTTTGAAATTCTAGAATGAATTGGAGCTATATCATACCGTTTGGCAATGCCGCCAAATCTCTCCAAAGTCCATGATGTGTTCCACGTATCACTGTTGAGAAAATGCATGTCTGACCCAACGCATGCACTCACCTATGAGGAATTAGAATTGGAACCTGATCTGTCTTGTTGCGAAGAGCCCATCAGGATTCTTGATATAAGATAACAAGTGCTAAGAAACCGGACGACTCGTCTGGTAAAAGTTTTATGGAGAAACCATAAGATGGAAGAGGCGACGTGGGAACCCGAGGAACTTATGATAAAGAACCACCCAAGTCTTTTTAAGAAATAATAATCTAGAAATTTCGAGGAAGAAATAATTTGAAGGAGGGGATAATGTAACACCCCAAGCTTCCATGGTACGTTTCCCTTTGAATAATGCAATAGCTTGCATTGTACGCAATTTCGAGATTCTAACACATCGGGACCAATCAAACTAGCTGTTATGAATAGTAATACCCACTTTTTGAAATTTTATAAATTTTATCTCTCAAAATGGACTTCATTTTTGGATTCGGAATATCAAAATTTTCCTAGGGTGAAATTTTGGTACTTTTTGGATAACTTTTATATTTTGATGAATAGTGAAAATTGCTAAATTTTAATTAAAAAAACATTTTTAATCAAAATAATTAATAGTGATAAATTATGAATTTGAGTGGTTTTAAAGTATATTTTGAATATATTTTTTCCATTTAATACAATTTTTGTCATTGGACATTATTTCACAATTAAACTGGACATAAACAAGTGTCAATCTTTTGATAGATATTATTTCTTAAAAACACGCTTTTTGTTTTGACAGCGGGAATTAATTTTAAATTAATTTCTGACACTTCTATGTTTTGAATTTGGGAAAATGGATTCCATATTTGGAATTAGGATGTCCAAATTGTGTAAATTGGTAAATTTTATTTTTAGACATTTTGAATAATTACTTCGGTAAATATTTTATTTACCATGGTTAAAGGGTAAATCCAGTAAATAAGGGTAAAAAAATATTATTATAGTAATAATAAATTACCATAAAATGTGTCCTAACCATATTGGTTGATACATGTCTGACCATGGGCATCTTTGGGTAAATTTTGGGACCCCATGGATCCAATTGTAAGTGATAATGACACTTTATATTAATTAAGTTAAAGTAAATACAAAAATGACATAAGCATATATCTTTTAGAAAAACAATTTTTACATAGAGTTATATATGTTATATTTTAGACTATAAATATTCCTTAGAAAGATAAAAATATTTCATACATAATGGTATTTTATTTATAATTTTTAGACAATTAATAGTTAAATTTATTTATGACACAATAATGATGCAGTATTTTCCTTATTAATGAAAGAATCAAATAATTTGTATTATAAAAGTTAAAATAAATTTAATTTGAAAGTTTTGATGAAATACACAAATTTTATTAGTTAATATGACATGTTAGGATTTCTTAAATGAATTTTTTGTTAATTAATAAAGTTTTTAAGACTTTAACAAAAATAAATTATTAAATATTGTCAAAATTGACCTAAATGAGTTTTTAAAACAAGTATTATATTATTAATTGATATTCTATTCCTAAAAATCTAAGGTTCGGCCAAAGAACTTATATCATGATATTTGTATCATTAATGGAACACTTGGGGGTATCTTGTATGTATATAGTAATTTTATTAACTATATAATATAAAAATACAAAGTGACATAGTAAATGTCAATCTAATTAACTAAGAGTTAAAACTAAAAGATAAGGTTAATATAATGACTCAAACCTATCTAAAATCTATTTCTTGAAAGTATTTCGACTCATACCCACCTTATAATTTGAATAGTCCACTTTTAAGCCATTATAAACCGAATATAAATTTATTATAAATTAATACTTTAAGTTTTTCCTAAAGAGTCCCTCCTCCCCCTTATAAAAGGACACAACTTCTAACCAATTCTTCACACCTTTAAAGCCTTTTGGTTTGATCAAAACCTGCCCAAATACTCTCTCAACTTCCCTAAATTAAACCTATAGTCCTTATTTTGATCATAAATCCAACCTAAGGAGCCCTTTTGATCAAATCAAAAGGAAGAACCCGAAGAAGAGGTAATGTTTTCACCACCTTTTTTCAAGTTCCTTTCTTCATCAACTTCTTCTTTCTTTGTTATTTACTTTATAAAATAATAAATCCAGTATATTATATATACTGTGATATTATTATAAATATGGTACAACCATATTCAGTATTCTATCCATCCTTTGAATGACATGTCACCATACGTGCGTACGTACGGCTTATCGTCTCCACGTCTTGGTGAAATTGTTATTCAAAAAAATTATTATTTGGATAGGTATGATAATGATATGTAATTTATGTAAATAATAAATATAACATGATAATGATTCTGTATATATGATATACCATCCAATTATATATTATTTTAATATCAAAAGAATGATATTGTCGCTCGTGCGTACGTACGGATTACTGTCTCCACGAACGCGATGAGATTGATTCCCCATCGTATCCATGAAATTATAGTTCTCATTTGATGATTAAAAATAATGTTTAAGGACTTGATATCATTCTGGATATGGATAAAATACAACCTATCTATAACAAACACGGCTTATGTAACAAAATATATAAAATAAAATGAGTTAGTTAACACCTTAAACGATGATAATACTAAGATATTATTAACAAATCAATATTAAAAGATCATATATGATATCATATTAATGTATATGACTCTTATATAATTTAATAACAATTATTTGACAATTATATAAGATTTTAATCTACCCTCAACCAAGGAAAAGTACAAGGTAAGGATTTATTTCACAATCTCTTCATTATCCGAGGTTTTTTATACGTAATTATCTACTGGGACCTCTTTATCATCCACATCCTTGTTTCTTAAAAATGTATTTCAAAACATTCTTAATATTTTACAGAATATGGGTAAAAGTCATTTATACCCTTGTTTTACTTTTTATAAGAAGTTTATAAAGGAATCTTTCCGTCATTTTCCAAAAAAGGTCCTTTTTAACCTTTTCGACAGAATTAAGGTAAGAATGCCTTTTTATAACTTATACGGAGGGTGAGGATATTTTTCGCCGTTATAAAATCATCTAAGCTTCCCTTACAAGATTATAAGAATATTTTTAATGTAAATTTTTTATTTTATAATTATGTGACTTTTAAATGATTTCAAAAAAAGATATATTTCTCTCAAATAGTTTTGATTTCATCTATGTCAACATCCTTTGATGGATTTTAAGTTTATTTGAAGTTGATTGATTATGATAGAAAACTTCCATATTGTATTGAAGGTTTTGTGATATGTTTGAATGTGGATGTGTTATTTTCATACCATTCATGTTTTGTGGAGAAAGTATTGACATTTCGTATGCTAGTTTTAATACGAATGTTTATGTTATGTTTAAAATTGTTCATATGAGGAATGAATTGGACTTAATAAGTGACTGGTGGAGCCTTCTGTAGCTCCTCAATGCATCGGGATGAGACAAACTAGTGTCTTGGCACGAGGCCTTGACAAAATCTTATTTTTAGTCTTGGCACGAGGCCTTGTCTACGTGGTTATGATAGTCTGTCATTATGAATTCCATCATTATGAAAGTGGTTATTGATATTGCATGTTATTATTCAACTAGTAGAATATCCATGTGAATAAGTAAATGGAATTATTTCATTTTATTTTTTCCATATTATGCTGAAGTTCAAATTTAAAAGGCTTTTGTTTTAGTTATACATTGCCTTAAATGTTTATGCTTATTTATGAAAGTTTCCGCTATATTTTTATCCTTACTGGGCATCTGAGCTCACCCCTTTCTATGTTTTATTTTTTCCAGGATGTTAAAAAGTATTTTATAAATGACCTGCAGGGATAGTATGAGGGGATATGAGTGTGTACTATGGATTCTATGTTGTTGTAGTTTTCATTTTTGATGTAATGTAAACTTTATGAATGTATCTAGTGTTTCCAAGGCTACTAAACTAATTGGTATTTTGAGACTTGATCTTTTGTGATCATACCAATGTTATTTAATAATGAACCGACTCTGGGTAACTGGGGTCGGGGCATTACATTACCCCTTTAACTAGTCAAATATTTTATCTATACAAGTAAAAGGATACTTATTATTAATTGTTACATTATTTAAATTCTGATAGTATACACAAATATGAAGAGAACTACCCACCTTCATATCAAAGAGCATGGGGGTCACCCATGGTGAAACACTAGGATGAACAAACCCCTTCTCTAAATAAGAAAGGGCATGAGATCTATCATTTGTTTCAACATATCCAAAAAAGGGGGAAATATGAAATATTGTGAGGAACCTATATCAAACTAATCTGTTTATATAGATGATGCAATGAAAATAGTACCTCTCACTATAGCTGGCCGTGCATTAACATTTTTTGGAAACACCTCCACTATGTGAAATTGATTCAGTCCAAAGGCATGTAGCTGGATCCTTGTTGACTTTGAAGCTTTTGAATATACTGTATTGGCCATTGCAGCTGATAATCCTTGACTATAATGAGGTATAGATAGATCCTGGTATAATCTTTGTAGATTACCTCAGTGACCACATGCACTACAATTCTTCATATGCATGGGGCATCTTCGTTTGGTATGCCCTACCATGCCATGATCTTAGTAAGTAATGGGTACATTTCTAGATAATACTGTTGGAGTATATAAATCACATTGCTAAGAAATACCTCTACCACTCATGAGACTATCATCCCACTTCTTCTTTTTTTCTTATAAGGGACACTGAAACTGACACTGGGTGCAAGGGAAGACTCAAACAAGCCTATCTTTCTCACTATATTAATATCTTCCATTATAGCCTTATTAAACACTTTAGCATAGGTGGTGAGATTCAATATATATACCTATGATTGGATATTAGTTTATAAGACCTATAAGTATTTTTTTATCCCTCTTTTTATTATTCATCACCACTTCTGGAGAAAAATGAACCAAATTATTAAAATGGTTGGTGCACTCTGTCACCGAACACTATCCCTACTAAAAAAGGAGGAACTACATAGAATTTTCCTTAATTTAGGATTCTAGGAAGAAATGATTAAAGTGAAGGGTATTTAAGTCCTTCCACTCCAATACCACATGTCTATTTTCATGAGTCCTAGAGTCTTAACACATCTTTCAAGGACCCTCAAGCTTAAATGTCACACACTTCACCGTGAAAAAAGAATTTTTCTCTATGAAATAAAAGAATTGGTTGATTTTTTAGCCATTATTATACCTATTGTGGTTTATTTTTACCATTAGAATATGGGGACTTCTAGTACAGGAAATATTATGATTGATCCTTATCTCCAAAAGATCCTAGTTGGACTTCTCTAACTGGGTTTCTAAACATGTAGTACATTCTGGTCCACAATATGAATTGCCTGTATGATAACCTCTAGGATATTCGAATTAAGAGGATGAATAAGTTAAGGATAATTTCCCAATGAATGCTCCAAATTTCCCTTTTGGAATCCACCTTAGAGTCATGATTATACATACAAAAAAATAATTAAACAATCATACAAAGGAACAATCCTATTCCAAACTCAAATAACCGAAGAAGAAACTAGTATCTAGGACAAAAACCAACACATGAGACACACAACCCAACATCCCATGGGGACATAAGGCTCATTATGATGATATATAGCTTGTAAATCTCTCACATCATTCCCCTTAAGTCATTATGATCCTATATTCTATCTAAAAAATTTCTCAAGATAAGAAAACTTGAGGATAGGCCTTCCCTTTGATACCAAATTTTCATGACCTAGCCCAGAAAACACATCCAACTAGGCTCCAAAATAGACTATGACAAGACCTGAAGGACGTTCCCAAACCCCATTAACTGGAAAATAGCACCTGAGAAACCAAGAATAACCATAGTGAATGATTTTCCCAACCTAAAATAATATTCATGGCATATATAAAGAGAAATATAATTAGAAAATAAATATACCATAGTCAAATAGAGAAACATTGGTAGTGATATGACTATGTTACAAGTCCAAATACAACCAAAAAGGATAATCTAAACAATCAATAGTAACTCCATGTGATATGTGTGAAACATCCCACTATCTTAAAACCAATTATCCATACCCATGTGACAAAAACCTCATTATCACACTATGGTTCCTTTCCCTTTACTACATCAAAAAATCATGGACTACACACCCATGATTGAGTGTGTAGGGTCTGATATAAATAGGCTTGGTAGGATCCCACCATGGTGTTCCATAACAATTCTATCTCAAATAATTTAAATATGTGAAACATAGGAAAAACAAGGAATGTTAAATTCGTCTTCACATTTATATAAAAATCATGATAAAACAAGTCCCCTTTCCATAATTCTCAGACAAAAATCAAAAATAATACAGTTTAAAATCACATTTTAAGTAAATAATTTTACATTTATAAAATAATGAAACATATATCATATAAAATCCAAAATAATTCATGGACAAATCACAATAGATATCACCCCTAGAATAATATAGGTATGAGGTGGCTAGGTCACTCATACCCCATCAATCAAAACTAGTGCGCACATCATGTCCCTAGAGACAAATAATCTATAATCTAGGGATAGAGGAACACCCTAAAATATTTAACCCCTATATGGTGTTAAGATCATGTTAATAGATCCAATGAATCTATGATCTAGGAATGAAGGAACACCCGCAAAAAGTGAACCCCCTTATAGAAAAAAGAACAAGGCCCAATACTAAGACCCCTTCATCGGGACCTGGGGATCCCATGTGATACATATGTCAAATAAATTCATAATGTATTTTCACATTTTATAAGAAAATTTACAAACAATCTTTTTCAGTCTAAATCATTCAATAAATACTAATTTCACTAAACATTTTATAATGCTTTGAAAACCACTTTCTTTTTCCCAAACAAGGGGAAAACATATCATTTATCAAAAAATTATTTACGCACTCATAAAAAACAAATCAAGGATCATTTTAGTTGTCATTTATAAAACCATTTAGAAAACCTATAGAATTAATATTTCATAAAACATAGGCTAGATATGGGACCACCGACTACAAACTTGGGTTCTCATGGAAACAACAATGGGGTCTACAACCAACACAAACAAGGGATCTTAACAGTAGCAATAGAAAGGTCCTAACATATTTAATAGAAATCAGTAAATCAAAATCATATATTATTAGATAAATGGGGGAATAAGAGACCAAAACCCACCATAAAACCCACCAAAAAATCCTTATAAGAAACAAACATGAAGAACCACTAACCTCTAGTTTGATCACATGGGTAAAAATTTATTGGGCTAATAAAAAGATAATAAAAACATCCAAGACTGAAACATGGAAGAAAAAAAGTGTCGTATATGGAATATGCAAGGAGGAATGAATGGTTATCCTAAAATACCCTTGAAATCATCCAAATATGAAGTTTTGAGTAAATATTGGGAGTTGAAGGGTTTATAGACTTAAAATTGAGTAAACAATTAATAGAAACTAACCCTTAAAATATCTTATAGTTTATATAAATGAGGGTAATTTTATATATAAAAAAGTTTCAATTTAGATATTTTAAATTCATCAAGTGGTAACATGGCATAGTGGATTCTCACCATGCCAATGGTGGAATTCAATGGCACAATGTTAGGCCACCTGATACACCTTGTGGCCATCCCTAGTTCCAAAGGCCTAGGTGTTTTGGATTGGACACAACCTCCATTATTCTTATGGTGGGGAATATTTTCCATGTCCTATAGGGTGACTATAAGGGATCCATTCCCTGGACCACACCCTACTCAAAGTGTGGTGGCTCTTCCCATGAAGCACAGGAGACACCAAGGGGAGAAAGAACTTAGGCCAAGTTGTGGCCCAACCTATTTTTCTTTGGGAAAAAACCTTTTGAAAATACACCTATACATTTAAAAATATCCTGAACCTATAATGAACCATCTAAAATCTCAAAAAGGAATGTACCTCAATCTGGGAAGTTATTGTGAATTTCATGGATAATGAATTATGTGTTGGCATAATGGAAGATCCTTCCAAAAATAGGGCATCACAATACTGATTACATTGTGAAGCATATGTAATATTAAATTTTAGAGGCTAAGATTATAATGGAGTGGAATTAATGATCCATTGAAGGTTGAGGATATTATGTCTTGGGATGAGTACATTACAGCATGCAAGAATCCTATGAATAAGATGATGAACAGCGACCAACACATTTTAGGGAGGTGTGTCGCTTTATAAGATTTAACACACAACCTTTAATCTTGAAGTGTTTCTAAGCATGTGATGTGTATGGTTTACTTATATATTTATCATGGTAATCCCTATTGATAATTAACTCATCTAATTTTATCACCCAGTCTTGCCCCTAGGCTACATTGACCTGCCCCTCAAGGGTGTCTTTATGGCTCAAGCTAACCTTCTAGGGGAAAATGCCATTTTTTTACATAAGACTCTTCTATATGGACAAACCCTTATCTATCTATCTATATATATATATATATATATATATATATTTCTATTAATCCATTTAACATAGAATTATATTTTATCAATAAAATTCCAATTCAAGTCCATTTTCACAATAAGGTATAAAAACACACTATAAAACTAAAATATTAATATTTTTATATTTTATATAGTTTATGATTTATTTATAATCAAACAAAAACTAAAAATATATAAAAATATGGATGGATCACCCCCCCCCATAAATTAATTATTACATATCCTCAATGAATGTTTCTTAATAAGTTTACTCACTAAGAATCTATTTCATCAATTATAAAATCATTAGTTTAATGAATGTGTAATTATTAAAAAAATAATTTAATCTCAATATTAACATGGAATGGATTTCCAATAACCTCTTAATCAAGCTCTTTAACTCAATCTCTAATTTTACAATCAAGGATTCATAACTATGTAATTTATTAGATAAATTCATTTCCCTTTTATTCATTCTAGTTTAGTATTCACCATCCCTTACATCTCTCTTATTAACCAAGAACTTATTCATGATTTTATTCAATCGATTCATGTGCATAGAATTTATTTAATATTTGTGTACAATAAATCTATAACTAAGTCATTTCATACCCTGAGAATCCCCCAATATTATTTTTGATAACTATAGCATAGAAGAAACATTTGTACAATCATCTCTCAAATTTTTATTTACTATTATTCTATTCCTTTTTATTTTTCATAGGCACACTATGCTTTTTTAATTTTGAGAGATTTATATTTAGATATCAACTAATAAAACCACTCTAATTTAATTGAATTAATATAATTGATTATTAATGGTGAATATTTTAATTTATACATTCATTTAGAAAGAACATTACTCAAAATCAAGTTCCTTGATCCAAGGCATTCATATTAAACTTTATTCCACTAAAATATTTTTTTATGTAAATTCATTTCCCAATTTTTGAGAAAAATAATTTAGGTTTTCAAAATTTAATTTTTTCTCTTAGAGAACATAAAAACTAAATTCACTCAATTTGGAAAAATAAAAAACACCTATTTTAAAATAAAAATAATGAAAATAAAAGATAACACACACAAAACCTATAAAAGGTTGAAAACCCATATTCTTAGACTTTACTAACTGTTTTGGAGCATAATAACTTAAACATATGCGATAAAAAATCCATCAGGATAGAGATATAAAAGCTTATTATTTTCCTGGTAATATTGATATAAGCTCATAAATTCTACCTTTTTAAACTTATAAAAGAAAATAAAGGAAACATGAGAACTTAATTTAAAAGTAAAAACAATTAAATTTAGAAAGAGGTAGAGAAAATATTATTAACTCATCCCCCAAATGGTGTTGTTTTTATATTATCTAAAACCAATAAGTTTCACTATGAAAATAATGGTTTTTTAGGATGTAATATTTGTGATAGATTTCCGTCATAAAAAGTTAATTGTGATGGGAATTATAAAAAATAATCTATCATAGAAAACCATATTGAAATTACTATTATTTATGACAGACCATCATAATTAAGTTCAAAGTGATACTATTTGAAATGGATTCATGATCACATCAAAAGAAGTTTAAGGCCAGCTTATTTTTGATGGATTTAAAGTTCAGTCACATAAAAATTATTTTCAAAGGATTTAAAAATCCATCAAAAATAACTATAAATATAAAAATAAAAAAACTATTAACAATCATTTATTATAAAATTAAACATATTAAAATATATACAATTTAATAACTATTTGAAAATATATTTAAAAAATACCTTCATTCTTTATTCATAAATATTATATCTATAATTAATAATTTCATATTAAAAGATAATTGAACTTAACTTTAAAATAATACTAAAAATTGATAAAAATTAAAAATCTAAATCTAAAAATTTACCTTCAAAAAATATATATACATTTGAGAGAGTTTTGAAGGAATAAATTGAGAGATATTGTAGGGGAAGGGGTGATGTGTATATTTATTTATATTTTACTTTATTATGGTATACTTTTTACAATGGATTATACCATTGTAAAAAGTTTGTTTTATGAAATATTTTGGATGGATACTTGTTATGGAATAGGTATTTTGTTTTGGATATTTTTTATAGTGTGTCTATCAGTCGAAAAAAGTATCCACTATAAATATCTTTCCTAGTTGTCTAAAAAATATTTAAGATGGATATAATGGTAACAAATAATATGTCACCACCATATTTATGAAAATTATTATTTATGATAGGATGGAGAGTTCATCACAAATAACCTAAGAAAGGATTATTTGAGATGAACTAATCATTCCATTTCAAAAAATATATTTTTCACAAATTTTATTTTTAAAAAAATCTCTATTTGATCACAAATAATCCATTATTGGAAAGGTTATTTACAATAAACTATTCATTATATCAGAAATAATCCTTTACACCATGGTTATTTGTGACAGAATAGATATTTGTTCAAAAATAACTAGACCATGAATAGATTAATTGTGAAAGAATTGATATTTCATTACAAATAACCTTATTGGGAATGGATTATTTGTGATGGAATTGACAGTTGATCATAAAAAGGTGTCTCTTATCCCATCTTAAGCATTACTACCAAACCATTGAGAAGATAAATCCTTTTCTATCACAAATTTTAATCACCATAAATTGTTTAGTGATGTATTAATAATTCCATCACAAAAACAATTCCTTCCAAACAACAATTTTTGATATACTAAAAGTCTATCATAAATAATTTCTCTCAAAGGTATGAATTTCCTATAGTGTTTTAGTGGTCACTCGAGATTCAAATGTGAATGGAGTTTTTGTGATGAAAACCATCACATGAGACTTTTATCAGTGTCTATAAGTAAAAAATAAAGATCCCTAAAAGAAAGGGAGAGAGTATCATCCCAAATAATTAGATAAGAAGAGAAATAAAGTGGTGGAGAAGGTATGGGTGATCACTATTATCTATCATGGTGTCCTCCTATACATGATATGGTTTTTGTTTTTAAATAGGTAGTCACTTCACCACAATGTCCTCAATATCTTCTAATTCCAATACCATATTTTCCTCAATGGTGGCATCTTTTTCTTCTTCATCACTCTACAAGGACATCATTGGTGTTTATTTTTCAAAAGAAACATGAGGATAGTAAATAGAATTGTTTAAAAATGTAAAATAAAAACAATATATTCCAAATGTAATTTCACTCTCATTAATTGATTAGTTAGAAGATTTTTTTGTTTTGAAGGGCCTTTAGGAAAAATATAATAGTTAGGTAAAACAAAAAAAAATTAATATAGGTTACACATCTTTAAGGTCTTAATTAAATATGGTATTTAGTAAATGATATTTTTTTATTTGGTTTCATGTTGATATTGTTCAAGAAAGTAATATGAGAACTCAGTGAGCTCCTTGGGAAATACTTCTATAAATTTTTATTTAAGTTCTTTCATGAAATCATTAATGAGATATCTAAACACCTTCTCTTTATATATTGATCTTCATACATCCCTAACCTATCTATAAAACAACTAAATGGTTTCACTCAAGAGAGTGGGTGAGTCTATAATTACATATTATAATTTTTTATATTTTTAAATTTTAATGAAAATAAATAAAATGTTCATAGAGTGAAATGAAAAATATTATATTCAAAAGAAACCCTATAAATTTTTTAAAATTGATTGGTTACCAATAATGAGATTAATAAATAAAGATTTATAGTTCTACCAGTGTATCCTAGTAACTTAATAAGGTTGTATCCAAGGAACATCACAGATTAATCACGGTCCATTTTTCAATTATTCATGATATTTTAATTTTTGTGTTTAATGAAATAAAAGGAATATGGGGAGGGGGTGGTTTGATAATAAGAATAATAATACTTAAATGAAATAAAGATAATTACATCATTGCTAGTGAGAAAGTAAATGATTCCATAGGTTTTTTCATATAGGTTTCTTTATTACCAATTAATAATATTATATTATATTTGATAATTAAATCAATATAATTCATTAATTACCATCCTCTACATAATTTTTTAAACTTAGTTCACCAATGATATATCTTTGGAACACCAAATATAAACTCTACTATATTAAAAATTAATGAACATACCTTGGTCAAGGCATGACCCCAATCACCATCCAATCCCATCACTCATTTTTCATGTCTCAGTATACCAAATTCTATCATATATGAGATGAAACAAGATACATTAGGGAAAAATATTTGTAGATAATGTAATTATGTGAAGTGGATTCCATGGGATGAAGAAAATCACTACCACAAACCACAATACACCCAATTCTCCATTAAAAAAACTACAAAATAATTAGAAACAAGAATGGGGATTCAATAATTCCATGAAACCTCAATTGAGGTACAAAACCTTGAGTTAGTTTCCCACCATCATGTGAAGGAAAAGGCATGGAGAGGGAAAACATATAAAGAAATTGTAATATTAAGAAAAATAATAATAAGATATGAGCTATCATAAATGAAAATTAAATATATTATATTAAAAGTGAATAAAATAAATTACAAAAGGAAATACTATGATAATGATTGCATGGATGAGAGGATTGCGGTTGATCCTATTTCAATGGAGAGTATGATGTTTTTTATTGAAAATTTTTGAAGGATATACTTAATTTAATGATCTCTATTTGGTTAGGTGATGCACTCAGATGAATCCATGTGTTCTTACTTCAAGATATTTTTTTCATTCTTTGTTAATATTCAAAAAGATTCTCCATGATTCACATGATAGGATATTTTTGTTTTAATGGATGTATGAAATTAGTCTTGTTCCCAAAACTGAGTCTTCATCAGATCCAAAACTAAAAGAATCATTTCGATAGAACTCTTTCACTTATATATAAAAAAAGTTATATTATTGTCACCAAAAATGAATTCTAAACCTTAAAACCTTATAGAATTATTTAATTATATATTCATTTGATTCAACCATTCGAAATTGATTACCTCTCTCTAAATAATTTTCTGATAATTCAATTGATGAACAAGTTCTCTTGGACCAACATCTTCAAATCTTCCTAAAGTTTCCATTTTTTTAAGGTTTTTAATTGAAGATTTGAAGGTTTAGGGTTTTGGTAAACTTGAATGAGAGACACTCTAAAAACTGAAGGGATGTGAAGTATAAGAGTGGGATAATATAGACAGTTTCCTCATGCCGATTGAGAATGTACACATTACTTTTTAATTTTAAAATACATATAAAAAGAAATTTAAATGAAATTCTCTTTAAAAAAAATCAATATATAACCGAACAAAAATAAAGAGTAATATATAATAAAATACAACATATAAAGTTTACTTAAAATAAATACAGATATATTAAGAACAAATTAATAAATATTTATTTAAAATTGAATATTTTTATCACCCCATTAATAAAATAAAAACTTGCACTGTGAAGTGGTTTAGTAAAAATATCATCTAATTGAAATTTGGAATTAACAAATTTTAAAGATATGTTCTTTTTAAGAGCATGATCTCTTATAAAATGATGTCTTATATCAATATTCTTAGTGATAGAATGAATTATAGGATTTTTTTTAAAATATTTATAGCACTAGTATTATCACATAAAATAGGTATATTATTAAAATTTAGTCCAAAGTACAGTAGTGTGTTTTTCATCCACGATACTTGTGCATAACAACTACCAGGAAAAACATATTTTGTCTTGGTTTTTAACATGGAAACTGAGTGTTGTTTCTTACTTGACCATGATACTAAATATTTTCCTAAAAAGTGACAGTTTCTTAAGGTACTTTTTTTATCTAATCTAAAACCTCCAAAACCAACATCTGAATATGAAATTAAATTAAAATTAGAAGTTTTAGGGTAAAGAAGATATTGAAAAATAGTTTCTTTTAAATATCTAAAAATTATTTTTATAATAGGAAGATGGGATTCTTTTAGATTTTACTTAAATCTGGAACATAAACATACATAAAATATATTTTATGGTCTGCTAGTAGTAATATATAATAAACTACCAATCGTACCTCTATATAACTTGTTGTCATTTAGTTTTCCAACTTCATCCAAATCAAGTTTTATATTAATACACATAGGATTTTTATAATTCTTACTATTATCAAGACTAAACTTTTTAAATAAATCAATAATATATTTAATTTTATTTAAAACATTTCCATAATATTTTTGATAAATCTGAAATCCTAAAAAGAAATTGAACTCTCCCATCATACTCATTTCAAATTCCTTTTACATTAGTTTTGAGAAATCATTTCAAATATTTTTATTTATTGAACCAAAAATTAAATCATCTACATAAATTTGTACTAATAAAATATTATAACAAATATTTTTCTTAAAAGTTGTTGGATCTTCCAGTCCAATGATAAATCAATTTTTCAAAAAAAAAGAACTTAATCTTTTATACCAAGATCTAGGTGCTTGTTTAAGTCCATAGAGATATTTAGTAAGTTTGAAAATAAAATTTGGTTTATGAGGGTTTTCAAAACCATGAGGTTGTTTAACATAAACTTCTTCCATTAAATATCCATTTAAAAAGGTAGATTTAACATCCATATGATATAATTTAAAATTCATATGAGATGAATAAGGTAAAAGGATTCTAATGGTTTCTAATATAGCTACAGGGGAAAATAGTTCATCATAATATATTCTTTCTTAATGATTATATCCTTTAGCTACTAATATATCTTTATTTCTAGTTGTGATCCCTTGATCATCCTGTTTATTTATAAAGACCCACTTGGTTCCTATTACTAGATAATTGGATGGTTTTTTTAATAATTCCCAAACTTCATTTATTCTGAATTGGTGTAGTTATTCTTGCATTGCTAACATCTAAGTCTCATCTTCTAAGGCTTCCTCAATAGATTTAGGTTCTAATTGAGATAGAAAGGAAGAAAATTCAGCCAGGTTTCCCGTATTTATTCTAGTTCTAATTCCGATCTCTAGGTCTCCTATAACAGTTTCTAAAGGATGAGTCTTTAAAGTTATGGACTTTCTAGGTAAGTCACTTTCAGCTTCTTCAGTTTCATGTTCTTCTGGACTGTACAGAATTTTATTAATATCATTTTCAAAATAATTTTTAGGGATTTCAAGTCTAGTGTTGTTAGAAAAATCAGTAACTTTATCTATTTGATCTTTATCTTTAATAAAAGGTTCAGCTTCATCAAACTTCACATGAACTGATTCTTCAAAAATCCTTGGATTTTTATTAAACACTCTATAGGATTTAGAGGTAATAGAATATCCTAAAAATATTCCTTCATTATCTTTTGGATCAAACTTACCAAGTTTTTCCTTAGTATTCAAGATATACACCTTGAATCCAAATACTTTAAAGTACTTTACTTTCGGTTTTCTGTTATTCCAAAGTTCATAGGGTTTCCTTTTAAAAATTGGTCTTATTAAAACTCTATTCAAGATATAGTAGATTTTTCTTATATATTCTTCCCAAAAGTAGGTAGAAAGATTGTATTCATTCATCAAAGTCCTTTCCATTTCTTAAATAGTTCTATTTATTCTTTCAAAAATTCCATTTTGTTGAGATGTTCTCAGTGCACAGAAGGTGTGTTTAATACCTAAGTTTGAGAAAAAATAATTAAATTATTGATTCTAAAATTCTCCACCATGATCACTTCTTAATGAAATTATTTTAAAACCATTTTTATTTTGAACAATTTTACAAAAAACTTTTAAAAATATTGAACACTTCACTTTTGAGTTTTAGAAAATATACCCAAGTAAATCGAGAATAATCATCAACTAAAACATAAACATATAATTTACCATCCAAACTTTCTATTTTGGATGGTCCAAAAAAATCCATGTGGATTAGTTCTAAATGTTTAGATATATAAATTTTGTTAATATATTTGAAAGAATATTTGTGTTGTCTGCCAATTTGGCATGTATCACGGAATTTTTCATTGTCAAATTTAAGATTAGGAAAATCAGAAACTAATTATTTATTAGATAATCTATGAAAAAGAATATACATTTCAATTTCCAAGTCTTATATTCCCAATCCATGACTCATTTGTCTTTGTATTTAAATAATTTACTTTCTGTTTACACATAGAATTTAAATCCAAAGTATAAACATTGTCAATTATTAGTGCTCTAAATTTAAGCATTTTATCTTTGAAAAATGAGCAGGAATTGTTGGAGAAATCAACATAAAAGCCATCATCACAAAGTTGATAAATACTTATCAGGTTGTTCTTTATCCCTTTCACATACAGTACTT
Source organism: Viscum album (assembly GCA_963277665.1). Taxonomy (NCBI): domain Eukaryota; kingdom Viridiplantae; phylum Streptophyta; class Magnoliopsida; order Santalales; family Viscaceae; genus Viscum; species Viscum album. The sequence goes on from OY728131.1 coordinate 1,870,692,287, forward strand.
TGTTGATTGAGATAGTCTTTGGATCTCCAATAGTTCTAACTCTAACAATTTTTCCTTTTTCATTGTCACCAAAAGTGACTAAACCTCCATTCATCTAAGTTAGTGTATAGAAATTTGATGAGTCTCTACTCATGTGCCTGGATAGACACTATCCATATACCATATAGTATTTTTATTCATGTGGTTTTTTTCTGACAAAATAATTTAAACGCATGTTTTTTTTGGTACCCATATCTTCTTGGGTCCAACAGTGCCACTGAGCAAAGATTTGGGAATCCAGATCTGCCTTATCTTTCCATAATTTATATCACTTGTTTTAGACATACTTTTAGAAATAAATTCCTTTTTAATACCATTGATTTGAGGATTTCTCAAATAACAGTTATTAGTGAAATTACCTTTTATTCCACAATAATAGCATGTATAATTTTTTGAATTGGGTAAAAAATAATTCCTGTATAATTTAGATTTTTTACCCTTGATTACAATTACAAATATTTCTATTTTAATAACATTATTTCAAAGAATATCATTTAAAACTTTTTCCCCGTTAGTAAAATTAATTATAGTACTCTTATAATATTCTACTTCATCCTATAATTCTTTAATACTTTTCTCATTATCAATATAGTTTATTATAGATGAATTTAATTTTTCAACTAGTTGTTGATGTTGTTTTATCATGGTATCTATTTCACCTAAAACATCATTATGAATATTTTTCAATGATTTGTGATTCTTTAATAAAGAATCATATTTCTCTTCTAACATTGAATAATAAGTATCTAATTTTCCATTTGAGCAACTATTAGTTTTAGAATTAGAAGATTAATAGGATTATACCACTTATTCTTACTTAGCCATAAATCACATGTTAGATTCCAGTTTTTCTGTCTCTTTCTCTGAATAATATTTTAAGAGCTATTGGATTCCTTATATACACTCCACATAGACTTCATGGTTCCTTTTTTTTATACTCATAGTCATCATTATTTTGATAGTTTCTTTTTGTCTTTATTTTTTCATCTTTCAGTTGGGGGAAATCATGTCTAATGTGACCCAATTTTTTACATTCATGGTATCATACTTATATAGGTTCCTTTTCATACTTATTAAAGGTTTTTCTAAAGCCCCATTTCTTATTGTAAAATATACTGAATTTTCTGGCTAGTTGATCCAATTCCATTCCAGGGTTTGAGGAGTCTGAATTTTTGCCTATTTTGACTTCTTGTTTTGGTTTCCGTTTATACTTCTGATATGTCACTTTGAGAGTAGTATTTTTCCTTTTTACTATAATCTTGTGATCTTCAGCTTCATCTTGCATTTATGATTCATACATCATCAATTTTCCAATCATTTCCTTCATAGTTAAATTCTTTACAGGTGATGATTTTCGGATAACCGTAGATATATCATTCCATTTAAAGGGAAGTACTCTGATTACTTTTAGTTCTTGATCATATTGATTGATGGGATCTCCCAAGGTATTAATATTATTGATAATATCTATTAACCTTCCATTCATCTATGTGATTCTTTCACCATCAAACATTCTAAAGGTTTCAAATTTTATCTTAATAGTAGCATATCTCATTTTTCTAATATTTTCTATTCCTTCATATTCAACTATAATACTTTTCCACATCTCATAGGTAGTAGGACATTGTGATACAAGATTAAACTCATATGGCCCAAGTCCAAAGATAATTACATTCATTACTTTTGAATTGATTTCATATTCAGCTTCTGTTTCAGTAGTCCAAGCTTCTGGTTTCTTAGGAATTTCATATGGAGTAATGATCTTTGAATAAATCTTGAATCCAAGATTCTTCACATATATAATCATTCTTGATTTCTATCATCCATAGTTTTCACCATTGAAGTATGGATCACGAACCATAGATATTCCTTCTTTCAGATCAGCTATTGACATTTGCTTTGTATAGAACTTATTATTTTCATCTTGTTATCGCTTTATCCCAAAATCTCTCCTCTGATACCAATTGTTAGATCATAATAATACAAAGTCACACAAGAGGGGGTGAATTGTATCTTTTCTAAACTCTTGATAGTTTCTATTTTGTAAACCTCTTAGCAATTTATCCAAATATGAAGTGTTCTCTTCTGTAATGAATATGAGCAGTGGATAAATAGAAATAATGAACACAACAATTTTATAGTGGTTTGTGGTAAAAAGATATCCTATTACACTCCACCAACGCTCTCTCTATGAGCTTGGTGAATTTCACTAGCAAGGTTATCTTATCACAAGACCTTTAAATACATAACAGATTGCAGACAGTTGGTACCTTTACAACAACTCTAAACAAATACTTATGGTTCTTAATAGGGAACTGATTATCCATAGCTTAATACAAGAAGATGGAACTTCACCACAACTGATTACAAGTAGTTTATAATCTAATAAATCAAAAGAGTTTGATTTGTTGATGGTTCAAGTTGATCTTTACAATTGTAGCAGTAGCAACTAATAGTAGATGGTTCTTCTTCTTCAGAAATGAAAGTCTTCAAGAAAGAATAATTCTAAAGCGATACTAGTTGCAAATGATCTTCAATATGAATATCAAATAACGACTGAGTAATCTTATAGCAGCACATGGTTAAAATATTTATTTCTCCAAAGTGTAGCCTATTCTCCAAATAACAGAGTTGATAGTTTATTGTAGCAGCACAGTAAAAGATATTAACAAGAATACAGTTGTATGTGAATCTTGTATCACCCATATCACATATATCACACACACTAACACACTTTTATTTGAAAATAATTCGATCATATAAATAGCTTTATTTTCATTGAATAAATCCAATAAAATCACATAATAGAATGAGGAAATTCATATCTGAATTGACTAGGTGATTTTTGAATTCCCTTAAGAATAGGAGTGATTTTCCTCATTGAATATAGTTCTCTAAATAAATCATTAAAAGATTTGAATCAGTCTATAACACTGTCAAATACCATTGCATGAATCTCAGATAAAAAGCTTGATTTTAAAACTCTGTTGTTGAATAGTCAAACATAGGGTTGAACTATGTAGTATAGGGTTCCTTTGCGTAGCATAGGATTCCTACCAACATATGGTTCCTTAACCATACTTTCTTTTACACGTAATATATGGAAGCAAAGTAATGTAGAGATAATGATTCATTCGTTCATCTTTTCATCATAAATTTATAAACGTAGCATTGATTAACCATATGTTCAAACTTCCGAACATATGGTATGAATAGTGATTCTAGATTCTAACATAGGATTGATATTCCATACCTTTATTATTCATCGAACATAGGGTTGTCGATCCATATGAAAACTGTTCAGAATAGCATAGGGATGATGATCCATACATTCATTTATCAAATATAGGGTTTCAACAGTGTTTTCATAACACATACTGTAGCTCTTCATTTCATCAAATATATATATAAAAACATTATATATATTCTTGAAACATACTTAATGTAACTTTATTAGAAAAAAATATGGGTATTTGTGAGCATCAAAATCAACATATAATATAGAGTATTATTGAGGAAATACTTCCCAATAGTAGGGAGACTACATGGTGTGCCATCCTTATGAAAACCCAAATGCCTAGCCATCATAACCAGGGCCCGACATGCCGTGTGCTCTTTGAACTACATAGCATGTAGTCGGGATTTTTCTAAAATCTCATATCCATACTTTTTGCTTCAAATCTGGTTGTTCCACCATAGATATCACCTTTTCACCATCCGAAATTGATGGATCTAGTTGTGGATCATCATTTTCTAGAAATCGGAATCCATTATTCCTTGGATGTTCTATCGTGTGCAATGAACATCTCAGGCTCTTAAGCAGTTAACAATTTGATCTTTGATCATTGAAACGATCTCCCATAACCCACAAAAAACCCAGATTTTTCCTTGATTCATAGATCCGTCCCCCGCATGTGATTTCATCATGATTCCAGGGGTCTGATCAGGCTCAGTACCACCCGAAAATGTTGAACCAGGACTGCGGGATCCAACCGGTGAAGAACACGAATAAATTGAGGGGTAAATCATAAGAAAAAAAATTTAACCATTGTTGGCCAAGCGTTCTTGTCCAACAATCAAGAACGGGGATATCCGGGTTAGAAAACAAGAATAACCAATTAAAACTCTAATACACGGGCGCATGCTCATGTCATAATTGGCGCAAATAAAAGAAGGGGATTGATCCACTCAATCAATTTAATCAAAATGGTCATAATCCACAAATTGATGAGTCTGACCTGAAGATTAATGACCTATGCTTTTGAACTAGATGAAAATCCAAAGGAATTTTATTTTATTTTTTCATTTATCGAAGAGGACGTTTTACAAACCAAGCTTTGTAACTTAATTTTGAGAATTATAACCCTTAAAATTGATGTTTTTGGACTTAGGTAAGGCCCCGTGAGGTTCCCCAGGTGCCCTAATGAGTTTCGGTAGTATCAAACTCCGAAAACTCATAATGGGTGAGGCATGGATAGGGTGTATGGTTTTTCTAAAACCATACGGCCCTCAGTAGTAAACTGTGCGACCATATGTAGGTGGGGCAGTGGCAGTGCACACGTTTTTCTGAACTATTATCCTAACCCGTGCCGTTAGTGTTTGTGGCAGTACCTCATAACTATTCACTACACATTTGGCACACAGTTTAGCTAATCATGCAACCCAAACCGTGTGGTGTGTTTTATTTAAAGAAATTAAATTTATCAAATTAAAAATTAAAATTAAAATAAAAGGGGAAATAAAAATAAAGAAAAGTTTTAATAATAATAATATTTTATTTGTTTTTATTGTTGCTGTTGTATTTATATTTTTAATAAAACTTTATAGGGATTCTCCCCTCTCCCCCTAGGTATCGTGCGACCAGCCCCTCCCCTAGGTTGGTTGGTTAGTTAGTTAGTTAGTTAGTTAGTTAGTTAGTTAGTTAGTTAGTTAGTTAGTTAGTTAGTTAGTTAGTTATTTATTTATTTATTTATTTATTTATTTATTTATTTATTTATTTATTTATTTATTTATTTATTTATTTATTTATTTATTTATTTATTTATTTATTTCTTTCTTTCTTTCTTTCTTTCTTTCTTTCTTTCTTTCTTTCTTTCTTTATTTCTTTATTTCTTTATTTCTTTATTTCTTTATTTCTTTATTTCTTTATTTCTTTATTTCTTTATTTCTTTATTTCTTTATTTCTTTATTTCTTTATTTCTTTATTTCTTTATTTCTTTATTTCTTTATTTCTTTATTTCTTTATTTCTTTATTTCTTTATTTCTTTATTTCTTTATTTCTTTATTTATTTATTTCTTTATTTCTTTATTTCTTTATTTCTTTATTTCTTTATTTCTTTATTTCTTTATTTCTTTATTTCTTTATTTCTTTTTATGTATTTATTTGTTTATTTATTTATTTATTTATTTATTTATTTATCTATCTATGTATTTATTTATTTATTTATTTATTTATTTATTTTTCGTATTTATTTATTTTATTTCGTAATTATTTTATTTCGTATTTATTTTATTTAATTATTTTATTTATTTATTTATTTAATTTCGTATTTATTAATTTTTTATTTTGTATTTATTTTATTTATTTATTTATTTTATTTCATATTTATTTTATTTATTTATTTATTTCGTATTATTTTATTTACTTTATTTATCCATGCATGCACATCTCATGCACATGCACATGCACATGCACATGCATACCCATGCAATATAAAGAAATTCTGCGTTTGGTTATTTATTTATTTATTTATTTATTTTTCGTATTTATTTATTTTATTTATTTTATTTCGTAATTATTTTATTTCGTATTTATTTTATTTAATTATTTTATTTAATTATTTATTTATTTTCATATTTATTATTTTTTTATTTCGTATTTATTTTATTTATTTATTTATTTTATTTCATATTTATTTTATTTATTTATTTATTTCGTATTATTTTATTTACTTTATTTATCCATGCATTTATTTTATTTATTTATTTATTTTATTTCATATTTATTTTATTTACTTTATTTATCCATGCATGCACATCTCATGCACATGCACATGCACATGCCCATGCACATGCACATGCCCATGCCCATGCCCATGCCCATGCCCATGCCCATGCACATGCCCTAACCTCTTGCATATTTTCCAAAGACTTTACCACTCCAGCAACCTCGTCATGTGATTAATAAACAGAATTTAATATACTTATATATATTAATTGAAAAAACAAATAATACATAAATAATAAATATAAACTCAATAATAATAAATAATAAATAATAAATAATAAATAATAAATAAGGAATAAGGAATAATAAATATAAATAATAAATAATAAATAAATATAAATAATAAAAAATAAATAAATATAAATAATAAATAATAAATAATAAATAATAAATAATAAATAATAAATAATAACTAATAAATAATAAATAATAAATAATAAATGAATATAAATAATAAATAAATATAAATAATAAATAATAAATAATAACTAATAATTAATAACTAATAAATAAATATAAATAATAAATTATAATTAATAATTAATAAATAATAAATAATAAATAAATATAAATAATAAATAATAAATAGAAATTAATAAATAATAAATAAATATAAATATTAAATATTAAATATTAAATGAATATAAATAATAAATAATAAATAAATATAAATAATAAATAATAAATATAAATAATAAATAAATATAAATAATAAATAATAAATAAATATAAATAATAAATAATAAATAATAAATAATAAATAATAAATAAATATAAATAATAAATAATAAATAATAAATAATAACTAATAACTAATAAATAAATATAAATAATAAATAATAAATAATAAATAATAAATAATAAATAATAAATAAATATAAATAATAAACAATAAATAGAAAATAATAAATAATAAATAAATATAAATAAGAAATAATAAATAAATATAAATAATAAATAATAAATAGAAAATAATAAATAATAAATAAATATAAATAATAAATAATAAATAATAAATATAAATAATAAATAATAAATAATAAATAATAAATAATAAATAATAAATAAATATAAATAATAAATAATAAATAATAAATAATAAATAAATATAAATAATAAATAATAAATAAATATAAATAATAAATAATAAATAATAAATAATTAATAATAACTAATAAATAAATATAAATAATAAATAATAAATAACAAATAACAAATTATAAATAATAAATTATAAATAATAAATTATAAATAAATATAAATAATAAATAGAAAATAATAAATAATAAATAAATATAAATAATAAATAATAAATAATAAATAAATATAAATAATAAATAATAAATAGAAAATAATAAATAATAAATAAATATAAATAATAAATAATAAATAAATATAAATAATAAATAATAAATATAAATAATAAATAAATATAAATAATAAATAATAAATAAATATAAATAATAAATAATAAATAGAAAATAATAAATAATAAATAATAAATAATAAATAAATATAAATAATAAATAATAAATAATAAATAATAAATAATAAATAAATAATAAATAATAAATAATAAATAAATAATAAATAATAAATAAATATAAATAATAAATAATAAATAAATATAAATAATAAATAATAAATGAATATAAATAATAAATAATAAATAATAAATAATAAATAAATATAAATAATAAATAACAAATAATAAATAATAAAAAATAACTAATAAATAAATATAAATAATAAATAATAAATAATAAATAATAAATAATAAATAAATATTAATAATAAATAATAAATAGAAATTAATAAATAATAAATAAATATAAATAATAAATATTAAATATTAAATGAATATAAATAATAAATAATAAATAAATATGAATAATAAATAATAAATATAAATAATAAATATATATAAATAATAAATAATAAATAAATATAAATAATAAATAATAAATAATAAATAATAAATAATAAATAATAAATAATAACTAATAAATAATAACTAATAAATAAATATAAATAATGAATAATAAATAATAAATAAATATAAATAATAAATAATAAATAAATATAAATAATAAATAATAAATGAATATAAATAATAAATAATAAATAATAAATAATAGATAATGACTCATAAATAATAACTAATAAATAAATATAAATAATAAATAATAAATAATAAATAATAAATAATAAATAATAAATAATAAATAATAAATAATAAATAATAAATATAAATAATAAATAATAAATAGAAAATAATAAATAATAAATAATAAATAATAAATAATAAATAATAAATAAGGAATAATAAATATAAATAATAAATAATAAATAAATATAAATAATAAATAATAAATAAATCTAAATAATAAATAATAAATAATAACAAATAAATAATAAATAATAAATAAATATAAATAATAAATAAATAATAAATAAGGAATAAGGAATAAGTAATAATAAATATAAATAATAAATAATAAATAAATATAAATAATAAATAATAAATAAATATAAATAATAAATAATAACTAATAAATAATAAATAATAAATAATAAATAATAAATAATAAATAATAAATAAATATAAATAGTAAATAATAAATAGAAATTAATAAATAATAAATAAATATAAATATTAAATATTAAATATTAAATGAATATAAATAATAAATAATAAATAAATATAAATAATAAATAATAAATATAAATAATAAATAAATATAAATAATAAATAATAAATAAATATAAATAATAAATAATAAATAATAAATAAATATAAATAATAAATAATAAATAATAAATAATAACTAATAACTAATAAATAATAACTAATAAATAATAACTAATAAATAAATATAAATAATAAATAATAAATAATAAATAATAAATAATAAATAAATATAAATAATAAATAATAAATGGAAAATAATAAATAATAAATAAATATAAATAATAAATAATAAATAAATATAAATAATAAATAATAAATATAAATAATAAATAAATATAAATAATAAATAATAAATAAATATAAATAATAAATAATAAATAAATAATAAATAAATATAAATAATAAATAATAACTAATAAATAATAACTAATAAATAAATATAAATAATAAATAATAAATAATAAATAATAAATAACCAGTTATAAATAATTGATAATAAATAAATTAATGTATATTATAAATAATAAATAATAAATAATAAAGGAAACACATGAAAAAGTATGAAAAGACGTGATAAGGGATGAAAAATCATGAAAACGCATGAAAAAGGATGGAGAAGCATATGAAGAATGAGGCATTAGAAAAAATGAGAACGCATGAAAACTCGTGACAACTCTAGAAAACTCCTTAATAATTCAACATAATCATCATAATAACCCATAAAAAACCATTGATAAAGATAAAAAGTCATGGAAACCCAAATAAACAGTAATAAATGGAGCTACCGTTAAAACCCGTCAAAACGGTTATAAAGAGACAAAAACATTGGACTCACATTAACGGAGATAACTTATGATCCGAGAGTCCGTTTTAGATCCGCGACCTGTCAAATCAAAGATCCTGAAACTCTCTTCAACCTGAAAGGTTAAAGAGTCCGAATGGACAGACGGATCGGAAGTTATGACCATTTAAAAAAAGCTGACGGAGAACGGGTGCTAGAAATGATACATTGAAAAACATAACAAACCTGATACCCACTAAAAAGGCCATAACATATGATCTAGGAGTGCATGTGGGCACCGCGACCAGTCAAACTGAAGCTCATGGAACGAGCTATGATCTGGCAGGTGGAGGAGGCCAAACTGACACGCGGATCGAAAGTTAGTTCTATTTGAAGACAAGTTTGACGGGACACCGGTGACGGAAATGGGGTTTTGGAGGCCTTAGGAGGGGTTTTTGGGGTCGAAAAACACGACAGAAGCTTTCTTGTATTAATTTGGTGTGTATCTCTCTTCGCTGGCTTCGATTTGATATGTGGTAGAGCCCAAACGGACACTCGGAGCGAAAGTTATGGCCGTTTGAAGTTGGAGAACTTTTTTCAACTTTTTTATAACTCTAATATCTTCCACACCTTAGACCGTCTCACGGTTTTGATTATATGTGCCTCTAGATCTCTTCATGAGATTCGATTTGACTGGTCGTGGCGCTTCAACGGACGCCCAGATCAAAAGTTATGGTCGTTTTAGTGATTTCGGGGTTTCTCACGTTTTTTTTATTTTTTTCATTTCATTTCGCGGCGGTTTTACCGAAACCGCCGCTATTTCACGGCGGTTTTTTAAAAAACCGCCGCTAATCCTCGAATAAAATTAAAAAAAAAATTAAATTAAAAAAATAATAAATTTTTTTTTTCCGTTTAGCGGCGGTTTTTTCGCGACGGTTCTTAAAACCGCCGCGAAATGGCGGCCCGAAAACGCGTTCCGCGGCGGTTTTTAAAACCGCCGCGAAAAAACCGCTGCTAAACGGCGGTTTTCTTGTAGTGTGTTTCCGCTTCCTTGTCTAGACTAAATGTATTTGGGGTCTTTTAGTTGTTTTGAGGTTCTGGTAATTTATCTATAGTGCGTTGGACCTTGTTGTGTGGTTTTGAGTCACCAGAGTCAAAGGAGACTTACCCACGTATGCATAGGTAGGCATATTTATATGTAAGTTCTCCCATTATATATATATTCATCCATGGAAGTGAATATATATATATATATGGGGCTAGGTTTTCTTACATGTAATATGAAAATGTATGCGGGGGTAAGTGTAAACAGGTGTCTGCACATAAGAATATATGTAAGGATCCCCTTATACATATTCATGGCCATGCAAATATGTAAATAGGGTCTAGGTGTCCTTATGTATATGTGAAGGTTCATATGCTCTGTGGCGGGTAGAATAAGCTTTGTGTGGTCTCCACTGAAAATATCAAGTACCGAGTGTTCAGTTTGGTCTACTTCCTAAGGTAGGATCCCTTTCCATCGCCTTTAAATTTAATAATGCCTTAAATACTCGCTTTACACACTGTCCTTGGATATTAATTATTATTGTTTGATTTTTAAAATAAATGTTTAAATATGATAAATGAATTTTTTGAATAACAATGTCATGTTTTCATAATAAAACCCCTCAGTGGAGGTGTGTTTTCTTCAATTGGAAAATAATATGTGCACTACCTTATAGTTTTGTGCTAATGCTTGATGATTCATCTTAGATGTCACATGCTTTATATTTAATTTGTTATGCACATTAGTTGGATGGTTTGAATTAAATTTTAGGCTTGTCCAATCTTGTTATCTTGAATTATTTAAATTTCATTGATGACACACTACAGGAAAACGGGCATTTCACGGCGGTTTTTTCGCGGCGGTTTAAAAACCACCGTGAAATGTGTTAATTTTTTTTTTCGAGGATTAGTGGTGGTTTTTAAAAAACCGCCGCAAAATAGGGGCGGTTTCGGTAAAACCGCTGTGAAATGAAAAGAAGAAAATAAAAAAAACATGAGGAACCCCGAAATCACTAAAACGACCATAACTTTTCATCCGGGTGTCCGTTAGAGCATCATGACCAGTCAAATAGAATATCATGAAGAGATATAGAGGCATGTATAATCAAAACCGTGAGACGGTCTAAGGTGCGGAAGATATGAGAGTTATAAGAAAGTTGAAAAAAGTTCTCCAACTTCAAACGGCCATAACTTTCGCTCCGGGTGTCCGTTTGGGCTCTACCACATATCAAATCGAAGCCAGCGAAGAGAGCTACGCACTAGTTTGACAAAAGGAATATTCTGTTATGTTTTTTGACCCCAAAAACCCCTCTTAAGGCCTCCAAAACCCCGTTTCCGTCACCGGTGTCCCGTCAAACTTGTCTTCAAACGGACCTAGATTTCGATCCGCGTGTCAGTTCAGAATCCTCCATCTGTCAGATCGTATTTTATTCCATGAGCTTCAGTTTGACTGGTTGCGGCGCCCACATGGACTCCTAGATCATATGTTATAGCCTTTTTAGTGGGTATCAGGTTTGTTATGTTTTTCGATGCCTCGTTTCTAGCACCCGTTCCCCGTCAGCTTTTTTTTAAATGGTCGTAACTTCCGATCCACCGGTCCATTCAGTCACTTTCACCTATCAAGTTGAAGATCATTTCAGGATCTTTGATTTGACTGGTCGCGGATCTGGAATGGACTCTTAGATCATAAGTTATCTCCGTTAATGTGAGTCTAACGTTTTTGTCACTTTATGACCGTTTTGACGGGTTTTAACAATTGCTCCATTTATTACTGTTTATTTGGGTTTCCAGGACTTGTTATCTTTATCAATGGTTTTTTGTGGGTTATTATGATGATTATGTTGAATTCTTAAGGGGTTTTCCAGAGTTGTCATGAGTTTTCATGCGTTCTCGTGCTTTCTGATGCTTCCTTCTTCATGCTTCTCCATCCGTTTTCATGCGTTTTCATGATATTTCATCCCTTATAATGCCTTTTCATACTTTTTCATGTGTTTCATTTATTATTTGTTATTTATTATTTATAATGTACTTTAATTTATTTATTATCTTTTATTTGTTACTGGTTATTTATTATTTATTATTTATATTTATTTATTATTTATTATTTATTATTATTATTAATAAAATATTATTATTATTATTATTAAAATATTATTATTATTAATAATATTTGTTACTGGTTATTTATTATTTATATTTATTTATTATTTATTATTTATTATATATATTATTTATTATTTATTATTTATTATTTATTATTTATTATTTTATTATTTATTATTTATTATTTATTATTTATTATTTATTACTTATTATTTATTATTTATTATTTATTATTTATTATTTATTATTTATTATTTATTATTTATTATTTATTATTTATTATTTATTATTATTAATAATAATATTTTATTTATTATATACTGTGTATTATATATTATATATTATATGTTATATATTATATATTATATATTATATATTATATATTATGTATTATATATTATGTATTATTATTTATTTATTTATTATTTATTTATTTAGTCTTGTTTATTCTTTATTATTTTTTATTTTTTATTTTTTATTTTTTATTTTTTATTTTTTATTTTTTATTTTTTTATTTTTTATTTTTTATTTTTTATTTTTTATTTTTTATTTTTTATTTTTTATTTCTTATTTTTTATTTATTATTATTATTATTATTTATTGTTATTTATTATATATTTATTATTATCTATTATTAATTGTTGTTTATTATTTATTATTTATTATTTATTATTTATTATTTATTATTTATTATTTATTATTTATTATTTATTATTTATTATTTATTATTTATTATTTATTATTTATTATTTATTATTTGTTTATTATTATTTATTATTATTTATTATTATTTATTATTATTTATTATTATTTATTGTTTATTGTTTATTGTTTATTGTTTTTTATTTATTATTTAATATTTATTATTTAATATTTATTATTTATTATTTGTTTATTATTATTTATTATTATTTATTATTATTTATTATTATTTATTATTATTTATTGTTTTTTGTTTTTTGTTTTTTCTTTATTATTTATTATTTATTATTTATTATTTATTATTTATTATTTATTATTTATTATTTATTATTTATTATTTATTATTTATTATTTATTGTATTATTATTTTATTGTATTATAATTTTAATTTCGTAATTTTATTATATTATTATATTATTTTCATAATTTTATAATATATGTAAATATTATTATAATTTATTGGTTATTTGTTATTTATTATAATAAACAGTAAATAATAATAAATAACTCAATAAATAACTAATAAATCAATAATTATTAATTATTAATTATTGATTATTGCTTATTGTTTAATTATTATTGATTTTATATCTATTAGTTATGTATTATTTGTTTTTTCAATTAGTATATATAAGTATGTTAAATTTTTTTTATTAACCACATGGAGAGCTTGCTGGAGTGGTAAAGTCTTTGGAAAATATGCAAGAGGTTAGCGGTTCAAATCTCACCAAACGCAGTTTTTCTATAAATAATAAATAATAAATAATAAATAATAAATAATAAATAATAAATAATAAAAAAATTAAAAAAAATTAAAAAATAAATAAAAATTAAAAATTAAAAAAATTAAAAAATTAAAAAAAAAATCAAAAAATCAAAAAAACCGCCGCGAAATGTTCTGCGATGGTTTTGAAAACCGTCACGAATAGTTTCCCAATGCACAATTTAGCGGCGGTTTTGGAAAACCGCCGCCAATCCATTTAGTGACGGTTTAAAGCGCCACGAAACGAAAAAAAACCGCCACTAAATACGCATTTTTTCGTAGTGGCATGTGATTAAAGGCATGTTAATGCCATGTTCCTATGCTTATTTCTCATAGTTTCATTGCTATTAGACATCGCGTTGTTGTGATGCTCATCAGAACCTTCCAGTGAATATTTTTTTATCACATATTAAATTGTTTGAGTTGTCTTGTTTGTAGGTTCTGGGCGTAGCAGAAGCACGTGGATGGGTGTACCCAACTTGAATTTTATTGTTAACAATGATCAATCTGAGATCTGTCACGATGATAAAACACCGGATCTTCGGAATAGAACAAAGAATAAAAAAGAAATAGGTAAGTCCCTAAAGAATATAGAGGATCATCATATGTTGGTTGTAATTAATTTAATTAAAAGACAAGAATCATCTTGATAGAATTCTCTCTATGTTGATGCTTCCGGTCACGATCCAATGTGATCCATTATTGCCTTTTAGAAGCCAAGTGTAGGCTTCCTCTAGCGGTGATTTACACATACTCCATGTATCTCTTGATGTCATTGAAAGGATCTTCAGGTGCTATCATGGAAGAGCCTTCTCTTGTGATTTTCACCTTCGATCGCCTTGAGATCCGCTTCCAAAGCGCTCTCCTTGATCCGGTGGAGGAGGATCTCTCTCGTAACTTGAGAACGTTCTTGGAGGAAAATAATTCTCTCTTGGCTTGAGAGCTTTCTCAATATCCGTTGTGAACAACCAAAAAGAATGTCTAGGCTTAATGAGAATAATGTAATTGGGATTTATAATACTTAGAATAATGAAATAATTACCCATAGGAATTTATTTATTTCATTTAATTCTTAGTAAGACCCTATTTCTAATAATAGCGTTTCACTATTATTATTACTTTACATGCGCCCAGCAAATTACACCTAATATTATTTAATTAAATAAATAATATTATTTATTACAAATTCCCAGAAAAACTACACAGTGTGTATATTAATATACACGGCGTGTACTTCTGTTTTTCCATTTTTCTTTATTTCCTCCACTACATTTATTAGACCTTGAATAATGACTATTTAATTCTCAAATAAATATCACTACATTATTCACTAATAAATATATTATTTCTTCCATAATATATTCTCTCAAATAAACAGTGTCGAAATAAATTTGATCAGGCATCCTTGAATAATTATTAAACCACAATCAGGAATAAAACTTATTCAACTTATTAAATGAATATTTAACTGAGATACTTGGATACACTTAATGTGTGACCCTCTAGGACTCTTTCTCAATGGAATTAGGCAGAGCCTTCCTAAAGTACAAGGTTAGCATCTAGTAACACACCAAGGCACCCATAGAGAAATATGTTAACACCGCAATGACATGTCACCTCCTACGAACGCTTACCATGTAATGTAATCCCTTTGTCTCGATATCTCCAATAAAGAGGGTTGTATGCTAGTTCCATCAACTCATGTGCTCGATTATTCTTTATTTGGCTTCCCATAATTGAACTTTACCATTCCTTACCATGGTCATGGATTTATTTAGGCTCTAGCAATTCCATCAAATGACCTGAGATATCAACTTCTGTTATGGAACAGAAGGGACAAATCCTTTCTCGCATTATCTATTAATACATTATTACTCATGACTCACCCAAAAAATCCTACCTCGCTATGAAAATTGCGTCATCACAGTTTTTGTTAATACATCTAAGTGTTCGAGTTGTAATACCCATTAATAATAATATTAATGTCTAAGGACCAATAAACACGTCTGTAGATAGGAACATCCAATGAAACTGTGAAATGTGGATTTCCTACTGGCGGGTCTCCTCATAATATCCTCCTGGATATTACCAAGGGCGCTGGTTCACGCCCAAATTTACCCAATAGAAGAAGGGTAGAACGGTCCTTGTAGTGTAGCTTGGGTTGTCGATTCCACAGAGACCTAAGAAGATACCTAAGATACACAACCTAAGGGATGGATTTTTGTCTATAAAGTGGCCAACTTGGATTGATTTTTGATGGGTTTTAAAGATATCTAAAAGATTTAAGTGGATTCAATTTAAAAGAATGAGTTGATCCTAGGTTATCACTCGGGGTGGATTGGACGTATTTTCTTTTTAATGATTTCAATTTCTTAAATTTGAGATGGGTTCATTTAAGGAGATAAAACAACATCATCACTTACTGGTTTAATGCCTACACCCTCTAATACTAATCACCTATACACTTGAAGGATCAAAGTTTTGAGCACTTCAAGGTAAAGGATCGTATTAGTACTTGAAGTGTGTGGCCTTAAATTCAACAAGGACGATGGAGTTTAAAAATCATCAAATAAAAATCCCAATTAAAGAAGTGATTATACATTAATTAGGTGATAAATAACATCCAATCCAGCCCCTTGCTACTCCCTTGGATCAACCCATAAGTGGGTTAGCCCTCCATTGATCCCATGGTTTCAATGGAAGCGGAAAGTAGACTCATAAGGAAGGAAATGGAGAAGTAAAGAAAACAACAAAAATAAAATGATCACTCCACCGTTGTGTGAATAATTTCACAAGGGTTGGTGTGAATAAATTCACACATTGATCCAACGGTATCAAAGTGATATTAAGAACAACAGAATAAGAGTAGAAGAAGAACTTTTATTAAGAAACTAAAGTGAATTGAACAACTTACATGTGAAAGACAAAATTGAGGCAACAAAAATGCAGCATAACATTACAATTAAACAAAGCATCCAAGATTCTCAACTCCTTCACAACCACTACCTTAAATAGGCATTTTGGGAGCCTTGGGTCGAACCACCAACAGTACAAGGCATCTTAATTAATTTTGCTAGGCTATAGGTGGTGGAAAGCTTGTGGAATTTGGACTTTTCCACGTTTGACCCGAGGTGGCAGCCATCTTTCCTTCATCGAACCGACGCGTCTGTAAGACCTTCTAGACGGCCGAATCAGGGTGGGCCATAGAATAAGAAAATGGAGCTCCGAATGTCTTATAACCTCCTGTAAAATTTGGGCCCATTTGGAGTTTTGGATTCCAAGATATGATCAAAGTAGTGGACTGTTTTTCTGGGCCGCAGAATCTGGCCCAGAATTTTATCTCTAACTTGGGCCGACTAAATGACCAACATGGAGGCCGAATTAGCATTAACTCCTGAATAGTTATTTGTTAATATACATGTCTTCTAGCATCCCATGAAATTTGGAATTAATTGGGCCTGTATGTTGGGCCCCACAATCTCATCAGTGGGCTGGTGTCCAATCTACCTTCTCCAGAATTGCTTCCTTTCATTGCCAAATATCTCCATCATCCTCCATGAATTCTCCACTGATCCCTGAATAAAACATGTTCATATTTAAGTGTAGATCAATTTCCAAAAATATCAAATTAAAATATTTAAAATTCAATTCCTTAAAATCAGATGAATCATTGGGTACTTTAAATGATGTTCAAAAATGTACCACATAATAGTGCATTTTAAGAAGGTATTACAATCGTAATGTGAAATGATGTTCAAAGTGTAAAATGCACTAAAATGGTGTTTATGAATAACAAAGAACATGAAAATTATGTATATTAACAATTAATATTAGCCTCATTTAGTGTCTAATCACACCCCCCAACTTGAGTTTTGCTAGTCCCGAGCAAAATATATCTCATCAAAAATGAAATTCAAATTCCCTTTTCCAAAAACATTTTAATACACAATGATCACCAAAAAACATTATACCAAACAATCATGAAACCCATCAAAATATTTTAATATGAGATAGTTTCATAAGCAGATCCCAATCCCAAGCCCATTCCTTTGATCAAATCCATCATCATACTTCATCCAACTCAATTAGGTGTAATGATGTGTTGTGAACCACAATAGATATGGGGGTTCATTTTCATTCAAGGGGTAAATCATGGAAGCGCTAGGTGGAATCACATTTAATCCTAATATGAGTATTCTTCGTCCTTTTTTTTTGTTTTTGTTTTTTTTTTCAATATTGCTATAGTAATTGAGATTGCAATTAATCAAATTAACCCATGTAGAAAGACTTTGCCGATGACTCCCAGACTCAATGGCCTTAGGGCACCAAGTGAAACCCACATACTCGGGCATCGTCTCGAGTTAACTTAATCAAAAACAAAGTCATATTACCATAAATAGAGATAGATTGAAAAACTCAGGGCTAGACAACTCTGGAGTCACGATCCCCAAGTGCCGAAAGCCTCGCATTTTATCAATTCATTGCTCTACACGCAATTTTTTATTTTTATTTTTTTATTTTTTATTTTTTTAATAATTTTTTGTT
Source organism: Viscum album (assembly GCA_963277665.1). Taxonomy (NCBI): domain Eukaryota; kingdom Viridiplantae; phylum Streptophyta; class Magnoliopsida; order Santalales; family Viscaceae; genus Viscum; species Viscum album. The sequence goes on from OY728131.1 coordinate 1,870,710,963, forward strand.
TTAATTTTTTTTTTGAATACTCATATTATTCATAAAAATAAAACCATCCTATGCTATTTATTATGGGACCCCAAAAATTCAAATTAGTACCCCACAGTCTAGAGGACGTGCATTGTGGCATTTTTTTTATTTGGATGAAAATATAAACGATGAAATATCACATTGGACAGCCACACTTCTCAAAATCTATGCTCATGAAATTATACAAGGATTAAAATCAGAATCAGGGCATGCTAAATTATTTGATATTCAGTTTCAAAGTGTGCAATGTGTATTTCCATGTTCAAAGTTAAAGGAATTTTTCCTTCCATTTACTTTTTTTTTCAAATCATTCAATTTTTGTTTTTGACACAAAAGCATTTTTTTTATCTCCCCCCCAACTTAAAACAACATTGTCCCCAGTGTTTGAAGAAATGAAAAATTAGAAGGAGTAGAGGCAGGGAATAAAAATTTAAAAAGGAAATTGAAAATGATGATTATGGAATGAAGTCACCTGATGGTTGAAGTTTGAAGTTCTTGCCGCTCGAATTTATTCCTTTGATATCCATGTCGCTTGCAAAGTTCCCTAGTGGAAAAAGGAAAAAACAAAACAAACAAAACAAACAAAACAAACAATATATATATATATATTTATATAATAAAGGAAGTAAAATATAAGAATATATATAAAAATTATAGAATAAGGTAGCACAAGAAGCCGCAGGTCAGTGGTAAGCGTGCGCCCCTGTCTCCCTTCGGTCCCAGGTTCGAGTCCCCGCGGCTTCGCCGGTTGTGACGGGGTTTGCCCCACGGCCTATGGCATGGACTTTTTTTTTGTATTATTATATTTTTATTTTTTTTTCTTAACCTATTGAATAATAAAAACAAAATAAACTGATGATACATTGTCTTCTTTTTAAATTTCTGGGTAAGGTATTACTCAAGGATCACACCACGTGACACGGATGAATATGGTGCTCCTCTTTCGTACCCATCCATACTCATAATAGAAGAATAGGTCAAAAGTCTATTTTGTTATTTTTAAATATAAAAATGATTAAGTAATCTTATTTGAAAAATAAAGATGATTCAGAAAGATTAGAAACATAAAAACCACGGGTTGCCTCCCGTGCAGCGCTTTGTTTAACGTCGTTAGCCCGACATAGATCCCAAATTTATCAATTTTTTTCCTGGTTCATAGATTGGATCAATTAACTCAACATCTATTTCCTGTTTATTGAATGATTCAATGAATGTTTTTAACCTTTGACCATTGACCTTGAAAATGTGACCACTTGTGGGATCTTGAATCTCTACTGCCCCATGGGGGAATACGTGATGCACTATGAAAGGTCCTGACCATCTAGACCTTAACTTTCCCGGATGTAAATGAAGTTTTGAACTATACAAGAGCACAAGTTTTCCCGGTTCAAAATGTTTGACCTTGATATTCCTAGATTGGTAGGCTTGAACTCTAGCTTTATTGATCCTTGAATTTTCATAAGCCTCCATCCTTAGTTCCTCCAGTTCATTGAGATCTAATTTCCTTTTTGTTTCAGCCAATGAGAGGTCATAATCCATTTTCTTAATTGCCCAAAAGGCCTTATGTTCAATCTCCACTGGCAAATGGCATGCTTTTCCATAAACCAACCTATATGGGGATATTCCTAAAATGGTTTATATGCAGTTCTATAGGCCCAAAGAGCATCTAAGAGTTTCTCAAACCAATCTTTCCTAGAGGGGTTGACAGTTTTTTCAAGAATTTTCTTAATTTCACGATTGGCTAACTCAGCTTGACCATTGGTCTGTGGGTGGTAAGCAGTGAACACTTTGTGAGAAATTCCATATTTTTCCATGAGTGATGAGAATGGACGATTGAAAAAATGAGTTCCACGATCACTTATGATAGCCCTAGGAATTCCAAATCTAGAGAATATGTTTTCTTTTAGGAATCTAATCACAGTTTGATAATCATTGGATTTTGTGGGAATGGCCTCAACCCATTTTGAGACATAATCAACAGCTAAGAGTATGTAGAGGTATCCCCGAGAGTTTGGGAAGGGACCCATGAAATCAATTCCCCAACAGTCAAAGATTTCAACCACTAAGATGGGATTGAGTGGCATTTGATTCCTTTTTGTGATGGACCCTACTTGTTGACACCTAGGATAACTTTGACAATATGTGTAGGAGTCCCTTGAAAGGGTGGGCCAGAAAAGACCACATTGAAGAATCTTAGCAGATGTTTTCTTAGAGGAAAAGTGACCTCCACATGCCTCACTGTGACAAAATTTAAGGATGGACTCTTGTTCAGATTCTGGAACACACCTCCTAATGACTTGGTCAAGGCAGAACTTATAGAGGTAAGGATCATCAAACACATAGTGTCTAACATCAGAAAGAAATTTCCTTCGAGATTGAGTCCCTAAGAATTTTGGAATGACTCCTGTCACTAAGAAATTTGCTATGTCAGCATACCAAGGGCAGTCACTCACAGAGTATAGGTGTTCATCAGGAAACGAATCAGACACAGAGAGGTGATTTGAGTTGTCTTTGAATTCCATCCTAGAGAGGTGATCAACTACAACATTTTCAACTCCCTTTTTATCCTTGATTGTGAGGTCAAATTCTTGTAAGAGAAGGACCCACCTAATCAGTCTACCCTTAGCATCTTGTTTTTGGAAGAGGTATTTTAGTGCAGAATGGTCAGTGAACACAGTGATGGGTGATCCTAAGAGGTAGGACCTAAACTTCTCTAAGGCAAACACAATAGCAAGTAACTCCTTTTCAATGGTGGTGTAGTTTATTTGGGCATCATTTAAGGATTTGCTTGCATAAGCAATGACATAAGGAGTTTTATCACAACGTTGTCCTAACACAGCTCCAACAGCAAAGTCACTGGCATCACACATAAGTTCAAAAGGAAGGTTCCAATTTGGAGATTTCATAATGGGAGGAGAGGTGAGAGAGGATTTGAGGGTTGAGAATGAACCCTCACAGCTTTCTGTCCAAACAAATGGAGCATCCTTTACTAAGAGAGCACAAAGGGGACGGGATATTGAACTAAAGTCCTTGATGAATCTTCTATAGAAACCAGCATGTCCTAAGAAAGACCTCACTTCCTTGACAGTTTTGGGTGATGGAAGGTGAAGAATGATGTCAACCTTTGCTTTTTCAACTTCAATCCCCCTACTCGAGACCAGATGGCCTAGAACAAGTCCCTCTTTAACCATGAAATGGCATTTTTCCCAGTTTAGGACCAGATTTTTTTCTTCACATCTTGACAAGACTCTCTCCACATTCTGCAGACATCCCTCAAAAGTATCCCCAAACATAGAGAAGTCATCCATGAAGACCTCAAGAAAATCCCCTACCATGTCTGAGAATATTCCCATCATGCACCGCTGGAAGGTTCCAGGGGCATTGCATAACCCGAAAGGCATGCGTTTGAAGGCAAAGGTACCGAAAGGACATGTGAATGTAGTCTTCCCTTGATCCTCTAGGGAGACCTCAATTTGATTGTACCCCGAGTACCCATCTAAGAAACAGTAGAAGGCATGACCTGCCACTCTCTCAAGGACTTGGTCAATGAATGGTAAGGGGAAATGGTCCTTATTGGTGAATGAGTTTAGTTTCCTATAGTCAATGTAGACCCTCCATCCACTACTCACCCTTGTTGGAAAAATCTCTCCATCCTCATTGGTTATCACTGTGATTCCAGCCTTTTTTGGAACCACTTGGATTGGGCTCACCCATTCACTCTCAGCTATGGGATATATGATACCAGCTTTCAACAATTTCAGAAGTTCCTTCCTTACTACCTCCATGAGATTAGGATTGAGTCGCCGTTGAGGTTGACGACATGGCTTTGAATCAGATTCCAGAACAATCCTATGAGTCCCGATAAGTGGGCTAATCCCAGGAATATCAGAAAGGGTCCAACCAATGGCTTTCTTATTCTTCCTAAGGACATATAGAAGCATCCTCTCATGATTGTATTCAAGAGAAGAAGAAATGACAATAGGATGTGTTTGATTTTCCCCTAGGAAGGCATACTTTAGTGAAGTAGGAAGTTCCTTCAATTCAAGATCAGGTTGGTTCAAAATTTCAGCAGAATATTGGGACATTGGATCAAGATCAATTTCTTTTTTTAGAGGTTCAGATAGGATTGATTCCTCACATGTAGAGGTTTCAGCTACTAGATTGGCTTGATCAGATTTAGGGAAGGAATTTAGAGGGGTCTCTATGAAATTGGTTTCTTGAAAGGTTTCACTGATTGTTGGACCTAAGACTTCATCATAAGAGCAATTTGAAAATTATTCAAGCCAAGGAGATAAAATTCCTTCATATGAACAAAGGAAATAAATCTCATTCTGACTTAAACATTCATCAAATATTCCTTGATGTTCCATGGATTCATTATCAATGCTTCCTATCATGTTTACTTCATGAATATCCTCGTCATCCCCTATTTGTGAGCTTGCATTATAGATGTTCAGGTCTAGACTCATGTTCCCAAAGGTGATGGTCATGTTCCCATTTCGGACTCGAATAATAGAGTTGATTGTTGCAAGGAAAGGACGACAAAGGGTGATTGGGGTTTGTTCCTTATTTCCTAAGTTTGGATGGTTGTCAAGGACAATGAAATCAGCATGGTAGATGAAGTTTTCAACCTTTACCAGAACATCCTTTAAAATCCCCTTTGGAACCCTAATGCTACGATCAGTAAGTTGAAGTGTGACAGATGTGGGTTGGAGTTCTTCTAGGCCTAACTGGCAGTACACATCATATGGGATGAGATTGACACTAGCACCTAGGTCACACAAGGCTTTGACAACTTTGCTTTCTCCTAGTTCAACATTGATGTAAGGGCAACCTGGGTCTTTCAACTTAGGAGGAATTGTACCTTGAATGGTGGTACTCACATTAGCAGCCAAAAGGACTTGGTTTTTATGTGAAAATTTTCTTTTAAAATTGCACAAGTCCTTAAGGTACTTTGAGTAGGAAGGTATGGTTTGGATTGCATCGAGAAGGGGTATGTTCAACTTGACTTGTGAAAATATTTCCCTCAACGTTTCACTCAGTTCAGGTTTGGTTTTCCCCCTCATGCGTTGAGGAAATGGTGCAGGTTGTGGGGTTGTTTGTTGAAGAGTTGTTTCTTTAACATTGTTATCAGTTTCTTCAGTTTGATCTTGTGTTTCATTTAAATTTTCATCCAAGTTTGAATCTTCAGGTGGGTTCTTAATTAGTTGTTCAGGTTTCTCAATTGATTTCCCACTTCTTAAAACAGTCACAGCCTTTAGTTGTTCATGAGTTGTTTGACCACAACTTGACTCTCCCCTTGAAGTTGAGGAGAGCACCGCCTGAGTAGGCATGGGTTCCTTTCTTGTTTTGATGGTTTGAAGTTCTTGTTTCAGGGAAGATACCTCCGATTTCATCCTCTCCATTTGTTTGCAAAGTTGTTCTAGTAGGCTTTGTGGAACAGTTTGGGTTGGTGCTAGAGTAGGTTGGTTTATCCCAGGGGGATATTTTGGAGGTGGGATGGTTTGTTGAAAATGGACCGGTGGTTGTTGGTATTGGATAGGTTGGGTTTGGAACTGGTTATGGTTTTGGTAGTTCTGATGGGGGTAAGGATTTTGTCCCTGTGGTTGGCTAGGTTGTTGGTTATCTTTCCAGCGGAAGCCTGGGTGGTCATTGTACCTTGGATTGAAGGTGTTTTGGTATTGGGGATTTTGAAAGTTTAGGGCATTGACTTCCACTGGGGGTCCTCCTAGAAGAACATCCTTGATGGATGGAATGGTTGGGCAGTTGTCTGTTTTATGGTCATGTTTGTCACAAATTGTGCAAACAAGGTCTACATTTTGGATTTCATGGACTTTCCTAAGGTCTGTCTCTTTAACCTTCCTAGAGAGTGCTGCGAGTTTAGCCCTAAGGCTTTCCTCTTCTCTAAGTGTATGAATTCCAGTGGTTCTTTGTGGCTTTTCAGAATAAGGTGAAGTTCCCCAAGTTTGGTTTTGTTCATCCAGACTTTCGAGATACTCGTAAGCATCATTTGGGGCCTTGTTTTTAAAGGTTCCATTACACATCATGTCAATGAATTGTTTATTACCCGGACCCAACCCTTCATAGAAAATTCTCACTTGTTCAGGTATGGAAAACCCATGGTGTGGAACCATGTTTAGGGTGTCTTTGAACCTCTCCCATGTTTCATAGAATGACACTCCCTCTTTTTCAAAAAAGTTTTGGATGCTCTTTTTAAGTGCAATTGTTTTGTGATGAGGGAAGTATTTTTTGTAGAATTCTCTTTGCAGTTGGTCCCAAGAGTGGATTGATGTAGGTCTCAAGTTGTTTATCCAATTTTTAGCTCGATCCTTTAATGAAAAAGGAAATAGCCTCATCTTAGCAGATTCTAGTTGATGTGGGGGACACATGGTTTCAACAATGTCGTTGAACTCTTTGACATGAAGGTATGGCATTTCTGACTCCATCCCATGAAAGGTTGGAAGGTGGTTTAGGACATGGGGTTTGAATATGTAGTTGGTGTCTCCTATGGAATTGTGTCTAATGCATGAGGGGGAATTGGTCCAAGCTGGAGTGAGGTAGTCGTTCATGGTTTGATCAACTACATTCCCTAAGTTTGGAGCTTCTTGGTTTTGGTTTCCCATTTGATTCCCCCCAGGGTTTACAATTTGATTTTGTGGATGACCCTCCATTGGACTTGTTTCAAGTTCTGACTTTGGGGTTTCAAGAATATTTGAATCTGATTTAAACAATCCCTTAGGTGCACTTGACTCCCCTATCCTAGGACTTTTCACCCTAACTAGTCTGTTTGAGAAATCGCGGGTGTAGGCGGACATGCGCCAAAAAAAAGCGAGAAAGGGACAAGATAAGAGATCTTGGGTAAGAGTAGAAGAATGGAGGTGAGGAAAGAAGGTTTTTTTTTTGGATCTAAGGTACTTACTTGGTCCCCGGCAATGGCGCCAAAATTTGGTTCACGCCCAAATTTACCCAATAGAAGAAGGGTAGAACGGTCCTTGTAGTGTAGCTTGGGTTGTCGATTCCACAAAGACCTAAGAAGATACCTAAGATACACAACCTAAGGGATGGATTTTTGGCTATGAAGTGGCCAACTTGGATTTATTTTGGATGGGTTTTAAAGATATCTAAAATATTTAAGTGGATTCAATTTAAAAGAATGAGTTGATCCTAGGTTATCACTCGGGGTGGATTGGACGTATTTTCTTTTTAATGATTTCAATTTCTTAAATTTGAGATGTGTTCATTTAAGGAGATAAAACAACATCATCACTTACTGGTTTAATGCCTACACCCTCTAATACTAATCACCTATACACTTTAAGGATCAAAGTTTTGAGCACTTCAAGGTAAAGGATCGTATTAGTACTTGAAGTGTGTGGCCTTAAATTCAACAAGGATGATGAGGTTTAAAAATCATCAAATAAAAATCCCAATTAAAGAAGTGATTATACATTAATTAAGTGATAAATAACATCCAATCCAGCCCCTTTATACTCCCTTGGATCAACCCATAAGTGGTTTATCCCTCCATTGATCTCATGGTTTCAATGGAAGCGGAAAGTAGACTCATAAGGGAGGAAATGGAGAAGTAAAGAAAACAACAAAAATAAAATGATCACTCCATCGTTGTGTGAATAATTTCACAAGTGTTGGTGTGAATAAATTCACACCTTGATCCAATGGTATCAAAGTGATATTAATAACAACATAATAAGAGTAGAAGAAGAACTTTTATTAAGAAACTAAAGTGAATTGAACAACTTACATGTGAAAGACAAAATTGAGGCAACAAAAATGCAGCATAACATTACAATTAAACAAAGCATCCAAGATTCTCAACTCCTTCACCACCACTGCCTTAAATAGGAATTTTGGGAGCCTTGGGTAGAACCACCAACAGTACAAGGCATCTTAATTAATTTTTCTAGGCTATAGGTGGTGGAAAGCTTGTGGAATTTGGACTTTTCCACATTTGACCCGAGGTGGCAGCCATCTTTCCTTCACCGAACATACATGTCTGGAAGACCTTCTAGACGGCCGAATCAGGGTGGTCCATAGAAGAGGAAAATGGATATCCGAATGTCTTATAACCTCCTGTAAAATTTGGGCCCATTTTGAGTTGTGGATTCCGAGATATGATCAATGTAGTGTACTGTTTTTCTGGGCCGCAGAATCTGGCGCAGAATTTTATCTCTAACTTGGTCCGACTAAATGATCAACATGGAGGCATAATTAGCATTAACTCCTGAAGAGTTATTTGTTCCTATACATGTCTTATAGAATCCCATGAAATTTGGGATTAATTGGGCCTGTATGTTGGGCCCCACAGTCTCATCAGTGGGCTGGTGTCCAATCTGCCTTCTCCAGAATTGCTTCCTTTCATTGCCAAATATCTCCATCATCCTCCATGAATTCTCCACTGATCCCTAAATCAAACATGTTCATATTTAAGTTTAGATCAATTTCCAAAAATATAAAATTAAAATATGTAAAATTCAATTCCTTAAAATCAGATGAATCATTGGGTACTTTAAATGATGTTCAAAAATGTACCACATAATAGTGCATTTTAAGAAGGTATTACAATCATAATGTGAAATGATGTTCAAAGTGTAAAATGCACTAAAATGGTGTTTATGAATAACAAAGAACATGAAAATTATGTATATTAACAATGAATATTAGCCTCATTTAGTGGCTAATCAGGCGCACACCATGAGAAGGTGCCTCAAATTTTTATGAGTCATCGCCCCTAATGTCTTGTATTATTTATGTCCCTCAAATAACATCATCCGGCCATATAACATATATTCAAGAATAGTGTTATAGAACTTCCAGGTTCTCATCATAGTAGGGATCCACTATAACCCTTTAGTGAAACATCTATCCTTAGGAAATTATCAAATGCATTGTCATACAGAATAACAATCAAGATGTGATAAGCTATTTATTAATATTCAAATTCATGAATACAAGTTTATCAAAAAGTAAAAAGCAATTGGTTCTAGACCACCAACTCCAACAGAATCCCACTTGGACTAGAGTCAACTACTAACAACCTTTAACCCTCTAGCTCTCACATGATATTCATGATTCTTCAAAGATAGGCCTTTAGTCATGGGGTCCACCATGTTCTCTTCTGTAGACATTCTACTCATATCAAATTCACCCCTTTGATAGAAATCCCTCAAGAGGTGATACTTTCAGAGAATGTATTTTTTCTGTTGATGTGACCTTGTCTCTTTTTTAAGAGCTTCCACTATAGTATTATCACAATATAATGTGATAGGGTCTCTACTTATAGGCACCACATCAAGCTCCTGGAAAAAGTTCCGAATCTAGATGGATTCCTTGGCTGCATCAGAAGCCTCTATATATTCAGACTCTGTTATAGAATTGGCGACAACTGGCTGCTTTGAACTCTTCTATCTCACAGTTCCTCTATTAAGACAGAAAACATATTCTAATTGCGACTTCATATCGTTATGATATGTCTAAAAAACAGCAGCATCATATCCTCTGATGACAAGCTCCTCGTCTCCTCCATACACCAGGAACATATCCTTAGTTCTTATTAGATACTTAAGGATAGTCTTACCAGTAGTCCAATATTGTTATCCTGTATCTGCTTGATATATGCCTACCATGATCAGTGAATAGGTAACATCAAGCCTGGTACATAACATGGCATACATGATGGATCCTATAGCCAAAGAGTATGGGATCTTACTCATCCTATCTTTATCCTATTGTGTCTGAGGACACATTCTCTTAGAAAGGTGTAGGCCATGTGACACTAGAACCAATACCCTCTTGGATTATTTTATACTAAATCTATTTAGTATCTGGTCATTTTATGTACCCTAACTTAGTCTAAGAAGACTCTTGGATCTATCACGAATGATCTTGATCCCTAGAATATAGGTTGCTTCACCTAAGTCCTTCATAGAGAAAAACTTGTTCAACCAGTCCTTAACTGACTGTAATACCGGTACATCATTTCCAATAAGTAATATTTCGTCAACATATACTACTAGGATAATGACTACACCCCCATTAAACTTCTTATAAACACATGGCTTACATTTTTTCTTAATGAAACTAAATTCCTTTATGGCTTTATAAAATCCAATGTCCCATGACCTGGATGCTTTCTTTAATGCATAAATGGATTTCTACAACTTGAAAACCCGTTTGGCTTCACCTAGTTTCACAAACCCTTCTGTTTGTGTCATATAGACATCTTCCTAGAGATTCCCATTAAGGAATGCTATTTTGACATCCATCTGCCAAATATCATAGTCATGGTAAGCTGTTATGGAAAGTATGATTCTTATAGATTTAAACATGGAAATTGGAGAAAAAGTTTGATCATAGTCAATTCCTTGATGTTTTCTGAATTCTTTATCCACTAGCCTTGATTTATAGGTGCTAACTTGACCTTCCATGTCCATCTTTCTCTTGAATACCCATTTGCATCCAATAGGATTTACATCAACTGGCTCATCGACCAAAACCTAGACTTGGTTCTAATACATGGAATCCATCTTAGAATTCATAGCTTCTAGCCATATTACAGCTTTTAAGTTCTCTACTGCTTCCTTTTAGGATATAGGTTCATCATCGTCTAACAATAATGATTCACCATCATTGGTGACTAGGAAACCAAATCTCTCTGGTTCTCTTACCTCTCGTGAGCTCCTATGTAGTACTTGTGTTTCCAGAACCTCTTCCACGGGGACCTGTAGAAATCGTTCCAATACCAACTCATGTGTATCTTGAGAATAAACTTCATTGAAGTCAATATTTATTCCATTATCCTTTTTGAGGATGTGATCCCTCTTAATAAATATGGTTTTTCTGGTGACAATCACTTTCTTTTCTGAAGGGTTATATAGGTAATATCCTTTTGTTTCCTTGGGATATCCTATAAAGATACACATCATGCCCTGAGGTTCTAGTTTGTTGCATGAGAATTCCTTAAAAAACGCCTAGAATCCCCATACATGTGTGTGTGACAAAATGGGTTTCTTTTCATTCCATAACTTAGAGGGAATTCCGTTTTCCACCTTGGTTGGTACTCGGTTTAATGTGTATGCTACAGTTTTTAATGCATATCCCCAAAAGGATAATGGAAGATCTGCATGACTCATCATCGAACTCACCATGTTCAACAAGGTGTGGTTCCTCCTTTCACTAACACCATTCCACTGTGGTGTATAAGGTGTAGTGAGTTGAGATAGAATATCAGACTCCCACAAAAGGTCGATGAAATATTGGTTCAAATATTCTCCACTGTGATCCGATCGAATCTTCTTTATCTTCTTACCAAGCTGATTCTCTACTTCATTCTTGAATTCCTTAAATTTCTCCAAGGACTCTGACTTACACCTCATTAAGTAGATATATCCATATCTACTCAAATCATTAGTAAAAGTAATGAAGTAAGAATATATACCTCTAGCTTCTAATAGAAATAGTCCACACACAATCGTGTGTACCAATCCTAGAAGCTCTGTGGCCTTTCACCCTATCCACTTAAAGGTGTCTTGGTCATTTTACCTTGTAAACAAGTGTGATATCTATCGAGTGGTTTTAGCTTAGTAGAGTCTTATCGAGTGCTTCTCATTTACATGATCGAGACAGTGATTCCACAACTAGTTGTTGTATGAGTCATTTTATTTTGTTTCATTTTCGATTTCCAACATTTGGTTTTCATAATTTAATACATACAAATCATTATTTAAATTTCCCATACCATAACATACATTGTTCTTATAAAATAAAAAAACCCTTATTTCCAAACTTGAAAATAAATCCATCCATATCCAAGCATGATACATAAATTATGTTCTTAGTAACACTAGGTACATAATAATAGTTATGTAAAACCAAAATCATTCCAGTTGGAAATGATAGATGGTAATCACCAATGGCCAAAGAGGCCAACCTCGTGCCATTGGCAACTCAAAGATTCACCTCTCCTCTATAAATCTTTCTAAATCTACTTGGTTCCTACATTTGAATACAGATTTGAGCCCCACATTCTATATCTAATACCCAATGTTTAGAAATAGAAAGATTAAACTCGATAAAAAATGTACCTTTAGCATCCCCATGCTTCTGGGTGCAGTTTCTCTTCCATTGGCTGGCCACATGCAAAATATATTGTCTCTTGTTCCTTGCCCTGCCTCTAGATCTTTCTCTTCTTGGAGGTACGATGCTCGGGGGCTTCGGACCGATTATAAATATTTGGTTCTTTTTCCTTGTCCTTCTTCTTCTTATTCACTATAAGGATTGTGGGTTTGTCACGTCCCATGTCCTTATCTACCTGGAGAATCAAGGTCAGAAGTTTTGATAGAATCTTCTCATTGTTTCTCATGTTGTAGTTGACAATAAATCTAGATAAAGTCTTGGACAGTGATGATAGGATGATATCTATATGCAACTCATCTGAGAACTTAATCCTTAAGATTTCCAGGCGTTTAATGTAGCCAATAAGCTTGACAACATGAGGCCTAGCTGGCACAGACTCTCCAATATTAGTTGTGAAAAAAGCGTTGTAGATCTCATATCTCTTATATCTTGTCTTATATTGATATATATCCTTAATGTGAGACATCATGCTATATGCATCCATGTTTTCATGTTGCTTCAAGATATCATTAAACATGTCCAATAGAATGAAACATTGGAAATTTGTGGCATCATCCAAATTTTTCATATAGAGATATATTTCCTCATCACTGCCCTCGTTTCCAAGTGCAACTGGAATAGGCTCCTCCAACACATACAATTTCCTATCATGGCGAAGGATGACGCGTAAATGCCTCTGCCACTCCTGAAAATTGGTGTCAGTGAGAAGGTTTTATTTCTCAAGTAAGGTTTGCAATGATATGTTTGAAGTCATTTTCTTTCTGTTTCTACAAATTAATAAGAGAAAATATTTAGTACCTTATCATGATAAAATCGAGACAAATAAATAAATTAATACTTGTTAGTCTCCCACTATTTTATCGAAATCCAATAGTCCTCACCATTGACTTTGGAATATTCTATTGCCTAAATATTCTAGTGGAAAGGATCCATATTTACCTTCACATTACCCCAACTAGGGTTGTTCAAGAAACTTGAAAGGTTTTAGGTAGGAATTCCAAATTCCAAATCCATTAACTTTCAGTTCCTTAATCCGCTGAGTAGACTCCCCAATCCTAAAATCCTTTTATTTTGGATTTCCTCATCCTTTGCCTCTTGGTCACACAAAGTCCTATTGTGGTAGTAGACCCTTGATTTAAACCAATTCAAGTCAACCCAAAACCTTGAATTAGAATTCCCTGGTAATTAAAAGCACCCCAAATAGGGTTGGTCAAGCACTTTGAACTATGGTTCGATTCTAACCAAGATTATGGAAGGCTATACCAACTTAATATTTCTTTGAGGGATTTTATCCTTATACATAAATTTACATTTAATTATCTTTATTACATTCTTTTTAATATTAATTGGGATATACTTAATTGATTAACCATGTATAAGATAATATTTATGCATAAGACGATCTTATTTTAGTTCCATCTTGCATACTTGTTTAATTCATTAATTGTGTGATCGTGACAACACACCCACAATAAATAAATCATGAAACTGACAAAAATAAAATAAATGACATGATCATGATCTTTTTCTATTGGTTATCTTATCTAGCAGTTGATAAACTAACCCAAGACCTAGGGGAGAAAACACCTTGAACCTTTTGGGTTCATGTTTACAGCTGTCCACCTGTCCACATTTCTATCTCCTTGGATTAGTTTTGCCTTTGATCCTAACTTGAGATGGCTCTACTAGCTTGGGAGCTCTATCCATTACATATTTTTTTATCTCACATGTAGGTGAGGGGTAAAATAGGGTTTTACATAAAAGAAACCTTGGGAACGCAAGCCCTATATATTAATGAGGAGAAGGCTCCCAGTCCAACAATTTTAATTTAAATAAATAAATTACAATAAAACATCCACATATAAAAGTTCATGGTCTAGATCATGATCATCCATGTATTCAATGATATTTACGCATAAATAAAACTAGAATTAAATTCTTTAATTGTTCTTGTTTAAGATAAATCATGCTCGAATTAATTAATTATTATCTTTAATTAATCAATCCTTTTATCTTAAACCCTTTTTTGAATTTCCTTGATATTCTCATCTATCATAATTTTAAACAAATAAATTCATTTAAAATTATCTTTGTGTGTAACTTGTACCTTGGAGGCAACCTAATGAATTCCTATTCATAACTACCCAATGAGTATAAATGAACATTACACGGATATTACACGACGTGCAGTTCATACTACATGGTGTGTACTATCGTTCATTGTCCATCTGAAGTACATGCCCAAGGGTATGGTGTGTAAATGTACTTTATAAATCTTCGGAGTACATGGCGTGTCCAATGGTCCACATGTTGTGTAGTATCCACGTTACACGGTCTTCAACTGGGCAAGCTATGTATGGGGTACACGGTCCAACCCTAACCTGAAGGGACTACACGTCGTGTCCAGTGGTCCACACAACATGTAATTCGGAAACTGTGTACCACATGTTCCTAGTCAACACATGGAGTAATTAAGACATAGAAAAACCCCAATCACATGGCTTGGTTTGGCGGACCAGTCTCGATGCATTCAACCTTGACTACACAGCGTGTACTTCCGAATACATGTCGTGTGTTTTGGTGTTGTATGTCCAAGAACCTTTGGAACCTTCATACGAGATCCTATATGTAATTTTAATCAAAATTAAAATAAAATATTGTTTATATAAGGTGAACGAGAAATGAAAGAGGAGGAATGGATCTCGAGATTCAAATTTATAAAATAATTAACTTGAATTGAAACAACTAAATTTTTAAATTTTTAAATCATCAATGAAAAAAATATAATCAATGATATGACCCCTTTGATACCACTTTTAGGTTCTGGGTGCAGCAGAAGTGCATGGATGGGTGTACCTAACATGAATTTTACCATTAACAATGATCAATCTGAGATCCATCATGATGATAAAACACTAGATCTTCATAATAGAATGAAGAACGAAAAAGAAATAGGGGATTCCCAGAACCATAGAGAGGATAATCATATGTTGGTTATAATTAATTTAATTAAAAAACAATAATTAACTTGATGTAATTCTCTCTCTGTTGATGCTTTCGGTCATGATCCAGTGTGATCCATCATTGCATCATAGAAGACAAGTGTAGGATTCCTCTAGCGGTGATCCACACATGCTCCATGTATATGTGGACATCGCCAAAAGGATCTATAGATGCTATCATGGAAGATCCTTCACTTGCGATGTCCGCCTTCGATCTCCTTGAGAGTCACTTCCAAATTGCTCTCCTTGATCCGGTGGAGGAGGATCTCTCTCGTAACTTGAGGGCATTCTTGGAGGAAAGTAATTATATCTTGGCTTGAGAGATCTCTTGAGATCCATTGTGCAGAACCACAAAGAATGGCTAGGATTAATGAGAATAATGTAATTGGGATTTATAATACTTAGAATAATTAAATAATTACCCATAATCATTTATTTATTTCATTTAATTCTTAGTAAGACCCCATGTATAATAATAGTGTTTGACTATTATTATTACTTTACACGGACCCAGTGAATTACACCTAATATTATTTAATTAAGTAAATAATATTATTTCACAAAAAATCCCAGAAAAACCACGAGGTGTGTATATTAATATACACGGTGTGTGCTTTTGTTTTTCCATTTTCCTTTATTTCCTCCACCAAAATTATTAGACCTTGAATACTGACTATTTATTTCTCAAATAAATATCACTTCATTTTTGCTAATAAATATATTATTTCTCCCACAATATATTCTCTCAAATAACTAAAGTCAAAATAAATTTGATCAGGCATCCTTTAATAATTATTAAACCATAATCGGGAATAATATTTATTCAACTTGTTAAATGAATATTTAACTGAGATACTTGGATACACTTAGTGTGTGACCCTCAAGGCCTCTTTCTCAGTGGCATTAGGCAGAGTCTGCCTAAATTCTAAGTTAGCATCTAGAAACATGCCAAGGCACCCATAGAGAAAGAAGTTAATGTCACAATGACGTGTCACCTCCTACGAATTCTTACCATGTAATGTAATCCATTTTTCTCGATGTCTCTAATCAAGTGGGTTTCATGCCAATGTCATCAACTCATATGCTCAATTATTCTATATTTTAATTCCCAGAATTTAACTTGCCCATTCCTTACCATGGACATGGATTTATTTAGGCTATATAAATTCTATCAAAGGGCCTGAGATATCAACTTCAGTTATGGAACATAAGGGACAAATCCTTTCTCGCATTATTTATTACTAATGTATTAATCGTGACGCACCCAACATATCCTACCTCATTATGAATAGTGTGTAATCATAGTTTTCGTCAATACATCTAAGTGCACAAGTTGTAATACCCATTAATAATAATCTTAAAGTCTAAGGACCAATACACGCATCTACAGATAGGAACATCCAATGACACTATTAAATGTGGATTTTCTACTAGTGGGTCTCGTTCTCATAATATCCTCCTAGATATTACCAAGGGCGCACACCATCAGAAGGTGACTCAAATTTTTATGAGTCCTCACCCCTAATGGCCTTTATTATTTGTGTCCCTCAAATAACATCATCCGGATATAGAACATATATTCAAGAATAGTGTTATGACACTTCTGGGTTCTCATCATAGTAGGGATCCTCTATGACCCTTTAGTGCAACAATTATCCTTAGAACATTATCATATGTATTTTCACGTAGAAGAACAATCAAAATATGATAAGGTATTTATTAATATTCAAATCCATGAATACAAGTTTATCATAAAGTAAAAGGTAGTTGGTTCTAGGCCACCAACTCCAACATTGTAGTGTCTATAGTGGCTATAGCATACGGAGAAATCATGTTTAGGGTGTTCACCTTGGATTTGGGAAACCCCTTTGGGAGATCCATTAATTTTATCCTAAGTTGTCTTATTCCTTTAATGGGGTTTCACTTTAGATTAATGTCTTAATTTGATAACTTGATTTAAGATAGGAGTTGAACCATGAATAGGATCAATTTCCTTTTCCCTATAAATTTAATAATGCTTAAATTGTTTCTTTAAATAAGTTTAATTATGAGTTACTTTGATTAATTGAATTGTGATAATTGAATAAAATGCTTAAATATGCTAAATGATTTGTTTGATAAACAAATCCAAGTTTTTATAATAAAACCCCTCCAATAGAGGTGTGTTGTCTTCTCAGCTAAAAAAATTATTGGTGAATTAATACTTTTTTGGTTGTTTGGTGTTGGTGTTTCCTTGTGATTTATACTATGTGAAATTGTTCACTTTATATTATGTCGAGTGACTTGTTTTGTTTAGTGCTCTTTGCCAAATCCATTTAAATGGATTGAACTATATTAAATGTTTGGTAAACTTGTTAGCTTGTGCTATTGAATTACATGTGATGACATGCAATTGTTTAAATGTTATTCCTTATTTCTTATTACCTTTATATATAAATTATTTCATTTTTTATTGTCTTAAATTACACAGCTGGATTAAATGGTAAGCATGTGATTATGAGATTCTTATTTGTTAGCATGCAATTATATATTTATGAATTGCCTCGATATGTGCCTTTATTGTTTGGTTCACTTGTTATGGTTTGGGGAGAGAGGATGGATTTCTTATTAAGGACTCATGGATAGACTCTCCATGCTCGGTGGGTTATGACTCGATGCACCGGGGGTGGTGATTTGGCTTGCCAAGCGAGGGCTTCCTGGGTGGTTATTATACTCTTGAGTGATACTAGTTCCTTAGTGGAGAAACTATGGATGGACTCATTGGAAAGATGGCTACGTCATGCCTCAGGTGATACTCGGTCCCCTATGTGAGATACATGGGATAGACTTAGAGTCACCATGCCTTGAGTGATACTTGGGATTTTGTATTGATCGCCTTGGACAGACTCGGTGGTATTGGTTTATATTGGAAGTATCGTAGCAATACCTGGGATTATTTTTAGATCAATAGGGATAGGCTCGGACTCCACCATTGGATTTTATGGACTTGTTTGAATTTTTTTTAATTACATGATATGCATCCTTTATTCTTATTATGAGATGGCTTATGCACAAGTGATGCTTCTCCCTTATTTTACTTGACTTCTTGAGTGATGACATGTAGATTAGACCCCAAGCCGAAGCATAAGCTTA
The DNA here is from genome assembly GCA_963277665.1 of Viscum album. Taxonomy (NCBI): domain Eukaryota; kingdom Viridiplantae; phylum Streptophyta; class Magnoliopsida; order Santalales; family Viscaceae; genus Viscum; species Viscum album. The sequence continues at coordinate 1,870,729,271 of OY728131.1, forward strand.
GGGGTATGCCTTCTGGGTTTTTCTTGTATACCTTGGTCCTTGTTTACATATTATTCCTTGCATAGGTACTCTTTTAGACACTAAAATTAGGCAAAGTAGGTGGTATGGTATGGGTGTCTGTTTAGGAACCTAGACCAAGTTGCTAGTATTTAATTTATTATCATTCTATATCTATTATATATGGAACACCACCAAATTTATATTGCACGAGATGGATTATCCTAGACACTGTGGGTTTCAGTCTACTGAGATTTATATCCCACACCCTACTCAGGTACCGTTTGGAACCCGAGTAGATCTTCTTGCTCGCAGGTCTTTGGATTCATTTCTTGTGTTGTGTTGTGTACATGGAAACTAGGGAGCACAAGACTGGTATTGTTCTCATGATGCTTGAGGAGCTAACCATTGATTTTTTCTTTTCATTTTTTATTTTTTACCGATTTTACCTTGTAGTAACACCTGAAATTACATGTATCGTTATATAGAATTTTTGTTTCCCACTTTTATTCAGTTGTTATATTATTCTTCCATTGTTATATGTATTTCATTTATTATTATTGCCTCCACTATTGTTTATTGATTTACACCGATTTTCCCACTATGTATACTCTGGTATATGAGGGAATAGGCTCCCCATGGACACACACAAGACCCTTGCTACTAGTCGGCATCCTCTGGTGTTCGGGGAGGCACGCTTAAGGTTATGTGGAAATCGGTCTGACTACCAGTTTAGTGGTCAGTCAGGCCGGGACATTACAAAGTGGTATCAGAGCAAACGTTTTCCTTTGTCTTACTATTTTGGGCTAGTAGACAGGAGACTAGGAATGTGTTGACACTAGGTAAATATTCATACATGGGACTGATCACCCCATGTATAGGGAAATAACCAAGTGTCCAGGGCTGGGATTGTTGTTCATGTTGTTTTCTATTATAGTTGATATGATTTCACCTTAAATGAATGGTGTGTTTTTCACTGCTGATGATTTATGGAATTTTTTCATTTGGACCGGTATGACAAGGATGAAGCATTTAATGCATCATTATAGGAACATAGAAACCCTCATGTCGTTCATATATCATTCCATGTAGTTTCATTATAGTCTAATTGCTTATTTGGATTGTGTGCCTTGCGTGCTATGCCATGCTCTTATTTTAATTAGCATATTTATTTATATTATATGTTTCATGATCTATTTAGCATGATTTACTTGTATATATTCCATGATTCTATGTTTATAGCATGTTCCTCTATGTTTACTTCTTGTGATAGCATGATTGTACTATTTTGATATATGTAAATGGTTGCATGGGCTAAATATATGGTTTGCAATTAAACGGGAGACATTTTTCAATTATAAGGTGTATGGGCACCTTATAATTGGGAAAAGGTAACCTATATACTCGAAATATGTCTTGAGTTTTCTAAATCTGATTAAAGGTTGTTGTTAAAATGTGTAAGGATGCTAAAGTTTAATTTTTAAAGTAATTTGGTTATGGTTAATGGGATCCAAATACCAAACTGTAAAGTGTATGGGTGCTTTATGGATTGGTAGATGGTCACCAATATAATCAAATGATTTTGTATAACCATGTTATATTTTTGAAATGGTTTTAATTTTAAATTTTTTTAGTTTTGAACTGAAATGAATTTGTTAACTTTTAAAATGCTCAATTGGGCTCAAGTAGGTCATTTGGGGCATGTATCTTATGATATAACCCATTACGGTGATTTTAATTTCAATAAATAAGAAACTGCAATTGGGTTGCTTTCTAAAGAACCCAGCACTATGGGAAAACCCATTATTTGCGACGGGCTATTTGCGACGGGAATAAATCCCGTCACAAATAGTCTGTCGAAGAGGTTATTTACGACGGGCTGACAAACCCATCGCAAATAATAAATTATTTGTGATGGGAATACGCACCCCGTCGCAAAAAGTTTCGCACAGATTGGCGTGGTTTGCATGCCAAACCATGCAAAAGAGTATTTATGACGGGTTAGCACCGCCCGTCGCAAATGCTGGGAGGCGGTAAGACCTAGTTGCGACGGGGGATCCCCCGTCACAACTAGTTCAACCCCCGAAGGGTATTTGCGACGGGACCCGTCGTAAATAACCGGCAGCAGTAAAAAAATATTTGTGACGGGATGTTATCCTGTCGTAAAAAGTGTGTTGGCAGGTTACTTTTTGCGACAGACCCCGTCACAAATAACCTTTTAACCGCCGACGGTAATTAATACGGCTGAAGGTATCTGCGATGGAGCCCATCGCAAAAAGTACTTTTTGCGATGATATTCTCATCACTAATAGTCTCGTCACAACTAATCTAACCTATATATACCCCCTTCATTTTTTATTCTCTCTTCCGAATTTCTTGTTCCTCCGCTTCTGTAAACTCTAATTTTAGAGTGAAAATTTTTTAGAGTTAGCTTTTTTTTACAAAGAAATTGTGAAACCTCCTACAATTATAAGAGATTAAATTTAAAGTTATTTATGTTTAATTTAATTTAGTATTTTATTTCCTTTCATTATATTAATTTTAATTATTGTTGATTAGTTGTAATTAAGTTTGATTTAAATTGTTCTGTCATCAGTATTTATTTGTAATAATAAAATTAAATTATTAGTATTAATTATTAATAATTGGTAATAATTAATAATTATTAACGATAATTAGTAATGTATATAAATGGGGAATTGGTTCTGACATTGACAAAGAAGGTGGAGGAGAGAAACGCTCTCGCTTCTCTCTTGCAGAGATGCCCTAGCGACATGTCGACGGAGCCTGCTCCCCCCTCCGCATCGGAGGGGGGAGTTTCACGTTCTGCCTCACCTGAGAAGGTTAGGCTCTCTCCATCTTCGTGCACTTTCCCTCCTCCCTTCCCGAGAATCCGGATTTCCCTGAAGGTCCCAGGTCTGTTTTGCAAAGCACCCATTTTTCCTCTTCTTCCGGCGGAGCTCAATAATGCCTCGGATCTGTGTCTTCTCACCCTGGTGGCCCGTTTCCGGCTCAATCTTCCATCGGCGGTTGTGTTTGATAAGTTCGTCAATAATGAGTGGAATTTGCGTCAACGCGCGGTTGTTGGTTTGATCGATCGAAAGCATTTTATGGTCCGATTTGGTTCGGAAGAATATCTGATCATTGCCTGGTCTAGGGCAACCAGACGATGCAGTGGATCCCCGTTCTACCTTTTCTGATGGAGCTTCGAGTTTCACATGAGACATGACCCTTCGACGATTGCGACATGGGTAATATTTCTTGGATTAACCCTTTCTTTTCAGAACCCTTCAATTTTGTGTGCAATTGGGAATATGGTAGGGTGGTTCTTGTGTGTTGATCATCGTACTGAGGTTGTGAGTCATCCAATTTGTCCACGCATTTGTGTTGAGGTTGATGTTGCGAGACCTCCGGTGAACTGTGTTTGGATCACTGACGGTAAGGAGTTTCGTTGGAGGAAAGATTTGGTGTTTGAATCCTGGATGCAGTACTGCACGAACTGTTTTCGGTTTGGTCATTTGGAGTTGGTGTGCCATCACGGGAAGCTGAGTCAAAGCCCATTGGAGGGTCTTGAGGGATGTGTGGTCTCTAGTCCGGGTTGTCTGGCGATGGAGGGTAGTAAGGTGAACGTCTGTATGGGAGGGGATCCAAATAGCACTGCAGTGGTTGCTAAACCTTCAGCTCCAGTGGGGATGCAGGAGCGATGGCAGGGGGATCCAACAGAGGAGCCTGCAAGTGGTTGTGGAGTGAAGGAGGTGCAGGTGTCTGAAAACCCGACAGTGAAGCATGTTTTTGACAGATTGATGAGTGACATTGGGCTTGGGAAGATGTACAAGATGGATAATGTTGTTGATTTCTCTAATTTGAGCTCGGGAATTAGGCAAAAGAAGCAGTTCAGCAGTGAGGGTCGTGAAAACGGTGGTGTGCAAATTCATAGTAGGGAAGGCAATCGGTTTGCCTGTTTAGAGCATGAGGAGGTTCCTGTGGTGGCTGAGGGACAACAAGCAATTGATGTTATGCAGATTGATCCCAGTAATCAAGTGAGAATTGGTATGAAAGAGCATGAAATGGAGCTGCATGATGGTCGTGGAAATGTGGTGATTAATCATGTCCTTGCACCGATTGATCTTAATAAGCAATCTGATCTGAGGGATGGTGTTAATAAAGCTCCCTCTGTGGAAAGTGCTGCAAAATGGGGAAGTGGTTCTGACATTGACAAAGAAAATATCGAATTTTTCAGGCCATCTTACAGTGACATTGTTCAAGGTAGGCGATGCAAGATGTCCGACAGTGATGGAAGGAGGACTGTACCGCAAAGGCGGAAACCAAGGAAAGATTATTCTTACCTCCCAAAGCCAATGGCCACCAGGTCTTCAGCAAAGAGCGAGAGAGGGGAGATTCCTGTGTCTAAAAAAGGTCGAGGAAAATCCAAGAAAGAGGGGTTATCATTGGAACAATTGAAGCTAAGAGAGAAGTACCTCAATCTGTTGAAGCAATATGAAACGAATTCAGAGTGGGAATCAGTTACTGCAGAGGAAACTCATGATTATGGAGGTGGTGAAGGATTTGAATATTATGATATGTAACTGTCTCATTTCTGTTGGATCTGATGGGTGGATGTGGGCAAGATGTTCGCTCGCATCCTTTTCTTTTTCTACTGTACTTTTTATTTCTTTTAATAAATGGTCACGGGTCTTTCACCTCTGGCTCACTTACCCGGGTATATAAATGATTAGCGGTAATTAGTAATTAGTAGTTGTATTTTGTAGTAATTAATAGTAATTAACACTAATTAGTAATAATTAGAAAAAATAGTAATAAATAGTATTAATTAGTTATAATTAGTAATAAATATTAATAAATACTAATAAATACTAATAAATACTAATAAATAGTAATAAATACAAATAATTAGTAATAAATACTAATAATTTGTAATAAAAATACTAATTAATAGTAATAAATACTAATAAATACTAATAAATAGTAATAAATAGTAATAATTTGTAATAATTACTAATAAATATTAATAAATACCAATAAATAGTAATAAATACTAATAAATACTAATAAATACTAATAAATACTAATAAATACTAATAAATAAAAATAAATAGTAATAAATAGAAATAAATAGAAATAAATAGTAATAAATAGAAATAAATAATAATAAATAGAAATAAATAGTAATAAATACTAATAAATAGTAATAAATACTAATAAATAGTAATAAATAGTAATAAATAGTAATAAATACTAATAATTAGTAATAATTAGTAATAAATACTAATAAATAGAAATAAATACTAATAAATACTAATAAATAGAAATAAATACTAATAAATACTAATAAATACTAATAAATACTAATAAATAATAATAAATACTAATAAATAATAATAAATACTAATAAATACTAATAAATAGTAATAAATAGTAATCATTAGTAATCATTAGTAATCATTAGTAATAATTAGTTATAATTAGTAATAATTAGTAATAATTCGCAATAAATAGTAATAAATAGTAATAAATAGTAATAAATAGTAATAAATAGTAATAATTAGTAATAACTAGTAATAATTAGTAATAAATAGTAATAATTAGTAATAATTAGTAATAATTAGTAATAATTAGTAATAATTAGTAATAATTTGTAATAATTAGTAATAATTAGTATTAATTAGTAATAAATACTAATAAATAGTAATAAATACTAATAAATACTAATAAATACTAGTAAAATAGTGATAAATAGTAATAAATAGAAATAAATACTAATAAATAGAAATAAATACTAATAAATAGAAAGAAATATAAATAAATAGAAATAAATACTAATAAATACTAATAAATACTAATAAATAGTAATAAATAGTAATAAATACTAATAAATACTAATAAATACTAATAAATAGTAATAAATAGTAATAAATACTAATAAATACTAATAATTAGTAATAATTAGTAATAAATAGTAATTAATAGTAATAAAGAGTAATAAAGAGTAATAAATACTAATAATTAGTAATAAATACTAATAATTAGCAATAAATACTAATAATTGGCAATAAATAGAAATAAATAGTAATAATTAGTAATAAATGGAAATTAATTGCAATAAATAGCAATTAATTGCAATAAATTGTAATAAATAGCAATAATTAACTATAATTAGCAATTCTTAGTAATAATTAGCAATAATTAGCAATAATTAGCAATAATTAGCAATTAATTGCAATTAATTGCAATAATTTGCAATAATTAGAAATAATTTGCAATAATTAGGAATAATTAGCAATAATTAGCAATAAATATCAATAAATAATAATAATTAGCAATAATTAGCAATAATTAGAAATAATTAGAAATAATTAGTAATAAATAGAAATAAATTGCAATAAATTGCAATAATTAGCAATAATTAGCAATAAATAGAAATAAATAGAAATAATTAGCAATAATTAACAATAATTAGAAATAATTAACAATAATTAGAAATAATTAGCAATAATTAGTAATAATTAGTAATAAATTGCAATAAATAGTAATAATTAGCAATAAATAGCAATGAATAGTAATAATTAGCAATAAATAGAAATAATTAGCAATAATTAGCAATAAATAACAATAATTAGCAATAATTATCAATAATTAGAAATAAAATCAATTGTAATCAATTGTAATAAATTGTAATAACTTAGCACAATTTTCAGTAGATTGGTGGTACTCCTTTTGCTCGATGACTCTTCTCCTTTCAACTCTCACCGACTCAAAACATTATGAAAAGTATGCTTCTACGTATGCATATCCAATATCGTATGTATGAGTTTGAATATGAATTCGTAGGACCACATTTTTCATAATGTTTTTAGGTAGTGACAGTTGCAAGAAGAAAATTCACCGACGAAAGGGGGGATCTTTTGTCTGACGGCTCATTTACTTGCATCTTTTTCACACTGAAATCACAAAGTAGAATATGCTCAGATGTACGCTTATGCATTTTTGTATGCATGATAATGAATAAGTGTACCTCCGAGAAGATTATTTGTTTTGATTTTAGTGTGAGAAAGTTGCTAGTAAATGAGTTGTCGGACAAAAGAGTAGTCTTTAATCCACTGGAAATTGTGTCACCTGTAATTAATGGTAATTATTAAGAAGTAGCTGTAATTATTTATCTTCTTTTTTTGGATAGTGTTTTTCTAATTTCAAATTATTCAAAAACAGTAATGATTTTATATTTTGTAGAAAAATATGGAACAAAGAAGTCAACAACAGTCATTATTATATGATCGAGATTGGATAAATCGGTGCAAAAATCCAAATGGTTCTGGTTTAAATCCTTTATATATTGAGGGTGTTGAAGCTTTCTTATCATTTCATCATCAAAACCAGAATTTTTTTCAGAAGGCACAATTAGGTTTCTTTGTAAAAAATGTGCTTTGAGAATGTTTGACACATTTGACAAGGTTGGGGGAAATCTCTTGCGGTTTGGTTTTCAACTAGATTATGTTTTTTGGTATAAACATGGTGAACGAAGTTCGAGAGAAGATACTAATAACTTGATTCTAGATCCATCACAGTTTCAAAATTTAGTACATGATATTGCAAGTCCATCTATTCAACAAACAGAAACCTAGGATGCTATTGATTTAACTCCTGAGTTGGCACCATCTGAATTTTATGAGGTGTTGAGGTCTTCTGAGGATGCATCATAGCCTGGTTGCAAGATAAGAAAATTAGAAGCAGTTGCAAAATTTATGGCTATTAAATTAGATAATGAAATGTCAAACAACTGTTTTGATCAGATATTTTATTTGGTTAAAACATTGTTACCTGAATGAAATGTGTTGCCTATAAATTACTATGAGAGCAAGATGCAAGTTCGTAATATGGGCCTTAATTATTGGAATATTCATGCATGTGAAAATGATTGCATCTTATATTCTGGTAAAAATGAGTCATTGTATAGTTGTCCAACATATGGACAATCGAGGTATAAAGAAGCTCAACTGGGGAAGTCTGGATCGATTCCTGTGAAACAGTTGAGATATTTCCCCCTTACACTTAGGTTGTGGCATTTGTTTATGTCTTAGAACATAACGTCAATGATGTCATGGCACAAAACCAAGATTTCAACTGATAAAATCTTGAATCATCAATCTAATGGTGATTCATGGAAACATTTTGACTGACTGCATCCATCTTTTTCTTTAGAATCCCAAAACATGCAATTGGGTCTTTCTACTGATGGTTTATGTCTGTTTGGATCTTATGGTAGTCAGTATTCATGTTGGACTATCTTTATAACTCTGTACAATTTACCTCCATGGATGTTGATGAAGGAGCCCTATATATTTTTGACCTTATTAATTCCAGGAAATTCGAAGAAGAATATTGATGTTTATTTGAAACCATTGATTGATGAGTTAAATTCATTGTGGAGTAATGGTGTTAGTACATATTATGTTGCTGCGAAACAAAATTTCATATTAAAAGCTGCATTGATATGGACGATTAGTGACTTCCCGGCATATGGCATGTTATTTGGCTTGATTACACATGGCCCGAAATCATGTCCTTACTGTATGAAAGACAAAAAAGTCTTTATGCTTGTCAATAGAAAAAAAAAACCTTTCTATTTTGACTGTCATCGCAGATTTCTTCCAACCGATCATCTTTTTCGGAGGAACAAATCTCATTTCAGAAAAGGTACAATTGAAAGGGATGAACCTCCAAAAATGATCTCAGGTATAGAGTTAAAGTCGGTTTTATTTTCATTACCTCCCATCACATTTGGGCTAATTGTAAACCAGTAGAAAATTCATGGCTTTGGGAAAAAGCATAATTGGATAAAACTGAGCATTTTTTGGGATCTTCCATATTGGTCTGATTTTTTGGTCCACCACATGTTGGATGTCATGTATATTGAGAAGAACTGCTTTGATAATTTATTTAATATAGTTTTGGATACACCAGGTAAGACCAAAGATAATGTAAAATCATGATTAGATCTTGCCCAAATTTGCAGATGACCAGAACTTGAACTATTTCAAAATGTAATATCACATAGGTTAATGAATCCAAAAAGAGCTTATATACTATCCAAAGATATTTGATTATTATTTTGTCAGCGGATTGTAGATTTGAGACTTTCAAATGGCTATGCTTCCAATTTGGGCAGATGTGTTAAGAATGATCATATTACCGGATTAAAAAGTCATGATTGCCATGTTATAATGGAAAGACTTATGTTGATTGGATTCAGAGTTTTTTTGAATTGTATGATTTGGGATTTGATAATAGAAATATCATTTTTTTGAGATATTTGTGCGGCGATAAAAGACTATGATGCACTAAGTAAATTGGAAGAAGATGTTGTTGTCATTATATGTAAACTGGAAAAAATCTTTCTGCCAGCTTTCTTTGACTCAATGAAACATCTAATATTACATTTTCCACATGAATCTAAATGTAGAGGTCCGATACAATTTTGATGGATGTACCCATTCAAGAGATGCATGCATAAATTGAAGAAAAAAATACGTAACAAAGCATCAGTTGAAGGCTCAATTGCTGAAGCTTATTTGCAAGAGGAAATTGATTTTTTCTACTCTCATTATTTTGAATCTGAATATCCTTAAAAACAAAACCACATGGGAAAAAACTATGAGAATTATAATGATGAGTTGGACAATCAATTATCAGTTTTTAATCAACCATAGCTTGGCTTCGGTGGAGTTCATGAATGATGGATTTCAAATGATTAACATCACAGAGCTCATACATATGTTCTGCTCAACTATGAAGAAATGACATTATTTGTACTATGAGTGCTTCTATCACTTATTCTATAATTTATGTTATATTAATTAAACTTATTTTATTTTTAGGTCATATGATAACCATATCAAGAAACAGCTTCCACAAATTACAACAGCTGCTCTTGAAGACCGCTGACAGAAAGAAAAATTTCTCAATGGTTTAAAAAACTGGTAATATAAATTATTGATGGTTTATCATATCAATTTGAATTATTATTTATTATATTTATAATTGTTTTACAAATTTTCAAGTGTCTCAACATGCTGATAAAATTGATAAGCGATTATATATATTGAGTAACCCACCATCCAAAATGGTTAAATGTTACAATGCATATGTGGTGAATGGTTTTTGATTTCATACATGTGCATATGGGGAATAAAAAAACAATGAACAATGGAGTTTTCTTGAGAGTAATTCATCATAGAGAAACTGAAGTTGACTTTTACGGCATGCTGGATGAAATTATTGAACTGTGTTATCTAGGGAAAAATTACATAACAATGTTTAAATGTCGGTGGTTAGATACTGAGAGAGGCTTACATTTTCATCTAATTCATAGAATCATAAATATTAAATATAAAAGTCTTCTTACAGTAAATGAACCATTTTTACTAGCTCAATAGGCACATAAAATATATTACGCAAAGTATTGTGCTACTTCAAGAGATCTGAGTGATTGGTGGAGCATAATAAAAATGAAATCTTGGGAAAATGAGTTTACTCAAACTAAATGTGGTTCCAATAAAGTACAAGGAATTGAAATTTTTCAAGAGACTACTCAAAATCCATCCTTTTCACAAAGAGACGTGAATATCGATGATAACACCCCACAATTAAGGGTCGATGGTGACGATGATGTTAATGATGTTACAAATGAATTTGAAATGGAAATAGATGATGAAACCAAAACTCATATGGATATTGATGACACCAATTATGAATATGAAGACATTGACATCATCAGATATGAAGATGATGATGAAGGTGAACATTAACATAGTTAAATGCTAGTTATAATCATAACTAATATATATCTATATGTAATATTTATTTTCAACTATCTGTTAACAACAATCATTTTGTGTTTCAGATGGACCCTGATCTACTTCGTGAGTTGGAGGAGGCTGAGCTACTTTTGGATGAGGAGGATTTGAGATCATCTAACCCTCAGGCTACTGGCAGTTCAGGGGGTACACAGAGGGGGTGCGGTCTTGCGTGACTTATGATTTCTGACCCTATCCCCGAGCAGCGTCCACATCTTGGTTTCGATCTATGCATGCAGAGGTATAATAACCTGTGTATTTTATTTAGCTTTCATTAATTTATTTATATACTAATTGTTTGATTATTTGTTCTTTTTCACAGTTTTGCGCATGTATTTGTAGGAAAATGGAGCGCTATCTTGTGTAATTATTTTTCTCAGCCATGGATCACATTGAAACAGATTATCATTAATGTGCGGCTTGGAATGTTCAATCACTGGCTGGTACGTAAATAAATAATATTTATTTAGAAATTTATTTCATTAATAAATTGATATTATAAATTATTTTTAGGTTTTATGGTATCCCATCGATGATAGCATGCATGGTGCTATCCATGAGGCATGGGAGATGTCTATGCATGAGCATTTCCGTCAGTTTTTGCACAATTTGGGAAGGACAGCCATTAAGAAAGCAGGAGTGACAGTATTTGATGAGTCATGTAGAGCCCACCAACTGGAGTACATTTCATCTCACATGTGGGATGGATTATGTTCACATTGGTCGAGTAGTGGATTTCAGAGGAGATCTTCATTGGGCCGACAGAACCGGGGGAGACAAGAGGTGACACATCGAGCTGGTAGTCGTACATTCAGTATGCATAGAGAGCATCTGGTAAGTATCTTTTTTAAATATTTTATATAATATTACATATAAATAGTTTATTTTATATTCATATAGGTAGTATAGCATCCCGATATTATGAAGTACGATATTTATCGGAGGATGTACAGTGATCCAGCCACTAGAGAGATTAGAGGTGAACGCCAGCATCAGATTATAGCCAGTATTATTTATTTTTTAGTTTTAAAATTAACTACATAAAATATTTTCACTTTTTTAATTTCAAATTGAAACTGAAGGAGTCATGTGAGGCTGTGACCTCTCAGACACGGGCTGAGAGTCAGGTCGAGACGGCTGATCATACCGGTGCCCACCATTTTAATGAGGTGGCATGGATGCATGTGACCCAGTATGCCTTTGAGAAGGGTCAGGTAGTTGGTATCAGATCTCATTTGACTCCTGGGACTTATTATGTTACTGTTGTGATGTCGGTGTCCAGCTCAAGAGGATCTCGTGGAGAGGCATCATCTTCTGGCTCACAGTATCAGGAGTAGTTGCGAGCTCAAACTGAGCTTATAGAGAGTTTGTAGAAGCAGTAGGAAGAGATGTGTCAGTAGCAGCAACAGCAGCAGTATGAGGAGGACATGTATCGATGGCAACAGCAGTAGCACGATCAGATGGAGTACATACGCCGTCTGACTCGTAGTTTAGGGATGGAGTTTCCTCCACCATCTCCTCCAGCTCCTCCAGCTCCTCTAAAAAACTACCCCCCCTAGTGATTTTTTTCCTGTTAAAAACATTTGAATTGAACATTTTTTGTAATATGAACTATTTACAGTTTTTGTCTTTTATATTAGTGCTAATATTTCATATATATTTTAGTATTTTTAATATTTTATTATTTTATTATTTTATTATTTATTATTAGTAATATATTTTTTAATATTTGTTTACTTTACTAATAATAATAACAATAATAATATTTTATGATTTTTTATATATTTTTTCTGAATATTAAGAATTTTAATATTTTTTATTATTTTATTATTTTAATAATATTAATATTATTTTTTTATTTTATTAAGTATTTGCGACGGGGCCTTTTGCGATGGAGGGTCCATCGCAAATAGATTTTTTAAAAGTTTTTTGTGATGGGTTTCTTTACCGTTGTAATAACTTTTTTGCGATGGGCCCATTGCAAAAGATTTATAACATATAAGTTATTTTTGATGGGATGGTATCCCATTGCAAATACTTTTTGCGATGGGCTCGTCGCTAAAGGTTCTTGTATATATAATTTATTTCATCAGACATCTATTTGCGACGGGTCTGCTTCCCGTCACAAGTAATAGTTTTTGTGACGGGCTCATCGCAATATATACTAGTTGTGATGTTGTTTTCTACAACGGGCTATTTGTGATGGGCCTCCATCAAAAAAGGGTTTTTGCGACGGGATCCCGTCGCAAATAGTCAAATTTCCAGTAGTGCAGGTTGGCTTAATGGGACCCTCATATGCCGACTCTTTTGTTAAAAAGGAATTTCTATGATAAATTTCCTAATAAAGATGTTATATCTAATAAATGTTTTATTTTTAATGCATAAAATGTAATTTTAATGACACTTGGATATTTTTCTTTGAGTTGATGGTTAAAATCAAGTGCCTTGTGTTTTTTTAAATGGTACTCGATGTTTTGAATTAAATATTTTAGATATTTAAATATTTAAATTTGAATCAATGTAAAGACTTAAAAATGGAACCCTAGGTGTTTCTCTTCGTTTAAACCCTCATATAGGGATGGATTATACTTTTCTTTCAGTTTCCTTGGAATGGAACCATAGGCATTTTTCATAGTCCTTATTTCTTTTTAGAAATGGCTTGGATGGTGGGATCTTGAGCCGGTGACTTCTATTAGGCGTGACCTAGTGATAGGGTCAATGCTTGTTCTTCATAAGGGGCTAGCCCGTGGTAGGCAGCAGCCTTATAATGTAAATTCCTGGCTAATTCCATGTGTTTTCTAACATTTGGTGTCATTCGGGTGTCATTGTACCTTGTAGGACTCTTAATTTTTTAATGACAACATTGTTTGGATGGGTGGTCATGTCTTTCTTGGCCTTTGATATGGGCATGATCATCGAGTAATGCTCTGTTTCAGTGATTTAGACATGCCTCAAGAATGGTAGGAAACTTAGTAGGTTGCTTGATCCTTTATTTTCTTCGGTGATGGATGACTTTCCATGTTGTAGTCAAGGGTTGATGGTCATATAGAGAAATATTACTATGGGTTAAATCTATTGTATAGGCCATCTTATACTTGAATTCATAGGTCTAAAAATCTATGGATAGTATCAAGGATGTGTTGTCTTGTTCCTGAAACCTTGGAGTAGTATGTGTTCACATATGTGGTGTCGTCGAGTGTTGAATGGTGTAACAAACCGGTTGAGTTTAGTGAAATCGTTGAGCCTTGTGCTGTTGATAATGGCCCCAGGTCATCTATAGAGTAGAGTGACCTGAGCATTAATAAATCAAGTTCTTCCCAATTTTTGGGATTAATTCCTTGTGACTCAGGTGTTTTGACATGTTATTCAATTTTGTTTCATTTTCATACTAAATGCCTTAACATTTGTGTTTAAGGTGAATCTGGATCTAGCACGCTTGTGAGCAGCTAGTTTTTTCCTCTTTTTGATGACTAGGACACTCTTAAGGCGGGGATCTTCATACCGATTCTAGTGTATGTTTCCTTCCAAGTAGAAGGAGCACCACCTAATGGGACCATTTGGAAATAGTTGGTTTTTCTCGAATTCCTTTGAGGCTTGAAATTCTGAATCAAGTTGGTGCATGCTTAGAAGCACGATACAGGTGTGGTTTTCCATTTACAACCTTTGAGAAATTTCGATGGTCTTGGATGAACTTTGGTTATTAAATATTGAATGACCACGTGATGCCTCATGTGTAAAAGGTGTTGTGGTTGGTTAATGACAGTGCATCGGTAGGTGAAGTCGATTTTCTTCTAAGGTGTCGACCAATAGTGGTTCAACTATTTTCCTTATGGTAATATTTAAAATCCTCTTAGTGTATTATGATAAGCGATGAACATGTCCCCTATCTTTACTTCTTTCTTGATGCACTAAGAGAGTATCATTCTTACATTTCGCTAAAGCATTAAAAGTTGTTGGGCTTGTTTGGGTGATCCTTATCAGTGTTTCACGCTGGATGCATGGTTCTTATCGAGGATTGGTTGTCATGATTGATCCTTGGGTTCCCATGTAGGAATTCCTTAAATGAACTCTTGGTCACCGACCATCTTCTGCTAACATGATTTTTAGGTGGATGCCACTCTGGGCTCAGTTGAAATTCTAATGTAGATATTATGGATTTGTGCCAACGCATCACTTTTAGTTATGGAGTGTGGAATACTTGGGTTGGTTTCTTAGGCTCTAGTTTGTTGAATTTCTAGGTTACCCTGGACTTATTTTGGGCTCGAAGGTAATGTTTAAAAGGGGTAATGATTCTAGTGGATTGGGTCGGGGTTACCCCCTTGTTCATGATGAGGTGTGATAGATTAAATGGTCAGGTGATGGTTTGACCAAGGAACATCACCAAAAGTCATCTTTGATCTTTGGTGAATGTGTCTGTGATAAATTCAAGTTTCCTTGGAAGAATTTGTTGCAATTCTATTTGTAATATGTCGACCATCTAATCTAAGTATTGTGAGATGGTCAGCTAGAGGTGGATTGACTTGTGTTTTCCCTTTTTCAATGAATACAGTTGACGAAGAACCGTTTTAAAGCATGTAGGCGGGGGAAGATGAGTGCGGTGTGTGTTGGCCTGATCCTTTCATAAAAAGTTGGATCAACCTATCTAAGTGAGATCAGTGGGGAATCAACTATTTTACTGTTACCAAAATCACGCCAGGAGCATCGCTAGAATACTTAGAGGCGTGCTTGTGAAGAAATTCCGATGATGGAGGTACCATGGATCAGATTTTTCCCATTTCTAATGTTAAAACCTAAGGTGGGGGTACCTTTAGTTAAATGTTTAACGATACAATGATGTGATCATTTTTTCAGTTAAACAAGCTCATGTAAGTGTCATTTCGATGTTTCGACTAGAAATTGAGTGTTGGATTTGGTTTAAATGGCTTAAGCACTATATTCTTAATAAATGATTAAAGTTGCATTGGGAATTTGGAAACATTATGGGACCATTTGAATGGGACCTCACGACCCTTGTAGTTCAGGTGATGTTTTTTTATTCCCTAAGGCTTCTCAGGGATGAGAAGTTCTAGGGTGGTTAGGTTATAACAACCCGTGCTTTTTAACCGGATGAAAATCAAAAGGAATTTGAATTTTTTTTCATTTACCTAGAGGTCTATTTTACGAACTAAGATTTAGAAATTAATTCTGAGAGTTGGAACCCTTCAAAGTGATGTTTTTGAACTTGGGTAAGGTCCTGTGAGGTTCCTCAGGTACCCCGATGAGTTTCAGAAGCATCAGACTCCGAAAACTCAAAATGGGTGCGGCCTAAACAGGGTGCATGGTTTGTCTGAAACTGTGTAGCTCTTAATAGTAAACCATGCGGCCATATGCAAGTGGGGCAGTGGCGGTGTACATGGGTTATGCACGATTTTACAAATCATGTTCCTAACCTGCACAGTTAGTGTTTGGGGCGATACCTCAACACTATTCACCACACGGTTGGCACATGGTTTGGCAAACCGTGCGACCCAAACCGTGTGGTGTTTTTTATTAAAAGAAATTAAATTTATTAAATTAAAAATTAAAAAAAAAATATTATTATTATTATGATTATTATTTTTATGACTATTATTATTATTATTATTGTATTTAGGTTTTTAATAAAACCTTAAAGGGCTTATACCCTAACCCCCTATGTATCACATGACCAGCCCCTCCCCTTCCTCTCCAGCATGTGACGCAACCACCCTCTTCATCTCCTCTTTCATTCGCCTATATCCATTGATTTCTTGAAAACTTCTCCCTAAATCTTCATGTTAATGCTTCTAGGTCCTTTCTCTTTCAAACTTGGGCTGATTTATCCTCTCCCCATCACCCTATGTCATTTGGATGAACCTAGATTTTGGGATAATCAAGTTCTTTTGTTTTTCTTTTGGTGTTAAGGCATGTGGTGTGTCTCTCAGGACTCCTTTGGGTGTGTTTAGGCATATATCATTGAAGGAGAATCGGTTTGGTTTGTTTTGGGTTGTCACCGCCATCTAAGGTAGGGTTTTTTTATTCCTTTTCTATCCTAACTATATTTGGGGTATTTTAGTTGTTTTGATGTTCTGGTAATTTATCTGTAGTGTGTTGGACCTTACCATGTGGTTTAGAGTCTCCAGAGTTAAAGGTGACTTACCCGTGTATGTACAGGTAGGCATATTTATATGTAATTTACCATGTTATATATATATTCACCCATGGCACTAAATATATATATATATATATGGGGTTAGGTGTGCTTACGTATAATATGAAAATGCATATGGCGGTAAGTGAAAATAGGTGTATGCACATAAGCATATATGTAAGGATCACCTTGTACATATTCATGGCCATGTGAATATATACATAGGGGATAGGTGTCCTTATGTATATGTGAAGTTTCATATGATTAGTGGTAGGTAGGAGCAGCTTTATGTGGTCACCACAAAAAATGTCAAGTGTTGAGTGTTCAGCTTGGTCTACTTCCTGAGGTAGGATCCCTTTCCATCGCCTTTAAATTTAAGAATGCCTTAGATGCTCACTTTACACACCGTCCTTGGATATTATTTATTCCTGTTTTATTTTTTAAAAAAAGTTTAAATATGATAAATTAATTTTTTGAAGAACAATGTCATGTTTTCATAATGAAACCCCTCAATGGAGGTGCGTTATCTTATATTAGAAAATAATATGTGCACTACCTTGTAGTATTGTGTTTATTCTTGATGCTTCATCTTAGATGTAACATGCTTTATATTAAAATTGTGATGCACATTCGTTAGATGGTTTTAATTGAATGTTATGCTTGTTCGAGCTCATTATCTTGAATTATTTAAATGTCATTGATAACATGTGCTTTAAGGCATGTTAATTCCATGTTCTCATGCTTCTTTCTCTCCATTTCATTGCTTTTATACATCACATCATTTATCTATTTATCAGAACCTTTTGGTGAAGGTTATTATCGCATATTAAATTGTTTAGGTTGTCTTGCAGTGTCTATAGTGATCGCAGCATATAGAGAAATCATGTTTAGGGTTTCCACCTTGGCTTTGGGCCACCTCTTTAGGTGCGTCATTAATTTTAGCCTAAGTTTCCTTGTGTCTTTAATGGGGTTTCACTTTGGCTTAATGTCTTAATTTGATAACTTGATTTAATATAGGAGTTGAACCGTGAATAGGATCCCTTTCCTTTTCCCTATAAATTTAAGAATTCTTAAAGTGCTTCTTTAAATAAGTTGAATTATGATTTCCTTTGATTAATTTAATTTTGATCATTGAACGAAATGCTTAAATATTATAAATGATTTTTTTGATAAAAAAAGCCATGTTTTTATAATAAAACCCCTCCAATGGAGGTGTGTTGTCTTCTAAGATAAAAATTAATGATTAGTGATTTAATTATTGCTTGGTCATTTGGCGTTGGTGTTTCCTTAGGATTTATACCATATACAATTGATCACTTTATATTATGTCAAATTCCTTGTTTTGTTTAGTACTATTTGCTCAATACATTTAAATGGCTTTAATTATGTTAAATGTTTGGTAATATTTATAGCTTGCACTATTGAATTTCATGTGATGACATGAAATTGTTTAAATGTTATGCCTTGTTTCTTATTGCCTTGCTATATAAATTGTTGCATTATTGATTGGATTAAATTTCATAACTTGATTAAATGGTAAGAATGTGATATTAAGATGCTTCTTTGTTGGAATGCAATTATATATTTATACATTGCCTCGATATGTTCTTTGATTGTTTGGTTCACTTGTTAGGTGTAATGACTCAGACCCGAACAACCACCCGAACAGTGATAAAAGGGTCGGGTCCTACTACCTTAGGTGCACCTCCCCGAATGCCAAAGGTTTCCAACTAGCAGTGAAGGTCTGATAGGTATAGTGGGGAGGCTATACCCTCTCGGAGGATAACAATGATGGTACTAGTCCAAGTATAATAGTAAAGATGCAGTGGAATAAAAGACTCAGCAGACTCGAACCATACCCGCAAAGCGGAAACACATTCAATATCAATAAACAGCGAAAGCAATAAATATAAACAACAGTAGTGGAAAGTAAACACAATATCATTCTAATCACTGTTAACTACTAAACAAACCAAACATGCATCCATAGAAAGTCACTAAACAAAAGGGGTGTCAATGGCTAACCAACATTAGCTACAAATAAGTAAGAATGCTGATACAAGTAAAGAAAGAAAAATAGAGTAACCCCTGCTAGGTAAGACCTCAAGGTCCTTACCATCTCCATGCAATAACTAATGCAGCCCAGCTCTTGAAGCTGGCCTCCTTCCTGCACGTAAATCCATAAAGTCTGCACACGTCCCGAAGGGCCCGTGCAGGGTGTGAGACAAATCTCAGTAGGATACCACCCAACATTGTGTACCTAATATGAGTGTTTAAGTAGTCATGAATTTATAAGGAAAGAAGTAAATATCACTATGCACAAATAAACATTAACTCCACTGGTGCTCAGCATCCACCACGGAGTGTCACCTGCTTCGGCCAATGCTGGAATATCTGTCATGTAACTCGGCACGATGTTCCCCCTAACACCGTGTGTCTCAAGTACCGACATTCTGAAGGCACACCCAAGAAGTAACCCAGAGGAATAGTGTACCTATCCTCAATAAGAAACCAGAGGTATGAATATATCTACCCTCAAATAATGTAACCAGAGGGACAGCGATGTCTGTCCTCAAATCACGGTGAGCCTCAGCCCCCAACCCGATAGTCTCGATGCTATCCCCCGAAGGCTCCTCACCTTCCACGTGGATTCCTATGGCAAGCACCCCCAACCAAAATGCCTAAACTGTAAATACGGGGGCCTCTACCCACACAAGTGGTCAAAACCACCTCATCACGGAGTATCTCTGTGTGCACACTACTCAAGGTTTTCGGGTGAGCGATAATCACCAAAATAGTACCCAAGCCACAACACCTCTCACACCTCGTGCCCCTAAGACCATGTCGCTCAAGTCTGATGGCATCTCCATCCCAGTAACCCAGACCATGCCCAACCTGAGAGTCATCCTGCCTCAAACCGACGTCCATGACGCCCAATCCTGTGGTCAGAACCACCCAATGTAACCCGGGCCAAGCCAAATCTGTGATCAACATCACTCAAGAATATCTGGGCCATTCCCAACACAACCCAAAGGGTCCAGCATGTGCAATTCAGGAATTGCATATATAACAAATTAAAACAGGACACATAAATAGGCAAAACAAACTAAACAGTTGAATTTCACTATGCAAGGTGTTTTCCCATACCAGTACTGAGGTCTTAAATGCCTCTAAGAAATTTATATCAAGTTCAAAATACTAAACTCAATAGTTTATAACAATCTAATTCAAATTAAACCATTTTGGCATTCCCCATCCAAAATGCCCCGATGAGAAATGGCCCCTCACCCGGCCCCGCTTAAGCAAAACTGGTAATAGGGCATACCCAAAGGTATCCCATAGGTCAATGAACAATATAATATGAAATATCAATGAAAAGTGGGTCCCACTCAAAATACTCAAAAACATGCCGAAGGCCGCGTCACCCAAATGACCACGAAAACACAAAAAAAAAGTATGCACCACCTACCTGAGACTCGTACGATGCTACTCCTCCGGTAACAGCCTCCAATTCGGACTAAAACGCAGTATATCTACAAAAGAATCCAAACCTCTCAAACCCCTATAACTCTTTCTAGAATAAAAATCAAACAAAACGGCTCAAGTGGAATCGAGGCCTTACCGAGGGGGTTCCAACGGAACAATCAGTGTTCGGATTGGGGTTCAGATGAAGAACTGGGAGGGATTTGAAGTCCCGGCCGGCTTGGTTCGCGAAACCCGGCAGAAGAAATGAGTTCCGCCTCAAAACGAGGCTAATGCCAATTTTAATACAAAAAAAAGTACACGATGTGTACTTCATAACTACACACCTTGTATATCATTTAACTGTTCATTTGGTGGCTGAAATTCAGCCGACTTACTTTCTTGAACCTGCCGACATGAGTACATGGCATGTACCTATGGGTACACGATGTGTACTTGGTTTCCCCTCTCTTCCTCGCTGACTTACCCACACGCCATGTATATCCCTTATACACGGCTAGACTATATGGCGTGTCCAAGGGGAACACGGCGTGTACTTGGTTTCAACGATTCTCCCCGGCCAACAGGACTACATGCCATGTATGGCCTCGACACGCCTAAGGGTACAAGGCGTGTCACAAAACTACACGCCGTGTAGTAAGAAATTTCTACACGGTCATCACACGACATGTACTCGGCGAGCACACGGACGGTCACTCGCTTAACATATACATGGCGTGTACTTAAAGTACATGGAGTGTAGTCTAGAAATTTCCAGAAACTTCCCAATTTCTCCATTTTCCTCAGAAACCAGTCAAAAATTCAAACAGGATCGGGATTTTGACCTGTTCTAAAAACCTGGGTTCTTAAAATCTCCCCACCTTAACATAGCTCATCCCCGAACTATCCAACGAAACCCGAAGATGGCACCAAAAATACCACCTCGTTCAAAGTAACCCGGAATTCCTCAGTCTCAAAGGTCCCGGATAAATTCCTCAAGGGGTTCCCCACCTTAGGAATCGCCTAACCCAGTCTCAACCCAAAAAAACTCAAAACAAACAAGGGTTTACTAACCTGTTCCCCGGACGCATAGTCCTTCCGTGATGCATCGTCACCCCTGCACCTCCTTGGTAATCCTGTGTTGTTCCTAACACCCAATGTATCCCGCACCGCATCAGTGTCCTCCTCCACGAGGTCCCGGTGCCTATCACCTCAAGTAACTTGTATCATCGATGCCCCGATGCCCACTACACCTCAAGTATCCCGCATCCTCAATGCCCTGATGCCCACAACACCTCAAGTAACCCACATACTCGATTCCCCAAATGCTACACATCCCATACATATATATATATATATATAGAAATATATCATGCACCTGATATGGTGCCAATCCCACCGACTAGTATCTAGTCAGTTCACATAGATCATGTGCACCACGTGCACTCAAAACAGACATTCCTCTACAGGTAAAGCCAAAAAGGAAACATGGGAATCATGGCCACACCACGGTGTACATCTAACTATCATCGGCTCACCAGCCTACTCAGCCTCTGGCAGCTCCACAGCGTGCACCTGGCTTGAAGTACGCTGCCTGATGTATGACCCCCTTGCGGTGCTGCTCCAGCCACCAGCCACTGACCCCTCAGCTGGGTCCCGCTGTCTCTGTCACATCCTCCAGGTGCAGCTGAACCTCGGCTACCCTCTCCTGGTACCGAACCCGAACCAACTCTGGATGCCACCTTCTTTCATGGTCCCTTCCTGCCGGCTGTCTGAGAAGGCTGCCTTCAGAACCTCTCCAGATGCCCGACTTTCCCACATGCCAAGCACTCCTTTGGAGGCCTATCGCACTGATTCCAAACATGTCCCAGCTGTCCACACTGAAATCAAATAACTAAAGAACCACTGCGAGGTGGTCTAGCCGAATCCCTGTCCTGGCTACCCTACTGGAACTCATCCCGTACTCACTTCTTGTTGTCTGAACCATCACCTGAAGCTGTCACCCGGCCAACCTGGGGCATATCCCTCTGGTTTCCCTCTATTATAAGTGCCTGGTTCACCGCCTCGGAGAAGGAACCCAGCCTGAAGATGTTCACCTGGACCCGGATGGCGTGTCGTAAGCCATCCTCGAAGCGCCTCACTCTAGCCATGTCATCGCTTACCATACCAGGTGCAAAGCGAGACATCTCTATAAAGGTATCTGCATAGTCCATGATGGACATGTCTCCCTGCTGAAGACTCAAGAACTCTCGAGCTCTCTCTGCACTCAGTGTCTCTAGATAGAAGTGCTCAAATAACTTATCCTCGAAGTCCTTCCATGCCATTCACTCATGCCTACAAGCCTAAACCTGTACATTCCACCAACGCTTTGTTGGTACTCATAGTATGTATGTCACCAGCTTGACCCTCCACCCTGGAGGCGTCTCGAGCTGCTCGAAGATCATCTGCATGCTCTCTATCCAATTCTCAGCCGCCAGCGGACCACCCTCACCCTGCAAAAGCAGCGGGTGTTGCGACTGGAACTCTCACGTTAGATATGCCATAGATAGATTTGTACCCTACGCACCTCTGTCAATCCCCTGTAAGACACGCACCAGGATCACTCGGAGCTTCTCATCGAGCCACGGCCCGAACGATTCCAAACTCGGTTGATGTCCTTCCTGCACTGGATCATGTCCCTGAGCCTGTACCTACAGCTCGTGCTCTACCTGTACTGAATCCTAAACCTGATCCTGCACCTGTGGCACTGTATCCTCACTTTTCTGATGCTCCATCGAGAAGTGTAGGAGGAACCCGCTGAATACCATAAATGTTCATACATCCCATATATATATATAACAATATATATTCAATGTAGATAAGAAAGCAGTAAAAGTTAGTGCATAACTACTACCCTTACTCTTCCCCATTGCAACCCATGCCTCACGACATTCCGGCCTCATGGCCTCCTTACCCACCCTTAACAAAGCCAAGTATCAAAAGTACCTCGGGTCATGCCCATCCTGACAACCAACGTTGCCTCAAACTGATGACCGATTCACCCAATCCTGGTGATCAAAATCACCTCAACTAGAGTACCTCCCTGCTCGTTCAAGAGCCAGACCCAAATATCCTGCCACATACAATTCTACAAACATAAAGCATGGTATACGCATTGCAATAATAAGCAATTCTATCAGGAATTTCACCTTTTCACATTTCAAGAATACAAGAATGTAAATTTATTTTTATTCACATGACATTATCAATTCACAAAGAATACGTGCAATTATGAAATTGAAATACCCTAAAAAATTTCCTATAAAAAGCCAAGCAAACAAACCTTTCCATATCGGGTCAAGGTCCAAGTCTCCCTTACCACACCGGGTCAAGGGTTACATATCACAATCAATAGCATTACACAACAAGTGAGCCACCGAGGTGGAAATCATATATCAACTGTAATCTGAGAAAAAAGAAAACAGAAATTCCCACCCATGGAAACTTGGTCCTTCCCTCGTAGTTGGGGCTGCAGGCACCCAAGCACAAGCTAGAAACCCAGTTCCAGTAACAACCTACATCTCCAGTCTACCATATCCCAAATAGTAAAACCACTAGAAATAAAAGATAATTCTCAATATCATTAGTAGCTAGTAAAATGATGCTACTAAATCTCTGTCAAGAACTCCTCTCATACCACTTTGTAACAACTCGGTCCCGAAAAACCACCCAAACAATGCTAAATAGGTCGGGTGCTACTACCTTAGGTGCACCTCCCCGAACGCCAAAGGTTGGCGACTAGTATCGAGGGTCTAATAGGTATAGTGGGGAGGCTATACCCTCTCGGAGGATAACAATGATGGTACTAGTCCAAGTATAACAGTAAAGATGCAGCGGAATAAAAGACTCAGTAGACTCGAACAAGACCCCCATAGAGGAAGCACATTCAATATCAATAAATAGCATAAGAAATAAATATAAACAACAGCAGCGGAAAGTAAACACAATAGCATGCTAATCACTGGTAACTACTACACAAACCAAACATGCATCCATAGAAAGTCACTAAACAAAAGGGGCGCCAATGGCTAACCAACAGTAGCTACAAAAAGTAATCATTCTGATACAAGTAAAGAAAGAAAAACAGAGTAACCCCTGCTAGGTAAGACCTAAAGGTCCTTACCATCTCCATGCAAAAACTAACGCAGCCCAACTCCTAAAGCTGACCTCTTTTCTACACGTAAATCCATAAAGTCCGCATGCGTCTTGAAGGGCCCGTGCAGGGTGTGAAACAAATCTTAGTAGGATACCACCCAACGGTGTGTGC
This sequence comes from Viscum album, assembly GCA_963277665.1. Taxonomy (NCBI): domain Eukaryota; kingdom Viridiplantae; phylum Streptophyta; class Magnoliopsida; order Santalales; family Viscaceae; genus Viscum; species Viscum album. Next base: position 1,870,754,055 of record OY728131.1, read on the forward strand.
CTAATATGAGTGTTTAAGCAGTCATGTATTTATAAGGAAAGTAGTAAATAGTATTATGCACAAATAAACACTAACTCCACTGGTGCTCAGTAGCCACCACGGAGTGTCACCTGCTTCGGCCAGCGCTGGAATATCTGTCATGTAACCCGGCACCATGTGCCCCCTAACACCACGTGTCTCAAGTACCGACGCCCCGAAGGCACGCCCAAGAAGTAACCCAGAGGAACAGCGATACCTGTCCTCAATAAGAAATCAGAGGGACAACGATATCTTCCCTCAAATAATGTAACTGGAGGGATAGCGATGTCTACCCTCAAATCACGGCGAGCCTCAATCCCCAACCCGATAGTCTCAATGCAATCCTCTGAAGGCTCCTCACCTTCCACATGGATTCCTACGGTAAGCACCCCCAACCAAAATACCTAAACCGCAACTACGGGGGCCTCTACCCACACGAGTGGTCAAAACCACCTCATCATGGAGTATCTCTATGTGCACACTACTCAAGGTTTCCGGGTGAGCGGTAATCACCAAAATAGTACCCAATCCACAACACCTCTGACACCTCGTTCCCCTGAAACCATGTCGCTCAAGTTTGATGGCATCTCCATCCCAGTAACCCAAGCCATGCCCAACCTGACAGTCATCATGCCTCAAACCGACATCCATGATACCCAATATTGTGGTCAGAACCACCCAACGTAACCCGGGCCAAGCCCAACCTGTGATCAGCATCACTCAAGAATATTCAGGCCATACCCAACACAACCCAAAGGGTCCAGCATGTTCAATTCAGCAATTGCATATATAACAAATTAAAACAGGACACATAAACAGGAAAAACAAACTAAACAGTTGAATTGCACTATGAAAGGTGTTTTCCCATACCAGCACTGAGGTCTTGAATGCCTCTAACAAATTTATATCAAGTTCAAAATACTAAACTCAATAGTTTATAACAATATAATTCAAATTAAACCATTTTGGCATTCCCCGGCCAAAATACCCCGATGAAAAACGACCCCTCACCCGGCCCTGCTCAAGAAAAACTGGTAACAGGGCATACCCAAAGGTATACCATAGGTTAATGAACAATATAATATGCAATATCAAAGAAAAGTGGGTCCTGTTCAAAATACCCGAAAACGCGCAGAAGGCCACATCACCCAAATGATCACGAAAACACAAAAAAAAAAGTATGCACTGCCTATATGAGACTCATATAATGATAATCCTCTGGTAACAACCTCCAATTCGGTCTAAAATGCGGTATATCTACAAAAGAATCCACACCGATCAAACCCCTATAACTCGTTCTAGAACAAAAATCAAACAAAATGGATCAAGAGGAATCGAGGCCTTACCGAGGGGGTTCCAACGGAACAATCAGTGTTTGGATCGGGGTTCAGATGAAGAACCGGGAGGGATTTGAAGTCCCGACCGGCTTGGTTCGTGAAACCCGACGGACGAAACGAGTTCTACCTCAAAATGAGGCTACTGCCCATTTTAACGCAAAAAAAAGTACATGGTGTGTACTTCATAACTACATGTCGTGTATATCATTTAACTATTCGTTTGGAGGCTGAAATTCTGCCGACTTACTTTCTTGAACTTGCCGATATGAGTACACGGTGTGTACCTATGGGTACATGGCGTGTACTTGGTTTCCCCTCTCTTCCTCGCCGACTTACCCACATGCCATGTATATCCCTTATACACGACTTGACTACACGGCGTGTCCAAGGGGAACACGGCGTGTACTTGGTTTCAATGATTCTCCCCAGCCAACAGGCCTACATGCCATGTATGGCCTCGACATGCCTAAGGGTACACAACATGTTACAAAACTACACGGCGTGTAGTAAGAAATTTCTACACGGTCATAACATGGAATTTACTCGGCGAGCACACGGCTGGTCACTCGCTTAACATATACATGGTGTGAACTTAAAGTACACGGCATGTAGTTTGGAAATTTCCAGATACTTACCAATTTCTCCAGTTTCCTCACAAACCAGTCAAAAATTCAAACAGGGTTGGGATATTGACCCGTTCTAAAAACCCGGGTTCTTACATTAGGGGTTAGGGAGAGAACATGGGTTCTGTATTAAGGACTCATGGATGGAATTTCTGTTCTCAGTGGGTTATGACCTCACATGTCAGGGGTGGTGATTTGGATTGCCATGCAAGGGATTCCTGGGTGGTTATTATACTCTTGAGTGATACTGGTTCCCTAGGGGAGCAATTGTGGATGGACCCATTGGCAAGATGGCTACGCCATTCCTCGGGTGATACTCGATCCCCTATGTGAGATACCTAGGATGGACTGAGAGTCACCATGCCTCGAGTGATACTTAGGATTCTTTATGGATCGCCTTGGATGGACTCAGCGGTATTGGTTTATATTGGAAGTATCATAGCGATACTTGAGATTATTTTTAGATCAATAGGGACGGGCTCAGACTCCACCACTGTATTTGAAGGACTTGTTTGAATTGCTTGAATTACATGATATGCATCCTTTATTATTATTATGAGCTGGCTTATGCACATGTGATGCTTCTACCTTGTTTTACTAGACTACTAGAGTGATGACATGTGGATTAGACCCCAATATGAAGCACAAGCTTAGGGGTGTGCCTTCTAGGTTTTCTTTATTTACCTTGGGCCTTGTTTAAATATTATTCCTTGCACAGATACCCTTTCAAACACCCTACTTGGGTTGAAGTAGGTGGTATGGGATGGGTTTATATTTAGGAACCCATACCAAGTTTCTAATATTTGATTTTTTATCATTTTTTATCTGTTACATATGCCACACCACCTAATTTATATTGCACGTGATGGATTGGCCTAGACATTGTGGGTGTCAAACTATTGAGATTTATATCTCACACCATTCACAGGCACCATTTGGAACCCGAGTAGATATTCTTGCTTGTAGGTCTTTAGATTAATTGTTTATGTTGTGTTGTATATATGGGAGTTAGGGAGCATAGGATTAGGTGCATACTCAGGATTCTCTAGGAGCTAACCATTTAGTTTTTATTTTCTTTTGTTATATTATACTACGTGTACCTTTTAATAACACTTTAAATTACATGAATCATTATATGGAATTAGTGTTGGCCACTTTTATTTAGTTGTTATATTATTCTTCTGATGCTATTTGTCTTTCATTTATTATTATTGCTTCCACTATTGTTTATTGATTTAAACCAGCTTTACTATTATGCATACTCTGGTCTATGTGGTCATAGTCTCCCCATTGACACACCCAAGGCCCTCGCTACTATTCAGCAGCCTCTGGCATTTGGGGAGGCATGATTGAGGTCATTATAGTGACCGTTCTAGCTACCAGTTTAATGGTCAGTTGGTCCAGGGTGTTACAATTCATCATCGAATAACGCTCTCACCAAAGATTAAAGGAATTTTTTTGTGTGTGATACATCCAGATCTAATCCGATCCAGAGTTTCATCATCGTCCGAGGTGATTCACCAATGGAAGGAGGGTAATAAGCTCTATAATCCTCCCAAGGTTTATGTAGATAACCCTTGAGGATTTTACATGGAAGTATTCTTATATATATTTCATCTAGGTCAAATAAATAAATTGATTGATTTAATTAAGTAATTTATCTACTGAATGTACCACCAACGGGTGAGATATCCGAACACCCTGTGCTGACCTATTTTAGGTCGCACCAAGGGTAAACATCATGTTCCAAACTCAATTGTGGTCTCAAATTTCTGATTTGAGCTTCCATTTAAGAGTTATCCCATTTTCTTTAAGAAACTATGTTTATGAAATATAAAATATATTTAATATTTTTATAAAATTAACTTCAGGCACACTGGGCCTCAGAATCCCATACCATCTCAGCGCCTATCTCTAGAAATATATATATATATATATATATATATATATTTCAAATTATTACAAGATAAAAACCAGGTCTCTACATTATTCCCTCCTTCAATTTTTTCATACCCAAAAAGAAAAACTAAAAAACAATTTAGGATACTGAGATTTCATCTGGATCTCCCACTCCCAAGATCTCTCCTTCACATTCATATGATGTCACAACATGTGAACTAAGGGGATGATCTGTCCACATAGGTTATTCTCCTTTCGATCCTTGATCGATATCGGGTGCTCCACAAGTGTGTCTCCATTCTCGATGTCTAGGTTTCCCCAGTTGATGGCGTGTGTGGAGTCGTGCATGAATCTCCTCAGCTACGACATGTGGAAGATTTTGTGCATCTTCTCTAGTTGTGGGGGTAGGGAGAGGCGGTAAGAAACCTTTACAACTCTCTACATGATATTGAATGGCTCGATAAACCTTGGGGATAGATTGCCTCCCTATCCAAACCTCTACAATCCTTTTCATGGGGAGAATCTTAAGAAAACTTGTTCTCCCTACTCGAACTCCAAGGAACTACGATGACAGTCTGTATAAGATTTATGTCTGCTCTGGGTTGTCCTCATCCTCTCACGGATGATCTAGACCATATTCATTGTTTCCTGTACCATATATGGGCCCATAAGATATGTCTCGCCAATCTATGTCTATCACAAGGGTGACCTGTAGGGTCTCCCTCACAGGGCCTCAAAAGGTGTCATAGCGATGGTTGAGTGATAGCTATTGTTTTATGCAAACTCTACTAAGGGTGAGTAATCCTCCCAACTCTGGCCGAATTCTAAAATGAAAGCCCTCATCATATCTCTAACACTTGGATAGTGTGTTCAATCTACTCATTGGTTTGGGGTGAGAGGATATACTCATCCTCATTTGGGTCTTGAATTCCTCCTACAGGCCTCTCCACAATCATGATGTAAACCACATGTCACGATCGAAGACAATCATCGAGGGCACCCCATGAAGGTGAACAATCTCTTGTATGTACAACTGCCCCAAACTCTCCATCGAACTCTACTCCCTGATAGAAAGGGAGTGTGCCGACTTCGTGAGTCGGTAAACTATCACCCATATGGCGTCACAGACTTTCATAGTTCATGGAATCCTTATCATAAAGTCCATGGATATATCATCCCACTACTACTCCAGGATCTCTAAGGGAATGCAACAAACCTACCAGAACCTAGTGCTCAGTATTCACCTACTGACAGGTGATGCACTAAGAGACAAACTCAGTTACGCTCCATCTCACATCAAACCACCAAAATTTCCACTAAATATCTTTGTACATATTCCCCACATCAGGATGTATAGATTGAAGAGAAGTGTGGAACTCTCGCATCATCTCCTCCCGCATTGTGACTGGGGCCACCTTCCATTCTTAGAAAAATATGACATGATTCCCCCCTTTAGAATATCCATATGGTGAATCCCTCATCAATATTTGGTCACATGAGACCTCACAGTCGATGTCTCCTAGATGAGACTCTCTTACACACTTGAGAAGTTGAGGAGTCAACATCATCGACTAAAGAAAAGTTATACCCTCCTACTCCGCCAAGGTCAGTTGCAAGGGATCCAACTACTTTGAATCCTCCTACACTAAGTGAGCCTAGTACTTACTATTAAGGGAATATACTACTACATTTCTCTTCCCCAAAGTATAGACTATCTCAAAGTCATAGTCCTGTAGAAACTCCAACCAGTGTCATTGTCTTATGTTTAAATATCTCTACATGAAGACGTACTTGAGACTCTGATGGTCTAAGTAAACCAAAAAGTTCTCCTCTATAAGGTAATGAATATACATCCTCTGGTTTAAGACTAATTTTTCTAGTTCTAGGTCATGCGTTTCATAGTTCTACTCATGGGGACTCAATTCCCTTGACCCTATATGATGATTTTGTGTCCCTGCATCAACACACAGCTGAGCCTAGCTCCTGAGGCATCACAATACACTATGTAATACACACCCTCCTATTATTTAGATTAGAAGAGTATATCATTGATGAATATGACCACAAACTGTTCCAAGTAAGGTTGGAAGACCTAGTTCATCAAATCCATAAACACGGTGGGGTCATTTGTCACACCAAAGGGCGTCATCAGGAACTCATAGTGTCTGTTGCAACATAGGAATGCTAGATTTGTAATATCAGCCTTGTGAAACCTCAACTGGTGGTAATTGGATCAGATATTGGTCTTTGAGAACCATCTCACAGCTTAAAACTCATCAAAGAGGTTGTTAAACCTTGGCAAGGGATACTTTTTCTTTATTGTGGTCTAGTTCAAGCGACAATAATCCATGAAAATCCGCAAACACCTGTCTGCCTTTTTTATGAACAACACTGAAGCTTCCCAGATAAACACACTGAGTCTAATGAAACCATTCTCTCAAAGTTCCTCCAACTGCAACCACAGCTCTTGGAGCTCGTTAGGGTCCATCTGATATTCCACATAAGATATTGGAGAGGTCTTGAGATGCAAGTCAATACAAAACTCCATCTCTTATCTCAGAGGTAATCTTGGAACATCCTTGGGGAATAATTCCATATAATCCTCCACAAATGAAAGAATAAAAATGCCTAAAGATTATTCTACACCAAGGTATGTACTCACCCATTGATGGGTGATGGGATATAGCCTCCTGCATACAGAACCCACTCTTCCCTATATGATATTTCTCTCTCCCATAAAGGTGAATCTCATCCCATCAGTGCATGGGTATCTGAATATTTTGAGATGATAGTAAATATAGGCTCAAATCATGGAAAACCAATATATACCCAATATAACATCATAGGGTTCCATTTTGATGACCAAAAGGTCTCATGTGAACCTCTCTCCACCAAGCGATATCTCACACTTTCAGCAGATAAAAGATACAGAAGAAGCATTCCTCATAGGAACCTCAAGACAAAGTTGTTGGGATAGAGTCTCAATTGGGAGCTCCATCTCTCACACTAGGAGTATAGATATGAATTAATGACTAGAACCTATGTATGATAATATTTAATAAATATTAGAATAAACATAGATCTTACCTCTAATCATCTCATGTGTTGCGGGGTCATAAGCCTCCAAAGCCTGTAGCTATCCACGACCCCAACCACCAACTCCCTGATCCAGATGTGGGTCACCTAATGATGGTGGTGGAAGTATCTCATAGCATATTACACCACCCATAGATCCTCCTTCTCCCTTTCTAGCTCCACCTTCATGGTGACCACCCTACCCTTGCCTGGGAGATCCCTAGTCATAGTGTTGCCTCTACCGTGGAGGTTCATTAGATACCTACCTACACTCCTCAGTATGTACGGTCAGGAATTCATTTGCTATGTGACCTCACCCATCACAAGAATAGCAATGAACCTCTCATAGATTCTCTGGTTCTTTATGTTGTCCTTGTACTGCATGACCAAGCACCAGATTCATATCACAAAAGGATCTCTTATGTTGAGATCCCACTGACTGGTGCCTACTAACTATTGTAGAAGACTTAGATCTATGATTCCCACTACTATCCTTAGATATCTGGATTCACTTTGACATAAATATCTCTCTCACTAGTTCCCATTCTAGCACCCCAACATAGGTGCTGATGCACAAGGGCACCACACTGGCACAGATCTCTCTGTGGAGTCCCTGCTCAAACTTCTTCGCTCAAAAGTATCCATAAAAAATCATGTAAAGGGAGTGGAGACTAAGGTATTTGAACCTCTTTTCATACTCATCTACCTTCATCCATACCTATTGTAGCTCTATAAGGTCCTGAATCCAAATCGAGCACAAACAAGATGGGTAGTACTCCTTATGGAATAGTTGCTAGAAGTCGGGCCATGAGAATGTCGACTCATCATGCATATGAGTAATAAGACTCTACCAGCATCAAGATGATTTGTGGAAAAGGCTAGATACTATTTAAAACACCTGATCTATCAGTGTCCAAATGATCTTAAAGATACAGACCACCAACTCTAGACAATACTCAACTGTCTGGGGATCTGGCTCGCTATGGAACCTCAGTGGCCTCTAGCGCTAAAACTCATGGAGTACGCTAAAGTTGTATGCATACTCAGCCTTATCTTTTGGGATGATATGCTAATCAATAGGTGGAGGTTCTTCTACCAAACCTCCTAGAGGAATAATATCATGGGATGGACCCTAAACTGAGGCCTCAGTGCTCATTAGATCATCATCATGATCCAAAACTAGTATCCTGGATGGTTCTCATCATGGAGGAATCTTGAAATTTTAATCAAGACGTACCACAGTTAGATGATCATATATATATATATATAACAGTGGGGATATGACTCAAGAAGTACAATCAAAGACTCAATCATATATCATTCATGTACCATTGATCTTTGCAACCAATGTCTTAGTATGTTGAGTCAACAAGAAGGTAGTAAAGGTCCTAGTGAATGGATATGTCGGCCGCATGTACCATCACTAGATTCCCTATCCTAAGAGGCACACTCGGGACACTCTAAAACCATTTCCTTAATCCCAACCAAATCCTCATAAGGAGACTACTCCAACCATCATCCCAAGGATCGAACCAACTCTAATACCAACATGTCGTGACCCGACCCAAGCTGGTGCTCGAGCCGCAACTACTCCAAGCCCGCCTCCATATGCTAGGGGCTAGAGACCAGTGTCGAAGGCATCACCAACACATGGAGGTATTTTCCTAAGTACTTGAATGCACACACACAACCATATCGATGCACAAGTGCAGAGGAATAATATAAAAAGATGAAAAATATTAGAGAAACAACCATGCATGTAAAATCTCTAGAAAACACCATAGTAAGGTAATATAAACTAAAAAGTAAAGGGGAAAAATACATTACCAGCTAGAAATATTTCCCAACCTAAAAAAACTAGAAAGTAAAACACTAAGAGAACCCGACTCTTGATCTCAAAGCTATGACAACCATACATGGTCTAAAGTACCATGTATCCCTAAGCTCCTCTAAAGTCACTAACAACCTATTAGTCATATACATAAGTCATGACATGTGTAGGAAAATACCATACAGGGGTGAGTATTTACATACCCAATAAGACACCCCAAAATCTTAAGGGGGAAATGAGAGATACAACAGGAATAGAAAGACAATAGATAGTAATCAAGATGCAACTTAACCCAAGAAAGAGAAAGAGTAACCTCATCCAACATAGGGGCTCAACACGGTGAGTAGATGAACTACACATCGAGTCTTTTCTACCCAAAGAAGGAGAGTAAACTCATCTAACCACAAGAATATAAACATGTAAATCATGTGGCATACCCCTCATGTCTTCATGTCTCATGGAAAGAGAGTGACCAAATCCAAAGTTATGGATATAGGTGTGTGTGTGTGTGTGTGTGTGTGATTAGTCAAAAGAAACCCAAATGAGAGAGAATGAGATCTCTATCTCATAGATCATCCCAGGAAGAAGAGTTTCCAATAGTTTCAAAAGTTCATCAACAATGCCCAGCATCTCATGTGTCTTCCCAGAAGTATCCATCTAAGTCAAACTAGGATGCTTCATTATGTCGCACAGCCATGGGGAAATAATCTTTAGGTAGAGGACCCATGCCCTAGTATGATAGGAGGGTTCCACTATAATGATAGAGGACTCATGACCTGCCTAACTAGAGGGTTCTGCTCTATAAGTTGGTAGAGGGCTCATGCCCAGCCCAGCTGGAGGGTTCCACTCTAAAAATCGATAGTGGACCCATGCTCATCCCAGTTGGAGGGTTCCACTCTAGAAGTTGGTATAGGAACCATGCTTAGGCTAACTATAGGGATACACTCTAGAAGTTGGTAGAGGGCACATGTCAAGCCCAGCTGGAGGGTTCCACTCTAGAAGTCATTAGAGGACTAATATCTAGTTCAACTGGAGGGTTCCACTCTAGAAGTCGGTAGAGGACCTATACCCAGCCTATTTGGAGGGTTGCACTCTAGAATTTGGTAGAGGAATCATTCCCAAACCAGATCGAGGGTTCCACACTAGAAGTCATTGAGAACCCATGCCCGGCCTAGCTGGAGGTTTCCACTCGAGATGCCTCTAGTGATCCTACGTGATCACTGTCATCATCAGGCATCACCTAACCAAGCGTAGTACTCAGAAAATTCTACATCATATCCTAAAATCCACAATCAAGGGAACCATTTCATTCTACTTGAAAAAATACTCAAGATGGACAACTTGAAGGCTAAAATCCAAGTTCAAATGAAGGAGATACAAAAGGTTGAAGTTTCCTCAAAAGGAACCAAGGGGTACACGACATGTGAGGGGACCCACATGGAATGTGGTCCCGCTCCTTCACCTGGTCATGTCCCTGAGGGTACATGGGTTGCTAATCGTGTAGGTACACATAGCATGTGGGGGACATACATGGTGTTCCCATGCCACCCAGGGTCCCACCCGCATGCTTGTCCATGTCCGTGTATCAAAGTTATGTATGTGTACTTTAGTACATGGATTGCCTCTCCACATGAGGTGTCACCCATGTGTTATGGTCATGCCAGGGTACTTGAGAACATGGAATGTGTCTGGCCATGTGATTTTTCACACGGCTCATCCATATGGGAAAGGGGTACACAGCGTGTCATCCTTATGAAAACCCAAAACCCTAGTCGTCGTAGCCAGGGCCCAACATGTTGTGTGTTCTTCGAACTACACAGCTTGTAGTCTGGATTTTTCTAGAATATCATATATGTTCTTTGTGCTTCGAATATAACCATTCCATTGTAGATCTCACCTCTACATCGTACAAAATTAGTGGATCTGGTCATGGATCGTTGTTTCCAGCCATTGTTTTCCAAAAATCAGAATTCTTCATTCCTTAGAGGTTTCGTTGTACGCACCAAAAGTCCCTGGATCTTTGAGAGTTGATGATTTGATCTCCAATTGTTGAAAGGATCTCCCATAACCTGAAAACATCCTATATATGTTCTTGATTCGTCGATCTGTCCCTCACATGTGATTTCATCAGGATTTCGAAGGTCTGATCAGGCTCGGTGCCACCCAACAACATCGAATCGGGACCACGGGATCCAACCGGTGAAGAACATGAAATAATTAAGGGGGAAAGATTCAAAAATAAATGTTTAACCATTGTTGTCCAAGTTTTATTGAACAAAAATCAAGAACAGAGATATCTAAGTTAGAAAACAAGAATAACCAATTAAAATTTAAATACACGAATGCATGATCATGACACAATTGGCATAGATCAAAGAAGGAGATTGATCTACTTAATCAAGTTAATCAAAATGGGAGTAATCCAAAAACCGACGAGTCCTACCTAGAGATTGGATTGTTATTCATCGAAGAACATGCTCATCAAAGATTGAAGGAAATTGTTGCATTCATTTCATTCTAATCTGCTCCGATTCAGAGTTTTGTCATCGTCCAAGGTGATTCTCCAACAGAAGGAGGGGAAGAAGCTCTGGAATCCTCTCAAGGTTTATGTAGATAACCCTAGAGGATTCTCAGTGATAGTGTTCTTATAAACATTTCGTTTAGGTCAAGTAAATTGATTAATTAATTTAATTAACTAATTTATCCATTAAATATACCGTCAACGGGTGAGATATATGAACGTCTCGCAGTGACCTATTTTATGTCGTGCCTAGGGTAAACATCATGTTCTAAACTCAATTGTGGTATTAGATTTATGATCCAAGATTTCTTTTAAGAGTTATCTCATTATCTTTAAAAAAATCTTGTGCACATAATATAAAATATTTTTAATATTTTTATAAAATTAATTTCGATTACATCGGGTCTCGGATTCGCACACCATCTCAGGACCTAGAATTGAATATATATATATATATATATATATATATATATATATATATATATATATTTCAAAGTCTTACAAGGCAAAAACTGGGTCTCTACAGTACCATTGTAGACCATCGCTACTAGTTGAAAACCTTTAATATACATGGAATCTTGTTTAAGGTCATGTGGCCCATCGAGTCTGGTTACTTATGAGTGAGCCAAGTTCAAGATGTTATAGAGAGAATAGCAATGACACTACCACAAAACGGGGTAAGGGAAGCGTGTCTTTTTATCAGCGCTAAGTAGAAAGCACTAATGAAGGGGGTTCCTTTATCAGCGATAGCTAAAAGCACTAATAAAAGTTTTTAATAATAATTTATATACAATTAGTTTATTTATATTCAAAAACAATGTTTATTTGTATATATTAAATAAAAAACGCATGTTTATAATTAATATATATTTTTTAATAATTCGAAAATATATATATAATGTTTTAAAAAAAGTATAAGATTATAATTAAATATATATGTGTTTCCAATGAATTTTGTCAATTAATATATTGATCATGTGTGCATATATGTTATGTATCATCATGAATATTCATTTATACATTACACTCTTCTTATTATTCATGTTGTCCATTGATGACTTGTTTTTTATTATATATATTTTACAAGGTGTATATGATTAATTCATGTTACCCATATATATACTATATTATGTTCTCAAAACTTATAAATTTAAATTAAATATATTTAAAGAATAAATATATTTATTATATTTATATTTATTAAATTAAAGTATATATAAATACTTTTTAAATATATTTATTTGTAATTATAATTATAACTATATATATTTAAATAATTATAAAATTACAATAAATACATATATTATAATTTTATAAATATATATATATATACAAAAATTTATAAATATATTTATTTATAGTTATAATTATAACTATAAATAAATATATATATGTAAAAATTTATAAAATTATAATAAATATATTTATTATACTACTTATAAAGTTATAAATATATAATTAAATAAATATATTTATAAATATATACAAATATTTATAAATAAATACAAATATTTATAATTATAATTCCTAAATAAATATAGACATATTTAAATAATTAAAATTTTGTAATAAATATATTAATCATATATATTTATATACAAATATCTATAAATAAATAAAAATTATTATAAATATAATTCTAAATAAATGTAGATATATTTAAATAATTAAAAAATTATAATAAATATATTAATTATATATATTTATAAAATTATAAATATATTTGTTATAATTTTATAATTATATATATATATATATAATTACAACTATAAATAATTTATTTATTATAATTTTAATCACAAATAAATATTTATTTATTTATTAGTTATAAATATAAATAAATATTTATTTATTTAAATAATTGTTAATTCCTAAAAAAATATATTTATTTATTTCATATATAATGTTATATATAATTAAATAAATATATAGAAATATTGAGAAATAAATAAAAATTTTATATTTATAGTTATAAATAAATAAAGATATATTTAAATAATTATAAAATTATAATAAATATATTAAATATAAATATTATTAAAATTATAAATATTAGAAATATTAATTTTTTATAATTTTATAATTATTTAAATAAATATATATATATATTCATTTATAATTATAATTATAAATAAATATATATATATATATATTCATTTATAATTATAATTATAAATATATACATATTAGTATAAATAATTATAAAATTAGAAGAAATAGTATTATATACATCTATAATCTTATAAATATATATAATTAATATATTTATTATATATATTTCTAAGATTATAAATATAATAAGTATATTTCTTATAATTTTATAATTATTTCAATTATAATTTTATAAATATAAATATATATTTATCACGTATATAATTTTTTAAATATACATATTAATATAAATAAATTATTAACATTATATCTTTATCAACGCTAAAAAAGTACTGATAAAATGTTTCTTTATCAGCGTTATATTTTTAGCACTAATAAAGACATGTATTATTAGTGGTGCTGATAAAACATACTTTTATCAGTGCTTTTTATCTAGCGTTGATAAAAGGTTCACTGGGTTTTATAAAGAAACTATAACTTTCTCCTCCTTCCTCGCACCCCTCAAGCTCTCGCGAAATCTGATCGTCGTCACTTCCTCCTCCTCCTCCTCCTCCTCCTCTCCAGCTGACTCCTCCGCCGTGAGCCCACCTTCCCCATGCTTCTCTCCTCCATTGTGTGCCTCTTCTCCTCTGTCATGATTCCCTTTGTCGTATGCCTCTCCTCCACTGCTACGATTCCCTCTGTCGTGCACCTCTTCTCTGTCGCGCGACTCTCCTCTATCGTGTGCCTCTCCTCTGTCAAAGGACTCCTCTATCGCATGCCTCTCCTCTACCACGAGTGCACCTCTATCGCACGTTGAACCACACCTCTGTAGTGAGTTTTCTCCTCTTTCTCACCTGTTTCACATGTTATTATAGTTTGATATTGATGGTGATGTTGTGAATTGTACGGGCTAAATGCCCCACTAAAAATCGTGGTCGTTGGTGGTCCTTATTTGCACACTAAATGAATTTCATGTTGGTTTTACTTGTTTTTAGAGGTTTTTTCTCATGATAGATCAGGTGATAGGTCAAGTAAACCAATTTTGGATCATGAAAAAATGGTATCAATTCTGATTTGGTTACCATATTCCATGTGTTGGGATATGATGTAGGTGCTATGGAAAAATATTCTAATTGATAGTGAAGTTGGCTTCCTTTATATTGATGAGTTAGCTCAAGATACACCAATGTACATGGAAGTCCTTGGGTTAGTCAAGTGGGCTATGATAGAGGTGAAAACAATCCCTAGAATCCCTATGTGAACAATGATTTGAGTGACATCATATAAGTTCAACACATGGGTTTTCTTTAAAAATTAGATGTTACACATATTCTTGATCCCAAATCAATTTGTTTGTGGCATTTAATTTATTACGCAAGATATTCCATGCACTTACCCAATGAGAAACACTAGTTCCCACCCACATCAGTCGTCCTTCCCAGTACTGGTCCGCAACAGCCTAGTCTATCTTTAATCTCTCCCACTGAGTATTTCTAACCCTTATTGTGACATCAGTGCACTCTTCTTCCCTCAGAACCCTTTTTGGTGCTGCAGTTGAGCGTATCGATACCTCATTAAGTTTTTATCTTATACAAATCTATTATGAGGGTTGGAACATTTTTTTAGTAAATGAACGAATTTTCCATTTACAAAATTTTAACTTATCCATATTCCTCCTTTATATTTTTATCTATTTTACTCTTAATTCCTATAAAGTGTCCCTTTTCATGAAATACAAAAAAAACATTAGAAATTAGGCAAGAAAAAATTCTTTAATAATATGATCAATTAATAAAATATAAAAAATTTAATGCATGAATTATAGCTATTAAATCCCCCCAATCTTATAACATTGCTTGTCCCGAAGTGAAAAATCTCAACTCATTCAAAAAGGAACAACCATCTTACAATTATTAAAATTTCATTATAAATAATATAAAACAATTATCAGTGAGAGAATAAATTTTCTTATATCTTATAAAATATTTCTCTTTAAATCCTCACTTTTCAATGAAACTAAATTCAACAAATATTTAACATTTCCCATTATGAAAATGGTGGAACTAATCATAATTGTTATTTACATATATTAATTCACTCATTCAATATTATATTTTTATTCAAAAACCTTGGATGTTAGGGGGTGGATGTGGTGGAGGCCTAGGAAACCACTACTTATGATGAAGTAACAATCATATGGAAATGAACTAGTACCTTGGTAAAGAATGATAATTTCACTCGACCTACCTTTTCTTGTTAAGATGTATATCATGAAATTTCCCTCCCTCCAAGTGTGACAAACCATGATGCACTAATCAATGATTATCCTACACTTCTTGATGTATTATGCAAGATCCCATAGAGTTCTATAATTCCCTCAATGGAAGCCAACCAGAATATTGGATTCATAATCCACTATAGAATTATCATTATTGTAAATCCTAAAAAACATGATAGAACTGAACATCACCTTTTTCTATGGCCTAATAGAGATTCCTTGTCTATTGTAAGATCGGAATCCAAAGATCACCTAGCCCATATCATCCTACAAAAAGACCACCATTATTAAAAGCATAAAATATCCTTCAACATTCTGTTTCAGACCTATACTAGGTGTCCTATATCTAACTCATCACCCTTGGTTAAGCTTACCTCCTCCCTAAGGGTCATGTTCAATCCTCAAGAGCATCCTCTTAAATGTGGCTAATGACACCCTTCCTAGGGTGACAGCGCCATGGTTTGCCGTAATTGATTTCAGGAAAACTTGAATATGTGTTTGAGAGCTAGGCCTTCATTCTATCACATTTTTCCTTTCCTCCCAAATAACCCAACACACCATAGCATAAACCTTGTCGCATATTTTTATCTTAGTACCATGCTGCCCAGCCCCCAAAAACAAGGTCATAATAAACTCTTAAGGTGGGTCCCCATTCAATATATTATCTATGATCTTCCCGACACTTCCCAGAATGGTACTCTCCTATTATCCTTTAATGTGTAGATTCCAAGATTATTGGTATACTAGGAAGTAAGAACACATACAATGCAATGACTGAAAAATACCCTTCTTCTAAACATTATCATATGTTTGGTATCACCATGTTCCTCAACTGCTAATCCAAGAATTTCTTCTTCTTATGTATCTATTTGCATCAAATATTTTGCATCCACTCATCAGATTCATGGTTATAATGAATCATCAACTAGTAATCCTTCCCACTGAAGCATTTGGGTAATGACTCAAAAAAATAGGTGTCATGCGCATCCACTTTGTTGATGTTCCATTAAAGGATCTTATCCTATTACATAAGTGTTGTGTTATAAATCTGGGATGCATACTAGATTCTATGAAAGAGATATTATTAACTTGGAACCATAAAAATTATAGGTTATCACCATCCTATTTATGATTCTAGTAACTGATATAGTCTCAACCCATCACACAATGCACCTTCACCTTCAGAAAAATCATCTTCTCAATCATGATACATGAAAGGCTAGAAATCATCTTGGTTTGACCAAACTAGACACTCCATTCAACTCTATATCTATTCTTTATAAATCCCACATATAAATATTTCACTTTTATAATGTCTCATTCTATCCTCACATGCATTATCTTAATGTCTTCAAAAACACTCCTTAAATTAATAACCCTTCCTTTATCACATTCATCATTCTCTTAGAAGAATCATAGTGTAATCCCCCCATTAGCATCCTACATGAATGCCTTTATTATTATTTTCAATATCATTCATAGTTACCTTGGGATTCCAAGATTACTGAGAATATTTTCATTAGAATTTATGTAAGTAAAAGATTCAACAGTTTTATCCTTCCCCCGAATGATAAAAAGTAGATATTCAAGTCGGAAATGTTCCTATTGATATGAATAATGAATCATTAAAATAAAATAATCCTTACTTTTCCATTTTAAATGGGTTTCCAAATATAATCTATTGGTAGGTTTCACCATTGACATTCAAGCATATCTTGTATGGTTATAGAATGCTTTTATGGTAATTTTTTTTACATGTAAACAATTCTTTTCCCTTGATTTATTCATTGTATTCTCTAGTTGTTGTAGGACTCCATAATCTCTTGAATCCATTAATGAAACTTTTCCTACCATGAACAGTGAATTAAATGTTGTTAGAGGAAATGAAATGAGAAACCATTCTTGTCGTAAACCTATTTTATTATAGAATCATCTTCCTATCTACTATGCCACATTAGATTCTCCTGGTGAGATCCACCTATAGATCTATAACCCCTCTTGGGTTATATTAGATTATAATATTGAATTATATTTAAATGGGGAGTGATATAGGAGATCACTATGTGGATCTCATAAATCTACTGGAGATAACTTCCTCATGACATGACCCTAACATTTCACACTATAATGCCTTTAAATTCCAGTTCAAGTATTAACTCAAAATCCAATATGAATCCTTCGTTATTCCTTCATTTCTCCCAATCCTTTGGTGATATGTGTTTCATCTTCGAAGACCCTTCATCCCCTATTTGCTCGATTTATCTATTAGCATCAAGAGATCAATCGATGGTGATCCATGATAAGTTTCTCTTATTTTCTCCTTAGTTTCCTCTATGTTCATAATCTGGAGAAGGCAGAGGTAATGACATTGGTTGGTTCAAGGAATATTGGGATAAGTGTTTGATAGAAATTTTTGGGTTCTAGGTTATTTAGGATTCTCTTACATGATCTTGGATTGGTGATTATCTATTTCTTTGTACTTTCAAAATGGTTGATAAAATCTTTTATTGAGTTAGGGGTTTAGAAAATTTTATTTATTTTGTGTAAATTGTGGAAGTTGCATGATTTTTCTTGATTTGGTTAGATATTAAAGATTAATTTACCAATAACGCCTCAACTCAAACCATCAGGTTCGATCCGAAGATCCATAAGACCTCATGTGCACCTCCCCATCAATGGATTAAGGTTATACCAACAATGGATTAAGGTTATATCATCAATCATCCAATGATAAAAGGTATAGTAAGATTATTCAATAACACTTACCCATTGAATGATCGTTGTTAATGGAAGATCCATATTTGATCAAGAAATTATGACAAAATGCTAGATTCTCCACTGATCTATAAAGAAAGAAGGGATTCATCATCAGATCATCCAAGAAAACATGTATCCAATATATATATATATACTCATTTAACAAATAATAAGAGATAAATGGCATGGATATAAGAAGAAATTACCACTCAAACACCACCAGATTGGTCAAAGGTTGATGGATCAAAGGGATATGTATGGGATAGCTTTAGAGACCATGAGGGATATCTATAATTTGAAATAGGCACATGGGGGGTCAGATTTGGGTGTAAGAGGTGAAAAAACACGTACAATTAAAACCCATAAGGTGTATTAATTGCACCCCTAGGAAGGGTGCACTGGTCAGTATGCAATAGGAGGATTCGATTTCAAAATAATAAAAAGCCGCTTCTTCTAGTGATGAGTGACATAGGTAAATTATTTGTGTGAAAGGAATTAAACTTGAGAAATTCTTGATTATGTAATGGGTTCATGCTTATAGATTTTCTTAGGTGTATTTATAAAGGAATAAACTAATAGTACTTCATGTGAGAGACATATACATTTTTCTTGGGGTGTACAACCAATTTATTTGGTGTGAGCCAATGGTCATTGGGATAATGTAGTGTTTGTAGTAAATTGGAACACGAGTGTTTCATGGTTGTGAGTGTGGTCATTAACTATGGAACATATCCATTGGGACTTTGGTGTTGAGGTGAAGGATAATTGATATAACTAGATAATGGAAGCATGGATAAGGGATATCTAATGGCGGGGAGAACAATATTAAATGCTTATGTAAATTATTATTATTACACCAACCTTTGGAATAATGTGATGGAATCATACAACACTGATTGATTTGAGATGAATCAAGGTGTTTTCTATGTATCTTTTATAAAGTATCTCTCTTGGGATCTATGTCTTTGTTAAAATTCCTAAGTGAATATTTTAAAATGATTCAAGTGTTTTGAAATGTTTCTTAAAGGTTTGTAGCTCATTTTAAATGATTAATATTGTTGGGTCATGAAGCTGCCTTGAATGTTTTAAAAAAATGAATTTTGGTTTTATAAAAGAGTATTTTTAACTAATTGATTTATTTTAAAAAGGGTGTGTTATTTTAAAGAGTAATTTGTGTAAATGGTTGGATTTTTAATGGGATTTCAAGTGTGATTTTTTAAATATTTTTCAAAGTAAATTTAAAATGTAGTTTTTTCATAATCTCTTAAGTTTAGATTTTTATAGAATTAGGAAACCCATTACATTATATCAATATTTCTGTGTATTTATTTTGTTAAATACTAATATCACTTAATCAAATAGTATGGATATGAATAAAGAATGGATGGATGCCAATCATTTTACAAGAGAGTATGAAGATGGAGTGAAATAGTTTATCAAGTTTGAAAAAGATCATGTATATGACCCTTCTCAAATCCTTTTTCCGTGTTTACGTTATTGTTATTTAAGACAAGTTAGTCCATAGGAGTTGGAAAAACACTTGATCTGTCACGGAATAGATCGAAGTTATAAATTTTGGAATAAACATGAGGAAAAAGTGAATGTAGCTAGTGGATGGGATAATAGTGCATTTTATGGATCATCTGATATGATTACAAATGTGGAAAATGAAGAAGATTGTATCGAGGACATGATTATAGATGTGAATGATGATGAAGATCATATTGATGAAATTACAAGGATAGTTAAAGATAAACTTCGTGATTACCCAAAATTGTTTGAGAATTTAAAGAGTTGTGAAAATAAACCTTTGTATGGTGGTTTCACTAAATATACAGCATTGTCATCCATACTGAAGTTGTATAATTTGATAGCATGAAACAGATGGAGTGACACCAATTTTACATAATTACTTTCTCCCTTGAATAGCATGATCCCAGAAGATAATGAGCTCACGATCCAAACATAAAATGTCAAACGAATGCTACGTTCGATGGGTATGATCTTTGAATGAATACATGCCTACTCGAATAAATGTATACTATTTCATAAGGACCACAAGTCACTTAGATAATTCCCAAAGTGTGGTTCTTATCGATACAAGAAAGATGAATCTGGTCCTACGAAAGTTGTATGGTACTTTCCAATCATTCCATGGTTTAGGCACCTATATGGAAGTGAGGAGACCGCATGGAAATTGATGTGGAATGAAGATAGAATAAATAAAGATAGGAAAATACGTCACCCAACAAAATCTCCTCAGTGGAATAGAATTGATCGTGAGTATCAAGATTTTGGAAATGATATGAGAAACCTTCGTCATGTGTTATATACAAATGGTGTGAATCCTTTTGGTTTCCAAAGAAGTACTCATAGTACATGGCTAGTTATATTGGTAAATTATAACTTGCCATTGTGGCTATGCATGAAACGAAAACACATCATGTTATCTATGCTTATTTCAGGACCGAAACAATTGGGTAATGATATTGATGTTTATTTGACTCCATTGATTAGGGATTTGAAATTATTGTGGGATTTAGGTGTTAACTTTTATGATAATTACAGAAATTAAGATTTCATGTTGAGAGTCATGTTGTATATAATGATAAATGACTTTCCTGCTTATGAGAATTTTTTAGGATATAGCATTAAAGGAAGTCATGGGTGTCTCATCTGTGAATAAGGTACACATTCAATTAAGTTGAAACATTCATTGAAAATCTTGTTTCTAGGACATCATAGATTTCTACTCTGATGACATAAGTACCGATCTTGGATGACATCATTTGATGGAAGTTCAGAAGAACGTAAAACACCATATCCACTAACAAGTGATCAACTATTTGAGAAAGTAAAAGATGTGGACACTGCTTTTGGTAAAATATTTTCGAAAAACCTTATAAAAACCAGTTGTAAGAAGAGATCATTTTTTTTAAATTACCATACTTGAATTGTTTTTACATTAGACACTTTCTTGATGTTATGCATGTTGAAAAAAAATGTATGTGACAGTGTCATCGAAACGTTGCTAAATGCACCTAGAAAAACAAAGGATGGAATTAAGGCTAGGTTGGACATGGTTGACATGTGAATATGAGAAGAGTTAGCGCTAATGAAGGGTGAAAAATGAACTTTTCTTCCTCTAGCTGCTTAAACTCTTTCCAGGTAGGAGAGAGATATGTTTTTCAACTTCTTGAATGACGTAAAGGTTCTAGAGGGGTATTCATCAAATATTAAGAACATCATGTCAATGACCGATTTAAAGTTAAAGGGTTTGAAATCACATGAGTTCCATATTTTGATGCAAGATCTAATTCCTATAGCTTTACGTTGCATTTTTTCTAAGAATTTTCATTATACATTAACGAATATTTGTTTCTTATTCAAAGTTATATGCAGAAAAGTTATAGACCTGGCGAAATTACCAAGTATGGAAAGAGAAATTGTTGTCATATTATGTGAATTAGATATATTCTTCCCATCAAAATTCTTTTATATGATGGTTCATTTGATGGTTCAATTGGTGAGAGAGATTTGACTATGTGGTCTAGTACACTATATATGGATGTAACCCATTGAATGGTATATGAATATTTTGAAAGGGTGTGTCAAAAATAGAAGTCGACCATATGGTTTTATTGTGGAGTGATATATTATTGAGGAATCCATTGAATTCTGTACCGAATACCTGTCTGGTGTGGAAAGCATTGGCCTATTGAAATATCATTACATTGGGAAGCTTGCGGGTAAAGGAATTTCTGGAAGAGAGGTTGTGATAATCAATATTATAGATCAAGAGCAGTTTCACCTTTACATTTTGCATAACAGTTTGGAGGTTGACCCATCTGTCAAAACCCACAAATAAATTCTTAAGCATTTGAATCCATTGAGAGATGAAAAATGGATATCAAACACATATAATCGATAGTTTATAGGATGGTTTTGGGACCATATATTTAAGAAGTCAGATGAAAATACAGACTCGATTTCATAAAGACTTTGATGTCTAGCCGAAGGACCAAGTGTGTATGTATTATCTTATAATGCTTATGTAATTAATGGTTATACATTCTATACTAATGAACATGATAAAGACATTACCATGAAGAATAGTGGAGTTACACTTGTGGATGAAGTGATGCATGTTTTCGGTGCTAAGGAAAAAAATCCAACTTATGCGAATATGTCATACTTTGGAATCATCAAAAAAATATAGGAGTTGGATTATACGAACTTCCTAGTGCCGATTTTTCAATGCAAGTGGGTTGATAACATGAGTGTTATTAAAATAGATGAGTTGGGATTTGTGAAAGTTGATTTTAGTAAGGAAGGGTACAAAGACGAACTATTTATAATGGCATCATAGGTAGTACAAGTATTTTATGTTACAAATCCTACAAACCGAAAGTGGCCAATTGTTCTGTTATCGACCAAAACCACTGAAGGGTCGGATGAAAATTCAACGGAGGATGACCCTTTCATTGAGATATCGTAATCATTTCACAGTAGTCCCAATATAGATGGTGTTTTTTATATCAGAGGAGACCACAATGAAGGGATTTAGATTTTTGATAGAGGGGTCAAATCCCTTCAGCCTTTAAAAAAAGATAGTTTAATAATCAGGTTATATATTTTTTGTAATATACATCATGTTACCTTATGTTATTATCTGTCTGCTGTTAATTTTATATAATCTAAATTAAATGTTAAACCACTTCTGTGGATACTGACTTATTCACGTGATGATGCTCCCAATCCTGAGGCACAATAGGTATCTCAACCTACTACTGCTCATAGTGCATAGGAATAACAGGTCTCTCAACCTATTGTTGCTCACAGTGCAGAGGTCCAACAGGTTTCTCAACCTGTTGTTGTTTCCGCTCCCAGTGCAGAGGTACAACCACCTTCTTCACATGCTGATGCTAGCACTTTGTAGGAACATATTGATGATATTGAAAGTGAAAAAATGGTAGGCAACGAAACACTGGTGGTGCAGAAAAAATAGGAGTGTTGTAGTTTGATGGTTTTAGAAAAAACCCTAAAGGTAAAAGCGAAAGGCATCAAATACGAGGTCGGATGGAATAAGTGGGGCCAACATGTTAACCCCAACAAGGCCATGTTTAGTAGTTACATTAGAATCGTCACTTAACAACGCATGCCGATTGATGTATAGTTTTGGCACCATGTTGTCACTGGGCTTAAGACACTGATGTGGTGAGATATTACGGAAACATTATGATATCATTTCTTTAATTTACTAAAAAATAAAATAATAAAACATCGACTTACTCTTTATCATCCCTTGTAGAGTGAATTTATAGTGGATGACTCGCACAAGGACTATGTATTAAGGGTTGCTGGAAGGATTCATAGAGGCTTTCATACAATTTTAATGAGATGTTATCTTAAAGATGTTGAAGGGAAAATAAACCTGCACTCACCTCCTATTTATACACACCTGATAACCCAAGGATCATGGGATGCATTTACTAGCCGTCGTGTGGAGTAGTTTTTTTAGGTACATTGTGTTTGGTAATATTTTGTTTGACAATACGTGTATTCATCACTTTGATTGATAGTTATTTATTTATTAAATAGAAACTGAGTGCTGAAAATAAGGAACGAGTGGTAAAACCAGCATACCCCTACCGTAAAGCAAGAATGGGGTATGATTCACTTGAAAAAAATGTGTTACATATTTTAAATCTATCATAATACTTTTATGTGACATAAAACAACGCCATAATTATATTCCTCTATTTATATGCAGATTGATACATCAAAATCAAAAGTCACTTTCATCTCACACCATGTGTTATGGAAGGACGCGTGTATAAATAAAGATGAGATACTAATAGATGAAAACACGCAAAAAGTGTGAGAAACATGTGTAAATATAACATAATAAATATATTTTTTATTTAAATTGATATTACATAACAATGATTACTTATTTTCATATATTTTCTATCTGACAAAGTCACAGAAATCAACAACATCCAAACCGGATGCAGACATACTTTCGGTGGCCTTGAAGGAGGCAGAAAATTATGGTTGCGTCAGAGGTGCGGGTTTTGTGGTGACACCCTGAACATCTTTTGAGAAAAAAAAGAGGAGGATCAAAGTGAAGAAATCAAAATAATGAGAGAAATAATAGTTATTCTTAAAAAACATATGCAATTACAGTGAGAGTTCATGGAAAATTTGATGGTGGGGGGTAAAGAGAAGAAACAACTCAAGAACAACCAGCGCGTGAAGATCTCACCCTACCCTCCACTAGCTTTGAGGTGTGTCATTCCCCTCAAAAACCTATCTTAGCTTAGGTAATCATTGTTCTAATAATTGTTTCTGTGAATTTTGAATCAGACGGACACTAATACCATTCATGTACTAATATTGTACACTGTGAAAATGACTGTGATTTATATCTATCAACATCTATACATCGCCTTGTAGCGAGGTCTACAATGTTCAATATCAAGAATGTCATGCTACACAACAAACCACTTATAACAGGACATTTCAAAGTGTTGATTAATGTATCCCATGAGCCAAACGCTAAGCTAACTATTACAATTGATGATAAAGATATTCATAAGGTCGAACAAGATCTTGGAACATTCATCGCATGGCTGTCACAGCTTGTAAAAAAACATGTCGACAAGGAGGTATTCATTTCCAATTTATTTTTCAAGATAAAACTTTAGTATTTAATGAAAAAGGTCTGAACCGGTGAATGTTATTACAGATGGACATAGGGAAGGGGGTGAAAAGAAAGAACGACTCAAAACCATTTCAAGGATCAACCAACCGATCGAAACTATCTACCGAAAGCACCTTAAACCTACCGGTTCTATATCTGCATTTATTATCATTAAAGGCTCATGTGGATACAAAGTTGAAAGATGGTGATACTCACACAATTGTTTTTGATGAAAATATGTATGGAGGGGAAGATTTAGATTTCATTAGTGTTGACAGTGTAAGTGAAATCCTCGAGTATGATTGGCTAGGTGGCTCAGTTGTAAATGTATACATGAGGTATATTTTCATGATTTGATTTTCCAAAAGCTAATATACTATGATAATTGTGACTAAATACATTTCATATTTTTAGCAGGAGTATATATGAAAAAAATTGAAGGGATTTCCCCATGAACAAAAATTTGGACTCGTTAGTCCTCACGTCACCTCTACAGAAAAAAAAATAGAATCCGAGAAAGAGGGTAAAATAGTGGCAGGCCTGCTCAAATTGTTTAACAACAAAAATACGGATGATAGACTCTTCTTAATACCAACGATGTAGGGGTAAAACTCTATAATTTAATCATATCAAATATATTTTAATTTCTTTCATTACTTACTCTTTTTTGTGTTTTTAGGCGGCATTGGAATTACGGTCAATTTGGATACTCTAAAGATTTATTTCATGGATTCAATGCATAGATATCTAACAAACCGACCACACGTGATGGTGTTTGTCAATTTGTAATACACTACATCCAACATTTTAGAACTAAACATATAGTTATATAATTTATATTATCTTTTAATGATAATTCTATTATGATAGGGTGGTGCGTGAATATCATATACATCATGGAATGAGGCCAGGGGAAAAGGACAAGGAACATCACAAGTACTACGACTGGATAAGTATCAGAGTCTATATAATAAGATTTCACTATCCAAACACATATAAAAAAATACTTATTTTTATCAATATTTCTGTAGTTTCTGAAATAAAAAAAAATGGAAAAGGTTGTGATTATTATGTTTGTAAATTTATAAAAGAGATTGTATTCCATGAACAACTGAGCATCCCTAAAGAGGTATTTTTTAAGATAACTACTATTTCATTTAAAATATTTGTTAATCCTTTGTGTATTTATATTTTTTCAGTACTACCATGATTGTCAAAAATACTCATATTCACAAGATGATATAGATTTGTTTAGAAATGAATGGGTAGCATACCTAATAGAAGAATGTACACAAATAGCATGAAGATGTGACTGGTATGGCTTGAAGTGTCTATTTTTATTTAAAATTGTTAGTATTTTTAGTAAAAAGAACAAGTGACATATTAAAAACTGAGAAAAAAACATTAAGATTGATTTGATACTTTAAGAAAATGATCCATAAATCATTTGTGACATGTAGGAATCAACCACACCTAAATATGACGCATGGTGTGACCGTTATGACTTTAAGTGTGTATTTTTATATTAAATTATTAATAAATTTAGCAAAAAGAACAAGTGACATACTGAAAACCAAGAAAACATATTCAGATTGTTTCGATGCTTTAGAAAAATGATCCATCAGTCATTTGTGACGTGTAGGAATCAACCACACCTCAATCCGATGAATGGTATGACCAATATGACTAAAAGTGTACGTTATCAGTTTAAAATTGACATTTTAGCTCAAAACGTGTCACTCACTGAAAACCAAGAAAACTTACTCCGATTGTCTTCATAATTTAGGAAAATGATTCATAAGTTCTTTGTGACATGTATGAAGCAATCTCATGTCAAACCGATGCACGATGCGACCGATATGACTCAAAAGGCATGTTTTTAGTTTGAAATGATATTTTAGTAAAAAACACAACTGACATACTAAAAACCGAGAAAATGAATCCAGATTATTTTTATATTTTAGGACAACGATCTATAAGTCATTTGTGATGTGTAGGAATCAAACACACCTCAATCCGACGCACGGTACGACCAGTATGACTCAAAGTGTCTCTTTTTATTTAAAATTGACATTAATTTTAGTAAAAAACACAACTGACATACTGAAAACTGAGCAAACGCATTCAGATTATTTTGATAATTTAGAAAAACGATCCATGAGTCATTTTTGACGTGCAGGAATCAACCTCACCTCAATACAACGCATGATATGACCAGTATAAATATGAATGTGTCCTTTTATTTAAAATTGACATTAATTTAAGTAAAAAAGAACAAATGACATACTGAAAACTGAGCAAACACATTTGGATTGTTTTGATACTTTAAGAAAACAATCCATGAGTCATTTTTGACGTGTAGGAATCAACCGCACCTCAATCCGATGCACGGTGTAACCGGTTTGACTAAAAGTGTCTATTATCAGTTTAAAATTTACATTTTAGCTTAAAATGTGTCACTCACTAAAACCAAGAAAACGCTTTCCGATTGTCTTCATAATTTAGGACAGTGATTCTTAAGTCATTTATGATATGTATGAAGTAGTCTCACATTAAATCGACACATGATGTGACCAGTATGACTCAAAAAACGTGTTTTCCGGTTTGAAATGATATTTTAGTAAAAAAACACAACTGACATACTGAAAACTGAGCAAACGCATTTGGATTGTTTTGATACCTTGAAACAATGATTCATGAGTCATTTGTGATGTGTAGAAATCAACCACACCTCAATTCGATGAACGATGTGACCGGTATAAATCCAAATGTGTTTATTTAAAATTGACATTAATTTAAGTAAAAAAGAACAAGTGACATACTGAAAACTGAGCAAACGAATTCAGATTGTTTTGATACTTCAAGACAATGATCCATGAGTCATTTGTGATGTGTAGGAATCAACCGCACCTCAATCTGATGCATGGGTGTGACCGGTATGACTAAAAGTGTTCGTTATCGGTTTAAAAATGACATTTTAGCTCAAAACATTTCACTCACTGAAAACCAAGCAAACGCCCTCTGATTGTCTTCATAATTTAGAAGAACGATTCGTAAGTCCTTTCATGACGTGTATGAAGCAGTCTCACCTCAAACCGACGTACGATGCGACCGGTATGACTCAAAATGGATGTTTCCGGTTTGAAATGATATTTTAGTAAAAAAACACAACTGTCATACTGGAAATCGAGCAAACTCATTCAGGTTGTTTTAATACTTTAGAACAACGATCCATGAGTTATTCGTGACGTGTAGGAATCAACCAAACCTCAATCCAATGAACAATGTGATCGGTATAAATCTAAATATGTCATTTAAATTTGATATTGATTTTAGTAAAAAAACAAGGGACACACTCAAAACCAGGCAAATCCATTCGGATTGTTTTGATATTTTAGGACATTGATCCATAAGTCATTTGTGACGTGTATGAATCAATCACACCTTAATCCGACGCACGGTGAGACCGGTATAACTCCAAATGTGTCTTTTTTATTAAAATTTGACATTTTATTAGTGTATTCTTTCATATTAATGTTTAATTTATTTCTTTATAGTATTACCAACATAATATTTGTTTCCTTATATAGGTGAAACATTTTGCTTGAGTTGGGATGATTTGTTCGGCAACTAATACAACGAGCAAACATTTTTGAGAGGGGGTCACAGATGTCAAATGGTGAAACATTAACGTTTTTAACTATTTGTTGGATAATTGTAAATATAATTATATAAAACATTGTTTGAAAATGTATATAGCATTGTTTGTTAAACCCTTGTGTGCGTTGTGCATGTTGTGTGTGTGTTTGTTGTGCAAGTGCTGGTAGGTGTGATGTTATATAAACAACACATCACATGCAGCTAGACCTTTATCAGCGCTATTTTCGAGCGCTGATAAAGTGGTCATTTATCAGCGCTGATAAAACATGTCCTTTACCCGCGCTAAAATAACACTAATAAAGGGAGAGCCTTTATCAGCGTTTTTTTAGCGTGGATAAATGGCAGCCTTTATCAGTGTTTTTTTAGCACTGTTAAAGGGGACCCCTTTTTTATCTTCACTGAGATTAACAACGCTTTTCTAGCGCTGTTAAAAGCGTTTTCTAGCACTTTTAAAAGCAATATTTGTAGTAGTGCGAATAGAAAGTTTGTTTGCACCTACCCATTGCTCTCTCACCTATATACTTTCCTCGATCTCCCGTGTAGGCCTTATTTTCTCTTGTTGTGACGTGGTATTTTTCCTACTCAAATTTTGTTAGCACTTGTAGAAACTTTGTTTGTTCCAATGTCTTAACTCTAGGATGCCCAGCATCAAGCTTGACATTTGGACCAATAAGTACAAGGATTTGTGGAGTCATTTCATCATAGATATAATTAAATATTTATAGTTGTTGACTTCAGGAAGAAAAATAATAATTAGCCAATTTTTTCTAATATATAGTGATGAATTCACACATTTGCATCCATCTGAAAGATCTGTAGTAGATACGAGCAACTAAATAATCAATCAAACAGTTTGATTTGGTATTAATTGGATTGTTAAATTGAATTGATTTTCGTAAATTTAAATTTTATTTAAGTGAATAACCAAAATGTTTTTAGTTTGACATGTGATAAGTTATGTATGAATTTTAAAGACAATTTCTTTTAAATAAATAAGATAAATACATCATCTAACACTCAAGACAATTTCTTTTAGAGTGTGTCGGAATATCAAATGAATGTGTAATGTTAACGAAGCAACATATCCAATTTGATTACTATGTATTTTTTAATTTTAAATGAATACTTTATTAAATATTTCTTTTAATTTTTTTTTATAAAGATAGGAGAGTGTGGAACGGGATAGCCTATAGTCGTCGCCAATCTCTCGTCCCTTGTCTGCTCGCTTCAAGCATAAAAATCTCCAAGCTCGCGCAGATCTGCAGAGCCGGGGTTAGGGTTTTCCGGAGAGGCGAGGATGGGGAAAGGAGGGGCCGCATCTTCGTCTCCATTGATCAGCGATGGCGTCGTCAAGAAGATCCTCCTCGCCTACACCTACGTCGGCATCTGGATCTTCCTCAGCTTCACCGTCATCGTCTACAACAAGTACATCCTGGATCGGAAGATGTACAACTGGCCTTTCCCGATCTCCCTCACCATGATCCACATGTCCTTCTGCTCCTCCCTGGCCTTCCTCCTCGTCCGCGTCTTCAAGTTCGTCGAGCCGGTCGCCATGAGCCGGGATGTCTACCTCTCCTCCGTCGTCCCCATCGGCGTCCTCTACTCCCTAAGCCTCTGGTTCTCCAATTCCGCCTACATCTACCTCTCCGTCTCTTTCATCCAGATGCTCAAGGCCCTAATGCCAGTCGCCGTGTACTCCATCGGGGTTTTGTTCAAGAAAGAGGGCTTCAGGAGCGAGACGATGCTGAACATGCTCTCGATCTCGTTCGGGGTCGGGATCGCGGCCTATGGTGAGGCGAGGTTTGATGTCTGGGGTGTGATCCTGCAGCTTGGCGCGGTGGCCTTCGAAGCCACTCGATTGGTCATGATCCAGATCCTGTTGACCTCAAAGGGCATCACTTTCAACCCCATCACTTCGCTCTATTACGTCGCCCCTTGCTGCCTCGCGTTCTTGTTCATTCCTTGGGTGATTGTGGAGTACCCAGTTTTGATGGAGAACTCCACTTTCCAATTTGATTTCCTGATATTCGGCTCGAACTCGCTCTGCGCTTTCGGTTTGAATCTCGCAGTGTTCTTGCTCGTGGGCAAGACCTCGGCTTTGACGATGAATGTTGCTGGGGTGGTGAAGGATTGGTTATTGATCGCCTTTTCCTGGTCCGTGATAAAGGATACGGTGACGCCCATTAATTTGTTTGGGTACGGCCTTGCATTTTTGGGGGTGGCCTATTACAATCACTCCAAGCTGCAGGCAATGAAGTCTAATGAAGCACAGAAGAAGGCCGCTCAGGCCGACGATGAAGAAGCTAGGAGTTTGACAGCTGACGCAGAAGAGGAAGGAATGGGAAAGAAAGGTGAAACGTAGGATTGATAATACTAAATTTTATGTGGGTATTACTACTGTTGTTATTATTAGTATTATTTTCCTGTTTTTGAACTGTCCGGCGACCAAGAGAATGGGTTTTGAGAATGGCTGCCATTGGCATTCTGGTTGGTCATTGGGCTTTTGTTCTTTTAATCTCCTTCCTAAATCTAGTTTATTTATCACCCCATTTCTTGTCTTTGGATTTCTGTGTACTTTTCATTCTCATCTATATTAATGACTGGGATGTCTTACTGTTTAACTATCGTTCTTATCTTTTCATTCCCAAGCTCAATATTCTGTTGTTGTTCCATTGTTAAATGAACAATTTCATCAGCGTGTTCAAACCAAACACAGCCTTAGCAGTTGGGCATGGTTGATATTTGGTGTATGTGTGAAAGATTTTGGATCCTTCAAGTACGATGAGCGGAATTCGGAGTGGATCTCACTACAAGGCACAGGTATCATTTATTCATTATTCTATGTGCTTGTGATTTTGTGTGCACCTCAGGGAACCCTGGTATACCGAATCATATGTGTTAGAATACATAAATGTTTGTAAATACTGGTCATCGAACCTTTCCACTGCTTCCGAGTACGAAGTCTGAATTCCACCATTAAATATTAGAAATAGGTTTGTATTGGTGGCATTATGAACTGTAAGACTTCTCCAAAGGGGCATTATGAACTGTAAGACTTCTCCAAAGTGGAGGTACTGTGACAGTTGATATATTTGTGAGCTGTGTTGATCATGATTTTTTTTTTGGAAAAAGCTTTTTGGTTTACACTGATTATGTTTTTATGATAAACCTTGTAGTTTTAGTTGAAATTTGTATAGGTTATAGTGTGGAAGTTTATTAGTTGATCTGGCTGGGGAAGGTGTTTTTGCCATTTTAGGTCTCCATGGATCGCCCCTCTCCTTCACAGTAAGGTTATAGTGAGGACATGCTAGATTTTCTGGTAACGGGACACGCTAGATTTTCTTTTCTTGACAATAAACGGCCTCCATCGCTGCAAAGGTTTCAGTACGATGGCTTTGACACCACCAATCCTGGGTTTCAAAGAAAAGGAAAACCATGAACTTTGAATCTCAAAATCAAGAACATCTAACACCAACAATCCATCTCAAGGACTGCCACTTTGCAGCAACGGCACTAGCATCGCCATATGCACCACCTCATCACCAGATTTGAAGCTGTTACAGTAGCAGAATCGGCTGCACCATGTATCATGTAGTGCCAGCAAAACCGAATCGTTGGATATCTTCTTCTAGGTGCCAAATCGCCATCTCCATGTATGCAATGACACAAATCTGAAAAACAAAACAACACATCCCACCATAGCATAAAATTGAGGACCCATCCATGAGTAAGAACGACTCAATTGGACATGGATTGTCTTCCAGCAACAAAACAAAAAACCTCTCCCCTGCAACTTTGTCCAGCCAAAATGGCCATCTCCACACAAGACACAATAAAACACAGAGCTATTCAGATCCCATTTGACAGGCTCCCATCACCAATTGTGCTTGTCATCGATGTTGTTTCATGGGGTTACTAGTGTTACTAATGTGTATGAGATAGGTAGGTTGAAGTGGGTAACTGCCTAGGGGTGGGGCAGTGGTTTCTTTTATTGGTTGTTGGTTGAGTTGTTAGTAGTAATTAGACCTATTAAATGAAGAGTTGGTTTGTAGGGGAGGATGAAGATTCATTCTTGAGCTCAACTAGTTGTAGGAAGGCGTTGACCTTGTCGAGTCTCGTTTGGTTTCGCAGGGAGTGGTCTTGTGGAGATTTTATGACCGGTACCTTATCACTCTTTCACTCATAGTCGTAACAATTAATGCTTTCATTGAGAGCTGATGATTGTAGAGTGACGAACTCAAAGAGAGAGGATCGCTGAGAGGATTTCATAACTTGTGGTGATTGTTTGTGTGTCGTGAACGTTGGGACAAATGTAGCTGGGGAAGATGATCGTTGTCGGGAACCGTTCGGGCTACTGTAAGGACGATCGGTATTGCACGAGCTGTGAGGTTGTACGGAGCCAATCATTGGGAAGAAGTTGGGACATCGTAATGTTAATAGTGAGGAGTGCGCAAGAAGTTCTCTCTCCTCTTAACATCTTTTGGGCGATCTATCATGGGATGCACATCATGTGGTCAAACGTTGCTTGGTCGGAGAAACATGGTAGATGTTTGGGATGGAGTCTCAAACATTTACATAAGTTTTTGTTAGGAGACATGCATTGATTGAGAAGCTGTTTTGTGAGCTATAGCTTAGCCTGGAGGAACAAAAGAAGATTTCTGATGCTCATGCAGGGTGTCCGATTTATTTTGGACAAATGGCATGAGCAATAGAGGAGCAAACGAACGAGAAGGTCAATGGACTGGAGATGCAGGTTAAACATGACCTTGATACTGGTCAACAAGGCAAGGCAACTGTGGAAGTTCCTACAAGTGGAATTGGAAACGCAGAGTTGGGTGACAGTTCAGGTGGAAGGTCGATACCTGACGAACCTGTACAAGCAGAGGGATTCAAGGAGACATGCATTGATCGAGAAGTTGTTTTGTGAGCTATAGCTTAGCCTGGAGGAACAAAAGAAGATTTTCGCTGTTCATGCAGGGTGTCCGATTTATTTTAGACAAATGGCACCAGCAGTAGAGGAGCAAACAGACGAGATGATCAATGGACTAGAGATACAGGTTAAACATGGCCCATTGGTCAACAAGGTAAGGCAACTGTGGAAGTTCCTACAAGTGGATTTGGAAACGCAGAGTTGGGTGACAGTTCAGGTGGAAGGTCGATACCCGACGAACCTGTACAAGCAGAAGGATTCAAGGACGTGTCAAAGAGAGTTGAGTTGTCGATGTTTTCGGAGGAGGATCCTTGGGGTTGGATCACTAAGGCAGAATCATATTTCCACTTTAATCGCTCTTTAGTTTGAATTGCGAGATATTCTTTTTTCCTCTTCGTCTCTCAAAAATATAATCAAATCGATTAATTTTACAAGCAAAATAAATTTGAAGGTCTTATCTGGAGGTGCCGAGGAGCTGGTCGAACAACCCAAGAGTACACGTTGTGTAACCCGGAGGTACACGCCGTGTACTAGTGTTTAACGCACACTAAATTAATTTGAAATTAATTCAAACCATGTGCATTTATTACACGCGATGAATGTAATTACACACCATGTGTTGATTGGGCCAACCTGACTCACGGTTAGTCGGAGTACACGTCGTCTAACTTCCATACACGACGTGTTGTTCTTTAGTTACAAACGGGTTGCGTGTCACTATTACAAAACACGCCTTTAACAGCGCTAGAATATGCCTTTACCAGCACTAGAAAAACACTGACTACCTCAGCACGGTTAAAAGGCCAATGCTTTTATCAACGCAAATAAAAGCGATGATAAAGCATATTTTTATCAGTGTTTTTAAAAGTGCTCATAAAAGACACCATTTATCCGCGCTTTTATTTAGCGTTGATAAAGAGACCCTTTATCAGTGCCTTTTAGAAGCGATGATAAAGATTCCTTTATCAGTGCTTTAAAAAGCGATGACAAAGCTACCCTTTATCATCGCATTTAGTAGCGTTGATAAAGGTGAAATCTGCCGTGTGATGCTACAACACAATGCATCACCAGAAATTGTAACATAAATTACCAAAATAAGATACAAATACGGAATTTAAATGAAACAAAATTTCTAACACAAATATAAGAAAAAAACACTATTATAGATTATGTCCGTTGTTTTTTATTAAAATTAATGTAAATTTTGAATAAAAAAGCACACTTGGAGTCATATCGGTCACACCATGAGTCGAATTGGGGTGTGATCGATTCCTACACGTCACAAATGACTTATGGATCGTTTTCCTAAAGTACCAAAACAATCTGAATGCGTTTGCTCGGTTTTGAGTATGTCAGTTGTTTTTTTGATTAAAATTAATGACAATTTTGAATAAAAATATGCATTTGTAGTCATACCGGTCATATCGTGCGTTAGATTGAGGTGCATATGATTCATACACGCCACAAATGACATATGGTTTGTTGTCCTAAAATACCAAAACAATCCAAATGCATTTGTTCGGTTTTGAGTATGTCAGTTGTTTTTTTTTTCACTAAAATTAATGTCAATTTTGAATAAAAAGACGCACTTGAAGTCATACCTGTCACACCGTGCGTCAGATTGAGGTGCGACTGATTTCTACATGTCCCAAATGACTCATGGAACGTTGTCCTAAAATATCAAAACAATCAAGATGTGTTTCTTCGGTTTTGAGTACGCTACTTGTATTTTTTACTAAAATGTCATTTTAAATTGAAAATACACACTTTGAGATATATATGTGGCATCGTGTGTGAGTTTGACATGAGATCGATTCATACACGTCACAAATGAATTATGAATCGTTGTCCCAAATTATTAAGACAATCTGAGCGAGTTTGCTCGGTTTTTAGTGAGTGACACTTTTTGTATTAAAATGTCAATTTTAAACTGATAATGGACACTTACAGTAATACCGGTTACACCGTGCGTCAGATTGAAGTGCGACTGATTTCTACACGTCACAAATGAATTATGGATTGTTGTTCTAAAGTATCAAAACAATCCGAACACGTTTTTTCAGTTTTGACTATGTGAGTTGTTTTTTTCACTAAAATTACTGACAATTTTTGAATAAAAAGACGCATTTGGAGTCATACCGATGACATTGTGCGTCAGATTGAGGTGCGTCTGATTCCTACACGTCTCAAATGACTTGTGGATCGTCGTTCTAAAGTATCAGAACAATCAAAATGTGTTTCCTCAGTTTTGAGTACGTCACTTGTGTTTCTTACTAAAATGTCATTTTAAACTGGAAAAACGCACTTTGAGCCATACATGTGACATCGTGCGTGAGTTTGACAGAAGACTGATTCATACACGTCATAAATGAATTATGATTCGCTGTCTTAAATTATCAAGACAATCCGAGCACGTTTGCTCAGTTTTCAGTGAGTGTCACTTTTGTATTAAAATGTCAATTTTTAAACTGATAACGAATACTTGGAGTCATACCGGTTACACAGTGCGTTGGATTGAGGTGCAACTGATTCCTACACGTCACAAATGACATATGAATCATTGTCATAAAGTACCAAAACAATCTGAATGCGTTTGCTCGGTTTTGAGTATGTCAGTTTTTTTCACTAAAATTAATGTCAATTTTGAATAAAAAGACGCGATTGGAGTCATACCGGTCACACTGTGTGCTGGATTGAGGTGCAATTGATTTATACACTTCTCAAATGACTCATGAATAGTTGTCTTAAAGTATCAAAACAGTCCGAACGCGTTTCCTCATTTTTGAGTACACCACTTGTGTTTTTTATTAAAATGTCATTTTAAACTGGAAACATGCACTTTGATCCATACATGTGACATCGTGTGTGAGTTTGACATGAGACTGATTCATACACATCACAAATGAATTATGAATCGTCGTTCCAAATTATTAAGACAATCTGAGCGCGTTTGCTCGGTTTTCAATGAGTGATTTTTTTTGTATTAAAATGTCAATTTTAAATTGATAACGGACACTTGAAGTCATATCGGTCACACCGTGCATTGGATTGAGGTGCGGTTGATTTCTACACGACACAAATGACTTATGAATCGTTGTCCTAAAGTAGCAAAACAATCCAAATGCGTTTGCTCGGTTTTGAGCATGTCAGTTGTTTTTTTCCACTAAAATTAATGTCAATTTTGAATAAAAAGACGCACTTGGAGTCATACCGGTCACACTGTGCATCGAATTGAGGTGCAACTGATTCTTATTCGTCCCAAATGACTTATGGATCGTTGTCCTAAAGTATCAAAACAATCAAAATGTGTTTCTTCGGTTTTGAGTATGCCATTTGTGTTTTTTACTAAAATGTCATTTTAAATTGGAAACACGCACTTTGAGCCATACATGTGGCATCGTGTGTGGGTTTAACATGATACTGATTCATACACGTCACAAATGAATTATGAATCGTTGTCCCAAATAGGATCCAATGTGACCACATTCAAAATAAAAGCAATTTTTGATGAAGTGTTGTCAAAAGTAATCGAGTGAGTCATATAAGAAAATACATATCAAGAAACCAAACAAATTCATTCATCATGTTTTGATTAATTTTTTGGTGTCATTTTTTGTGTTCTCAGGACGTAGTAAATGAGGAGGATGAAAGACTGAAAGAGTTGAAGAATGAGTTGGGAGATGCGGTATTCAAAGCCATGACGACGACTTTGACAAAGATTAATGAACACAATCTGAGCGTGAGATATGTCATTAAGGAACTTTGGAACCACAATGATGGGAGGAATGCTAGTTTGAAAGAGGGACTCCAATCCATCCTCAAGAGATGGAAGACAATCAAGCGTCTGAGGACGAATTAAACAAAGGTAGTGAAGGTTAGTTGTACTGTAATATTGAAGTATTATATCTATGTTCAAGACAGTAACAATTTTCGTGCAAGATGCATGCAGTTGTGGACTTTTATGCATGAAGTGTATTGTATTGTATATCAATCTTACCAAAATGAATCATTATTTACACAATCTTATTTGTGAAACTCGTGGCCTTTTTTATGAAAAGTTATTTATGTTTCTTACGACTATTATGTGTTGTATGCTTCTTTCACAACAACGGATGGAGATGCAGTTCACAGTGGTCTCTTATGAAAAACAAAATAAAAAAACGTCCTAATAATGATATAAGAACCTTTAAAATGACTATATATACCCATTGTAATATCTCAATTTAGAAATCTACCACATATTACATTTATCTTATCTAGGTATATCAATACCCATCAACTTTGAGGGAACTTCCACTTTCAATTCAGGAAGATATACCCACTTGAGCCTACCATTATTGTATAAAATTGACACTAATTACTCTTTTTTTCATATGTTTACTTATAGAGAATATTGATGTTAATAACATTATGAATAAGTTATAATCCCAATCCTAGATGAAATATAAGATACTCAAAAATAAAGAATAGGATGCTTATGTGTCACAAGACTATCAACAAGAGTATAATATACTAAGTTTGTACCTATCATTATAGAAGAACTCTCTCTAGCGTCATCCATAGACTACTCAGGGAACACCTCAAAAGGACCATTGGAGGTTCCCCAACTAACCACATCGATAGAAATGTTTCACATCAAAGAGGTAATAAGGATTAAAGTGTCATAGGAACCTACACTGACGGAATCACTCCAAAAGTCTCCTCAATTAAAGAGGAATTGGAATAGCTCCACTCTAATGGTCTTGAAGAAATGAATCTCACCCACTTATATTCGACATCACTTTTGTATACTCAAGGATTTCTTATCTTTCAATTTTGGATATTTTTTTAATTCACCATGAGATCCTTCCAATAACATACATCCCTTTAAAGGGTGAATTTTTCAACTTATGCTCCGTATTGATCTAGAATTTTTTTACTCTTATAAATGAAATGAATATATTCAATGCAATCCTTAATTTATTATCATGATATATTACCATAAAATCTTGGAGGAACCATAAATACTATATGTTCCCGTCATTGAAAATTATACCACATAGCTTGATGTAGATCTATAATTACCTCTAGGACATGAGGATCAATATAAGTTCTAGCATACAAAGGATGTTTATTCGCTCCTTCCTATGGAGATCTAGGGGTCAGAGTGGTGACATATTTTATATTAATGTAGAGATTCACATAATTTTCCCCTTTCAAAAAACAATAATCTTTCAAAAATAGGCACAAAATAATTTATATTAAATGTGAACCTCTGCCTCTCTTTCTCATTCATTTCCTTTTTAACAAGTACTTTCATACTTTAAATATAATTTAAAAGATGTTAGAAGCATTCTTTTAAATATAAGTATGAAACAACTTACTAATAATATCAATAAAGGGGGTTATTAAATAAATTCAATCAATTAATAAGTTATATAAACCAAATCATCACTAATAAATAAATAAGAATGCACTATTTATTTATTATTCATGTTTCTATTAATATAAATTTATAATTGATTCTAGAAAAAAAATTAAACAAAGACCCATAACACTATTAGAAAAGTGGGCTTTGGAGCCCCCCTGACACGGGCGACCGCCATTGGCGGTCGCTAGCTTAAAAAAACTTCATATGTGCCCCCCACCCCCTCACGCTTGAACCCTTGCGCACCCCCTCGTGCCGTCGGAACCCTACCCCGCAGGGCCGACCGCCGTCGCCCCCGCGCCGACTGCCGTAGCCCTCACACCCGTCCTCCTTTGCCGCACCGCCGACGCCGTCCGCCGCCGCCCTCGCCGCACTGCCTCCTCCTCCAGCTCCCCGCCGCCGCCTGTCCCCTCCCTCGCCGCACCACCTCAGACTCCGGCTCCCCTCCGCTGCCCCTCTCTCTCGCAGCACCACCTTCGGCTCCCCTCCCTTCCAGATTTGTAGCGCTATCAGGTATGTCGTCTCCTCGTACACCTCATGAATAATAATTAGGGTGTTGCCGTGTGATTTCAAGTCATGCCGATGTCGTTCAGTATGCATTTGACTGTTAAACGCATGTTTTGACCATTTACGACAAACGAAGTGCGTTTTCGGTCACTGCGGTCACATAACACCTCCGATTGACGTATTGTCTACCGGACCATTTCACAATCCATTCACCCTTTGTTGTCGTTCGATTTCATGGCATCCCGAGATCGATCGGTTTTGACCACCCTACGCTTTTCAAACTCGTCGAACACCTAAAAAACACATATTCAGCCGTGCCGCGCAAACCGCGCGTCCGAATGACGTGCCGTCTCCTCGTATACCTCACGAATAATAATTATGGTGTTGACGTGTGATATCAAGTCATGTCGATGTTGTTCGGTATGCATTTGACCATTAAACGCATGTTTTGACAATTTACGACACGC
Source organism: Viscum album (assembly GCA_963277665.1). Classification (NCBI taxonomy): domain Eukaryota; kingdom Viridiplantae; phylum Streptophyta; class Magnoliopsida; order Santalales; family Viscaceae; genus Viscum; species Viscum album. The sequence continues at coordinate 1,870,794,165 of OY728131.1, forward strand.
AGAGTGCGCTTTCGGTCATCGCGGTCACACGACATCTTCGATTGACGTGCCGTTTACCGGACCATTTCACAATTTACCCACCCTTTGTTGTCATCTGATTTAATGGCATTCCGAGGTTGTTCGGCCGGTTTTGACCACCACACGCACGCTTTTCAAGCGCGTCGAACACTTAAAAAACACATATTCAGCCGTGCCGCCCAAACCGCGCGTCCGAATGACGTGCCGTCTCCTCGTACACCTCATGAATAATAATTAGGGTGTTGCCGTGTGATTTCAAGTCATGCCGATGTCGTTCGGTATGCATTTGACCATTAAACGCATGTTTTGACCATTTACGACACGTGAAGTGCATTTTCGGTCACCGCGGTCACACGACACCTCTGATTGACGTGTCGTCTGTCGGACCATTTCACAATTCACCCACCCTTTGTTGTCGTCCGATTTTATGACATTCCGAGGTCGTTCGGCCAGTTTTGACCACCCCACGCACGCTTTTCAAGCGCGCTAAACATCTAAAAAACACATATTCAGTCGTGCCGTGCAAACCACGCGTCCGAATGACGTGCCGTCTCCTCGTACATCTCACGAATAATAATTATGGTGTTTTCGTGTGATTTCAAGTCATGCCGATGTCGTTCGGTATGCATTTGATCGTTAAACGCATGTTTTGGCCATTTACGACACGCGAAGTGCGTTTTCGGTCACCACGGTCACACGACACCTCCGATTGGCGTGCCGCCTGCCAGACCATTTCACAATTCACCCACCCTTTGTTGTCGTTCGATTTCATAGGTCGTTCGGCCGATTTTGACCACCCCGCACGCTTTTCAAGCGCGATGAACACCTAAAAAAGACATATTCAGCCGTGCCGCGCAAACCCCGCGTCCGAATGACGTGTCGTCTTCTCGTACACCTCACGAATAATAATTAGGGTGTTGCCGTGTGATTTCCAGTCATGCCGATGTCGTTCGGTATGCATTTGACTGTGAAACACATGTTTTGGCCATTTACGACACGCAAAGGGCGTTTTCGGTCATCGCGGTCGCACGACACCTCCGATTGACGTGCCGTTTGCCGAATCATTCACAATTCACCCACCCTTTGTTGTCATCCGATTTCATGTCATTCTGAGGTTGTTCGGCCGGTTTGGACCAACCCACACCCACTTTTTAAGCGCGTCGAACACTTAAAAAACACATATTCAGCCGTGCCATGCAAACCACGCATCCGAATGACGTGCCATCTCCTCGTACACCTCACGAATAATAATTAGGGTGTTTTCGTGTGATTTCAAGCCATTGCCGATGTCGTTCGGTATGCATTTGACCGTTAAATGCATGTTTTGACCATTTACGACATGCGTAATGTGTTTTCGGTCACCGCGGTCACACGACACCTCCGATTGACATGCCGTCTGCCGGACCATTTCACAATTCACCCACCATTTGTTGTCGTCCAATTTCATGACATTCCGAGTTCGTTCAACCGGTTTTGACCACTCTACGCACGCTTTTCAAACGCACCGAACACCTAAAAAACACACATTCAGCCGTGCTGCGCAAACTGCACATCCGAATGACGTGTCGTCTCCTCCTACACGTCACGAATAATAATTAGGGTGTTGCCGTGTGATTTCAAGTCATGCTGATGTCGTTCGGTATGCATTTGACCGTTAAATGCATATTTTGGCCATTTACGACATGCATAGTGTGTTTTCAGTCACCGCGGTCACACAACACCTCCGATTGACGTGCTGTCTGCCGGACCATTTTAAAATTCACCCACGCTTTGTTGTCGTCTGATTTCATGGCATTTTAAGGCCGTTCGACCGGTTTTGACCACCCCACGCACGCTTTTCAAGCTCGCCGAACACTTAAAAAACACATATTCAGCCGTGCCGCGCAAACCATGCTTCCGAATGACATGCCGTCTCCTCATACACCTCAAAAATAATAATTAGGGCGTTGTCGTGTGATTTCAAGTCATGTCGATGTCGTTCGATATGCATTTGACCGTTAAACGCATGTTTTGGCCATTTACGACACGCAGAGTGCGTTTTCGGTCACCGCGGTCACACGACACCTCCGATTGACGTGCCGTCTGCCGGACCATTTTACAATTCAACCACCCTTTGTTGTCGTCCGGTTTCATGACATTCCGAGGTCGTTCGGCCGGTTTTGACCACCCCACACACGTTTTTTAAGCGCAATGAACACCTAAAAACACATATTCAGCCGTGCTGTGCAAACCGTGCATCTGAATGACGTGTCGTCTCCTCGTACACCCACGAATAATAATTAGGGTGTTGGTGTGTGATTTCAAGTCATGCCGATGTCGTTCGATATGCATTTGACCGTTAAACGCATGTTTTGGCCATTTACGACACGCGTAATGCGTTTTCGATCACCGCGGTCACACGACACCTCTGATTGATGTGCAGTGTGCCAGACCATTTCACAATTCACCCACCCTTTGTTGTCGTCCGATTTCATGACATTCTGAGGTCGTTCGGTCGATTTTGACCACCCCACGCACGCTTTTCAAGCGCGCCGAACACCTAAAAAACACATATTCAGCCGTGCCACGCAAACCGCGCATCCGAATGACACGTCGTCTCCTCGTACACATCACGAATAATAATCAAGGTGTTGTCGTGTGATTTCAAGTCATGCCGATGTCGTTCGATATGCATTTGACCGTTAAACGCATGTTTTGACCATTTACGACACACATAGTGCGTTTTCGGTCATCGTGGTCACACGACACCTCTGATTGACGTGTCGTCTGCCGGACCATTACACAATTCACCCACCCTTTGTTGTCGTCTGATTTCATGGCATTTCGAGGTCATTCGGCCAGTTTTGACCACCCCATGCACCCTTTTCAAGCGTGCCGAACACCTAAAAAACACATATTCAGCCATGCCGTGCAAACCGCGCGTCCGAATGACGTGTCGTCTCTTCGTACAACTCACGAATAATAATTATGGTGTTGGCGTGTGATTTCAAGTCATGCCGATGTCGTTCGGTATGCATTTGACTGTTAAACGCATGTTTTGGCCATTTACGACCCGCAGAGTAGGGGGGGCTAACGCGCTAACGCCGCCTGAATGCCCTAATGACATATTAGTGTAACACCGTAATGACCAAATGGCCTAATGACATATTAGCCTATTGACCTAATGGCCAATTGACCAAATTCCCAAACGCCCTAACGATCCAATTTGATATATATATATATACTAACTTAATAAATATGTCTAATTTGCATTTGCTTTGTTTAGTTGTTTCTTTTGTATCTTATTGTAGTTTCATTGAAGCAGAAGATTGGAATGGATTAGAACTGTTTGGATCGCTGTATGTGAAGAAGTATGTTTGTCATTTATTGTTTTTGAGGAACCTGATGTTTATGCTGTTTTGAATTGTTTTTCTTTGTCATTTTAGCTGTGCTTCTTCTGTTCGACAATAGTTTTTGTGATTGCTGGTAATGTGATGTATAAATGAATTTTAAATTTTTTTTCTAGGTTTGCGGCCGCCATTGGCGGTCACTATAGGCCCAGTTTCTAGTAGTGTAAGAACATGACATTTCGTATATTCTTACTGATTCCTGCCTATCAACTCCTAAACAAGAAGCATGAGACTCGAGAAGACAGGTCAAGGAAAAAATAAACAAAAAACAACCTAGACTTCATATGGTAACTCAAGTATCCAACATAATTATGCTATCCAGACATATTTATGGATTGCTTCTTATGTCTGGAAAGTTTTTTCTTTTGGATATAATCAATACCAATATCCTCAGTTTCACTCTGATTCCATTTTGTAACATTTTGACCTAGTATACCCAAATAGTTCCCAATTCAAGTTAGCACATCACCTCAGACACACTTCCCGATCACTAAAGTCTTGTGTCAATGCTAAGGGATGTAGATAACATGTTTGAGAAATGAGTTAACCTCTTCAATGTTTAACTAAACTCAATTTGATCATGCTATAAAACCGACATTACCTTTGTAGTAGCGTGTTGTGCAAAATCTATTTTATTTATCGATACATACCCATACACACATGTTGACTGACCTTATCATATGAAAACATCGTTCTCTTTCTTCGAAACCATTGTCTATAGAGGAAAAAGATAAAATAGAATCACTCGTTGTATTTTAGTGGTGAGGAGATGAGATTAGGGTTCATTATGGTTTAGAACATCGCAAAAGTGTAAAACGTGGAACCCAAAAAATCAAACAATGATAGAGGAAAAGTAGAAAATAATATACATTGGATTCTAACCTTGATTAATCTGAGGGAATGTAGAGGAGTCGCACCAGCAACAGAGGAGTTTTGTGAGAGCTTGAGAATCGTGAGTGACAGAATCGCAGCTAGGGTTCTTTTAAATAGATCGGGGACACTTTTAACAGTGCCTTCAGAAAAGCACTAATAAAGATCCCTTTTATCAGCGTTAAATTGATATTCGCTTATAAAAGAGATATTTGTCAACGCTAACGTTTTAGTGCTCATAAATATACATTTTATCAGTGCTAAAACTTTAGCGTTGATAAATGTTTTATAATTATAATTATTTAAATAAATATATTATAATTTTATAATTATTTAAATATATATAATTAATTATTTATAATTATATAAATACTTATTTAAAAATAATAATTATTTATTTATAATAATTATATATATATAAATTTATAAATATTGTAAATATACATTTATAAATATATTTATTTATAAATATTTATTTACAAATATATTTTTAACAATATTAGTGGATATATAATCTTAAAAATATGCATTTTAAAAATGAGTGAAATTGAATAATTCAAAACGAGCACACTTTAAAAATATTGAAAAAATTGATAAGTTTTATTAATTAAGTATAAATTATTAAAAAATACGGATATATATATATATATTGAAGTGGATGAATATATGTTGAAAATACTAAAACATAGTAAATAAATATATATAAATAAATAATAGAAAATGATTAAATTCAAAAATAAAATAAAAAATAAAAAATATTAAAAATGAATACCCTAACCGTAATAGTATTAAATAAATAAATAAAATTGACTGATTAAAAACATAATATATTAAATGTATCATATTATAATGAAATTCTAAAATATACTAAAATTTGAATAAATTACATAAATATTAGGTGTATTTGTTTCTATATATTGCATAAATATACTTGTGTGTGCGTTTGTATATAAAAATACATTAATTACACACACACACACACATATATATGTACGTACGTGAAATCAATGTAACACACGACGTTTGATATATGTTAAATTGAAAAATCAAACAATATTAAAAATGAATGACATTAATATGTTTTTAATCAACATTATATATATATATATATTTAATGTATATTATTTATTACTATTTATAATTAATATATATATATATATATTATACTTGTTCATTTTTATTAATAATTGTTTCATTAATAAAATTTTAAATAATTTTGTAATTTATTCATTTTTATTTTTTTTGTTTAATTATTACAATTTATTCATTTTATATATCTATATTTAATATATACTATTTATTAGTATTTATAATCTATATATATGTATATTAAATTTATTCATTTTTATCAATAATTATTTAATTAATAAAATGTTTAATATTTTTCTTAATTTACTCATTTTAATTTTTTTGTTTAATTATTTCATTTTATTCATTTTACATATCTGTATATTTAATATATACTATTTATTAATTTTTAAAATTTATATATATGTATATTCAATTTATTCATTTTAGCAATAATTATTTAATTAATGTAATTGTTATTTTTTTTATTTTTATTTGTTTAATTATTTCATTTTATTCTGGACATTTATCAACGCTAAAAAAATGATGATAAAGGGTACCCTTTATCAACACTAAAAAAAGCGCTGATAAAGTGTATCATTTACCAGTACTAAAAATAAAGCGTTGATAAAGGGTAACCTTTATCAGTGCTAAAAAAACGTTGATAAAGATGAACTTTTCAGCGCATTTTTATAGCGCTGATAAATACCAGCTCTTTTAAAGTCGCGTTTTGTAGTAGTGTGTCCTCTTACACGACCTACATGACTAGTGACCGTGTAACTCAGAGGCCACACCCCGTATAGTCCATGTATACGCCGTGTTCTCCAATATTTTTCGTGGCACGATTACACACTGAGTCTCTAGGCATGTGCTGTGGATAGACGATAAGAACAATACACATCGTGTACTTTTACCAAATTACATAGAATTAAAAATTAATTTATTATACTGTTCAAACCTTATCAAAATGTGTTCCTTGTGGTCATTAAGTTGATAGTACACACCATGTGAAAGATTATATATATATACATATATATAAATGTGTAATTAATTTCTACGTAATGTTCGGACCTGCATATCGTGTATAAGTTGTATTACATTTATTACGCTGCACATTGAATCATAACACGCTATGTAAATACCATGTGTTCAGTGTGGTCATTAAGTTGATATTAAATGCCATGAAATTGCGTGATAAGTAGTGTATGCCACATGTCACAAAAGTAAACAGCATACGAGTATGATACACGTTGGGTAGTTCGGATGGGTACTCACCATGTTGTCTCTAATGTACATTTTTTTGTACACACTTAATATAAAATAAATTTATTTAATTTGTTTAAAATTATGATGGATGAGAATTTCAAGAAAATTTGGATGAAAATTAAGATAAAAAAATTGATTAATTAAAGAAGATAATTAATTGATTCGAGTGTGATTTATCTTAAATAAGAACGATTAGAATTGAATGTTAATTTTATTAAATTCGTAATTCATTGCATGCATGGGGATAATCATAAGCCTAGACCATACCTTTTTATATGATTTATTTCATTTAATTTATTATTAAATTAAGTTGTTGGTATGTGTGTCATCTCTCCTCTCATTATGTAAGGGTCAACATGCCTATGGTTTCTTTTATATAAACCCCTTAACCCATTCTTTGGTTCCCTCACCTGTGTGTGAGTAAAAACATATGTAATGGACGAAGTTCTCAGGCAAGTGGAGGTGGTTCAAGTTTGGAGTTTAGGAGAAACCAATCCAAAAGAGATGCATAGGTGGATAGGTGGAAAGGTGCAACACAAACCATAAATTGTTCAAGGTGTTTTCCCCATAGGTCAACGGTCAGTTTATCATTTTTTAGATAAACCATTAGTAAAAATTCATGATCATACCACTATTATTTTATTTCTCTCAAGTTGTATGATTATTTCATTATGGATGTTTTGTTGCGATCACATGAATTAATGAATTAACAAGCATGTAAGATAAAACTAAAATAAATTGACTTATGCGTAAATATTATCTAAGACATGGTTAATCACTCAAGTAAATCCATTTAATATTAGTAAACATGTAATAAAGATATTAATTGACAATTTATGCATAATGATAAAATCTCTCAATTATATATATGAAGTCGGTATAACCTTCCATTATTTTAGTTAAAATCGAACCATAGTTCAAAGTGCTTGACCGACCAAAGTTGGAGTGCTTTCAATTATTGGGGAATTCTAACATGAAGTTTTGAGTTGACTTAACTTAGTTCACATCAATGGTTGACTGCCAAAGCATGACTTAGTGTAACTGAGAGACAAAGGTTGAAGAAGTCCAATTTAAGGATTTCATGATTGGGGAGTCCACTCAACAGATCAAGGAACTGTGAGATAATGCAGTTGACATTTGGAATGCTTATCTAAAACCCTTCAAATTACTTTATCAACCAAAGTTGGGGTGATGAGAAGGAGAATATAGATCACTGCCACTAGAATGTACAAGCAACAAGATATTCCGAAGCCAACGGTGAGATCTATTGAGTTTCAATAAAATAATAGGAGATTAATAAATATAATATTTATTTATTTTTCTAAATTTTATCAGATAAAGTACCAAAGCTCTACTCATCTTATTTGTAGAAACAACAATAAAAATGACTTCAAACATATCACTGTGATCTATACTTGAGAAAGATAATCTTCTCACCGACACAAATTTCCCAGAGTGGCAAAGGCGCTTACGTGTTATCCTACGCCATGAAAGGAAATTGTATGTGCTGAAAGAACTTATTCCTGATACGGCTGGTAATGATGCTAGCGAGGAAGAGTTATCTCTCTATGAGAAACATTTGAACGATTCTACAGATGTTCAATGTTTCATGCTATCATTCATGACCAACCAGCTTCTGAAACAACATGAGGACATGAATGCGTATAACATGATGTCTCACCTTTGGGTCTCTATCAAGAGAAGATGAGACAAGAGAGATACAAGATCTCTAATGCTTTGTTTAAAACTAAGTTTAGAGAGTAAGCACCAGCTGAACATCATGTAGTCAAGCTAATTGACTACATTGAACGCTTAGACATCTCAGAGATTAAATTCTCAGATGAGTTGTGCACAAATCTTATACTTTCCTCACTACCCAAATCCTTCTCCAGTTTTATTGTTAATTATAATTTGAACAATACTAAGAAGAGTCTTTCATAACTTCTTACTCTAATTCTCCAAGTGGATAAAGACATGATACGTGACAAACTCGTGGTCCTTATGATGAATAAAAAAAGGTATAATAAGGAAAAATAGTTTAAGACTCATAACAAGTCTAAAGATCTCAAGCACCGTGTCACGACCCCCTCCCCACAAGGTGTACCCCTCATGGGCCTACAATGTGGGAAGGGAGATAGTGACCCCTGAGTCCTGCCTCCAGTAGGCCCCGGGTTGGCGACTAACACCGAGGTATAGTAAAATGAGAGACATGACCCTATAAGAGAACACATGCGAAAGAGAGAGATAAGACAAACACTAACCAACTCCAACTCAGATCGTAATATAAAAGAAATCCCAAGTACACATATGTAATGTCATGCAAAACTACTATAATTGAAAGGGAAAACTGCAAGTAACAAAAGAAAGTAAAAACAACAACAACCATGAAGCACGAACAACTCATGCAACCCCAAGCTAGTAGTAACCAGCTTGATCTCCAACCTACTCCAAGTGACTTGAAATTTTTTTATATATATGTAGGGTGAATATAACAGTATACTCAGTAGGATCCTCCCCGGAGCCTCTCGTGCAAAAGTAAAGAAAGCATGATAAAGCACAGTGAACAACAAGTGGAACTAACACATCATCTAAACCAGTATACTAAGTTCTCAACCTCACCATGACTACTATCACCAAGTATTGCATACAAGAGTATATAATATAATAAAGAATATCAAGGGTACCCCGCTACTACTTCTCCACTGGTTTGCTGCTTTTCCCCAACGTTACACGTCCTAAGTATCTCTCTCCAAAGAGGCTTTCCTACAGACACATGGGCGTAGCACCACAACATGAACCCCGTGCAACAAAACCACCACGTCCATGTAACCAAAGTAACTCGGTAGTTTCCGGCAACCACCACAGCTCGCATAACGTGCATCATACGTCAGGTATTAAACCTCAAGCCATTATAGCCCATACACCAAGTAAGGATCCTCAAGACATCACAACCTATACACGTTATACGTATAGTAGTCCATAGGAAACTATATCCAAAATATATATGTGTGAATAATCACAAGCTATTACAACACTCTACACACATATATGAAAAAAAACTAACCATTATGCCTACCAGCACAAGTAACTACCAAGAGAAGAGAGCGGGGAAAAAGGGGATAGTCAACCATCCATCCTCCCACCAAAATGTTGGGGAAAACACCCCCAGGGATCAGAATCCCCAAGGTGTCAGTTTCCCTAACTGATGGGGTGGAGTAGTGTATAGAAACACAAAAAGTACAAAATATACTATAGATCACAACCACACTATGGGCATAACCTAGTCTTAGACTCAACTGCAGCCAACGTCTCTCGGACTCCTGACTGCCACTTCTAAGACTAGGTATCCTATAAGCATACAACCATCTAAAGAGATTTATTACATCATTTTATTCACTTTTTATCAGTTTCACTTTACATTAATTAATTCTTTAAACATTAATTAACCATTAACAAATTCACATTATATTTCATTAACATCACACCCAAAGTCCATTTTTCTTTTAAATTTCAACCTCAACATTGCGTCCCAGTAAGCTCCAACCCCATGGGTTAACATCATTTATTCAATCATTTATTAACAACATTATTACTTTCCCATATTCCCAGACATTCTAGAAAAACATTCCAAGCTACCAAACATAAGGGTCTCAACACAGTGAGAAGGTGAACTACCTGTCGAGTCTTTTTCACCTATAACAAGAGCGTAGACCCATCCTCCCTCGAGAAGCTAAACACGGAAAGCACGTGGCATACTCCGTGCAACTTCGCCCATTTTGGAAGGAGGGTAAGCAAAGCAGTGAGAAAAGTAAAGCAGATAAACAACCATCAAGATTCAGCAAGAATCCAAACATTCACATCCAACCTATTTCATCATCTCTGGTGTCCTCCCCAACACCCACATGCATAAACCGATGCATCTCGCCACTCCAGGCGTCAACTGCTACCACAACCAATGGGCCTCTCTACCCCCACATATCACAACAGCCATCCAAACTCACATCACAACACAATCAGCAGGAAAACAAACATCATATCAACTGGGATCTTGACCCTTAAACAAGGCATCCAACCTTCAAACACAATTGGATCTCACAGCTCCAAGTGTAAGGATCTTGGCCTTTACAAGAAAGAGGGTAACTCAGAACCCTACGAGGAATTATCTTTGATCAAACGACCAGTTCTTTATTCCATCTTGAATTAACTGATTTATTATTTATAGGTTCCAACTATGGAAACCTAAATAGAAATCTATCATAGTTATCACAAATTTATACATGCTTACTGCACCAATTTGATTAACATAAAATTACAAAAATAACAACCAAATTCATTTACATGCCTCTTTATCTTTGAAAAATAATTACAATTAATCCCAGTTTACGTTCATTATAAATTTCCGTCAAGAACGACATGCTAAACAAGGAAAGCATAGATATCAAACTATCTAGAAAAACAAGAGACAATAACATACGATTGATACCAATTGATTTATCCGGTTTAAATATTTATTAAGTCAATTCCATTGTGGTCCAGTGGCTAAATCATGCTAACTCTAGGAATGCATGTAAAAGAATAGAGAAGCAACAAATCCCCTACCTCAAAAGGTTCTTGACGTTCTTTATACGAGAACGATCCACACAACGGATTACGATCGCCTCCCCCGTGACAACTGCATCCACCCGAGGACGCCATGACATGACAGCACCAACCGACACACAAGAACACTCCATTAGAAGTATGGCGATCACATTCCATAACATGGAAAGGAGAAACTGGAGAAGAAGGATCGAAGAAAACACAAGAATGGAGGTAAATCATACCTTCTATCGATAACAGATGAACAATTGCTGCTTGCACCAAAATAGGGGGTGCACATACAGCAGGAAGAAACTTCAAGGGGAAACGATAAAGGATTAAGGTTTGATCACACCGCTCCTATGGGAAGAAGGAAAAGTTAGAGCATCTCTCACCAGAGAACAAGAAGACAAAACAAGGGAGGAAGATATCTCATCCCTTTAGAAGATTTACGGGGCAACAGTTTAAGATACGATGTATTTTCCATTAAAAGAGGATCACATTAAACCACACGGTTTGACCAAGTAAAAGCATCTTGAGCCTTAGGAAAATTAAAATAGGACTTATGATATTTTAATTGGGCTTAAATACCTTAAAATAAGGCCTTCAATGCGTTTAACATCAAAGAAAATGTTAAAGGGGTGAAACTGTACGAAGCTGGAAACGACGCTGGAAACATTGTACACCCACCGATGCTGGAAACACTATACACCTACCGATGCTGGAAACACTATACACCTACCGATACTGGAAACACTGTACACCTACCGATCCTGGAAACATTGTACCCCTAACGATGCTGGAAACACTATACACCTACCGATCCTGGAAACAGTGTACACCTACCAATGCTGGAAACACCGTACACCTACTGATCCCGGAAACAGTGTACACCTACTGATCATGGAAACACTGTAAACCTACTGATGCTGGAAACACTGTACATCTACTGATGCTGGAAACATTGTACACCTACTGATCCTAGAAACACTATAAACCTACCGATGCTGGAAACATTATACACCTACCAATGTTGGAAACACTGTTCACAAAATGACTCACCAATACCGATGACACTGTTCACAAAATGACTCACCGATGGCACTGTTCACATTTGTCTCACCGATGACACTGTTCACATCGGTCTCACCGATGACACTGTTCTCATCGGTCTCACTGATGCCACTGTTCACATTGGTCTCACCGATGAGACTATTTACATCGGTCTCACCGATGACACTATTCTCATCGGTCTCACCGATGCCACTATTCACATCGGTCTCACCGATGACACTGTTCACAAAACTAGAAGTTTGGAAACGTGTTGGGGATAAGTCACCTTAACCTCCCAAAACACCTCATACACCAAATTTCAGTAAAGGAATGGACCAGAGAGGTCTGGGCCATTACATTAGATACATCTCAAAACATTCTCTTCCTCGAGAATTCAAAACCAACCTAAAAGGAAACATAAAAGGGGTCCAAACAACCATCTATCAAGATACTTCTCAAAAGAGAGAAATCCACAAGAAGCAACAAAAGAAAGCCATCTCATAAACACGAAAGGTCTACAACCACAAAGTGAACATCGTTACATGAAAATAGTTAAACATCAAACAAATCTGGGTACTGAGAATGTATCTGTGACTCACATTCCCAGGTACTCTACTCCACGCCACCGTGTCGCCACAAGACACGAACCAAGGGGTTAGAACGCTCGTGAAACACATTCTCTTTACGGTCTTGGATCTCCACAGGCCGCTCCTCGAAGGTCGCATCATCATCAACATCGATCTCTCCCCAATCGATGAAATGAGAGTCATTATGAATATAATGACGAAGCTATAACACATGAAAAACATCGTGTATCCATCTCATCTGTGAGAGAAGTGCTACTCAATACGCCACAACTCTAACACGATCCAACTCCTCGAAAGGCCCAACAAACCGGGGAGAAATCTTACTATCATGACCAAACCTTCGCTGTCCACGATGGGGAGTCACCTTCAGAAACACGTGACCCCCAACATCAAACTCCAAAGGTCTTCTCCATTGATCGGTATATGATTTCTGATGATCCCGCGCTGTCTTCATCCTCTCATGAATCACCTAAACCATCTCTATCATATTCTGCACTAGTTCCAGTCTGAGAATTGTTGACTCTCCAACCCCAGTCCAGCACAATGGAGAACAGAAAGGGTGGCCATACAAGGCTTCAAATGGCGCCATACCGATGGAGTGAAAAATATTGTTGTAAGCGAACTCCACCAAGTGTAAGTGCCTCATCCACGAACCTCCAAAATCCAGGACACAAGAGCGCAACATGTCTTCAAGAGTCTGGATGGTCCGCTCTGTCTGACCGTCCGTCTGTGGATGAAAAGCAGTGCTAAGTCATAGCTGAGAAGCAAAAGCATGCTGGAGACCTCACACACCCTATAGGTAAAACGTGGATCTCAATCAGAAATTATCATCCTCGGGACTCCGTGGAGTCTCACCACCTCCTCCAAATACCACCTCAACAAAACTTCTACAGAAATTGACTCCTTGATCGCTATAAAGTGGGATGATTTTGTTAAATGATCCACTACCACCCAAATAGCGTCATGTCCTCCCTGATCTTGAGGTAAACCAGTAACAAAGTCCATTGATATGTCCTCCCACTTCCATTGAGGAATATCTAACAGCTGGAGAAAACCACCAGGGACACGGTGCTCAACCTTTACCTTCTGGCAGACCAAACATCGAGACACAAACTCCGCAACTGCATGCTTCAACCCAGACCACCAAAACCAACTCCTCAAGACTCGACACATTTTGGTCACGCTAGGATGTACTGCTAAAGGCGAACTATGGAACTCTCTGAGAACTGTCTCACGCATTGCCAAAGGAACAAAAATCCTTCCTTAATAAAACACTCGGTGTTGTTTTTCCTCATCCCAACCATCAAGGGCCTTGCCACAAACAACTTGGTCTCTCCAGAACTCTACCTCTAGATCTCCCAACTGGGACTCTTCCACCTTCTACACCAGAGATGACTACACCATCATCTGAAAAAGAGAACCTTTACCCCCAAATTCTCCCATATTGATATGTAATGCTGAAATCTCTTCCATCACTCTCCAGGAATCACCAGATTTATGCACTGCATCACTATGTGACTTCCTGCTCAGCGCATCAGCCACAAAATTCCCCTTTTCCATGTTTATACGATATTTTGAAGTCTTATTCCTATAAGAACTCCATCCATCAATGCTGTCTCAAGTTCAAGTCACACTGAGAGAAAACATACCTCAGGCTCTTATGATCGGTGAAAACCACAAAGCGCTCTCCAATGAGGTAATGTCTCCACAATTTCAGAGCAAACACCACTGCCGCCAACTCAAGATAATGAGTGACATAGTTACATTCATGGGGACGCAACTGCCGATACTCATAAGAAACAACTGATCTTTGCTGCATCAAAACACAGTCTAAACCCAAATGCGAAGCATCACAGAAAATATCAAACTAAACTCCCTCTGCTGGAAGACAAAGAACTGGAGCACTTACCAACTTCTCCTTTAGATACTCGAAAGATGCCCAATACTGATCAGTCCACACGAACGCCTGATCCTTCCTGGTCAATGTTGTCAGAGGAGCCGCAACCCAAGAGAAATCGGCTACGAACCTCCTGTAGTAGCCTGTAAGACCAAGGAAACTTCACACCTTTACCACTATCTTGGGGGCTTCCCAAGACACAACAGATTCTATCTTCGATGGATCCACATCTAATCTCTGTTCGGACACAACATGCCCCAAGAAACGGACTTCTGGATCCCAAAACTCACACTTTGACAACTTCCCAAACAACTGCTGTTGACAAAGAGCTCCCAAAACAGCGTGCAGATTCTCTGCATGCTCCTCCTCATATGTGGAGTACACAAGGATTTCATCGATGAAAACCACCATGAAATTATCTAGGAACTCACGGAACACAGTGTTCATCAATCCCATGAACAAATCTAGAGCATTCGTCACACTGAATGACATTACAACAAACTCGTAATTCCTATGACGACAACAAAAAGCAGTCTTCGGGATATCCTTATCCTTCACATGCATCTAATGATCTACTAACCGTAATCCGATCTTTGAGAAACAACTTTCACCCTTCAGTTGATCAAATAAATCATCAATCCACAGAAGAGAATAACGATTCTTTACTGTCACTTTGTTTAAGCGACGATAATTGATACACAACCGCAAACTGTCATTAGCCTTCTTCAAGAACAAAACCGATGCACCCCACATTGACACACTCAGCTAAAAAAAACCACACTATAACAAACCATCAAGCTATATACGTAGCTCTCGTAACTCAGAAGGGACCATCCTATATGGAGACATAGAGATAGGAGACACTCTTGGTTGTAGCTCAATCCCAAACTTGATATCTCATTGAGGGGGTAGTGCTACAACCTCTTTTGGAAAGACATCAGGTTCATCTTCTACGACCCTGGGAAATGACAACTACTGAACCTCTAAATAACTCAGCATCAGCTTAGTCATCAAGGATGATAAGGACAGAACACGTCTTTGACCCATCCAAGGGTCTCACTCGCCAATAAACACCGCTGGTTCTCCATTAGCATCGAAGAACACCACCTACCTCCTGAAGGGATGCATGATAGCCTACACCAAATACAACCAATCTATGCTGAGGATGACATCATATGGTTGTATTCATAAACATAGGAAATCTCCCCAAGCGCGGTGTTGCCCCAGCACTAGGTCACAATCTCTACATACTTCAAACAAGTCGGCTCAACCTCCAACTGGCGTAGTCAATGCCAAGGGAACTAGAAGCCTCTCTACCTCAAGTCCCAAATCATGGACAAGGGAAGGTGATATGAAGGAGTGCTTCACTCATGAATCAAACAAGGCATACAACCAAGTACACAACAAGAAAAGGGTACCTCAAACGATGTCCGGCTCGCCTAGCGCTGGAAATGCTAAAGCAAGAAGCTGACCCCGACCTCCTCCACGACCTCTCTGACCTTGATGATGACCACCACCATGGCTGCACTCTGTTCTCTGAAGACAGGGAGCATCATGGGGCTATTCTCTACCTGCCTCATCTACTCTTTACTGATCTAAAGCTGGTGCAACCTGCTGCTGCTGCCTCGGCTGGAACTGCCTCAATGGAGGAACCTGGAGTGGAACACCTGGTGCACAATGACTGATCTGAAAGGTTGGTCACTCCCGCTACTAATGACCTCATCCTCCACAAGAAAAACAACCACCTGATCCCTTGGCATAGGCCTAAGATTCACCGCCCCCAGAGAAACGAGATGCTGAGGGTTGTGACCTACCCCCGACCGAACATAAACTCTTCTACCCTGAAAACTGGGAACCCCGGACCACAACTCTTCTTCATGAGGAATCATGAAGACTCCCCTCTCATGACGATCTGGTTCTGAATAATGTCCTCTCGATGAACTCTTCCCTCGCCAGCACCTCAAGATATATCTTCAGCATAAACGGGGTGACCTGACGTTGGATCTCTGGACACAAATCCTCCTCAAAATGCCTCACCTTGGCCTCCTCATCTGGAAATAGGTCCGAAGCATATCATAAAAGGTTCTTGAAACGGATTTCAAACTCACACACACTAGAGCTCCCTTTTCAAATGGTAAGAAGCTCCTAGCGACTAGACGCCTTTGCAGTTGAAGAAAGAAACTCAACTATGAACTTGTCTCGGAACTCCTCCCACGAGATCATCAACTCCTCGCGATCCTTGAGGAAGAAGAACCACCACTTCCTCACTGTTCCACACAATATCGTCACAACCAAAGACACCCAGTGCTCCTTCCGATCACAGATCAAACTGAAGGTTATCTCAATCTCCTCCAACCAATCTTCTGTGACTATATCTGAAATGGAGCCCTAATACTTCTGTAAACTATGGAACTGAAACTCATAGAGTGTCCTCTTCCAAGTGTCTTCATCATCAACCTCTACCCTGTGGCGATCTGCTGGAATAGCCTGCTGGACATATTCTGCGCGAACCTGACGAGGACGTTAACCTGGAGCCATACCTGTAAAATAACAAATAGTTAGAGCTCCTAAACCTGAAATATGAAAGACTCAACATTAATTAATTAATTGTTTTCTTTTATTCATTTTTGGTTAACCTATCTTAAGGTCTACCCATTCATACATAGGCATAAAGAAGAATGACGCATGATCATTTCCAAGGTCTCTACCCTGCAACTAGTATCACCACATTTAGTTGCCACTGAAAACTTAAAGGTCCATGCATCATATCACAAGGGGCCCTAAATAACAATGTCTCAACCAATCTCTAGTTTTTACATCACTTTCTAAACTTAATTGACACTGTTATCCCACCAACACATGCAACCTCACCTATGTCTAACACCAAACTCCATTCTATCCCTCAAACAGACCTCTGATACTACTCTGTCACGACCCCCTCCCCATAAGGTGTACCCCTCCTGGGCTAGCAATGTGAGAAGGGAGATAGTGACCCCCGAGTCCCACCTCCAGTAGACCCTGAGTTGGTGACTAGTACTGAGGGTATAGTAAAATGGGAGACATTACCCTCTAAGGGAACATATGCGAAAAAGAGAGATAAGACAGACACCAACCAACTCCAACTCAGACTGAAATATAAAAGAAATCCCAAGTACACATATGTAATGTCATACAAAACTACTACAACTGAAAGTAAAAACTACAAGTACCAAAAGAAAGTAAAAACAACATCAACCATGAAGTCCAAACAACTCCTACAACCCTAAGCTATTAGTAACCAACTTGATCTCCAACCTACTCCAAGTGACCTGAAAAACAATTTATATATATGTAGGATGAGTATAACAGTATACTCAGTAGGATTCTCACCGGAGCCTCTTGTGCAAAAGTAAAGAAAGCATGCTAAAGCACAGTGGACAACAAGTGAAACTAAATCATCACCTAAACAAGTATACTAAGTTCTCAGCCTCACCATGACTACTCTCACCAAGTATCGCATACAAGAGTATATAATATAATAAAGAATATCAAGGGTACCCCGCTACTACTTCCCCACTGGTTTACCGCTTTGCCTCAACGTCGCACGTCCTAATCATCTCTCTCCAAAAGGCTTACCTGTAGACACCTGGGCGTAACACCACAACATGCACCTCATGCAAAAAAACCATCATGTCCACATAACCAAAGTAACCAGGTAGTTTTCGGGAGCCACCACAGCTCACATAACATGTATCATACGTCGAGTATTAAACCTCAAGCCATTATAGCCCATACACCGAGTATGGATCATCAAGCCATCACAACCTACACACATATATGGGAAAAAACTAACCACTGTGCCTACCAGCACAAGTAACTACCAAAAGAAGAGAGCGGACCCAAAGGGGGTAGTCAGCCATCCATCCTCCTACCAAAATGTTGGGGAAAACACCCCCAGGGCTTAGAATACCCAAGGTGTCAGTTTCCCTAACTGACAGGGTGTTGGTTTTGCCCAAATTTACCCAAGTTCTAAGGTTAAAGCGGTTGCTTGAAGTGTAGCTTAGGTTGTCGAATCCTCAGAGACCTAAGAAGAACCTTTATACACTCAATAAAAAGAGATGGATTTTTGGATATGAAGTGGCCAACTAGGGTTGATTTTAGATGGTTTTAAAAGATCACTAAAATATCTATATGATTTCAAATTATGAGAAAATGATTTGATCCTAGGTTATTGCTCGGGGTGGATTGGATGAATTTTTTTTTCTTTACAATTTCAATTTCATTATCTTGAGAAGGATTCATACAACGAATTCAAACTAACCTCATAACTTACTGATTAAGAACCTTAAAAAACGCATGCTAATAATCTATACACTTGTAGGATCATTTTCATGAGCACTCCAAGGTAAAGGATCTACTTAGCACATAAAAGTGGGGTGAATAAATTCAATAAAGAAGATGAAGAGAGAAAATAATTGAATGAAAGAAACTCAAATAAAAGAAATTAATAACCTTTAGAGAGTGATAAATAACATCCAATCCAGCCCCTTTCTACTCCCTTGGATCAACCCATAAAAGAGTTATCCCTCCATTGATGACATTTTGTCAACGGAAGTTGGAAGTAGACTTATGAGGGTGGAATTGAAGAAGTAAAAACAAAAAAATAACGAACACTACACCATTGTGTGAAAAAAATCACAAGGTTTGGTGTGAACAAGTTCACACCTTAAGGAAACGGTATCAGAGTGATATAATAAGAACAGAATAAGAGAATAAGAAGAACTTTTATTGAAAACTAAGGTGATTCGAACAACTTACATGAGAAGGAAGAACATTACAAAGACAAATTGGCATAATAAAATTACAATGAAAAAAAATCTCCAAGATCCTCTAAATCCTCCACCACTACTGCCTTAAATAGGCATTTTGGAAGTCTTTGGCTGATCCCCCATCATCCCATGTGCCTTTAATTAATTGTGTTGGGGAAAGGTGGGTGGAAAATTAATGGAGATGTGACTTTTCCACTCTTCCCCCGAAATGACATCCAGCTTGCATCCATCGGAAAGACGCACCGAAAGGACCTTCTATATGAACGAATTAGAGTGGGACATATAAGGATAAAATGTATCCCCATATGTCCCCTAAAGGCCTGTAAAATTTCAGCCCAAAAATAATATGAGGTTCAAAAAATATGATTTAAATGGTGCGATGTTTTTCTGGGCCTCAGAATCTGGACCATAATTTCATCATCAACTTGGGCTGCCTAGAACACCATTAAAACATCCTAATTAGCTTGGTCCACTGTTAAATGAAATGTTCCCAATTATATTATCTATCTTCATTTAAATTTTACGAATCATTGGGCTTCAATTCTATCCTCTACAGGACTTTTATTGGGCTGCTGTCCAAATCACTTCGCCCAGAATGTGGTTGGTTCAAAGCCCACTTTGGTGGTCTTCCAAATTGAATCTACAAGTGCTACAAAATAATGAATTGTTCCTTATATCATGGGAGACCTTAAAATAAAATAAAAACATAAAAGCAAGACCATAATGTGTTTTATGAGAAGCTCAAGAAGGTACCATGTAATAGTGCATTTTAAGAAGGAACTATAATCATAATGTGAAATAATGTTCAATGTGTAAAATGCACTAATAATGGTGTCTATGATTAATAAAGAACATGAATATTATATTATAAAAAATTAATATTAGCCTCTTTTAGAGGCTAATCACACCCCTAACTTGAGTTTTGCTAGTTCTGAGTAAAATATATCTCAAAAATATGAAATTTGAATTCCCCTTTCCAAAAACATTTTAATACACATTTCTTAACCAAAGATCTCATACCAAACAATTATGAAACCAATAAAAATCATTTAAAACAAGCTATGTCCATAGGTATATCCCAAGCCCAAGCCCATTCCTTTGTTCAAATTCATCGCCATATTTTATCCAAATTCAATTAAGCACGATGAAGTGTTATGCGTCACAATAGACATGGGGGTTCATTTTCATTCGAGGGAGAAAAGATGGAAGCGCTAGGAGAAATAAAATTTTAATAATAAGATGAGTACTCATTTTTTTTTATTTTTTTTGGTTTTTTTTCAATTTTTCCATGGTAATTGAAATTGAACTCAATCAAGTCAACCCATGTAGCAAGACTTTGCCGATGACTCCCAGACTCGAAGAACTTAGGGCACCAAGTGAAGCTCACATACTCGGGCATCATCTCGAGTTAACTCAATCAAAAACATATTCAAATTACCATAAATAGAGATAAAATGACCAACTTCGGGCTATAAAACTATGGAGTCACGATCCCCAAGTGCCGAGAGCCACACATTAGGTCAATTCATTTCTCTATGCGCAATTGATTTTTTTGAATACTCATGTTAAAATTAAAATGATCACCAGCCCTATGCCATTTATTATGGACCCCAAGAACTCAAACTAATACCCCACAATCTAAAGTACGTGCATTGTGTTTTTTTTATAAATGGATGAAAATATAAACGGTGAAAAATCACATTAGTCAACCGCACTTTCCAAAATCTATGCACATGAACCTAAAATTGCATTAAAATCAGAATCAAGGCATGCAAAATTATTTGATATCCAATTTCAGAGATTGCAATGTGTGTTATCATTTTCAAGGTTAATCAAATTTTTCCTTCCACACATTTTTTTTGCACACAAGATCAATTTTTTTTATTTCATCTCCCCCAAACATAGAATAACACTGTCCCCAGTGTTTAAAGAAAAAAAAAAGTTAGAAGGGGGGGTAGGAGAGGAGTTCAAAGAGGAAATTGAAAATGATAAACATGGAACAAATTCACCTGGTTTTTGAAGTTGAAGTTCTTGATGCTCCAGATTACTCCTTTGATCTCTTGGGGGATATAGGCACCTCCTTGATTGAACATGTATCACCCAAAATAGTCCCTGAACCATACAAAGAAGAACAAACTATACAAAACAAACAACACAACGATTTATTTAATTCCAAGTATCATAATTTTTATGGTTTTCCCTGTTTTTTTGTTTTTTTAAATAAAACTAATGATACATTGTCTTATTTTAAATTTCTGGGTAAGGTATTACTCAGGGATCACGCCACATGACACGGATGAATACAGTGCTCCCCTTTCATACTCATACATACTCATAAAAGAAGAACATGTCAATAGTCTAAGGGTTTTTAACCTACAAAAACATAAATAAAATAAAATAAACTGATGATACATTGTCTTCTCTTAAATTTTTGGGTAAGGTATTACTCAGAGATCACACCACGTGACACATATGAATATGGTTCTCCCCTTTCATACCCATCCTTACTCATAAAATAAGAACAAGTCAAAAGTCTAAATTATTATTATTTTTATTTTTCTTTTAACCTATAAAAACATAAAAATAAAATAAATTGATGATACATTGTCTTATCTTAAATTTCTGGGTAAGGTATTACTCAGGGATCACACCACGTGACACGGATGAATATGGTGCTCCCCTTTCATACCCATCCTTACTCATAAAAGAAAAACAGGTCAATAGTTCGAGGTACTAATTAAATGAATGGAAACATGAGAACCACAGGTTGCCTTTCGTGCAGCGCTTTTGTTTAACATCGCTAGCTCGACTTAAAGACTTAATTAGTTAAGTATTTTCCTCATCTAAGGTTGGTTCAAACAAGTATTCAATAACTTCCTATTTTTGAAATGGTTCAATGAATGGTTTGACTCTATGAACATTAACTTTAAAGGTTTGACCATTGGTGGGATCTTTAATTTCTACAGCCCCATGGGGGTACACCTTATGCACTATGTAAGGGCTTGACCATCTGGACATCGACTTTCCCGGGTGTAAATGAAGTTTATAACTATAAAAAAGAATAGGTTTACCTAGTACAATGTGTTTAGATTTAAGATTTCGAGATTGGTAGGCTTGTACTTTAGCTTTATTGATCCTTGAATTCTCATAAGCCTCCATCCTAAGTTCCTCAAGTTCATTGAGATCTAATTTCCTTTTTTTTTCGGCCAAAGAGAGGTCATAGTTCATTTTCTTAATTGCCCAAAAGGCCTTGTGTTCAATCTCCACTGGAAAATGACATGCTTTACCATAAACCAACCTATATAGGGACACTCCTAAAATAGTTTTAAACACAGTTCAATAGGCCCAAAGAGCATCTAAGAGTTTGTTAGACCAATCTTTCCTAGATGGATTAACTGTTTTCTCAAGAATTTGTTTGATTTCTCGATTGGCTAACTCATCTTGACCATTGGTTTATGGGTGGTAAGCAGTTGACACTTTGTGAGAAATTCCATACTTGTCTATGAGTGATGAGAATGAACGATTGCAAAAATGAGTTCCACGATCACTAATGATAGCCCCAAGAATTTCAAATCTAGAGAGGATTTTTTCTTTGAGAAATCTAATCACAGTTTGATGGTAATTAGATTTTGTAGGAATCGCCTCAACCCATTTTGAGACATAGTCGACAGCTAAAAGAATGTACAAATATCCCCTAGAGTTTGGGAAGGGACCCATGAAATTGATTCCCCAACAGTCAAATATTTCAATCACTAAGATGGGAGTGAGTGACATTTGATTTCTTTTTGTGATGGAACCTACATGTTGACACCTAGGACAACTTTGAAAAAAATGAGTTGGAGTCCCTTGAGAGGGTGGTTCAGAAGAGACCACTCTGAAGAACCTTAGCATAAGTTTTCTTAGAGGAAAAGTGACCTCTACATGCCTCACTATGACAGAATTTAAGGATGAAATCTTGTTCAGATTCTGGGACACACCTCCTAATGACTTGGTCAGGGCAGAACTTATAGAGGTATGAATCATCAAACACATAGTGCCTAATATCCGAAAATAATTTCCTTCTATCTTGAGTCCCTAAGAATTTTGGAATGACTCCTATAACTAAGAAGTTGGATATGTCGGCATACCAAGGGCAGTCACTCACAGAGTATAGGTGTTCATCCGGGAATGAATTAGACACATAAAGGTGAGATAATTTGTCATTAAATTCTATCCTAGAGAGATGATCAGCTAAAACATTTTCAACACCCTTTTTGTCCTTGATTGTGAGGTCAAATTCTTTTAAGAGAAGGACCCACCTAATCAGTCTAGCCTTAGCATCTTGTTTTTGAAAAAGGTATTTCAGAGCAGAATGGTTAGTGAACACAGTGACGGGGAACCTAAGAGGTAGGACCTAAACCTTTCTAAAGCAAACACAATAGCAAGTAACTCCTTCTCAGTGGTTGTATAGTTTATTTGTGCATCATTTAAGGATTTTCTTACATAAGTAATTACATAAGGAGTTTTATCACAAAATTTTCCTCACACAGCTCCTAAAGAAAAGTCACTAGAATCACACATCAGTTCAAAAGGAAGGTTCCAATTTGGGGATTTCATGATCAGAGGAGATGTGAAATATGATTTGAGGGTTGAGAATGAATCCTCACAGATTTCTGTCCAAACAAATGGAGCATCCTTTACTAAAAGACCACAAAGAGGACGAGCGATTGAACTAAAGTTCCTAATGAATCTTCTATAAAAACCAGCATGTCCTAAGAAATACCTCATTTACTTGACTGTTTTGGGTGATGGAAGGTGACGAATGATGCCAACCTTGGCTTTATCGACATCAATTCCCCTACCCGAGACAAGATGTCCAAGGACTAGTCCCTCTTTAACCATGAAATGACATTTTTCCCAGTTTAGGACCATATTATTTTCTTCTCATCTTGACAAAACTCTCTCCACATTCCTCAAAAATCCCTCAAATGTATCCCCAAACACAGATAAGTCATCCATGAAGACCTCTAGAAAATCTCCTACCATGTCTGAGAATATTCCCATCATGCACCGCTGGAAGGTTCCAGGGGAATTACATAACCTGAAGGGCATGCGTTTGAAAGCAAAGGTGCCAAATGGACATGTGAATGTAGTATTCCCTTGATCCTCTAGAGATACCTCAATTTGATTATAACCCAAGTACCCATCTAAGAAACAGTAGAAGGAATGACCTGCCACTCTCTCAAGGATTTGGTCGATGAATGGTAAGGGGAAATGGTCCTTCTTGGTAAATGAGTTTAGCTTCCTATAGTCGATTCAGACTCTCCAGCCACTACTCACCCATGTTGGAAGAATCTCTCCATCCTCATTGGTTATCACTATGATTCCAACCTTTTTTGGAACTTGGATTGAGCTCACCCACTCACTCTCAGCTATGGGATATATGATACTAGATTTTAAAAATTTCAGAAGTTCTTTCCTCACTACCTCCATGAGATTAGGATTGAGTCTCCATTGAGGTTGAAGACATGGCTTTGAATCAGATTCCAGAACAATCCTATGAGTCCCAATAAGTGGGCTAATCCCAGGAATATCAGACAGGGTCCAACCAATGGATTTCTTATGTTTCCTAAGGACATATAGAAGTATCTTCTCATGATTGGCTTCAAGAGAAGAATAAATGACAATAGGATGTGTTTTATTGTCCCCTAGGAAGGCATACTTGAGTGCAGCGGGAAGTTACTTCAATTCAAGATCAGGTTGGTTCAGAATTTTAGCAGAAGATTGGGACATTGGGTCAAGATAAATTTTGTTTCCTAGAGTTTTAGATAGGATTGATTCTCCACATGTAGAAGTTTCAGTTACTAGATTGGCTTGATTAGATTTAGGGAAGTAAGTTTGATTGGTCTCTATGAAAGTGGTTTCCTGAAAGGTTTCACTGATTGTTGGACCTAAGACTTCATCATAAGAGAAATTTGAAAATGATTCAAGCCAAGGAGATAAACTTCCTTCACGTGAACAAAGGAAATCAATCTCATCCTGACTTAAACATCCATCAAATATTCCTTTATGTTCCATGGATTCATTATCAATTCTTTCTATCATGTTTACTTCATAAATGTCCTCGTCATCCCCAATTTGTGAGATTGCATTGTAGATTTTCAAGTCTAGACTCATGTTTCCAAAGGTGATGGTCATGTTCCCATTTCAAACTCAGATAACAGAGTTGATTGTTGCAAGGAAAGGATGACAAAGGATGATTGGGGTTTGTTCTTTATTGCCTAAGTTTGGATGGTTGTCAAGGACAATGAAGTTAGTAGGGTAGATGTAGTTTTCAACCTTTACTAGAACGTCCTTTAAAATCCCCTTTGGAACCCTAATGTTATGATCAGAAAGTTGAAGTGTGAAAGATGTGGGTTGGAGCTCTTCTAGGCCTAACTGGTAGTACACAACATAGGGGATGAGATTGACACTAGCACCTCACACAAGGCCTTGAAAACTTTGCTCTCTCCTAGTTCAACATTGATGTAAGGGAAACCCGGGTCTTTCAACTTAGGAGGAATGGTGCCTTGAATTTTTGTGCTAACATTTGATGCTAAATGGATTTGGTTCTTATGTGAGAATTTCCTTTTAAATGTGTAGAGGTCCTTAAGGTATTTTGAGTATGTAGGAATGGTTTTAATAGAATCTAGGAGTGTAATTTTCAACTTTACTTGTGATAATATTTCCCTCAATGTTTCATTCAATTCAGGATTGGTTTTCCCCCTCATGCATTGAGGAAATGGTGCAGGTTGTGGGGTTGTTTGTTGAAGAGTTGTTTCTTTGAAAATGTTATCGTGTTTTTCGGTTTGATAATTTGATTCATTTGAATTTTCATCTAAGTTTGAATCTTCAGATGAGTTTTGAATTAACTGTTCAAGTTTCTCAATTGATTTCCCACTTCTTAAAACAGTCACAGCCTTTAGTTGTTCATGAGTTGTTTGAGTGCAACTTGACTCTCCCCTTACTGTTTGTTGTGGAGTGGCTTGCGTAGGCATGAGTGTATTTCCAGTTTTGATGGTCTGAAGTTCTTGTTTTAGGGAAGACTTCTGAGTTCATCCTTTCTATTTATTTTCACAGTTGTTCTAGTAGGCTTTGTGGAATAGTTTGGGTTGGTTCTTGAGAAGACTGGTTTATCCCAGGGGGGTATTTTGGAGGTGGTATGGTTTGTTGAAGATGGACTGGTGGTTGTTGGCATTGGATAGGTTGGGTTTGTAACTAGTTATGGGTTTGGTAGTTCTGATGGGGGTACGGATTTTGTCCCTGTGGTTGGCTAGGTTGTTGGTTATCTATCCAGTGGAAACCTGGGTGGTCATTATACCTTGGGTTGAATGTGTTTTGGTATTGAGGCTTTTGAAAGTTTAGGGCATTGACTTCAGCAGGTGGTCCTCCTAGAAGAACATCATTGATGGATGCAATGGTTGGTCAGTTGTCTGTTTTGTGGTCATGTTTGTCACAAATTGTGCAAATAGGGTCTACAGTTTGGATTTCATTGATTTTTCTAAGGTCTATCTCTTCAACCTTCCTAGTGAGTGCTGAGAGTTTAGCCCTGAGGCTTTCCTCTTCTCTAAGTGTATGCATTCCAGTAGTTCTTTGTGACCTTTCATCATAAGGTGATGTTCCCCATGTTTGGTTTTGTTTAGAAAGGATTTCTAGATACTCATAAGCATCATTTGGGGATTTTTTTTAAAGGTCCCATTACACATCATGTCAATGAATTGTTTGTTCCCCGAGCCCAACCCTTCATAGAAAATTCTCACTTGTTCAGGAATAGGAAAACCATGGTGTGGAACCATGTTTAGGGTGTCTTTGAATCTCTCCCATGTTTCATAGAATGACTCTCCCTCTTTTTCAAAAAAGTTTTGGATGCTCTTTTTAAGTGCTATTTTTTTGTGGTGGGGAAAGTATTTTTTGTAGAATTCCCTTTGTAATTAGTCCCAAGAGTTGATGGATGATGGTATCAAATTGTTTATACAAATTTTATCTCTATCCTTTAATGAAAAGGGAAATAGCCTCATTTTAGCTGATTCAAGTTGATGTGGGGGACACATAATTTCTACAATGTCATTGAACTCCTTAATGTGAAGGTAGATAATCTCAGACTCCATTCCATGGAATGTTGGAAGGTGGTTTAGGACATGGGGTTTAAATATGTAGTTGGAATCTCCTAGGGAATTGTGTCTAATGAATGAGGGCGCATTGGTCTATGCAGGAGTGAGGTAGTCGTTCATGGTTTGATCGACTACATTCCCTATGTTTGGGGCTTCTTGGTTTGAGTTTTCCCATTTGATCACCCACAGGGTTTACCATTTGATTTCTTTGAAGACCCTCCATTGGAATTGTTTTAATTGGTGAATTTGGAGTTTCAAGAATATTTTGATCAAATTTAAACAATCCCTTAGATGAACTTGATTCCCCTATCCTAGGAGTTTCCACCCTAACTAATCTGTTTGAGTTATCGCGGGTGTAGGAAGACATGCACCAAAAGAAAAAAAAGCAAGAAAGGGAAAAGATAAGAGAATTTTGGTGAGAATAGAATAACGGGGGTAAGAAAATAAGGTTTTTGGTCTAAGAAACTTACTTGGTCCCCGGAAACAGTGCCAAAATTTGGTTTCACCCAAATTTACCCAAGTTCTAAGGTTAAAGCGGTTGCTGCAGTGTAGCTTGGGTTGTCGAATCCTCAGAGACCTAAGAAGAACCTTTAGACACTCAATAAAAAGAGATGGATTTTTGGCTATGAAGTGTCCAACTAGGGTTGATTTTAGATGGTTTTAAAAGAGCACTAAAAGATCTATATGAATTCAAATTATGAGAAAATGAGTTGATCCTAGGTTATTTCTCGGGGTGGATTGGATGAATTATTTTTTTCTTTTAGAATTTCAATTTCATTATCTTGAGAAGGATTCATACAATGAATTCAAACTAACCTCATCACTTACTGATTAAGAACCTTAAAAAACACATTCTAATAATCTATACAATTGTAGGATAATTTTCATGAGCACTCTAAGATAAATTATCTACTTAGCACATAAAAGTGGGGTGAATAAATTCAATAAAGAAGAGGAAGAGAGAAAATCATTGAATAAAAGAAACTCAAATAAAAGAAATTAATAACCTTTATAGAGTGATAAATAACATCCAATACAGCCCCTTGATACTCCCTTGGATCAACCCATAAAAGAGTTAGCCCTCCATTGATGACATTTTGTCAATGGAAGCAGGAAGTAGACTTACGAGGGTGGAATTGAAGAAGTAAAAACAACAAAATAACGAACACTCCACCATTGTGTGAACAAAATCACAAGGTTTGGTGTAAAAAAGTTCACACCTTAAGGCAACGATATCAGGGTTATATAATAAGAACAGAATAAAATAAGAAGAAGAACTTTTATTGAAAACTAAGGTGTTTCTAACAACTTATATGAGAAGGAAGAACATTACAAAGACAAATTGGCATAATAACATTACAATGAAAACAAAGCTCCAAGATCCTCTAAATACTCCACCACTACTACCTTAAATAGGCATTTTGGAAGTATTTGGATGAGCCCCCATCATCCTATTTGCCTTTAATTAATTGTGTTGGGGAAATATGGGTGGTCAATTAATGGAGATGTGACTTTTCCACTCTTCCCCCAAAATAGTATCCAGCTTGCATCTATTGGAAAGACGTGCCGAAAGGACCTTCTATATTAATGAATTAGAGTGGGCCATAGAAGGATAAAATGTATTCCCGTATGTCCCCTAAATTCATGTAAAAGTTCAGCCCAAAATAATATGCGGTTAGCGAGATATGATTTAAATGGTGGGATGTTTTTCTGGGCCTCAGAATCTGGCCCAGAATTTCATCATCAACTTGGGCCACCTAGAACACCATTAAAACATCCGAATTAGCTTGGGACAATGTTAAATTAAATGTTCCCAATTATATTATATATCTTCATTTAAATTTTCAAAATCATTGGGATTCAATTATGTCCTCTACAGGACTTTTATTGGCCTGCTGTCCAAATCACTTCGCCGAGAATGTGGTTGGTTCAAAGCCCACTTTGATGGTCTTCCAAATTGAATCACCAAGTGCTCCAAAATAATGAATTATTCCTTATATAATGGGAGACCTGAAAATAAAATAAAAACATAAAATCAAGACCATAATGTGTTTTATGAGAAGCTCAAGAAGGTACCATGTAATAGTGCATTTTAAGAAGGAACTACAATCATAATGTGAAATAATGTTCAAAGTGTAAAATGCACTAATAATGGTGTCTATGATTAATAAATCACTTGAATATTATATTATAAAAAATGAATATTAGCCTCTTTTATAGGCTAATCAGGTGTAGTAGCATATAGAAACACAAAAAGTACAAAATATACTATAGATCACAACCACACTATGGGCATAACCTAGTCTTAGAATCAACTACAGATAAAGTCTCTTGGACTCCTGGATACCACTTTTAAGACTAAGTATCCTATAAGCACACACTCATTAAAATATTTTTATTACATTACTTTATTCCCTTTATATCAGTTTCACTTTACGTTAATTAATTATTTAAATATTAATTAACCATTTACAATTTCACATTATATTTCATTAGACTCACACCCAAAGTCTATCGTTCCTTTAAATCACAACCCCAGAATTGCATCCCAGTATTATCCAACCCCATGGGTTAACATCATTTATTCAATCATTTTTAACATCATCATTACTTTCACATATTCCCAAACATTCTAGAAAAAAATTCTAAGCTACCAAACATAAGGGGATCAACACAGTGAGTAGGTGAACTACCCATTGAGTCTTTGTCACCTATAATAAGAGCATAGACCCATTATCCCTTGAGAAGCTAAACATAGAAATCATGTGGCATACTCCGTGTGTCTTTTCCCCTTTTGGAAGTAGGGTAAGAAAAAATAGTTTCCTTGAGCAGTGGGGAAAGTAAAGTAGATAAACAACCATCAAGATTCCGCAAGCATCCAAATATTCACATCCAACCTGTTTCATCATCTCCGCTGTACTCCCCGACACCCACATGTATAAACCGATGCATCTCGCCACTCTAGGCATCAAATGATCCCACAACCAATAGGACTCCCTGCCCCCACATATCACAACAGCCATCCAGGCTTACATCACAACACAAGCATTAGGAAAAAAACATCATATCAACTAGGCTCTTGGCCCTTAAACAAGGCATCCAACCTTCAAACATAATGAGATCTCACGACTCCAAGCATAAGGTTCTTGGCCTTTACAAGCAAGAGGGTGACTCAAAACCCTACGAGGAATTATATTTTATCAAAAAAAAGTTATTTAATCCCTCTTTAATTAACTAATTTATTATTTTTAGGTTCCAACTATGGGAACCTAAACAACAATCTATCATAATTATCACAAATTTATACATTCTTACTGCACCAATTTGATTAACATCAAATTACAAAAATAACAACCAGATTCATTTACATGCCTCTTTATCTTTGACAAATAATTATAATTAATCCCAGTTTACATTCATTACCAATTTCCGTCAAGAACGACATTCTAAACAAGGCAAGCATAGATATCACACTATCTAGAAAACAAGAGGCAATAACATACGATCGATATCAATTGACTTATCTAGTTCAAATATTTATTAAGTCAATTATATTGTGGTCCAGTGGCTAAATCATACTAACTCTACTAATGCACGTAAAAGAACAAAGAAGCAATGAATCCCTTACCTCAAAAATTTCTTGACATTCTTTATATGAGAACGATCCACACAACGGATTACGATCACCTCCCCCGTGACAAATGCATCCACCTGAGGACGCTGCGACACGTCAGCCCCAACCAACACCCAAGGAAACTCTATTAGAAGCATGAAGATCACATGCCATAACATGACAAGGAGAGACTGGAGAAAAAGGATCAAAGAAAACATAATAATGGAGGTAAATCATACCTTTTATCAATAACGGATCGACATTTGCTGCTTGCACCAAAACAGGGGGTGCACATACAACAGGAAGAAACTTCAAGGGGAAATGATCCAAGGATTAAGGTTCGATCACACTACTCCTATGAGAAGAAGGAAGGTTCGAGCATCTCTCACCAGGGAACAAGAAGGTAGAAAAATGGAGGAAGATATCTTGTCCCTTTAGAGGATTTATGGGGCAACAATTTAAGATACGTTGGATTTTCTATTATAATCGAATCGCATTAAACCATGCAGTTTGACCAAGTAAAGGCATCCTGAGCCTTAGGAAAATTAATGTAGGAGTTATGGGATTTGAATCAGCCTTAAATCCAATAAAACAAGTCCTTTAATGTGTTTAACATCAAAGAAAATGTTAAAGGGGCAAAACTGTAGGAAGCTGAAAATGACGCTGGAAACACTGTACACCTACCAATGCTGGAAACACTATACACCTACCGATGCTTGAAACACTATAAACCTACCAATCCTGGAAACACTGTACACCTACTGATGTTGGAAACACTGTACACCTACCGATCCTGGAAACACTGTACACATACCGATCCTAGAAATGCTGTACACCTACCGATCCTGAAAACATTACACACCTACCGATGCTGGAAACACTGTACACCTACCGATCCTGGAAACACTGTACACATACCGATGCTGGAAACACTGTTCATAGAATGACTCACTGATACTGATGACACTGTTCACAAAATGAATCACCGATGGCATTGTTCACATCAATTTCACGGATGGAACTGTTCACATCGGTCTCACCGATGAAACTGTTCACATCGGTCTCATCGATGACACTGTTCACATCGGTCTCACCGATGACACTTTTCATATTGGTTTCACCAATGACACTGTTTACAATACTGGAAGTTTGGAAAAGTGTTAGGGATAAGTCACCTTAACCTCCCAGAACACCTCAAACACAAGATTTCAACAAAAGAATGGACCAGAGAGGTCTGGGCCATTACACACCGTCCTTCCAAGAAGAGGAAGATCTAGAGGCAGGGTAAGGAAAACGAGACAATATGTTTTTCTTATGGAAAACAAGGCCACTGGAAGAGGAACTACACCTAGAAGCAATGAAAAACTAGAAGTGTGTTCGTTATTGAGTGCAATATTTCAATATCTACACATTGGGTGTTGGAAACAACTTTTGGCGCTCACATCTGTATCCAAATTCATGAACCAAGTAGATTCTGAAAGATTTCTAGGGGAGATGTGTATTTGTAAGCTGTCAATGGTGTGAGCCTGGTTGCTCTATCCATTAGTGACTACCACCATTCATTGAAAACATGAATGATATTGGTTTTAAAGGATTGTTAGTATGCACCAACTGTTACCAAGAACATAATTTATGTATCATGTCTAGATGCAAATGGTTTTATTTTCAAGTTTGGAAATAAATTTTTTTTCTTTTATAAAGACAATATATGTTATGGTATGACATATTTAAATAATGGTCTTTATATATTAAATTACAAAAACTTAGTATTGATAATAGACAATGAATCATGTTCATACAACTCATATAACAATCAACTATGACATCACTATCTTGGTCATATAAATGAGAATCGTTTGAAAAAGCTCTATCAAGATGGTTATTTAGACTCTTTTGAGCTAAAACCACTTAAAAGATTTTATGCTTGTTTATAAGGAAAAACGACCAAACCACCATTTAGTGGACAAAGTAAAAAGGGCCACAGAGCTTTTAGGATTGGTACACATTGATGTGTGTGGACCATTTCCAGTAGAAATTAGAGGTGGGTATTCTTATTTCATAACTTTTATTGATGATTTGAGTAGATATGGATATGTATACTTGATGAGGTATAAGTCTGAGTCTTTTGAGAAATTCCAAGAATTCAAGAATTAAGTAGAGAATCAACTTAAAAAGAAGATTTCATGACCCGACCCAATGGGGCTCGAGATGCAATTACCCCAAGCCCGCCTCCATAGGATATGAGATGATGAAAAGCACTGAAAAAAATATCTAACATGGGGATTCCTTTATCTAATGTACCTATATGCACACATCTGACTATCTCAATGCAGAAGTACAGAAT
The DNA here is from genome assembly GCA_963277665.1 of Viscum album. Lineage (NCBI taxonomy): Eukaryota > Viridiplantae > Streptophyta > Magnoliopsida > Santalales > Viscaceae > Viscum > Viscum album. The sequence goes on from OY728131.1 coordinate 1,870,827,785, forward strand.
AATAATAATAAAAAGATTCAATAGCTAGAAATTAAACCAAACATGCAAAACCTCTAGGGTGTACAAGAGTATAACAATAAAAACTGAAATTTAAGGTAAAAAAATACATGCCCAATCAGAAATATGCACTAACCTGAAAAAACTAGAAAGTAAAAGTGTTGAGAGAGCCTAGATCCTGATCTCTGCCATCGTCGGGTGCCGCTTAAATAAGCATCATGCTTGGAAAATCTCACATCACATCTCAGATTCCACAATAAAGGAAACCATTATGTTCTATGTGAAAAAACATTTAGGATAGGCTACTCGTGAGAAAAAATCCAAGTCCAAATGAAGGAGATACGAGAGGTTGAATTTTTCTAAAAAAAGAACCAAGAGGTACATGGTGTGTGAGGGGACCCACACAATGTGTGGTCCTACTCCATCACCTGGTTGTGTCCCTGGTGGTACATGGCTCACCAACCCATGTAGCACTATATGGCATGTAAAAGCCACTTGGGTTCCCTTCTCATGCACCTTGGCCGCCTCCATGTACTTCGTTACATGACCATGTGCCTGAATGTGTCCATTTACTTAAGTACATGGCGTTCCTTCCACACGGGGTCTTGCATGTGTGTTCCAAAACACAGCTCGTCCACCCGGGGAAGAGGTACATGACATGTAAGAGGTCTATACATCGTGTTATTATTATAATTTTCCAAAACCCTAACCGCCACAACATATGGGATACATGCTGTGTGTTCATCATGATACATGACGTGTAGTCATGTTTTTCATAGAAATTTAGATATGAACTCCGTGATCTAAATACAACTACTCCACCGTAAATCTCACCTTCACACTGCCCTAAATCGGTGGATCTAGTCCTGCTTTGTTGTTTCTGGCCATCCGGTGGTTGGAAAACCGATTCCGTTGAATCTATCGAAGGTTTCATGAATCTCTGTGATCCCACACGCATCCCGTTGGTCTCAGATCTCAAAAGTCTGAGAAACATCACCCATTATCTATCATTCAACCCCAAATCCATCCTTGATTGTTGATCACTTCATCGCTCGTGAAACCATTGCGATTCCGGGGGTCCGATCGGGCTCGGTCTCGCCTGACAATGTCGAATTGTGACTTCAGGATAGAATGATGATGAAAGCGAAGTAATTGAGGGGGAATATGCACAAAAAACTGGTTTATTGATCATTTCAAAGTATTCTTGGTCAAAGATCATGAACGAGGATATCCAAGGTTATAAAAAAAATAATCAATTTAATTCAATAAATGAGTGCATGTAATGTTCAACAATTGAAACAGATCATAGAAGGGATGATCCTACTCAATCAATTTATTCAACGGTGTAAACCAAAAATTGATGAGTCATACTTGGAGATTGGATTGTTTTTCATAGAAGAATGTGCTCACCAATGATTGAAGGATGTCGTTGTGTTCCCTATGTCCCGATTTACCTTGATCTAGAGTCTCATCATTGTCTGATGCTTTTTTTCCAATGAAAAGAGAAAGAATGCTCTAAAATCATCCTAGGGTTTATGTGGATAACCCTGGTAGATTATCCATAGCGATGTATTTTTAGGAAATTAGGTTAGGTCAAATTAATTAATTAATTAATCCACTGAACGTACCACCAACGACTGTTTTATCTGAATTCCCCCACGTTGATCTATTTTAGGTTGCGCCTAGGGTAAACATTGCGTTCCTGACTCAACTATGGTCTCAAATTTCTGATATGAGATTCCTTTTAATAGTTATCCCATTTTATTTAAAAAACGGTGCATGTGTAATATAAAATGTATTTAATATTTTTATAAAATTATTTTTTAGTACACCGTGCCTCAAAATCGCACTCCATCTCAACACCTGACTCCAAAAATATATGTAGAAATATTTCAAAGTCTTACAAGAAAAAAACTGGGTCTCTACATCATTCCATCCTTTAAGATTTTCTTCCCCAAAAAGTAAAACTAAACAGACTCCGGATAATGAGCCCGTATTTGGCTCTCCTACTCCTTGGATATCTCCTGTATGCTCCTATGCTACCACAACATGTAAACCAACAGGATGGTTCATCCATGCAGGGTCCTCTCCTATCGATCCTCAATCGTCACCGAATGCTCCGAAAAATTGGCGCCATCCTCGATGTCCAGCTCGCCCAAGCCGATGATGTGAGTGGGGTTGTGCACGTATCTCCTCAGCTTCAACACATGGAAGACGACATGCACCCACTCCAACTACAAGGGTAGGGAGAGATGGTAAACAACCTCGCCAACCCTTTGTAGGATCTCAAACAGTCTAATGAACCTCAGGGATAGCTTGTCTCCCTGGTCGAATCTTCATAGTCCTCATCATGGGGAGACTCTTAGGAAAACGTGGTCTCCCTACTCAAACTCCAAGGATCTAGGATGGCGATCTGCATAAGAATTTTGCCTGCTTTGGGCCGTCCTCATCTGCTCACAGATGACATTGAGCTTCTCTGCCGTTTACTGTACCAACTTTGGACCCACAAGAAATGTCTCATCGATCTCTGTCTAGCACAAGGGTGACCTGCAGTGTCTCTCATACAGAGTCTCAAATGGTGCCATGCTGATAGTAGAGTGGTAGCTATTATTGTACATAAACTCTACTAAAGATAAGTGATCCTCCCATATCCAGCCAAAGTCCAACATGAAATCCCTAAGCATATCCTCCAACACCTAGATAGTGCGCTCAGTATACCCATATATTTGGGGGTGAAAGGCTATACTCATCCTCATTTGGGTCCCAAATTCCTCATTCAAACCTCTCTAAAACCGTGACATAAACCACACGTCATGATCAGAGACAATAGTTGATGGAATCTCATGAAGGCAAACAATATCCTGTATATACATCTAGCCCAAAGACACACAGTCTTGTGAAATAAATTACTTAAAGGCCCGTACATGGTCCAAATGAACCATGGCCTGTAGGCCCAAAATTTTAATGGCCTAAAGGCTCTTCGCTGAAGGCTTCTGCTAGCCTATGTCACCCCTTCCACCCCAAGCACAACACTGTTGGAATCACCCTCACTATATTAAATTACCCCGAGGCTCATGAGGTAGAAAAATTCATGCCACCCCTTTCCAGATCCATTACACATGTGCTACTTGTCGAAGATGTTTCATCACTCACCGCTATCGCTGAGAAGGTGCGTCATGTCGGACTGACGCATCATGACTGGACACCACTCCATCCCAAATTGGTGTGTGGAGGAGGGATAGATGATGAGTGCCAACAAACTCATTTATCTTCTGAGCCACACACTCGACAATGCTTGAGTATCTCATCACTACATCATCAACCCGATTCTCCACTTCATCTGGTTGATAACACTAGACAGACTATCATATGACAGGGAACCCATCCACCACCATTGGTACGAGGAAAGATGACTAAATGATGAGTGTCAGCACAACCATCCCTCTTTTGAGACCTCCCACCTAGAAGTACCTGCATGTCATCATGTTGCACCGCTTTCCAAATGCATTGAGACATTTTTCTAGTCCTATATTTTCACTTGCAACCCATCCAAAGATGAACTCTGAAGAATATCTCTCAATAAATAAGTTTTTTTTAAAATAAATTTATGGGAAAATTTTCCCAAAATTTAACCCATTTTATTAGTTTTCATAAAAACATTGTTTTTTTTCTTATAAATTGAAGGGCATCATAATTTTATTTTTATAGTTTTTATTAATTATAATCATTGAAAGTAAACTAACAATGTTGAATATGAATAGTGACCAAAAAACGGGGTCAATCATGTCTTCAAAATTTTTATTCACTATTTTATGTAGTTATTAATCTTATATATGGATATTTACTTCTTATTTAAGATATATTGGTCTTAATTTGATGAAATAATTTCATAGAAGAGAAACAAGCACTCACATAGAACATGCGAGCTATATCCGAGGTATATGAAACTCACTATTGCATATACAAATACCAATAATATGTCAGCGATTTAAACTAAAATGATTGGAAATATGATGCCCTGGATCAGATTATCCCTAACCCATATCGAATCACCCCTAATCACTGACATGTTCCCCCTAATCATCGGCGGCTTCCAACAAGCAAGGAGAGATGGACATTTACTGTGGGAGAACAGTTTCCGTCAAACACCCCCATCCATATATTTGATGTTATATGAAACTTTTAAAAATATAAAGAACTTAAGTCAAACCAACTTGGTACCATAAGCATTATAAAATAATGCACATACATTATGATAAAAATAACAAATACATTACATGTCATTCAAAAAACCATAAAAAACATTCAATATAAACAACTCATACATTAATTCAGCATGAAATAAAAATAAAAGGAGGCCCATGTAACCAACATAAATGATAAATGATCACTATTTTTCATGCTCTTTAAACTAAATATCAGAATAAAATCCCACCCTTGACCAAAATGTCAAACATCCAATGATGCACTTAAAACTCAAAATAAGAAAAAAACACTACATTTTCATCATGGTACACATATAAGAGGTGAGTATAACTCATTGGATTCTCCCTTGATGACTCCAAAAGTACTCCATGTAATCTCAATTACACCAAATACTTGTGAAATAATGAAAAATATGTGCATGATAAATAAACACATGAAATATTCCAAACACCTTTTAAAATAATCCATAATTTCAAATGATAAAATATGAAAATGAATATAAATTATAAACAACCAACTAATATTAATATAAACAATTATCATCTTAATAAAGTACTATCGAACCCCATTATTATTTTATAGAAAAAAATCATATTAAAGGTTTTAAGACATCCATGAAGACACCCATCTCCCTGAAGTGATAATTCTTCTTTGTAATCCCAAACACAAGTGACTTACTCATGTAGGTAATGGTTGGTAAACTTCATAGGTCATGTTTCCCAAGTGTAAATAAAAGCATCACTATCTAACCAAATCACCACCATTTGGATACATATAAAATGTTGGGTCCTCCTTTTTAAATTAGGAGTGAAAAAATGTCATTCATAATAACAGTTGGTCTTTTATGCCCTAACCCCATAAGTTATAAGAAAATCTATATCATTCCATAGTGGTTTTTGAGTCCTAAAATGGTACTTCCAAACATCTTTTTAAATAAAAATTTAATTATACATATAACCCATAATGAAATGTTTTTTTATAAATCATCAATTTATTTTTAAGAAAGATAAAGAGGTCTTCAGTTCACAAATTCACATGTGTGATGCTCACCCAATTCATTAAATAATTAAATACACCCTTAATCATAACATATAATCAACCGAACATGTATATTCAACCATGTCACAAGGAAATTCCAATCATGAAATACCAATATCAATGGTCTAAAATGTTAATTAATAGGTAATAGAGTTTTTATAAAAATAGTTTCACATGCAAGAATTCTTTGACACAAATATAGAGTAAGATCAAAGCCATATACCTAAAAGTGTTGATATAACATCAAACCCATTAGGCATAGAGTTTCTCAATTACACATAATAAAACAAAATCAATCAATATTATAATTTATCACACTCATTCAAGAGGTGGAGATGGTTATTGGAATATGAAATGATTACTGGACAATTGAGTAGTGATTTCAAACCCTCTAATGAAGTCTATTAGAGTAGTGTCAAGGTCCTTTGTTAGGATGTTTGAAGGCATGCTAACCAATAAGAGGGGGTGAATTAGTGGTCTCTGTCATGTTTAAACATTTCCTTATCTAATAAAGTATCCCTATGAACATACCATTCCTTGTTGCTGGTTAAGGTTCTTTCACTCACCTATTATCTTTTGAAACACTCACACCCAAATGCGAGGAAAGTGAAAATAGAAAGTGATACACTGAGTTTTTTTTGAAAGAATCATCACTTTTTGAGGAATGGCTAGTCCTTAGTGAGGATCAGGGGATTCCCCATTTATCATGACCTTGGATTGTTATCTCTTTAAATCCCTAGGATACATTCAAAAAATACATGTCACTCCAACACTTAAAACATGTGCTTAAGGTGGTATAAAATATCAGCGAGATAATGTAGTGATGCTAATGAGTTTCCTCAAGACACTATAATAGTGTAGATCTACATCCCATGAGTTCCTTATCGATGGACACCCTTTCTTTCACAAGTTTATATGACTACTTATCATGTTCTTTAACTCCAGTGAACAAAATAGTGAATATGAGAACTTTAATTGCAATACCTCAATGATGTAATGATAAACACAACATATATATCATCTTCTTAGCTTCTTCTTCTTCTTATCCTTTTTCCTTTTCTTCTTCTTCTTCTTCTTACTCTTTTTCTTATGATGTTATATTTTCATGATGAGGGACACACACCTTCAGGATCTCTTCAATAGTGAATATGATATTTAGGGAAACACATTGAAGGAGGTTCTCTTTTTATTTTTCTTATTATGCATATAATGAAATTCAGGGTTTCAAGTAAAAGAACATGACTTCTTCAACACCCTTTGATGATATTAAATATAATCTAGTAATTAGTGTACATACCTAAAAAAGTATCCTTTCACCCATTTCTTTTTGTACGAACAAATATTCAACAATACATTGTACACCTTCTTTAAATCTCCTAGTGAGAATCCCCAAACCCGTACTCTCAGATTGAATGTTAAAAACACAATATTTATATACTGGATTCAATACCAACTAAAGAGACCCAATTTTAACTTTCTATAATTACAATATCAAAATAAATTACCGGGTTACTTACAAACCCAAGATCTTTCCAGTTTTAGAGCTCTAGAAAATTAGGAAAAATAGTTACTTAGAAAAACCCATGTTTTCCCCATCCAATGGAAATTTTGACCATTAAACCTAAATTTTATTATCCCATAATAAGTTTTCAACATCTCTCACAAAATTATCCACATATGATACCCTTCAAGATATATCATATGCATTCATATTGTTTATAACTTAGGGAAATGGAAAGATAAGAAGGGTGAACTCAAAAGCACAGTAATGGTAGCGTACAATAGAAGCTTTCAAAGAGAAACAAACTTGAGTAATATGATAGAGTAAATAATCAATTAATGTACCATACAATCAATAACTTGAGCACTAAATATATCCATAGATAACATAATAAACTAAATAATCACATGGAAATAAATAACCATATTTATAGAAATAAAATTATATAATGCCATACATATTAATATTATAATCAAGGTCTCAGCCAAAACACCTTTCATATCATCAATGCCTCAGCCAAGATATATTTTATATCATCAAGGATTCAAACAACAAAATTTTTCATTATATGGGCTGACAAACACTAAGTGTACCCATCTTTTTTTTCCAATGAGACATTAATTGATGCTTCGAGGGCCTAAAATAGACCACACACACATCTTACTCATGTCCAATACATTTCTTATATATTTAATAAACAATACAATTCATCATCAATATTCCTTAACATTCAATAAATATCTGTATTGAATCAAGTAATATAGAATGATAATATTTTCAAAAAATATAATAAACCATCTACAATAGTCAATAATCATACACATAGAACTAAAAAGTATATGGATTTTCAATATTTTCCCTAGTTTATAAATGTACTATCTTTATTTATAAACACCCCCAATCCGATTTATGAAAAATATGGTTTTTACACCGTATAGAGTAATGGGTATAAAACTAATTCAATAATAGAAATAATATAGAATACATCCATGATAATAAAAAACATGGGCATAAAGGCATCCATAAATTCACCATAAATGAAAGCTTTTCAATAAAGGCAAGTCTTATGGGATATAGAGCGAAAAATGGAAGCAAAACTTTTAAAAAGAATTTCCTTTGAATATTTTGTAAATTTATTGCAAAAACAAATTTAAAAGTCACTTTCAAAACTCTTTTCATGAGATTCAAATAATACTTTCAAAAAAATTTTTGTAAAACAATTTAAAATATTGGAATATTAAAAATAAACTATTCTTGATTAATAAAATGTGGAGTGGAAGATAAAAATTTACTTAAGTGGAAGGAAATCCCTTTTTAAAACATTTAAGAAAATAGTATCCTTTTATTTTGAAAAATTTATAGTATAATGGGAATAGATATTACTTTGGAAAACCATAAAAACTTATAAATGAATCTAAATAATGAATAATGGTTATAATAGTGAGAAAATCAGTTTATGCGAAAAATGTTTTAAAAGAGATTCTTTTCACACTTTTGTAAAGAAAACTAACTTGTTCAGAAAATGTTAAAACAGTTCCTTTTAAACTTTTGAACCAAAATTAAAAGTTAATATAAATTTAATTTATTTAATCATTTAAGTATAGAAAAAAATTACTTGAAACAAAATAAAGAATATGGATGTGGAAGAGAAATATTCCTGACCAAAAAATAGAAATAAGGTCAGCTTTTTTATAAAAATTCTTGGGGTGGTTTTGATTACCAAAGAGAGGTAAAATAGAAATAATACCTATAAAACTTAGAAATAACTATAGTATAAAAATATATGGCGTTTAAGAGAATAATAACATAAAATTCCATCAATGGAAATTGAAACATAAACAATCCTGAAAAAAAGTGAAATTGGAACATAAACTCTTACGAATTTGATAACTTTTGAATCAAAATCCTTTGAAATTTTGAACATGATACAATTATATAAATACCTTTAATGATATAAAATATTATTTCAAAATATATTTATGGTTTATTAAGTACAAAATATACAAAAAATCATGGTGCACAACATGAAACATGTCTCAAGAAATCAAAATTGTGACCAAGAAACCTAACATATCTTATAACACTTGAATAAAAACCTCTTGAAAGAGAGAAATTAAAATAGAACTTTAATTAACATGATTAAAAATTGGATCATATATAATAATTCAAATCAATAACATATATACCATGTAATGAAGATATATACGTAATTCAAAACATGTCTCAAAGAAGGAAGTTTGAGACAAGAAACCCTTACCTTGGATTCTTGCTTAATCAGACACACACTAACATACATGTATAATAAATATAGATTTATTATAAACATATATTATAAAAATATTTATATTTATATTACTATATAACATTCATTTATAATTTATTTTTACCCACTTAGTAATAATTTTTTGTTAAAATCAATATTTTTGTGTTAACTATTCAGTTTTCCATGCTTGTTCTGATTCGACGGTTCCAGTCCTTAAAAATATTTAATGGTTTCATCATATATATAATTTTTATAATGTTTTATAGTATGTTTTTGATATATTTATAGATTTATATAGTCACTTTATTTAACTCATGGCGATGATTCATATGGAAAGATTAAAAATACCTCCTTTTGAAAATTTCAATTTCATAAAAAGAATTGATTTTATTGGGGAATAAAAATATGTATATAACCATTATATAAACTTAATAATATATTCAATATCATATTTATTCATTAAATATATTTTTATAACCAACCATGTCAGGAGGTGATGGAAAATTAAATACATCATTGGTGGGGGCATTAGTTTGCACGTACCATTTTCATTTTATAATGAATGGGAGGGAAGGAAAATAGACAAGGTTTATCTTTAAATCATAAAAATTATATCCTAAATATCATATTTATTAATTAAATACATCTTTTATAACCTCCCATGTAAGGTGGTGATTAAGAATGAAATACGCCATTTGTGGAAGAGGTAGTCCACACGCACACACAAACAACATTTTCATTTTCAAACAGATGCAAAGAAGGTAAATGTGTAAGATCAAAAGAGTATGTGTTTTACTATGGGGGGGGGGGTGGATTTTAATTTATAAAATAAAACTTAAAATTTATACAACCTCTTATAATAAATTAATCATACATAGATACACACCAATATACTTTATAATCATATTTTAGAAAAGTTTATAATAAACAATATACAATTTCTTGAATATGTGCACAATAGAAATAAGGAACTTATAAAAAAAGGTTATAAAACTCTTATATAAATTAAGTAAGAAAAAATAATAGAAAATTTTATACGAAGATAGATACTTTAACCCTTAGTGTAAAGAAAGTCAATAACTATGACTTTAGGTATCCATGGTTTTAACCAAACCATTATGGCATGTCTTCATTAACCAAGGAAGCCCTCGATAGTAAGATAATACATACTTTTGTTTCCCTAACCTTGGGAACCCTCAATTAGAATATCGATAACCTCTGTCTTCTTAAACCTTGAAAACCTTAGAACATAACATATTGGAAAAACAACTATTAAAAAAATAAAACTTCTTGAGGAATTTACAAAGGAATCCTTATATGGAATCCTTAATAAAAAGGAACTCTAAAAGTTACAATGGAGAAAACTCAAGTAACAATATGTTACAAAAGCTTCAGAACAACTCAAGATTGTTGATGATGCAAAAACTCCCTTCTTATCAAATTAAACTTTATTTATAGGCATACTCCCAATAGTCATATTTTTCATTTCATGGATGTGGTTACAATGATATCAAAAAAACTCCTTATTCACTTGAATGGTTCAGTACAACATCTCTATCTAATGGTCATTTTGATGAAGCGCCATTAAAATTATTTAAAGGTTCTATCCAGTAGAATAAAGTTTCTTTTTTAGGTATAATGAAGTTTCTTTGTCTGATAGGCTTTATAAAAGTTCATCCAGAATGAATGCATGCCTTCGTCCGATGAAGTTTGTCTAGTAGACTTTGTAAAACTCTATCTGGTGATAATTTTTTATAATTTTTCTTTTAGAATTTATAAACATTCATTCGGTAAACCATATATCCATCCATCCAATGTACAAAGTTTATGTTATTCTAGTTTAGGAAACTCTATCTGATGGAAATGTTATTCTATGTTCGATAAAATAACTTTCTAATAAAATCATTTCCAGAATAATAAAATAGTCTAAGATCCACAGTTCCCTTAAGGTAATGAAAAATTCATTTTACATCTTTAATATGGGTCTCTTTTGGAATAGATTTAAATCTCACACATAAGCATACAAAAAACATTAAGTTTGGATGACTAGCTGCACGGTATAGTAAATTACCAATCATTCCTCTAAAAGTATTTTGATCAACTAGTTTCCTAGATTCATCAAGATCTAAAGTTTTTGAGGTTCTAATAGGAGTACTAATACTTTTTGTATTGTTATATCCAAAATTTTTAAGTAAATATTTTATATAATTTTGTTGAGATATAAAAGTTCCTTCTAATTTCTGAGAAATATGAAAACCAATGAAAAAAGTAAGTTCACCCATTATGTTAGTTTCAAAATCAGATTTCATATGATCTGTGAAAGTATCAAAAAATATTTTTTGAGTTTATCCAAATATAATGTCATCATCATAAATTTGAATAATGATGGTTTCTTTAAATTTTTTAATAAAAGTGTTATATTTGCAGATCCATTAATAATTTTTTTAAACAAAAATATAATAATTCTATCATACCAGGATATTGGGGATTGTTTAAGTCCATAGAGGGCATTAGTAAGTCTAAAAAAATTATCTAGATATTTTTTTTTGTTTTCAAAACCTGGTGGTTGTTTAACATAAACTTTCTCCTGTACATATCTGTTAAGAAAAAAACACTTCACATCCATTTGATGAAGAGTAAAATTTAAGAATGCTACATTGGATAGAAGTATACAAATAGATTCAAGCCTAACTACATAAGAAAATGTTTTTTTATATTATATTAATTCTTTTTGATTATAACCCTTTTCAAGAAGTCTTTCTTTATTTCTAACAATTATTCCATTTTCATAATGTTTATTATGAAATATCCATTTTACTATAATTATAGGAAAATATTTAGGACGCTCAACTAAAATCCTAACTTTGTTCCTCTCAAATTCATTGAGTTCATCCTCCATTTCATTTATCCAATATTTATTACCTAAAGCCTCATCAGGAGTCTTAGTTTCAAATTGATATAAAAATAAACAATGTTCACATTCATTTTTTAAGGAATGTCTAGTTTTGATAGTCTGATCTACATCTCTAATGATATTATCAGTTGGATGATTCCTAAGTATTTTATTATTTCTTTGTTTTTTAAAATGTTGTTCTTTAACAACTGAATGAATTTATTCTAGAGGTATAAAATTAGAAAATGTTTCTTCAATTGTTCTATCATGTGAAGAATTTTCCAGAATGGATTGAAAACCAGTTTTAGAAATATCATTTGAAGATGTGATTTTGGGTTACTTAAAAATAAAAGGGTGAGTTTCATCCAATTTAACATGTATTATTTCTTAAATAATACATATATTTTTATTAATAACTCTATAGGACTTACTAGCTTCAAAATAGCCTAAAAAAATTACTTTATAAACTTTTGTAGAAAATTTAGGTCAATTATCTTTAGTATTCAAGATGAACACTTTACATCTAAAAACTTTGAAGTAAGAAAGTTTTAGTTTTCTTCCTATCCACAACTCATAAGGAGTTTTATTAATAAAATGTCTATGTAAGACTTGATTTATAGTATAACAGGTAGTACTAACTGCTTCAGCCCAAAAATGTTTAGAAAATGAGTATTCACTCAATATGGTTCTAGTAATTTCCTATAGAACTCTATTTCTTCATTCAACTACAAAATTTTGTTGAGTTATTCTAGGAGTTGAGAAGTTAAGTATGATACATTTTTTACTACAAAAAGTTTCAAAATAAGAATTTTAAAAGCCGCACCTTTATCAGTGCTAGCTAAAAGCACTGATAAAGGTAATGTTTATTAGTACTAAAAAAGAGCTGATAAAGGTGTACCCTCTAGCAATGATTTTTTTAGTACTGATAAAAGATATATTTATCAGCGCCATTCTTAGCACTGATAAAAGTTTTTAACAAAAAAATTATTAATATATATAAAATTATAATATTTTATATTAAAAAATATTGTTTATTTATATACTTTAATAAAAAACAAATGTTTATAGTTAATATATATTTTTTAATAATTCAAATATATATATATATATATATATAATGTTTTAAAAAATGTATTTATAAGATTATAAATATATATATAAATAATTATAATATTATAATATTTTTTTAAATAATAAATATATTTATTATATTTATAAATATATAAAAATAATTTTTAGATATAATTATTTAGAATTATAATTATATAAATAAATAAATATATAAATAAATATATGTCTCCAATGAATTTGGTATATATATATATATATATCAAGTGACAATGATGATATTCATATATGTGATTGACATTATTTATGTTCATACATTGATATGTAAGTACGTATAATTGACGTTATATGATCATAAGTTTATTTATGGATATGATTTGTGGACATGATTATGGGTTTATATGTTTCAAATATTTATTATATTTATAATTATATAAATATATATAATAATATAATAATATAAAATTATATAAATCTATTTATATAATTATAATAAATATATTTAAATAATAAATAAATAAATTTATTTAGATATTTATCATCACTTTTTTACCGCCGATAAAGATTAACCTTTATCAGTGCTAAAAACGCACTGATAAAGGGGTATCTTTATCCGTGCTAAAAAAGTGTTGATAAAAATGTGTTTTATTAGTGCTTTCTATTTTAGCACTGATAAAACTATTCTTTATCAGTGCTTTTTTAAAAGCGCTAATAAAAGTATTCCTCAATGTTATAAAAATAACCCTAATGGAGTCTCATTCTCTTGCACCTTCAAAGATTTTGCAGAACCCAACCTCTACTAACGTCGAACCCTACTTCCCCTACTACTGAACCCTAATTCCCTAGCCTCTGAACCCTACTACCCCTGTTGCTGCCGCTGTCGAACCCTACCACCGCTGGTGCTGCCTCCGTTGCCACCAAACCCTACCGCTGCCACCGAACCCTACTGTTTCCGACCACCACCACCGCCAACCACCACCACAACCACTGCCACTGCCGATCGCTGCCTCCGCTTCCATCGAACCCAACCATTTCCACCAAACCCTCTCCAAGTATAAGTTATGTCTTCCCAAAGGTTATTTGAGTTATTGTGGAATGAATTTTAACTAATGATGATAAAAAATATGGGACTTTTAGCTGGATGATCTTGATATAGATTTTTGGAGAGATTGTTTTATTCATGGTGATGCTCTTGAGGTGTGGAAAAAGAATGGCGAGAATTAGGTAATATTTTATGGGAAGCTATTTATTCAATGAAAGATGTGATAGGTGGTTCTGTACGAGTTTCATTACTAACCTCTGGTGGAGCATCTACCATAGGAAATAAATTCATTTTCTTTATATTCTAATCATTTTATTCCATCATCTTTACTTACTAATTAAGTTATAGGATATTTTTTAGTTAAAGTTTAATTTCATTGAGTTTTGTAAATGTTGTTCTAAATGTATGAAATTGTGAAGTTAGATGATCTAGTTGATTTTTTGAACAAAATTAATTGGTAACTATTTGTAATTATTCATTTTGTTATGTTGATGGTAAAATATGTTTGTTGTAGATATGTGAGAGAAATATATATATGTCTTGATATGTTATGTGAATACATATTTCATACTTAGATATATATATATTTGATAAAGGAAATGAACATCCATGTATACGTATGATCTTATATTGACCATATTTAAGATACTCTTTATGGTGTGGATTGAATTTGAAAAAGGTGGAGAATATATAATATATCTAAAAGAATATGAAATTTTTTTCTATGTTTTATAGAATAAATTTGTAAAAGTAAAGTGATAATCAACATGTTGAAAGCATACTTATTATCCCTAGAGCTAATACATAGGATCCCATACTTAGCTGATAGAAAAGAAAGGGGCCATATATAATATATTTATCTGATACGTATAAAGTTTGATTGATACATAATGTATCGAACCTAACCCTAGAAGCCTGGAGCCAGTACCTTACTTTAGTACATTGACATAAGATACAAGGAATTGCATCTCGAGGGACCAAATAGTTTAGTAGTATTTTTATACTAGATACATACTTTTAATCCAAATTACATTTTGAAACATAAAATACACAAAGAATTTCATTGAGTCTACCATTATTCCCCCTTTGTGTAACTATTCTTATCAGTCATAACATACTTCTCAGAATCTTGGGGAAAAATAAAACATAGAAAAGGGGTGATCTAAAATGTTCAGTAAGGGTAAAAGTACAATTAAATCTATGAGTAAATATGATATAAACAATATGGAAAGGTAAATAACTAAAACACATGATATTTAAATAATTACATGATCTAGGAAAATTAACCATGGATATTCTAACTAATCAAATAATCACATAGAATAATAATAATGAAGGAATGCATAGTGTTGAATGTCTTCACTCTCAAGATCTATCCTCAAGATAGTTACTATCAATATCTATCCTCATGATGGTTTAAGTCTGTGGGTATAAACCCATCTAATTTGTGTCAAGAGATATCCTCTTGAAAAATTTAAAACTGCATGGAAATAAACACGGAGGGTTTGTCGCTAACTGATTCCATCTCATGAGACCTACCGATGCATACAAAAATGTGAATACTTTATCCATAAACCATATGAAAACATAAACAACATAAACATTCGTATTGAATAAACAAGCATACAAAATGTGAATACTTTATCCATAAACCATGAATGGTATCAAAATAGCACATCCACAGTCAAACTGATCACAAAACCTTCAATAACACATGGTAGATGGTATCATAAGAGATAAAACTCAATGAAGTAAAATATTCAAAAAAGGATGTTGACATAAATGGATATTCTTTTAAATGATACTATTGAAAAATTCATGAGGAAAATAATCTTTAAACATTCCAAAGTGCCCCATACCACTTTGAAACATTTAAATAATAATCTCTATGAAGGAATAACATTAAATAAAACTTATAATATAATTATAAGAATAATATTAATGATATTATATATCAAAGTTTAGTACATACACCACACATAAGGAATAAGTGGTAAACAAAGCATATATCTCACAAAAGTAAAAGTGATATGAGAAAACCCTTACCCTGCGTTTCCTTTTGTGTGAATGTCATTTATATTTCTATATAATGGTTTTATGAATTCTACTTAATTACTCTATAATAATATTTATGATATCATATATTATCCTCTTATAATATCTTATTACCCATTTGTTAGAAATATTTCATTATTTTCACTCTTCTGGGAGTTAATTTCTTAGTTTCTTGAGTAAGTTTTGACTTGTTATTTGTTTTTCATACTAATTAGATAATGGTTTCATCATATAAAAAAATTTAAAACATGATTTAAATATTATATATATATTAATTATATATTTATTTATAATAATCCATAAAATTTGGAGATAGGAAATGAAATGCACTGTTCATTGAGACAGTAGACCGTACGTATGCATGAACACTACTTTCATTTCCTTGTCATATTAAAAGAATGGAAAGTAAATGATATATATATATATATATATTAAAATTAAATTATAATATATATTTTATATATATCACACATTTTTATTAAAACAATCCTTTATATGTTCCATGTATAGCGTGAACGAATCACATTGCTTTGGGGAGACGGTAGTCCACACTTTCACAAACGATGTTATCATATTTATACAAAATAGAAAGCTTAAGGGTATGAGTTATAGAATAATTATATAATAATAAATACATAATAAATATCATATATAATATATATAAATAGAGTTTACATAATAATTCCCAACCATGAAAGGTGGTAAAGAAAAAATGAACAATCATCGTTTTGTGAGGCGATAGTTCTCTGTACACATAAAAAATATGTTCGTTACCCATTATATAAAATTTCATGTAAGTGTAGGTTGAAAAATTAGAATAAAAACATATCAGTATATTTTGGATACTTACTTTTTATATAATCATGAAATAAGTAGAGTTTAGGGGGTGGTTAATGGAAATAAAACTAAAGAGCATGAGGAAAGATGTTACCTCTTCTTTGGGTAACTTCTTTTGGTTTGCACTAAAGGGATCACTTGGATGGATTTATTCCAAAAGTGAGGATTCTAGGATTAATATAGGGAAGTTTAGAGATTATTTGGGAAGATTTTGGTCGATCTATAAGACTCAAAGTGGTGTGAGGAAGTGAGGGAGGAGGTGCCCTTTTATAATTGAGGTGAGGGGTACTTTTGGAAACTCTCAAACTATTAAATTAATATAAATTCATTTTCTATTTCAAATGGAAACAAAGTGATTTATTTATAATATAACATGAATATGGGTCTAAATAATCTCAAAAAATAATTTTTATACAAGTTTAGGTCACATTATTAACCATATCTTTTGGCATTAACCCTTAGTTAAACCCTTTAACTCTTACTGTGACAACTTGACTTTTTACTCTTTAAGGGTTAATATAGTTACTATAAAATTCTAAAAGATCCATAAATGGACCATTGGTGACATATTTAACATCATCCCAATCATTTGGATTAATTTTATATTTTTATAAATTTATATCATTTAATAAAATATTATTTCTTTAAAAATATCATCAGTGTCAATTTTGACACTATTCATTACTTGAATTTTTAAAAATATCACAAAAACATGATATATTTTAAAAATCACTTAAATAATCCCTAATATATTAAATTAATCCATAAAATTATTGTATGAAATTAATTTTATCAAATTATACTTATTTTAATATTTTTAATATCATTTATTTGATTATTCCATTAATTAAACTATTAATGCATCATCATTGTGTCACCATTTAATTTAATTATTTATTTCCTAAAAATTATAAATAAATTATCATAATGAATATAAAAATTTTATATTTAAAATTACTATTTATAGTCAAGGTTATCCTCCAAATATCCATATATAAAAAATGGAATACTTATTAAAAAAAGAGTGTGGCATATTGGACTCCCCTTAGAATAAAATACTATAAAAGACTTAAATTCATACAAGTGGCTCCAAAGGCCATAAAATAAGCCTAAGTATGGTTTTGGTCAAAAATATCCCATCAAATAAAATTAGGACATGTGTTAGGGTAATTTTATAATATTATTTTTACCTTTAATTACCCTATTTACCCTTAATTGTGGTAATAAAAATATTACTAAATTCACTATTCATATTCCCAATAATAAAAGAAATCTATTTACATAATCTAGACCCACTAATTCCAAATATGAAATAAATTTTTAAAAATTAAAAACACATAATTTCTAGTAATTAATCTAAAATTAATCCCATTAACGAAACGAGAAAACATGTTTTAAAAGTGAAAATGTTCAAAAGATTGAAATGTTTTTATATCAAAATTGTCACGACCCATCCCCCAGGGCCCGTTCCATGACATACTCCAAGCCAACCTTCCGAAGGCCAGGGGTTGGCAACTAGCGCCGAAGGTGTCAACCTGCAAGTGGGTGGCATTTTCCTGAGTACCTATACGCATGCACACACAATCACATCCCAAAGATGGAAAATTAAACAAGAATGTCACTAAAAAACCACTGAGTACAAGTGAAAATGAAAGTCAAATGGGATAGAATACAAATCCAACAAAGACTAACTGAAAAATAGGAAAGTACAAAAGAAACTCTGGATATCCATCTGCTGAAAACCTAACCTGATGGGTAAGTACATAGTAGCTGCTGGAAGCCGTAGAAGTACACCCCACCCGCCTAGTCTCACTGGGCACAACCAAATCCTAACCCACCAATTCCTCCTTCAAGGCGTCAGTCGTCTGCACCAGACACAACATGTGCGGGTGAAGCCCGTGTAGGGGTGAGTAACAATATACCTAGTAGGGAACCCAAAACACAAAGGAAAGACCAAAAATCAATCCAAAACCAAACCAAAAAGCATGATCACCAAGCATGATCATGAAGTAAGACAACTCACACTAGGTATATTATAGAGTAGGAAAGTAAGACCATTAGTCATAACGTCAAACGCCATGGGCTATTGGAGAACTCATCTTTAATGAGTACAGTGGGCCTGTCAGGTCACACAAAAGCCGCTTCCCACTAACCTAGGACTGTTGTGGTACTCATCCCTGATGAGTACCATGGGTATAATGGGTCACACAAAAGTCACTCCCCACCGTGGGTATATTCGGTCACACAGAAGCCTCTTCCCACCTATGACCATACTTAGGTACTCTTCCTATCGAGTACTGTGGGTCTGCCATGTCACATAGAAGTCGCTCCCCACCATGGGCCTTCCAGGTCACACAGAAGCCACTTTACACTGGGCCATAGTATCTGATCCACACCAGGTCGATTGTCAGCAATCTTTAGGTCTTATCCAACCGTAGGGTTTCCGCACATAGCACGCTTGATCTCGAGAGAACCGATCCCTAATCCATTTATCGAATTTCAAATTCCATGAAATTCTCTATATAGTACACCAAAAGGTCTTTCTCGTCACGAGGGTCCCAGCACCGCAAATGGATCGTCAATCAGATGCCCGACTTTCAAGTTATGGATGTTTTTTCAGAAAGGGGCCGGTTGGGTCTGGGTTCGGTCCGACCCATTCAGACTGACCCGACCTAACCCGGGTCTGCTGACTTGACCCGGACCCAGCCCACTGGGGTGGCCTGTGCCTTTTCCAGTCCTCCATAGGCGGACCAGATCTGTCTGGGCGGGATGCGGCTGGAAGCGGCATCCAACTTCCCTCACCCTGCGTGTCGTCCGCGGGGCCGACGTCTCCCGCCGTGGTCAAGCGACCGCAGTTGGCCAAACCGGACGGCCGGATGTCCCTCACACGGTCGGAGACCATGTGACTCCGAGATCCATGGCCCATGGCTACGGGATGCTCCACCAATGTGGGTGAGGGGCCGTGTCTCTACCACCAGCCGCCGGCCCCTCTGGGCTCACCATTGTGGCACGTCGACAGGCTCTTCCACGGACCACCGGGTCCGCACCGGTGGTCCTCTCTTCGCACTGACTACACCTCCAACCTTCGTGGGGTATCACCTTCCCTGCGAAGGCATTGAATCTTCCTTACCACCCCTTTCAAAATGATCGGCCACAAATAACGCACAAGAGGAGGGGATCAGGCCTTTTTCGTGTTGGCCTATGCCCTCCGTGTTAGAGTTTTAAAATAGCGGGAGGTTTGGGGATGATATTCTATCAACAATAATTGAATCCCAAATAGAAATCTGAAGAAACTTCACCCTCCTGTAAGAACAGATGATCCATGGATCAAAATTTTTGTGGGTTGATAAGCGTTCCTCGTTTTAGAATAATAATGGGTAAAACTTAAACAAAAAAACCCCTATCTCGATTGTCGTTCACTGCTAGAGCGTTCTGTTTACGGGGATTTAAGTTTCGATCAAAGCTGTCGGTGTTCATCGCTCAGCAGTACCGTTCTTCATTGATGCCGTTAGTGATTCAATGAAATTCAACATTCATTATTGGAGAAAAATTTCACTGTAGGATTGTTAGAGGAAATTCCACCAATTGATTTCCCCAACGTGTTATTAAAAGAAAACACATCACAACGTTTATGTTACACTATGATACCGCGTTGTTATGCTGTTTCATTTATGAAACAACGTATCTATTATGCTCCATTTATGAGCCACTAAGGAGCTTCCATTAATGTTCCTTGTCACCACACCACAATGCCATATTCCACTGCACAACGGTGTGAAATAAAATAAAATAACTTTTTAAGTTATTTTATTATTTTCTGAAAAGTCTGAAAACTATCTTTTCTATTTGACCCTCACCTGTCGAATTTAATTCCATTCTAGGAAAATCATGGTGTTCTAAGTTAAATGATTCCCTCTGATTTTTGATCTGAGAATTGGTTTAAAAGTTAGGAAAACCCGCTCACACATTTACTTAGGTGAACTGAATTTTTTTTCAAAATTCTGTTCTGGGCTCACCGGGCCTCAGAATCATGTGCCGTCAAAGTGTGTGGTCTCAAAATAATTCCATATAATTTTAAAAAAATTACATGGAAATTCTAGGACATTACATTTTCCCACATTAGAAATTTACATCCCTAAAATCCAAAACAAAGGCTAATCTAACAAATGGGGGTACTGAGCACGAATTTGAGCCTCCTGCTCCCATGCACTCTCTTGAAGATTCTTGTGCTACCACCGAACACGCACTAGAGGAATCAGCTGTCCATGAAGGACCTACTCCTATCGATCCTCTATCTCCACTAGGAACTCTGCAAACATCTTCCCATCATCAATTTCCAGCTCTCCCTAGTTGATTACGTGCGATATATCATGCACATACCTACTCAGAAGCGACACATGAAAAACATCATGTACTCAGTGCATCTATTGGAGAAGACCTAGGTGGTACACCACCTCACCAACTCTACTGAGAATTTGGAAGGTTTTGGTGAACCTTAGTGATAAATTTCCACCCCGACCAAATCTCTACAATCCCCATCGGGCTGAGACCTGAAGGAACACATGGTCTCCCTCCTCAAACTCCAAAATTCTCCGTATCCTGTTATCATATGATTTCTGCCTGCTCTGTGCAGTCCTCATATACTCCTAGATGATCTTCAACTTCTCAGTGATAGTCCATACCAACTCCAGACCCATGAGTGCTGACTCCCCAGGGTCTATCCAATATAGAGGTGATCTGCATGGATGCCCGTACAAGGCCTAAAATGGTGCCATGCCAATGGTGGAGTGATAGATATTGTTGTATAAAAACTCCACCAGTGGTAGGTGGTCCTCCCAATTGCGACCAAAATCAAAGACACAAGCAAGAAACATGTCCTCCAAGGTCTGTATGGTCCACTCCATATAACCATCTGTATGGGGGTGAAAATTTGTTCTCAAGCATAGTTGAGTCCCGAATGGCTTCTACAATCCCTTATACAATCGAGATGTAAAGCATGCATCACAGTCTGAGATGATCATTGAAGGAAACCTATGATGTCACACTATCTCCTGGACGTAGAGGCACCCCAAGACCTCTATCGATCCCTGATCTTGGATGGGTAGAAATTGAGACAACATGGTGAGTTGATCAACGATCACCCAGATAGAATCATGGCCCCTGGACGTGTGCGGTAACCTTGTCACAAATTCCATGGAGATACCATCACACTTTAATTTTGGTACCTCAAGTGGCTGTACAAATCCTGCTGGGACCTGATGCTTGGCCTTCACTTGTTGACAAGTGAGGCATCGTGAAATGAACTCTGCCACCGCTTTCTTCATCCCTGGCCACCAGTGCTGAGTCAGAGGTCCTGTTACATCTTCTCCACACTAGGATGCACCTCCAAAGGGTAAGTATGTAACTCCCTCAACACCTCCTCCCTCAACGTCACTGGTACTATGGTGCGTCCTCTGAAAAGGATGAAGTGCTCCCCACCTATCAAAAATACATCAAGAGCCTGTACTGAGGATATCTGAGCACGTCGGGCCTCATAGTCAACATCCACAAGCTATGACTCACTAACTCACTGTAAGAGTTGGGGAGTGACAGTCATTGATTGAAGGTAAGATGCTCCATCATCATCTAAGAAGGATATCTGCATCGCGACTAGCTGCTCCGTCACCTCACTCAACAGCTATAAACAAGATCTTCTGTTGAGGGAATCTGGCACCACGTTCCCCTTTTCAAAAGTATAGACTATCTCAAAGTCATAGTACTGGAGGAACTAAAACCATCTCTACTATCTCAAGTTCGGGTCCTTATGTGAGAAGATATATTTGAGACTCTTGTGGTTGGAGTAGATGGTAAATCGTTTACCCTTAAGTAGTGCCACCACATCTTCAAGGAAAATACTACTACTCTTAACTATAGGTCATGGGTTGTATAGTTATTCTCATTCCTCCTCAACTGTTGTGATCTATAGGTGATCACCACTCACTCCTCCATTAGGACACAACCTAGTCTAGTCCCCAATGCATCGCATAAAACTACATACTCAACGCTCTCTTCTGGTAGTCTCAATATGGGGTCACTCGTTAGTCTCCACCTCATCTTTTGAAAAATTTGCTAGCACTTTTACATCCACACGAAGGTATATCACTTCCGTGTCAAGGCTGATAAAGCTACTACTACTATGGAAAAGTTGGGCATGAACCTCTGGTAGTATCCAACCAACCCCAATAAACTCCGCACCTTAGTCACACTCCTGGGTGGCTCCCAAGAAAGCACTAACTATATCTTCTCCAAATCCACTACAACTCCATCCTCTGAGATGACGTTTCCTATAAAGTGGACCTCCCAAATCCAGAATAGGAACTTTGAGAGCTTCCCATAAAGCTGGTGCTTTGAAAGTGTATCCAGGACTATCTGCAGGTGTGTAGCGTGCTCCTCCTCTGACGCTGAGTACACAAAGATATCATCAATGAATACCACCACAAAACGATCGAGGTAAGGTTGGAATATACTGTTCATGAGTCCCATGAACACTTTTGGGGAATTGGTTATGCTTAAAGGCATCACCAAAAACTCAAAGTGGCCATACCGGCATCTGAAGGATGTCTTTGGTACATCTTCATCCTGTACCCAAATTTGGTGATAACCTGATCTGAGGTCAATCTTTGAGAAACACCTCACTTCCTTCAGCTGATCAAAGTGGTCATCTATCCTCGATAGTGGATACTTATTCTTCACGTTCACTTGGTTTAGGCACCAAAAGTCCACACATAGCCTCAATATCCCATCTTAATTCTTAGAAAATAATAATGGGACTAACCATGGTGAAATTCTGGGCCTTACGAATCCCTTCTCCTATAAGTCTTCCAGCTGTACCCTCAATTCATGAAGCTCTGTAGGAGCCATCCAATATGCTGGTGTAGATATCAGTGCTGTACCTAGGTATAGATCAATGAATAAGTCTACCTCTCTATGAGGAGTTAGTCCCGAAACATCCTTAGAAAAGACATCCTCATACTCGTACACCACTAAAAGAAAGCTCAGAATCCTCTCGTCCACCGCAACGAGGGTGAGGCTAGACAACTAGTGAGTGATCGGATCCACCCTTCTTTGAGAAATCCAATCCTATGCTGCAAAAGTTCCCTTCTCACTGATGAAGGAAAACCTGGTCCCATTCTCGTGGACACACTACAATTTGATCCTAAAATAGTCGATCTGATCATGGACTATAGATAGCCAGTTCATACCCAAGATGAAGTTGTAAGGCCTCGACGCCACTACTAGGAGATCTCAGCTGAAGCTCTTGCCTCCTAGAGTAAGCTCACACTACCGGAACTAGTGTGTAATCATAAAATCCCCTCCCGTAAGAGTCTCTAATCATAAGGATAGAGCCAATGACTCCACCAGAATCTCTGAGCCCTGAACTAGGTTCGTGGAAAGGAAATAATGACTAGAACCTATGTCTATAAGAAA
Organism: Viscum album; assembly: GCA_963277665.1. NCBI lineage: Eukaryota > Viridiplantae > Streptophyta > Magnoliopsida > Santalales > Viscaceae > Viscum > Viscum album. The sequence goes on from OY728131.1 coordinate 1,870,852,152, forward strand.
TGAAACTAAGGTGGAGAAGACACAAATCATACCTCTAATCATATATGGAGCATTATGGTCATAAGCCTCTATCGCCTAAAGCTAGCCTCCCCCCTGTCCGCCAGATCCTTGAGCCCGTGGTGGACCACCTGGGGGTGGTGGTGGTAGCACCTCAAACCATCGTCCACCGCGTGCTGCTCGGCCTGATCCCCTGCCACGTTCGTCGCCTTATGGACCTCCTTGATTGAACCACTACATCTACCTTGGAATTTTCTCGACTATTTGCTGATCATTTGTGTGGTAGGTCGGGTAGTCACAATCCATGTGTCCCTACCTGATGCACGTGAAGAACAACCTGGTCCCCTAGTGACTCCCTCTGCTCTGGGAACCTCATACTGCTGACCCCAAGTCCTAGGGTCGTCCCCTAAAAGACATGGCCCACTTGGGACCATGTGTCTGCTACTTGCTGCTCACTATTGAAGACTCTGCCACCTGATGTCTGCTGGTGGCTCCGAATATCGGTGCCTTCTCTGCTAGGAAGCTCTCTATAAGAAGGGATCGTTCCAGCACTCCAACCCAAGTGGGGATGATGAGAGACACCATGGATGCCCTGATCTCCCGTCTGAGCCCCTACTCAAACTCTCGGGCCCTGAAAAAAGGGTACCGCACCATGTTTGTGGAGTAGAGATAGAGGTTTATAAACCTTGTAGAATAATCATCCACTAACATTCTTCCCTGCTATAGGTAAATCAGCTCCTGTATGCAAAGCCTCGGGAAAAAAATCCTCCCGAAAAAGCCACTTGAAGTCTATCTAGGTGAGGGTCATCTCATTATGAGTATGAATCATCAGGATCCAATATCTACCTACCAAACCCTGAAGAAGGCTCATAGCTAAGATCTCTATCTGGTCGAGCGGTGTCCTCATTAAGTGGAAGACCCGTGTCACTGCCTCCATCCAGTCCTCAACGACCTGAGGATCTATCTCTCCCATGAACCTAGGAGGTCTCTATCTCTAAAACTCGTGCAAGGAAATGAATCTATGTACATCCCCTATATGTAACTCCATTATAAACTGTTGATCAACGAGTGGTGGAAACACCGATGCACCACCCGGCGGGGCCATCTCTAGCACTGGTCCCTGAACCGATGCCTCATCGCTAGGTGGGCTGTCCACACGATCACGTGTCGGAAGCCTAGCTGGATGTTTGCATGGAGGCATTCTAAAATAGATAAATATGTACCACAGTTAGAATATTATACTTGGTTAGATGAATCTTATTCAAGAAAAATCATAATAATACACTTATGCAACCAGTGTTTTCATGTATAGATCCGAAAAGCAGAATTCAAGGTCCTGGTGTATGGATACGTCAGTCTCCACACCAACACTGGACTCCCTGAATCTAAAATTCAAACTTGAAACATTCAACACTATTGCCCAAAAAACAACAACAACAGACTCCCGGTATTTTAGGTAGAATGGGCCACCTATGAAACCACTTTTTCACGACCCATCCCTTGGGGCCCGTGCCGTGACATACCCCAAGCCCGCCTTCCAAAGGCCAGGGGTTGACCACTAGCACCGAAGTCGTCAACATGCAAGTGAGAGGCATTTTCCTGAGTACCTGTATGCACGTACACACAACCACATCCCAAAGCTGGAAAAGTAAAAAATCATGCCACTAAACAACCACTGAGTATAAGTATAACTGAAAGTCTAATGGGACAGAATACAAACCCAACAAATACTAACTAGAAAAATGGAAAGTATAAAAGAAACTTTGGATAGAAATATACTAAAAACCCCACCTGATGGGTAAGTACAGAGTAGATGCTAGAATCCATAGAAGTACACCCCGCTTGACTGGTCTCACTAGGCACCACCGAATATTGATCCACCAAGTCCTCTGTCAAGGCGTCGGTCATCTGCACCAGAAAAAACATATACAGACGAAGCCCATGCAGGGGTGAGTAACAATATACTCAGTAGGGACCCAAAAACACAAAGGAAATACCATAAATAAATCCATAAGAAAACCACAAATCATGATCACCAATCATGATCATGAAGTAAGAGAGATCACACCAAGTAGATTCTAGAGTAGGAAAGTAAGACCATAAGTCATAACGTCGAACACCATGGGCTGCTAGAGAACTCCTCCTCAATGAGTACAATGGGCCTATCGAGTCACACAGAAGATGCTTCCTACTAACCTAGGACTGTTTTGGTACTCATCCTTGATGAGTACCATGGGTATACTGGGTCACACAGAAGTCTCCCCCCACTGTGGGCATGCCAGGTCACATAGAAGCCGCTTCCCACCTATGACCATACTAAGGTACTCCTCCTGTTGAGTACTGTGGGTTTGTTATACCACACAAAAGTTGATCCCCATCATAGGACTACTGGTTCACATAGAAGCCACTTCCCACTGGTCTATAGTATTCAATCCACATAGGGTCGTTCGTCAGTAGTATTTAGGTCTCATCCAACCGTAGGGTTTCCGCATGTAGCACACTTGATCTATGGAGAACTGATCCCCAAGATATTTTTCTAATTTCAACTTACATAAAATCCTCCATAGAGTAATCCAAAAGGTCCGTATCATCATGAGGGTCCCAAATCCACAAACGGCTCGTCAATCGGACGCTTGGTTTGCAAGTTATGGGCCTTTTTCCAAAAAGGGGCCGGTGGGGTCCGGGTCCGGTCCGACCCAACCCGACCTAGGGTCCATTGACCTAACCTGGGTCCGCTGACCCAACCTGGACCCAACCCCACTTTGTTCTGGCCTGGTCCGTCCCATTAGGTCGCAGGTCCGACCCGCTGGGGTGGCCCGCGCCTTGTTCGGTCTGCTATAGGTGAACCAGCTCTGTCTGGCTAGGATGCAGTTAGAAGCCACATCTGACTTCCCTCACCCTGTGGGTAATCCATGGTTCTGAAATCTCCCGCTGAGGTCAAGAAACCACGACTGCTTCTACGTGGCTGACCAACCCAGCCTGTCAGATGTCCCACATGCTTTCGGAGACCACATGCCTCTGAGATCCGTGGCCCATGACTACGGGCCGCTCCACCAACACGGTCGAGGGGACGCATCTCTACCGCCAGCCATCAGCCTAGACGGTGGCCCCTCTCAGCATACTACCTCCAGCCCGCGTCCACCGCCATGGGCCACCGTCGGCGTCAGCGGGATCTTCCGCGGACCACCAAGTCCGCACCGGTGGTCCGTTCTTCGCACTGACTGTGCCTCTGGCCTTCGTGGGGTATCACATTCCCTGTGAATACCTTGAATATTCCTTATCACCCCATTCAAAATACTCGGCCATGAAGAATTCACAAGTGGAGGGGCTCGAGCCTTGTTCATGTTGGACCACACCCTTCACGTTAGAGTTTTAAAACAGGGGGAGGTTTGGGGATGATGTTCTATCAACAATAATTTAATCTCAAATAGAAATCCCAAGAAACATCAGCCTCCTACAATAATGGATGATCTGTAGATCAACCTGTTCATGGGTTGATCCACGTTCATCATTTTAGAATAAGAACAAAGAAAACTTGAACAAAACAACCCCTACCTCAATTGATGTTCACCGCTGTAGTGTTAAATTCACGGGGATTCAAGTTCCGATTGAAGCCATTGACATTCGTCAATCACCGGTCCCATTCTTCATCGATGTCATTAGTAATTCACCAGAATTCAACGTTTTTCATAGGAGGGTAATTTTTCCATAGGTTCGTTAGAGGAAATTCAACCAATTGATTTCCCCAACATTTATTAAAAGAAAAAACATCGCAACATTTCTGTTACGCTGCAACGTCGCGTTGTTACAATGTTTCATTTATGAAAAAACATATCTGTTAGGCTCTATTTACGAGCCACTAAGAAGCTTCCATTAATGCATCTCATCACCGCACCGCAGTGCCGTCATCTGCTGCTCAACGATGTGAAAAAAAATAAAATAACTTTTAAAGTTATTTTATTATTTTCTGAAAGGTCTGAAAACTATCTTTTCTAGTCGACCCTCACCGTCCAAAGTTAAGTCCCTTTTAGGAGAGTTCCGATGTTCTGAGTTCAACGGTTCCCTCATATTTTTGTTTCAATCTCTGTTTTAAAAGTTAGAAAAACTGGATCACACGTTTACTTAAGTGAACTTAAAAAAAGTTCAAAATTTTGTTCTGGGCTCACCAAGCCTCAGAATCATGTATCGTCAAAGAGTGTGGTCTTGAAATAATTCCATATAATTTAAAAAAATTACATGGAAATTCTGGGACATTAAATTCTCTCCACCTTAGAGCTTTACATCCCCAAAATCCAAAAACAAAGGCTAATCAAACAAATGGGAGTACTGAGCATGAATCTGAGCCTCCCGCTCCCATGTGCTCTCCTACAAATTCATGTTCTACCACCAAGCAAACACTAGAGGAACCGACCATCCATGAATGACCCTATCCTTTTGATCCTCTATATCCACTGGGAACTCCACAAATGTCTCCCCATTATCAATGTCTAGCTCAACCCAGTCGATAACGTATGATGGATGATGCATGTACCTCCTCAGCTACGACACGTGAAAAACATCGTGCACCCGGTGCATCTATGTGGGAAGAGCTAGGTGGTATACCACCATGCCAACTCCGCTGAGAATCTGGAAAGGTCCGATGAACCTCAGAGATAACTTTACGCCCTGGCCAAATCTCCGCAATCCCCGTTAGGGTGAGACCCGAGGAACACATGGTCTCAATTATCAAACTCCAAATTTCTCCATATCATGTCAACATATAATTTATGACTACTCTATGTAGTCCTCATATGCTCCTAGATGATCTTCTCCTTCTCAGTGGTAGCTCATACCAACTCCGGACCCATGAGTGCTGACTCCCCTAGGTCTATCCAGCATAGAGGTGATCTGCATGACCGCTCGTATAAGGCCTCAAACGGTTCCATTCCAGTGGTGGAGTGATAGATGTTGTTGTATGGAAACTCCACCAGTGGTAGGTGGTCCTCCCATATACGACCAAAATCAAGGACACAAGCACGAATCATGTTCTCCAAGATTTGTATAGTTCGATCCGTTTGACCATCTGTATGGGTGTGAAGAGTTGTGCTCAAGCGCAGTTGAGTCCCAAACGCCTCCTACAATCCCTTCCACAAACGGGATGCAAAGAGTGCATCACAGTTTTAGATGATTGTCGAAGGAACCCTGTGAAGTGTCACTATCTTCTGGATGTAGAGGCTCCCAAGCCCTCTACTGATCCCTGCTCCCATATGGGTATGAAGTGATCCGACTTGGTGAGTCGGTCAACAATCACCTAGATAGAATCATGGACCCTGGAAATGCGTGGTATCCCCATCAATAAGTCCATGGAGATACCATCCCACTTCCAGTTGGGTACCTCAAGTGGCTGTACCAAGCCTACTGGGACTTAATGCCCTGCTTTCACTTGCTGACAAGTGAGGCATTGTGAAACAAAATTTGTGATAGAGCTAATATTTTCCACATTTTTTGTTTGTATTTCAATTGTTTTAAGAATCCCAAGTAATAAATTTTAGATTATATGAATCATTTTTTTTATGATTTTTTTTGAGAAAAATGGTGAAAAACGCATAATTCTGGATTTTAGACAGATTTTTACATCAAGGGTATTTTAGTCATTTCATGAAAAACATAAATCTAAATTTGTTGATTAATTTTTTTTAGAATACTAATTTTATTTCCTTCAACTTTGTCTTCTGGACTAAGAGCTGATTCGGCCATCTAAAGGGACTAAAAATTCATTGAAGTTGGATTTTTTTTTCCGGGCGGACAGTGTGGACCCCACCACCATAATGGAACCCAAACTCGACCTAAACACATCCAAATGAGGTGTTTACACCTGTTATAGCACGGGGATATCTAGGAATGGATCTAAAACAAATTTGGGGAAGTTTTTGAAGTCATTTAGGTAGCGATTAAACAATATACTTTTGGAGGAACCTTCTTGGAACCTTCATCTAGAAAGAGAAGCTGCCAATAACTCCTTCATACGGTGTCCAAATGAGCTGAAATTTGGAGGATGAACAGAAAAAAAATTTATGAACAACTCTTAAGAAGGGATCCACGTGTGAAACTTCCATTTAATGGGTCAATAACATGCCAACTTTCGGAGTACATATTTATGCTTATAAAAGGATGCCCTCACCTCCTTCTCAAATTATCCCATTCTCCATCCATTCCTTCAAGGCACCAAGGAGGAGATCTCCACCAAGGGAGGATGACCACAAATCTTCCCCATTTATTTTTTTTTTATTTTTTTTATTTTTTTTTGTTTTTGTTTTCAATTGTAATTTAGATTTCTAATAAAATTCATGCATTATTTTTATTTCTGTGTCCACCCATCCACCCCGTTTTCTTCTTCATATTTTCTACTTATTTTATTCTTTTATTCTTCTCATATTATCCACCATGACCTGTTACCCTAAAAAATGAGGGATTAACCTAAGACTTGTCCTGGGGGAGGTATGTGGAAATTTCATTTATTCTGTGCTTAAATTTCAATGTTTTATTAAGTTTGTGATGAGAAAGAGTGATGTGAACGGGTGTGGCGATCGTCCACCACGACACTGATCTCAAACTAATTTCTATTATTTTATTAAATATTTTCCCTCCTTTATACTAGATACAATCTCTTCAAATGATAGAGTTGAGCCATTCAGTGGTTGAAATGACATACGATGGATCCAGGTCTTGGAAGATGTCACACTCTCGATCGAGGTGTGCCATCAACCTTGATTATAGGAGGAGGTGAAGTTAAGATTGCTAAATGCATTCAATATTTCACACCAATAAATAAAATAATAGTAATTAATGAATGAGATCTCATAATTTAATTATCAAACTTAATTTAAATACCAACAAGGAGAATGATGGAACCCACAAACCAACCCATAAAGGCCAAGTTATTTCTCAATTAATTGAATTTTTTCATTACATGTTAGTTTTATATTTTATTTTAATTAAATTTTATTCCATTCCTAGATAAAATAGAAACAAACAAAATAATTAGTTTAGTTAAATTAGATTAAGTGAGTGAACTGCTGAAAAGGCTCCTCAAGAGAGACGACCCTGGTCAGCCTCTATACTGCACTAGGAAAATTAAATTGATTTTTTCATGCCCTACGATAGGCATGCATCAAAAATGGAACCGTTTCCAGGGAGCCAATTAGTTATTAATTTACTTTTTCTATTTTCACATCTTAGTTAGATTTCATTTCTTAAAAAAAAAAATTCTTTCCATGATGAATTCAAATGATTATTATTCTACATGGACTGAAAATTACTCATAGGTGTAAGAACATGACTACACTGAGGAAGCCCTCCAATGAAGAGATGATTCTCTAATGATAATGTTCAAGAAAGGGAAAAGAGGCATTACAACATGGATATCACCGAAAGACTTAATGGCGATGGTTTATGTAGAGACCCCGATCCCGGGTGCCTTATGAGACATGATATACTAACATTTCATTACATAATTTACAAAAAATATATCATGTCCCATTACTACAGAAGATCGTGAGGCTCAGGGTTCTGGGAAATCAACTACTTCTGATAAACTTCATTAGTACAAACCATGCCTGAAAAATTTAAAAAAAAACGTATGGTAAGCAAATATGCCCAGTAAGGGGTTTTAAAACATTTTAAGAAAACTCTTTCTCAAAGCAGTCATAAAACACTTCACTAAAAATAAAGCATTAACTTTTCTTAAAACATGAAAATCCTACATTTTTGAAAACCACATTTACAGAGAAGAAGTACGTACTGAAAATAATCTTTAAAGAAGACATAAATAAGAGAGCGCAAGTATGTGAAGAATAGATGATGCATAACTTACATCCAAAAATTACTTCAGTTCTAAAAGATTGAGTGTAAGCAGGGAAAACATTCATATCATGATTCATTGGCACATAAAAATTCTTATAACAACATACTACACATGTTATAGTTCATACCTCATAAATTCATTCTCATAATCAAGGGAATTTTAAACTAGGGGATGTCCTGTTAGTTGAACTAACTCCTGGTTGACCATTTATCATCACATGCAGAGGGAATGTATAATGCTGGACTTTGTCAAGACCTTGCGTCAAGACCATAAAAAATACTTAATACGGGTCAAGGCTAATCCACCCATCCCATTTCCATGGTAGCACAAGCCAAGGCTAACCGCCGAGACCGTCACACATAACGTCTCATGAGACTCTCACTTTACCCAATGCATTGGAGCACTATATAATTCCAAGCGCACCCGTCCATAAACATATAAGTCCAATACATCCCTCACATATCTTGACATGGTCTTTCATTCATAGGGTTTCATTCATACATTCTTAATCAAACCCCTTTTTACATACGTTTTCATAGTCAGGAAGACAGTTCAGTCATTAATAAAACTAAGACGTACGTGATAAAAATCTATACACATAAGAAATTAACTTAACAAATGAAAACATGGGTTTTAAGGAAATGAACATAAACACTTTAACATTACAAAGCATCATAATACCAAGTTAAAAACAAGGCCGTTCATAACTAATACACATGCTAATAAATGGGTGTGGTGGATGTTTATTTAAAACTCTGTGAATATACATATATTTATACAGTTAGGGATATAAAGTGTGCAATTAGGTCCATATTGGGAAGTCATGTATATAAGTATACAAACTGCATGAACATATATATAGTTGTGTAAAAACTCCTTTGCACTTTAAATAACATGACCTTTCCTTTGAAAATCTTGCATTCATCATAAGAAGAACTTATATTCGAAGACAAAATATTGATACAAGGTTATATATACCTATATATATAAATTTTGGTGCGTATACACATGCGCATGGGTTTACCAAATTAAACCATACTCAATAATATTTCTCATATTATACATTAAACAAAATTAATGTTTGGTAAAACCGAATGGAGTTCTTTTACATAAAAAAAATGAATGTGAACATAGTTTTCTCAATACCCTTATTGGCATAAAATCATTCTTGCATACAACATGGTCAATCAATAAATATGAGTACATATATATAAATACATATATACACATATAAATGTTTAAGGAATTCACACTACATATCTCCACAAAACAAAATCATGAATTGTCAAGAACACTGATAAATGAAAATTTTCAATTGAAAGAATTATTTTGATATCAAACTAATCCTTAAACTTCATCATACATATAAAAATGTATATAAATAGTTTTGGGTATTGTTCTTAAGTAATAATCTTAAAGCATAAATATAATTTAAATAAATTTTCATGTTATCTTGTGGTACATTTTAAAACAAATAAATAAGCTCGTCCTCATATTCGCACATAGATGTACATATACACCTTATATAATCACATGTACATATATATCTATATGCTTCATATATTTGTATAATCTTACATGTTCATTAAATTACCCCAAACTCCATTTTTTCATAGGGAAGAATAAAACAAGGGTTATAAACATAGAGAAGAAATTTGTATATCTTCATATATCATCTTATATATATATGCTTATAAATATATATACTCAAAGCATATATAGGTATATGAAAATACCCGAACCAAAATTAAAAAAGTCTCCCGAGTTCCCTTACCCTTATTTGGTTCTCTATACAGGAAGAGAAATCAAGTGTAATCGGTTCATAAGGCCTTATATAAATATACATGTGTATAAATTTATATATGCATATGTGTGTGAAGTGTATATAGCCATGTACATGTTCATCGGAACTGCTAAAACCAAGACAAGAAAATCTCCCTTACTCGGTTCGATTATAGGAAGGGGAAAGAGGGTGTAAATCGGTTCAAAAGGTCTTGTATATATATCTATACATATTTATATAAAAAGTGTATATACATATGTGTAACCATTGAAACTGAAGGAAAAAAGAAACAAAGGAGTTTCCCTTACCTTCGCCCGATGAGGAGGAGGAGAGAATGAAAACGTTGAGATGGGTCGGAGGTTCTGGAGAGGAACACGGAGGGTCCGCCGCCTTGCTTCGGTGCAACACGGGACTTAAAAAAAAGAACGAAACGGCCAAGTCGAGGGGATCTGAGTCCGAGCATTAAAGGGGCGGTGCCGACTGTGGAAAAGAGGATCAACTGGGTCCACTCGCCGGCCTAGGGAAGAAGAAGACACTGCCTATCCTACTGGTACAGCGGTGCGAGGAAGAAGAAAACCGCGGGGTGGAGAAAAAATGGAGATCCGAAGAAGAAGAAAATAGTGGCCAGGATTACCCGAGATCTGATCAGACGACTCATATGCGGTGCGACATTAAAAGGATAGGACGACCACGATGGAAGCACTGGATCGGGCGGTCCAGCTTGATGCGGCGGAGAAAACACGGCTGTTTTAAAAAAAACATTTGATATTTTATTCTTTTATAAAATTGTTATAAACTTATTATTTAGTCTATCTTTATTAACATGAAAATATTGGTCTAACTTTTATTATTTTTTATTATCTTTATTATATGATCTTTATTATTTTTAACCCTCAATTATTAATTACTTTTATTATTTTAATAAGGTCAATGGTTCATTTAATACAAAAGTAAATTACTTAATTCACCCTTATCAAAAACATCGTCTTGAGTCCCCGGTTTGGATACAGCAACATCTTCCCAGGAATTCAACTTAATGTTCTTTGAAATAAGAGAATCATAGTTGTTGAAGAAATCCGGATGAACTAACCTTTCTCTATAAACTAACCATTGCAAAATAGGCTTAGTGGATGACATTTCTTGAGATGATAACTCCGCAGACATTCGGATCTGTAATCCTCTGAGAAGTTCGGAATGGAGACAACTGTAGTTCGGAGCGGCCTTAAAACAGAGGGGCAGAGCTTCGGGATGCGAGAGCTTGAAACCGATGTGGGACGAGTATTTGGATCCCCTTTATATAGGCAATGAAACGACGGTTCGACTTCCTTAGTTTATCTAACGGTTAGAATAAGCTGAGATCAGATCTGACGGTTGAAAACTTGAATCCGATATTTTTGAGGTTTTTATTAAAACAAGGAATTAAGAAAACTATACTCCGAAATCATAATACAAGAAAATGCCAGCAAGTAAAATATGACTACGAAAACTTGAGTAGGGAAATTATACCTTTCGGATTGGCTAAGGAGGATTATTCGTAATGGATAATATAAAAATATGATTACGAAAAAAAATTTTATTATGAAAAGACAAAGTTCTCAAAAAATTACTTCGGAAAACAATCTTACTACGAAAAAAACTCAGTACGAAAAAGTCAATACGAAAAACACATTACGAAAAAAAATCAATACAAAAAATCTGGTTATGAAACTGCCAGTACGACATTTTCCATTCCGGATGTTTTTAATATGAATACTTCTATTCTAGTAGTATTCTGTACGAAAATTTTCATTTTGGAAAATTGTAGTTCCGAAAGCTCCATTCTGGAAATCTTCGTTCCGAAAATTTGGAAAACAAATTTTGAAAAATTTGTTAAACTAACAATCAAATGTACTCCCCCTATGAAAAGGAGTTTATTACTGTAAGGAGACTTTTTCAACAGAAAGTTAATTAAGGAGGATTACCTTACGGATATCATTCCTAACTTCTGTTTAATATATTCAAATCTATCAGAATGAAAAGATTTTGTGAAAATATCAGCAAGTTGATCTTGCGTTCCAATAAACTGAAGAATAATATCTCCTTTAAGTGTGTGATCCCTAAGAAAGTGATGCCTAATATCTATGTGTTTTGCACGGGAGTGATGTGCAGGGTTCTTACTAAGGGCAATGGCACTTGTGTTATCACACAAAATTTGAGTTTTAGAAGAACTCAGGCCATAGTCTGTGAGTGTGTGTTGCATCCACAACACTTGTGCACAACAACTTCCAGCTGCTACATATTCAGCTTCAGCAGTGGAAAGTGCTACAGAATGTTGCTTCTTGCAGGACCAAGAAACTAAAGAATCTCTTAAGAAATGACAAGTTCCGGATGTACTTTTTCTATCCATTCTACATCCACCAAAGTCAGCATCAGAAAAGCTTTTTAGAACAAAATCATTTCCAGAAGTATAAAATAATCCTAGATCCATGGTTCCCTTAAGGTAGCGAAAAATTCTTTTTACTGCCTTTAAGTGAGATTCCTTAGGATTGGATTGATATCTTGCACATAAGCATACTGAAAACATTAAGTCCGGTCGACTAGCTGTTAAGTAAAGTAGACTTCCAATCATACCTCTAAAAGATGTTTGATCTACTGGTTTCCCAGCTTCGTCAAGATCTAAAGAGTTCGAGGTACCAATGGGAGTACTTATACTCTTAGTGTTGTCATAACCATACTTTTTAAGAAGATCTTTAATATACTTATGTTGAGATATGTAGGTTCCTTCTGGTTTTTGAGAAATTTGAAAACCGAGGAAAAATGTTAACTCACCCATCATACTCATTTCAAACCCAGATTTCATTAGACTTGCAAAAGAGTCAGTCAAAGATTGCTGAGTTGAACCGAATATGATGTCATCAACATAAATTTGAACAATCAAAACATTTTTCTTATCTTTATTTATAAAAAGGGTTGGATCTGCATTTCCCTTAACATAGTTATTTTGAAGCAAAAATCCAGTGAGTCTATCGTACCACGCTCGTGGGGCTTGTTTAAGGCCATACAAAGCTTTGGTAAGTCTAAAAACATGATCAGGATGTTTTGTATCTTCAAATCTAGGAGGTTATTCAACAAAAACTTCCTCTTGAACATAACCGTTAAGAAAAGCACATTTCACATCCATTTGGAAAAGTTTGAAATTAAAGAATGCTGCAAAGGCGAGTAGAATACGGATAGATTCAAGTCTAGCTACTGGAGCATAGGTTTCTTCATAGTCTATTCCTTCTTGCTGATTATAGCCTTTAGCAACAAGTCTAGCTTTATTTCTTATTATGACTCCATTTTCATCACATTTATTTCTTAAAACCCATTTTACTCCAATAACAGAAGTTTCCTTAGGTCTTTCAACCAAGATCCAGACTTTATTCATTTCGAATTCATTTAGTTCATCTTGAATGGCTTTAATCCAATCATCATCACCTAAAGCTTCATCAGTTCTTTTAGGTTCTAATTGAGAAAGAAATGCTAGATGTTCTACTTTATTTCTTAAGGAACTTCTAGTCCTTACAGGTTGGTTTACATCACCAATGATACTATCACTGGGATGATTCTTAAGAAACACCTGATTTGGGTTTTGTAAATTTTGTTCATCAACATAGGGTAGAAAGTCTTCTGGGGTAAATGTTTCAGAAGAATCTTCTAGAACATTATCCTTATCAGAAGGTTCTTCTATCAAAGGTTGATAATCAGTTTTTGAAAACACATCCGAAGATGTAAGTTGAGATGGTTTAAAAACAAAAGGATCTGACTCATCAAATTTTACATGTACTGTTTCTTCAACAGTACAAGTATTTTTGTTAAAAACTCTATAAGCCTTAGAAGTTATGGAATAACCTAAGAAAATTCCTTCATCAGATTTTGGTGTGAATTTATGTAAGTTATCTTTAGTATTCAAAATGAATACTTTGCAACCAAAAACCTTGAAGTAGGATAGTCTTGGTTTTCTACCATTCCATAATTCATAAGGAGTTTTATTAAGAAAAGGTCTAATCAAAACTCGATTTATAGTATAACAAGCAGTACTTACAGCTTCAGCCCAGAAATGTCTAGCAATAGAATATTCACTCAACATGGTTCTAGTTATCTCTTGAAGAATTCTATTTCTTCTTTCAACTACACCATTCTGTTGAGGAGTTCTAGGTGCTGAAAAATTGTGAGTAATACCTTTCTTACTACAAAAAGTTTCAAAATCAGAATTTTGAAATTCTCCTCCATGATCACTATGAATAGTTTTCAATGGAAGGTTTTTCTCATTTTTAACTTGAGCTCTAAAACTTTTTAAATAGGAAAAAGCTTCAGATTTCTTTGCTAGAAAATAGACCCAAGTAAATCTAGTGTAATCATCAACTAGAACAAACACATAGTATTTGCCTCCAATACTTCCAGTTTGTGTTGGACCAAAAAGATCCATGTGCACTAACTATAATGCATCGGTTGTTGAGACTTCACCGATTGATTTAAAACTAGATTTATGTTTCTTTCCATATTGACAAGGATCACAAACTTTAGAAGAATCAAATCTAAGATCCGGTAGATCCTTAACTAGTTTCTTCTTTGAGAGTTTACATAGGTTCCTAAGATTACAGTGACCTAGTCTTCTATGCCATAACCAGGATTGATCTTCCATTGCACTTAGGCAAGGTAAATCTTGGCTTCTGAGGTCTTCTAAGTTTAAGGTGTAAACATTCTCTTGCCTGTTGGCTGAGAGAATAAATTCTTCCTTGGAATTGTGAACTAAACACTTATCATTCCTAAAATTGACAAGGTAACCTTCATCACATAAATGAATTATGCTAATGAGGTTGTGTTTAAGACCTTTAACAAAAAGAACATTTGAAATCAAGGTTTTACCAAGAAGAACAATATTACCTATACCAACAATCTCTCCCTTAGCATTATCTCCGAAAGTTACCTTTCCTCCTTTCGTTTTAATAATCTTTTCAAAAAAGCTTTTGTTACCAGTCATATGCCGGGAACATCCACTATCCATGTACCATGTATTGTTGCTGGTACTCTCTTTATTTTCCTGAAATCAGAAGAAAATTAGACTTTTGGAATCCAAACTTGTTTGGATCCGAGATTTCCAGATAATAAAATTTTAGGAACCCACATCTTCTTAGAGAAGTAATCTTTGTGAAATCTTAGAGATTGGGTTTTGTTTAAGGAACAATCCTTTGCCCAGTGACCACCACATTGACACTTGATACAAAATGGGGCACTTTGAGGAACAAAATAATTGTTACTGAAAATAGGTTTTGCATGGGTATAACCAAATCCGGATTTATTTCTTAAAGGTCGTATTTGGGAATACATCTTATCAAAGTTTTCTTTACCATGGGTAAAGTTTGATAAACACTTCTTTAAGGAAAAAATTTCGGACTTGAGTTTTACAACCAAATTTTTATCCTCAAAATCATTAGTTTTTGAACTAGAGTTAGGCTCGAAAACATTTTTCTTAGAAATTACTTTTTTTAACTCTTTAGAAAGTTTATTCTTCTCAGAACTTACTTCCTCAAGATTTTTTGAAATACTTTAAAAATCAGAAATTTTCTTATCAAGATCTTTAGAAATATCTGATATCTCTTTTGTAAGAATAGAATTCCTAGAGTTTGCCTTATCAAGTTTCTTATTGAGTTTGGAATTCTCAATCTCAAGAAGTTCAGCAAACCTAGAGACTTCTTCATAAGTAGGTAAAGTATTTTCCTCATCAGAAGATGATTCTTCATCAGAAGAGTTATAATACTTACTATCATTAGAATTTAAAGAAAAATTGGTCAAAGATTCAGCATTTCGTACCTTATCCATAAGACAATGATTATCAATAGGTAATCTGGCTATAAGACCAAGATTCTTCTGTCCTGAAGATTCATAATCAGAAGTTTCATCTGAAGAGTCACCACCACTAGCACTCCAGGTATCATTAGCTTTCAGAACTTTCTTAGCTTTAGCTTTATAAAACCTCTTTCTTTTCCTGTCTGAATGACTTTCTTTTCTTTCTTTCTTTTTGAGCATAGGGAAATCTGGTCTTATATGTCCAGCTCTCTTACATTCATAACAAGTAACTTCTCCGTCTTTCTTATCTTTCCTTTCCTTTTTCTTATACTTAGATTGAAAATTTCTCTGTCCAGCTATCTTGTTCATCCTTAGAGCAAGATTGGCTAATTCATTTTCTGAGACTTCACTCTCACTTGATTCGGATTGGAAAATAACTTTCTTAGACTTAGATCTAGTTACCCTCTCAGGAGTCTTAGCTTTCATCTGATTTGAAGTTGTAGTAAAAGCAACAGTACCATTTCCATTCTTTTTCTTGATATTTTCAGCATCTCTCTTCATTATAGTTTCATGTTGTAGAAGAGTTCCAAATAATTCATCAAGAGTAATTTGAGTTACCTTCCTATTCTCATCTATAGCTGTTCTCTTGGATTCCCACTCATTGAGCATAATATCAATTATCTTTTCCACAAGAGCTTCATCATCTAAACCTTTCTCTCCCATAGATTGTAGACTGTTGACTATAGTCATGAATCTCTGTTGAACTTTACAGATAGGTTCTCCATAAGGAAAATTGAAGCCATGATATTCAGCTCTAAGCATAGCTCTTCTAGTCTCAATAACTTTAGAAGTCCCAAAGTGTGTAACCTATAACTTCTTCCAGATACAGTTAGCTGCTTCACAAGAAGAAATTTGACTATATATATTTCTAGTCATTGAACATAGTAGAGTATTGCGTACCTTATAGTTGAGTTGATATTCCTGCTTTTCCTGGTTAGTAAAGGTTCTAACTTCCTTGTCAGGAATTTTATAATCACCAGTAAGCATAACAAAATTATCTACTCCAGTGTTGATAAAAAAAGTCTTCATGCGATCTCTCCAGTACTCATAGTCATTACCATCAAAGATTGGTGGTCTTGTAGGATTTAGATTATCAATCGAACCAACATTAATTCCTGCCGTGCTAGAAACCTTCGATACACAAGCTTGTTAGTAACAAAAGATTCGTAATAACAAAGTTCGGATTGAAAATAAGCAAGAAAGACTTATTCATAAGTATAAGTATTTCAGAGACCTCCTCTGATACCAATTGTAATATTGGTATAGAGTATGAGGTTTCCAACCTCTGATACCAATTGTAGGATCGAAATAGTGATGTAGATGCTCAATATACAAGAGGGGGGGTGAATTGTATATTTTAAAAATTCCTTTGGAACCTCTAAAGTTAGTTACGATTAACTATGTTTTCCTTAAGCAAAGGAAAGGGCTAAGTTTAACAAAGTTAAACTAAGCAAATTCACAACACCTCTAACACTGAATGCAAACTTGGAATGAGATTATGAAAGTGGGTTCCGGAAATATGATTCTGGAAATTGAAACTTAAAAAAAGTTACAATATGAGATTCTATCTTAAAGCGTATAGAATCTAAATGAATCAGAGTAAGTAAGGAAGTATAAGAAAGTTATACTTTCCTTAAGATACAAAATGCAGCGGAATAAAAACAAGTAGTTAAACTACAAGTAACAAGATATAAGTCTTTTAACCCAAAGAGAAGGGTATCCAAAAAACTTGGATAAAGGTCCCTTGATTTATACTTTCAAGAAAGTATGTCTTACCCACACTAGGGTAAACCCTCGATACGAAGATCGGAGTCTCTGTCTTGCTATCCCCGCAAGCCCTCAACTTCAAGGTAGTTGGCGACCTCTGTCTTCCTCAGCAAGGAAGCCCTCGAACTTCAAGGTAGTCGACACCTCTGTCTTCCTATCCCCGGAAGCCCTCGAATGTAATCACCAACATTCGGAGTCGCACGAGGCTTTGAGAGTTAATAAGAGCCTCTCTCTCTAGAAATCACTTCAACATCATGTAGGCACAAAACCAAGTTGTTCATCTGTCATCAGTATTGAGCTCTTTCAAATGAGCTCCTATTTATAGGTAAGGTCGGCTCCTTCTCCAACGGTCACATTTTCATTAAAGATCGGAGGGACCTGTACACGTGTCACTTATACAAAGGTTAGTTTATAACAAAATAGACGACATCGTTTTATAACAAAACAAGTATAACAGAATGTACGACATCGTTTTAAAATCTAACTCAAAAGTTCGGAATGAAAGCATCGGAGTGAAGGTTCGGAGTGTAATGGAAATAATAAAGAGTAGGAAAATTATAGAAGTGTAAGCAGAATAAAAGTTCGGAGTCTAACTAAAATATTTTTCGGAGTCTGAATTAACTCAGAGTGTATAAAACAAAGATAATCAGATTCTGTTTAATAGGTGAATTCGGAATGCGAATTCAGAATGAGAATTCGTCATCAGAATTCGTAATGAGAATTCATCATCAGGATTCGTAATGAGAATTCTTCATCAGAATTCGTAATGAGAATTCTTCATCAGAATTCGTAATGCAAATTCTTCTTCAGAATTCGTAATGAGAATTCATCATCAGAATTCGTAATGAGAATTCTTCATCAGAATTCGTAATGAGAATTCTTCATCAGAATTCGTAATGAAAATTCTTCTTCAGAATTTGTAATGAGAATTCGTCATCAGAATTCATAATGAGAATTCTTCATCAGAATTCGTAATGCAGATTCTTCATCAGAATTCGTAATGAGAATTCGTCATCAGAATTCGTAATGATAATTCTTCATCAGAATTCGTAATGAGAATTCTTCATCAGAATTCGTAATGAAAATTATTCTTCAGAATTCGTAATGAGAATTCGTCATCAGAATTTGTAATGAGAATTAATCATTAGAATTCGTATTGAGAATTCGTTATCGAACTTCATGAGAATTCGTAACCTGAATCTGGAATAGAACTTAGTCAGAGTTCATATCCGGAATTCGGAATGAAACTTTCTTATAGTTCTTATCCAAAATCCGAATCCTAAAACAGAATGCTTCATATCAAAGTTTCAACGATTCCGAGAAAATAGAAATGAATCCGAATCTCATACTTAATAAAAATATGGATGAAAATAAGATAAGGATAATTTTTCTTATAAAAGAGATTTTCCTTATAAAAGCAATTTTCCTTAAAAAATCAATTTTCCTTAAGAAAGCAATTTTTCTTATAAAAGAAAATTTTCCTTAAGAAAGCATTTTTCTTAAAGATAAGGTGTTTGTGATTTTCAAAACAAGAAAGAATGGAAAAGTCATAAGCAAAACCTTATTGACTCAACATTATTTAATACAATTAAGCATTTAACATAACAATATTACTAATTATTTTCAAATTCATAAATAAGAATGCATTAATCCAAATATTAACATTATGAAACACATATGTAAATCATAATTTGACATCGACTCAAAACTATTAATAAAAAGATAAAATTATAAACATTTGCGTTATTATTATTACTTATATTTAGTTTAGAGATAAATATAATACATTTAATTTAAAGTTTGATGCAACATATATAACTCAAGAGTTTGATTACATATTTTCTTAGACAAATTAAAAATCCATCAGACTCAATATAATTACAAAATAAATGTTTACTTGCTCAAGTTAAAAACGTGTATAGTAAATAGTGGAAAAATAATAATATTAATTCTCACCGTTTTGCAATATAAAATATAATTCACATTTCGGGAAAACAAGCGATAAATTAATTATATTATTATTGATGTCATTCTTTAAATATTAAAGCAAATAACATAATTAACTTTTTGAACCTTTCGGGGGTGATCAACTCTTATCTTCAATGGTCCAATTGAAAATTAAAACATTTGAGGATAAGTGGATCATGGAGGATCCAACAGTTATATTTATATCTATTAGGGTCTAATGGTTGGATAAGTGTTCTATAAAAATCCTGATCTCGGGGTATCCCACACTCAAGGCAACTGAAGGAGAAAAAGAGGAGATGGTTCGAGTGATTCCTTTGGTGCTCAGTATGGCTGCGGTGGATTCGTCCATCCTTATGTTAATTCTGATGGATGCCAAAGACCCTTACCACCTTCTCGGGGTCCTTGTGGTTTTAAGCGGTCTCCCTTTAATTGTAATCGGGTTTTTAATTGGAATCTTCAGTTAGATAAGATTCTTGTTTGATGGGTGCGAGTTATAGTCACCAAAGTGTTACTCATTTGAATAAAAGGTCCTTTCATTCATTTTGATGCATTTTCTCTATTTTATTATTATTATTATTTTATAAGATGATTGTTTGTTCGATTAATGGATGATATTGTAAAATAAACTTGTCATTACTCGAGACATAGTTTCTTGGGTCGTTACATTATTTCCCCCTTCAAAGAATTGCGTCCTCACAATTCTACTCATAAAAAGAAAAATAGAAACCCCAGACGTACAACATTACCGAAACTAGAGATCTGGATCGGTTAACGGAATACCAAAGTTGGTACAAAGTTCTTCTGTTTCCCTGGCCCAGATGCACTTTGAGCAGTAGGTCTTGAACTCCTGCTCATGCGTACTGCACACAGGCTTCCAAAGGGAGGCTCGTGCGGTGAAAAGTTCAGAAACGTCCAAGTAGATAAATTCCCTGATAACTCTCCAGGATACATCACGCTCGAGGTAATCGAGGGGAATGATGCAATTGAGGAGACTGAAATTTAAGACCTGGAACATAAAGGCTACACTAATGTGGCCATCCTGGGAAGCTATGAGGAAGAAAGCTCTGGCGGAGAAGTTTTGTGCCAGAGTAAAACACTGGAAGAGGCCTTCATAGTACCTTCCCCTTTGCCTATAGCAGGGGAGTTGAGCAGTGGTAATGAGGTGAAAAACATGGTCATCCCCCTGACACAAACGAAGAATATCAGGACTGTTCGATAAATCGAGTAGACGTTGGAAATACCCTCACAAGTGGAGAAAAGATGGGTAATCCACCATGCATGTCTTGATCATAATAACCTCTAATAACTCATCGGGTAGTGATGAGATGTTCGTTTGACCAGCCATCTAAAAAAAAACATTCTAAAGGAAACACTTAACAACACTGATAAGGTAGAGGTAGGAAAAGGAACATGAAAATTTCATTTACACAAAAGTTTACATATCAAAGCCTGAGTTTACTAAACGTACACCACAAAGAGAGGAAAAACTCCCTAACTCTTCAAACCACACACAATCTGAACAGATGGGGTTAAACTCATGGGAACATCTATGACGCCTCCTATGTTTAGCATGAGGGGTATGGAGTTGGGAAACATTAGTATACACCTCTTGCCTAAGAGACAATCGGGTGGACTCATCTTCCAACACCCCAAAATCCATCAACTGGCCCCAGAAGCCGTAGTGAAAAATCGGGCATAGGTAAGCCGCTCGGAGGTCTCCAGCAGCAACAACTTCTTGAAAGGGGCTATCGAGCATCGTACCAAATTCTTCGCCAGTTGTGAACACTTGGAAGAGTCCCTCGTGGTACCTTCCCCGACGTGCATAAGAGGGAAATTGGGTCATCATCATTAGGAGATAATCTATCCCCAATCCCCAGTGGAGACTAAGCACCCTAGGCGAATTTGACAGGTCATACAGGTGCTTACATGACATGCGAATTCGGGTGTAATTTAGAAAGTTCTCACGGTTGGCTAGGGATACAATGTTCTCTAGAACCTCAGTGGGAAGTGACAGTAGGTCGGTAGGTACATTTTCATCATCCATCTGAAAGTTATAACATTTTTACTTAGTCAATCATAGTAATATATTCATACCACCTGGTTTTCCAGAGTTCCCTGAACCCATCCTCTGATATCAACTGTAGAGACCCCGATCCCGGGTGCCTTATGAGACATGATATACTAACATTTCATTACATCATTTACAAAAAATATATCATGTCCCATTACTACAAAAGATCGCGAGGCTCAGGGTTCTGGGAAACCAGCTGCTTCTGATAAACTTCATTAGTACAAACCATGCTTGAAAAATTTAAAACAAAAACGTAGGGTGAGCAAATATGCCCAGTAAGGGGTTTTAAAACATCTTAAGAAAACTATTTCTCAAAGAAGTCATAAAAACTTCACTAAAAATAAAGCATTAACTTTTCTTAAAACATGAAAATCCTACATTTTTGAAAATCACATGCACAGAGAAGAAGTACGTACTGAAAATAAGCTTTAAAGAAGACATAAATCAGAGAGCGCAAGTATGTGAAGAATAGATGATGCATAACTTACAACCAAACATTACTTTAGTTCTAAAATATTGAGTGTAAGGAGGGAAAACATTCATATCATGATTCATTGGAACATAAAAATTCTTATAAAAACATACTACACATGTTACAGTTCATACCACATAAATTCATTCTCATAATCAAGGGAATTTTCAAATAGGGGATGTCCTGTTAGTTGAACTAACCCCTGGTTGACCATTTATCATCACATGCAGAGGGAATGTATAATGCCAGACTTTGTCAAGAACTTGCGTCAAGACCATAAAACATACTTAATACGGGTCAAGTCTAATCCGCCCATCCCGTTTTCATGGTAGCACAAGCCAAGGCTAACCACCGAGACCGTCGCACATAACGTCTCATGAGACTCTCACTTTACCCAATGCATTGGAGCACTATATAATTCCGGGTGCAACCGTCCATAAACATATAAGTCCAATACATCCCTCACATATCTTGACATGGTCTTTCATTCATAGGGTTTCATTCATACATTCTCAATCAAACCCCTTTTTACATGCATTTTCATAGTCACGAAGATAGTTCAGTCATTAATAAAACTAAGACGTACGTGCTAAAAATCCGTACACATAAGAAATTAACTTAACAATTGAAAACATGGTTTTTAAGGAAATGAACATAAACACTTTAACATTCCAAAG